>JAUIMM010000016.1:7727500-8327500 GCA_031769625.1 Taudactylus pleione | reverse complement strand
GTCAGATGGAAGCCAGGTACACAACAGCCAGTAGTCAGATGGAAGCCAGGTCATACACAACAGCCAGTAGTCAGATGGAAGCCAGGCCATACACAACAGCCTGTAGTCAGATGGAAGCCTGGTCATACACAACAGCCAGTAGTCAGATGGAAGCCAGGCCATACACAACAGCCTGTAGTCACATGGAAGCCTGGTCAAACACAACAGCCAGTAGTCCGATGGAAGCCAGGTCATACACAACAGCCAGTAGTCAGATGAAAGCCTGGTTATACACAACAGCCAGTAGTCAGATGGAAGTCAGGTCATACACAGCCAGTAGTCAGAAGGAGACCAGGTCATACACAACAGCCAGTAGTCAGATGGAAGCCAGGTCATACACAGCCAGTAGTCAGATGGAAGCCAGGTCATACACAACAGCCAGTAGTCAGATGGAAGCCAGGCCATACACAACAGCCTGTAGTCAGATGGAAGCCAGGTCATACACAACAGCCAGTAGTCAGATGGAAGCCTGGTCATACACAACAGACAGTAGTCAGATGGAAGTCTGGTAATACACAACAACCAGTAGTCAGATGGAAGCCTGGTCATACACAACAGCCAGTAGTCAGATGGAAGCCAGGTTGCTACACAGAGCAGGCAATCACAAGTGAGCCAGGTCATACAAAAGCAGCTTCTCAGTGTAATAGGAAGCCGAAAATACAAATAGGTAATCAGATAGGAACAAGGACCAGTTATACAAATAGGCAAGCATATTAGTTTAATAACCTGTGTGCATGTCAGGCCTAGCTGTTTTATTTAGAAAACATTACAACAAATATACATAGTTTCTTATATACGCTACAAATGCAGCATTCCAAATCTGCTTAGAAGACATGGCATTTGAGCTAAACTAATTACTGCATTGTCTGTGTTAGCGTAGCATAATCACCTCCTGATATGCCATGCCTCTGGGTAGAAGATGGAGTTCAAGGAGCATATCCCAATCCTGGACACAGGCCACCACTTTAGTCCCGGGTATTGCTTTAGTCCAATGAAGCTGAGCCATCTATGGAAGGTGCTGTACATTCCCCACTTCTGCCACCACTTCCGCCAGCATTGAGGGAGGCAGAGCCAGTTACTGCAGACATAATTTATTATTTATTATTTATTTATTTTTAGATTTAGGATTGTTTAGTTTGTCCCATTACTTTTGGCCCCTTAAAAAGTGGGAGGCACATATAGAAACCGTTGTGATTCCTACACCGTTCACCTGATTTGGATGTAATCACCCTCAAATTAAATCTGAAAGTCTGCAGTTAAAGCACATCTTGTTTGTTTCATTTCAAAACCATTGTGGTGGTGAATAGAGGCCAAAATCTGAAAATTCTGTCAATGTCCCAATATT
The DNA here is from genome assembly GCA_031769625.1 of Taudactylus pleione. Taxonomy (NCBI): domain Eukaryota; kingdom Metazoa; phylum Chordata; class Amphibia; order Anura; family Myobatrachidae; genus Taudactylus; species Taudactylus pleione. The sequence goes on along the minus strand of JAUIMM010000016.1, from coordinate 8,326,116 downwards.
TATGGACCTGACTGTATATACATATACATACTGTATATAAACAGGTACAGGTAGTGTGGGTGAATAAATAGGCACCTAGGTACTGTGAGCAGGGGGTTAGCTGTGAGGCAATCAGGTGTGAGGTGTATATGCATATAGACACACACACATATATATATATATATATATATATACACAGTTATATGTATGCATATATATACACATTTACATAATATATAAATATACACACATATATATATATGTATGTGTACATATATAATATATATTGTATGTGTATATGCATATATATATATATATATATATATATATATATATATATATATGAAAAAGAAGTGTAAAAAGACATGCGCCTAATAGTGTAGTATTTAAATACTAAACTATTAGGCGCATGTCTTCTTAAACTTCTTTTTCAAAACTACTCCATCTGTAAGCCAAACAGACCCCAAGAAGACTGCTGCCTCCTTTTAATTAAGGATCAGTGACTTAAACAGCATATTCATCAATACACCATCACAATATCTAACTTGAAGTTTGAGGAGATAAAACGATTACTGTGCGCTGTCCCTACACATTTTCCACATATATATATATATATATATATATATATTATATATACAAGTAAAGGCAGTGTGGGTGAATGAATAGGCTCCTACAGTAGGTGCAGTGAGCAGGGTTTTCGTGTGAGGCACTGAGGTGGGAGGTGAGTACACTGTGTCCCAGCAGTTTTGGGCAGCAATCACTCCTCCTCCCCCTCCCAGAGAGAGACACAGTTACCGGCACTGAGGATACTCCTCCGGATTAGGGCATGTAGCAACCACCAGTCCGACTACCGCTTGTGCCACCCGGCCGCCGCTGCAGCTGTCCCCGGCGATTCCTTCTAGCACCCGGAAGTGCCGCTATTCGGCGCAGAGGAAAGCTTCTGGCACACCTGTCCTATAAGCGCACGCACAGCCGGCTGATGTGAGCCGGCCAGACAGGCAGCCCGGCAGAGGACCGGCCGGCCCTAATGCTGCACAGTTGTACCAGCCCGGGGGGCAGATGGCACCCTGCCCCCCGGCCCAGCCCGCCGCTGCACTAGACCAACTTACATCCAACCATCCAACTAGTTGATTGGTTGGAATGAAAATCTGGTAAGGTATGGGAGTAAATGATGATCAGTAATTTGCTCCCATCACCAGAAAATGGACAAAACTGTTGTTTGAACAAATTGTTTAGAGCAGTGGTTCTCAAACTTGGTCCACAGGACCCCACGCAGCTCACGTTTTCCAGGTCACTCAGCAGGTGCACAGGTGTAGTCATTACTCCCTGGCACATTTTAAAAGGTCCACAGGTGGTTATAATTATTTCCCTTTTGATTCTATGAAAAGACCTGGAAAACATGTACTGTGTGGGGTCCTGAGGACCGAGTTTGAGAACCTGTGATTTAGATCAAACATTTAACAAACTTGTCTGACGACCATTTTCATCTGTTTTCTGGCATTTAGGAGAAAATTGCTGATCGTCATATACTCCCATATGTTACCAGATTTTCAATCCAACCAATCAACTAGTTGGATGGTTGGATGAAAGTTGGTCTAGTGTGTGGCCAGCTTAATAGTCCAAGTTTTATGGATAGCCATACTTGACCACAGGTGTCTTAATTAGTACCTCAGTTATTTTGATTTAACCATCTGTGCTGAAGCACGGATATAACTAAAACCTTGACTGTTGGTGTGCCTTGAAGACTGAGATTGGGAAACACTGGTGTAACTTATACCCCTTTTCCACCAAAATTCCGGGTCTGACCCAGAGTTGGAACAGGGTTCCTATCCGTATCAGAACCGGAATTTAGCCGATGCCGACTCGGGATATTCCCGAGTCGGCGCCGCTCACACCGCAGTCGGGTCTGCATAGACCTTGCTTTTTTTCCGGCGTGAAAGTGGACACTTGGAGATGACTTCATCTCCAAGCGCCACTGAAGCCGGACCAATCGGCCAGCTTGCGGCGCACTGCAGGTCATCAAGACCCGGAGTGCGCCGTACACACAGCAGGGTTTCACGGGTTACTCCCGTGTTAAACCCTGCTATTTTCCTGGGTTGGATTGCCGGGTCACTCGACCCGGCGATCCAACCCTCACCCCTTTTACACCAAGTAGCTGCCCGGGTTAACCCTGCAATAACCCGGGTTTTAGCTCCAGTGTAAAAGGGGTATTATACTGCAGAGTAATAATGATGTGCACTTGGAAGATGTGGTTGAGACTGCTAGCTGATATGCACCTGGTAAGCTGTAGCTGTGAAGCACTGTTAAGCTAGCTGGTTTCTGGTTAGGAACTGCAGATGTTTTGCAGAATAGAGCTGTTGATGCTTGCAGTATGGAAACTGCAAGAGACTGCAGGTTGGAACTGTGGATGCTCGCAGTGTGGAACCTGCAAGATATAGTGAAGCTGCAGATACAGGTGCCAAACAATTGAACTGGCAAAGCACATGTGTCTGGGAATGGTTTATAGGACACTCTGGATAAGGATTGGATCCTGGAATCATATGAGAAGTAATCCTCCTGTAAATGGCTGCTATAGTATCAGCTAATCTCAGACAAGATAGTAGCATCCATACCATGCTGGACTGCAGCAACAGGGAAATATTGAAATGACTGGCCAGCTTACATATACCAACCAAAATGCCAGCAGTGCCAGGTAAGGTAAAATGGTCTGAGTACTCGCAGTGTGACAAACTGGAAGTACAAGTAGTGCTAGATTGGAGGTACCGTAAAAGTGGTAGTGAATTCGATGTAAGAGCCGTGGTAAGCTATTGGTAAAAAATGGAAATGGAGCATAAGCAAACCCTCCAACATGACCCATTCCATTAGGTACAAAATGCTCTGCTCCTATACTTCAATCTTAACTTATGTTTCCCATCACCTGTGCTGAACTAATTGATAAGAAAGGTGTTTCACCACAGATGATGGCAATCATACATTAAGATTGAAGTATAGGATCAGAGCATTTTGTACCTGATGGAATGGGTAATGTTGGAAGGTATGCATAAGTAATAGTAAATGGATGGGAATCAGTATTACTAGTAAAATGAGGTAACAGTGGAGATGAAGGGGCGCCGAGGGGGGGGGGGTGCTAATTACCCAGGCCCGGTCTTGCTGGAGGTGCCCGGGTCAGATGTTGCTCCTCCCCTTCCTATGTATGAGAAGCCCAGCACACACTGCTGTGTGCTGCAGTAGGAGACTACCCGTGGCTGCTGAATAGCAGCCGCACCGTCCCCCTTTTTTTTTTGGGGGGTGTTATTTTGTTATTTCAACTATGTGTGTGCTGACTAAGTGTGTGTGTTTGTATGTGTGTGCCTGTATGTAAATGTCTGTATGTATGTGTGCCTGTCTGTGTGTGTATCTGTCTGCCTGTATCTGTGTGTGTCTGTAATGTATGTGTGTTTCTGTATGTATGCGTGTGTCTGTCTGTATGCGTGTGTCTGTATGCGTGTGTGTCTGTCTATATGCGTGCAACGTCTGCAGCCGGGAGACGCCCCGTGTTATAATATCAGTATATCTGGACAAATCTCTTAATGCATCACGTTCAGTTTTATTCAAACACTGCATTCACCCTATTATCCAACAAGCGAGAAAAAGTTTTTATAGATGCATTCTGAGACATGGGATCACAAGTACTCCTCTCCTGTAAACGTCTGATTTGACAAAGAATTTGTGTTTCCACTTGATCTGTATGCTGGGGTGATGTTACAAGATGTTACAATGTGAATCACAATGGATTCACAGAATTGGAACTATGGCCCTCATTCAGACCAGGTCGCAAGCGCTGAGCGCTCGCAACCGGGTTGATGTTAAGGCCCTGCGCACACGCAGTGGCCGCACTGCGTGTGCGCAAGCCCCGGCGCGCAAGAGAAATTTTCTTGCTCCGGAGCTCACTACAAAAGGGGTGGCTGTCGATGTTGATCGACAGCTCGCCCTGTTTTGTAGGCGGGGCGGGGGGGTGGCTACACAAACGGAGGCGTTCCTGATGGAACGCCTGCCGTTTTGTGGGCGGCCGTACTGACAGTGATGTCAGTGGGGAGCTTCCTGCTTGATCAGAGCAGGAAGCTCCCTGGGACTTGCGGTTCCCGAGACCCAACCTTAGGGTCTCGTCGCAAGCCCCGATGGTCGCGATGGTCTTGACCATCGCGACCATCACCCTAGTCGGTCGCTAAAGCTGTGGGTATTAACCCACAGCTTAGCTATCGACCAGGAGGCCGCACTTGAATCGTGAAGCGGCCGCCCTCATTTAGAGAGAGCGCTCGCTTCTTGCGACCGCCTCTGAATGAGGGCCTATGTCCTCGAAGGGACTGAATGAAAGTATGGGACTTCATTGTTTCATGTGAATATTTCATGCATGTGTGGTGAGATGACCACTGTTTAAACTATCGCTATCCCTGTTGTAGTATCTAACGAGTCCTTAGTGTATGTAATGTATTATGTATATTTTTTTTTTGCTGCTTTTGGTGTATTACCTGGAATATGGGGATGCATTATATTATATTATAGACCATGTTGCATGTGCCTTGTTGACTGTTTGTATATGAATTCATGTATGTGTGCACACTATGGACGCTGTTTACAGCTGGTGTTTACTGTTTCCATGGCTGCGTGCGATGTCATTAAGATGCGTCTCTCATGACTCCTGGCTGCAGACGTTGCACGCGGTGATGGTGGAGGTATATAAGATTAGTTATTTTGTATGTTTCTTATCCTGATGACGAGACAATAAAGTCTCGAAATATTGAATCTTTGTATCCAGCTGTCTTGGAGTTTATTTTCTGAGTGCCACCTATCGTTCTCTATATTGTGGATCATCTGCTTGTGGATACCTAGGAGGGCACCGGACTACCTTATCTGCATACAGATTGGGAGTGCTGCCTGTACAGTTTGTTATATATATATATATATATATATATATATATATATACAGATAGCCAAGGTGCGGCACTCGCGGCATAATCTCAATGGATAAACGATACGTGACACACAATTAGTCAACGTTTCAGTTCTTTACTGAACTTTTTTCAAGATAACAAATACATATAACAAACATACCTTTATACATGAACAGCACCACGTGTAATGCCGGGAGCCAGGGCCGGGACCACCCATCCGTCCTGCGGCACCATAAGATGACGTCATGACGCCTAGGCGTCCAGGCTCGGCTTCCCTCAATTGTGTCACCATCACCATAGCTACCATATAAACCAAAAAATTTTTTTAAATCTAAAATCAAGCGGCACAAGTATAGAGCAACTTTCAAGGAGATAAACAGCTTTAGCTCATACTAATGTTCATATATTATCTTATAATGAACATTATTTCAATGTTGATGGTCCCCAAGCAAAACAACAAAAAACATATATATCAAGAATCAGAAATTGATTTTACATTCTCCTAGCATGTCAACCGACATACATGTCAGTCAGAAACAGATTGTAAAGATTATAGAAAACTATTATATGAAATATTCTCGTTAAGTCCCTTAGGAGAGATGACATCTAACCGGACTATCCAACGTGCCTCGCATTGTAATAATTTGGTGGCGCGGTCACCACCTCTCATTAAAGGAGGAATGTGGTCGATCATTCTGTACCTAATGCTAGAAACTGGGTGGCTAAATTCTGCAAAATGGCGCGCCACCGGCTGTTCACTGGTACCACTCGCCAATGCATTACGAATGGCTGAACGGTGCGCTGCCATTCGTTCTTTAAATTTGCGCTCGGTCTTACCGATATAAGATAGTCCACAGGGACAGATAACCTGGTATACCACAAAACAAGTATTACAATTCAATTGGTGTCTAATAAAGAATTTTTTTCCGCTATGAGGGTGTAAAAATGTGTCTCCTCCTATCAAGAATTGGCAAGTTACACATGTACATTTAATACAACCAAATTTCTTTTTAAGAAAAGGTTGTAACTTATTACCCAATTTTGATACATCTGTTTTGACTAAGAGGTCGCGTAAGTTACGTACTCTCGAATAGCTGGGCATCAGCTGGCTCTCATGCAGATTTAATGTACTGTCAGATTCGATTAAAGACCAATTAGATTTAGCAATATTGGTAATCTTAGAAGATGATGTATTGAATCTGTTGACCCAGGGAAGTCTATAATTAAGGGATTTGCGTTTATCCTTTTTAACTAATAGATGTTTACGATCCAATGCTAATACTTTAGCTTTGGTCAATTGTAGGGACTTGAATGAATACCTCCGGGCACAAAAGCGCTCAATTAGCTCATCAATTTGAGAAATAGCCACATTTGAGTCACTGTTAATTCGTCTGACCCTAATCATTTGGCTATATGGTAAACCCTGAATAAGTTTCCTCGGGTGGCAACTCTGGGCTTGTAATAACAGATTTCTATCTGTAGGTTTAGAATACATTGTGGTCTCGATGGCATTATTTCTAACCAATATCTTTACATCCAAAAAATTCACCTCTGTCAAGCTCATGCCGTAGGTAAATTTAATAGGAGAGCTGCTCTGGTTATGAGCTACCATAAGTGATTGAAATTCTACCGCTTCGCCACACCAAAACACTAGGAGATCATCAATGAAGCGTGAGTATAACATAATTTGAGATGCAATACTAGAATTAGAAAAAAACAAATCACTTTCAACCTCAAACATCACAATGTTTGCATACACAGGAGCTGCGCTAGAGCCCATTGCGCAGCCCCTGTGCTGCAAATAGAATGATTTATCGTATAGAAAAAAATTTACTTGTCAATACCAGTTCAAATAATCGCAATATGCAGTCAATCATCGCTTCCCCAAAAACAGCTTTTTTCCCCAAGAACGTTTTCACACATGCAAGGCCAAAGTCATGGGGTATCGAAGTATATAAGCTTGTCACATCAATTCCAATAAGCCAACAGTTATCAGGGATATATTGCAATGTATCAAGCTTGTTAAGCAACATAGTTGTATCAAGCAGAAAAGAGGCTTCATTTTGTACCAATGGCTGTAACAAAAAATCCAAAAATATTGCTGTCGGTTGCAGGAGTGATCCCCGTGCTGACACAATCGGGCGACCTGGTGGCGGGTTAATCCCCTTGTGGATTTTTGGTAGCATATAAAGTAATGGCATGATAGGGAATTTAGGAATTAACGATTCCATAATTTTGACTGAGATAAGCTGTAAATCCACAGCCTGCTGTAAAATGTTACATAGTTTTTTATTACACATCGATGTTGGATCAAAGGTAAGTAGAGTATACACTTCTTTATCTGCCAGCTGCTTTTCGATTTCTTTTTTATAGTCCCCCAGGTCCTGAAGGACAATGGAACCCCCTTTGTCTGCTGGCCGTATAATTAAATTTTTATTGTTAGAGAGGGAAAACAATGCCTCTCGTTCTAATAATGACAAATTTGGGTGAGAAGGGGTACTGGTTAGATTTAATTTAGTAACCTCCTGATCTAAAATTCTCATGTATGTTTTAATACTGGGATTGATAGATTGAGGTTCAAATGACGATGTTGGATGTAATTTTCTAATTTGCGCAGGGATTATTTCCATGGGAGTATCGACATCCTTCTTGAAAAATTCTTTTAGTTTTAATTTCCTATGCAGTGCATGTTTCTCAATGCTCCATTGGAATTCATCGAAAACAACTGTTGGAACAAATGACAATCCTTTATTGAGTAATTGATACTCGCTATCTGTTAGCTCATACGAGGATAAATTGAAAACTAAATCCTTCTGGGTCGCGGTGGCTTTGCTGCCCGTCCTCTGCCTTTGGTTTTGTTTACTTCTTCTCGTGTAGCACCTTTTGGGGCGTTTTTTTCGGACCTTGTAGTAACCCCTAAAGGGCCAGTCGCTTGGTCACCTCCTTCCACTTCACTATTAGAACTAGAATTGTCCTGTGATGAATCAGTCTCGAATCTACTGATCTGCTGTCTCCGTCTGAAAAATGGAAATCTGGCATCCTGTGGACGTTGTCCTGTTGTCCATCTATAGACTGCATGAGTTTCATAGTCATGTTCTACTTTTTGCAGTTTCTCAGATTTAAATTTTATAAGATCCCGTTTATACTGAGCCATCTGGACTTTTAATTTCTCCTCCCAGTTTTGCTCCTGATCAGCTAGCAATGATGACATGTGGATTGCTTCAAATGCAGCTATTTTTTCTTTAACCTTATTTAATTCTTTTGTTGATTGCTCGATGACAAGTAATAATAAGTCAAACGAGCATTTGTTCAAAATCGCAATCCAACGCTTACAGAATTCTGAATCATTTCGCCCAATAGTGGGACAGTTACGTACTCGGAATCCCCTGGGTATCTTTTTTAATTTAAAATAATCACTTAGAGAAACTGCATGGAGATAAAAGTCAGTTTCTTTTTTCTTAAGGCGTATCAGGTCTTTAAAAATCATATCGATGGATATCGATTCCATTTCATCCTTAAGACCTTTATTATACACTATGTTTTCAGCTTCAGAATCCGTGAAGGATAGAGTATCTCCTATCGGGTATTTAATGAAACATAATGGATCTTGCGTTCCACTGGCCATCTTCAAACAAGAATGTCAATGCAAATATTTCCCAAACTATAATCTTATATAGTTGCTAGACTTGACCAAGTGAAAAAATATAAAAACAATGTCTCCAATAAAATCACTGGAGCAAAAACTTGATGATGCAGTTCACAAACAAATGTGCTGGGTGCCAAGGCTGGAGTACTCACTGCCACATATATATATGTGTGTGTTCCCACTGTCCATTTTGTTAATCATGAAATGCACTCTGCCCGTTATGTAATAGATGATTTCCCCCCTGCCTTTTCCACAGCAGACACACACAAAGCAAAAAGGGGAGGTGGAACAAAAGGCCGGGCGCAGCTGCTCAACCCAGCCCCTGGGAGGCACACACAATAGAGTGTGGTACCCAGGGCTCCCACAACATGTCTCCAGCAGCCCAGTCCACACAAGCTGGAGAGGGACACTTAGACATACTGTACAGCTTCCCCCTGTGATTGCGAGACACCAGAGTTGGGACAGCACATGATTTTACCTGAAGGATATGGAGCAGACTGAATGCTTTGGGATGGTATTGGTATCAAAGCATTCAGATAGATCGGCATCAGCTGTGCTGCAGGGCAGATGCAATATGTCTGTGAATGACTCAGTTAATAGACATTTAATTTTTACACACTCACCGATCATGCTCTACAAATATATTGCCCGTTCAATAGAACAGGCGATATACAGTATGTCAGTGTGCACCCAGCATTAGTCATATGGGGCTGGTACATGATATATTTGTTTATAGCTCTTTGTCATAACAATTTTTCATAGTTCATTTGCTATTTAAACCATACCCTCATTATGCAAACCATACCTCCAACATTATTGCCACGCCCATTTTTAAAATTCCATTAGCTGGTAGAAAACTGGGCCACTTGCTCTTGTTTGCCCCCTAGGCTGAAAGTTGCCAGCCAGCCCCTGCCACCCCATAGAGGGCGTACCCCCGCTGTTCCACCCGTGGGCCGAAGTGGCCCGTGGGTGGTCAAATCGGGAGGTTGGGGACCCTCACCGATGCATCTGTGCAGCGGTGCCAGACCCCAGAGTCTGAATGGATGCTGCGCGCATGAGCGCTGCATCCATTCAGTGACGGGAGAGGGATGGTGGAAGCCCAGCTAGTGAGGGCACGCCTCCAAATAACGTCACATAGGGGGCGTGGCCTATGGTAATTAGGTCACGCCCCCATTTTCGGTCATGTTGGAGCGCACTGTAAAGAGCCAGCGCAGGCTGCTCCGACCTCTTAACGGCCCTGGGAGTTAAACTGTAAGTACAAGTGGTAGTATTATTAAGGTGGAAGTAGAAGTGGTCATAAACTGGAGATAAAGGTGTTGGTATACTATCTGTACAAGTGATAATACTAGTAAGATGGAAGTAAAAGCAGAGATCAATGAGAGATCATAGAGAACGACAGAAAAAAAAGAGTGTCTATACCAGGTACACAGTTTGATTATTAAAGAAATACCTTTTATTAAATTTTATTAAAACAAATATGAACATGTATTACAAAATAAAACAGGGAAATAAAACAATGAATAAGGGGTCTATTTTCTAATAATTGCGGACCAGCTGCGATTATTATCTATCCATATTGCCGGGAATATTTTCATTTACAATGAAAATGTCCCCACTATGTACAAAGGGGAACTCGCAGGGACAGCAGTTGCAGTAACCACTGTCCCTGTAGTTGTGGTAACCGCTGTCCCAGCTAATTATATCCCCAGCAAATTGTAGTCTTTAACAGCAGTTTACACCATCTGAAGATGGTGTAAACTACCGGGGCTAAACTTTGAAAAGCTTTGCTTTTTGGTGTTTAGCACATAGGGGTCAGATTGTGGTCCCCCTTGATAATAATGGGAACTGCGATCTGAAGTGCTAGTTAGCACTCTGCCGGAGATTTCTGTGAAATCTCCTGCATTGTGCTATTAGTACATAGGAACAATACATAAAATTATACAGAAACTGCAGTTTCTGCATAATTTTATGTAAAAAAACAGCCTGGGGCCCTGTGTTTGAATGTGAAATGTTTATTCTAATTTGTTCTGATGTGCAGATGGCAAAGTACATAGGCAAACGCAGGGGAGGATTCCGTCTGCCTGGAAACCCCCCTCCCCAGCCCACACCATGACCACAATAGAAATAGTAATGTAATAGAATTTTACTAGTTCTGCATGTTCTTCTCGGTATCACAAATGAAATAATTAGCACTACCTGTGGATCTTTTAACATGTATCAGCCAGTAATAAATAACTTGTGCACCAACTAGGAGATCTGGAAAACATGCACTGTTAGGGATGTGCTGCTATAGAGCCCAATATGTCCATATATGTCCAGGGCAGTGCTAGGTTCTGCTGCTGCTCCCAGACTTGCTCCCATGCTCTGGAATGGTGAGCACATCTAAGATAAAAATATTCAGCTCAGGCAGGATGGCCCTACTGCCACATTTTACTGTGATCGCTGGTCCTGTATATGCTGGAATTATGACACACAATATACTTTGTATGATGCATATTATAGCTGGTTAAGTGCTAATTCTACCCTCTTCATGGACTGGCCACACTCACTCTAAAATCAAGCATTTGGAAACCCCCCCTCTAGAAATCCTGCGTTTGCCACTGAAGTAGAGGGCTCCTCCTGTACAGAGCTCTGGGAGGTGTAGCCTGTCAGGATCACACTCCCTTTCTGTCAGTAACAAACTCTTAACTACATCCTGGCTGCATAGTAAGCACATGTACCAACAATCATTAATGTGCAGCTCCGTTTGTTCAGGGTTAAAGAAGGAAAGAAAAGGGCATCATCCACTGTACAGGGCTGGCAGCTGTGCCTGAAGCAGGAAGTAGCAGCTCGGTAGCCATTCCAGTTAATATAAAGAATCCAGACAAGTAAGAGTGTTTGTTGTGACTATGCAGCATGTCTTTCCATTACATATTATTATATGTACCCTGCATGTTATTGTCTTATGTTTAGTGCAAAGGTAAAAATAAATTAAGTTGTATGATTGGGAAAAATGAATTACAAGCACTGGATTGTCATGCAGGGTGAATCCGCCTCTGCTATCTGTATGCTTCCATAACAAGTAGCATGTGTACATTTGAGTCTTGGGAGTAGAGCTGAGAGATTATTAATATACAAATAATTTTAGTTATAGTGCTTTCTCTAGAATGACTCATTTTACCGAAATTATGACCATAATACAGAGGTTTAGATCTGCAGAAATTACAAAACCATAAAACATTATACACATACACATCTGCACACTTAGGATTAGTAGAGTGCTGCTACAGACACCCTACTATCGGCCTTTTGTACCACACCATAGTTTTATATCACCTGGGGTTTAATGAATTAAATTATTTGACTCTGAGCTTTTATCCTTATCACAGTAGTTCCCAAACTCAGGAGGTGATTCAGAGTTGTACGGTAAGAGCATCACTGCTGCGTCCTAAGACGCAGTATCATATGATTATTGGTCACGATAGTCGCAGCCATCACACATCTGATTAAACCTTAGCTTACTCAGAATGACCGGCAGAACTGCTTAGCCAGGGCCAGTAAGTCTGCATGGGACGACGAAGACCCTGGCCTGGCCACAACTACAAAACCGAGCAACAAACAGCCATTTTGCCGAACGGCCCTGATCGTCACCTCTAATTCGCTCCCCAAATGCCAATCATGCTGTTGCTTGGTGTAACTGTGAGCTATCTCACAGAGGGAGACTTGCACATGTGTAGGTCACTCACAATCAGTGTTGTGCGCAAACCATCAGCCCCCAGTCCTCAAGGCACCTTAACAGTCCAGATTTTAAGGTGGCTTATGTAAGCCCTGGTTCTGGGTTATGTTAATGTTGAATATTAGTGCCTCCACCCAAGCTGATATACAATGTAATCTGTTTTGCTAGGCTTGCTTGGGTAAGCCTATAAATAATTATGTACCTATTATATGTAGTAGTATATCACATAAGTCTAAGTTGTTATCTAGCACAATCCTTTGTGTCCCCAATAAATTACACTTTATTACTTATACCAATTTCTCTTCTTCTCTGTACTGGTTTCCGAAGATTCTGGATTCTTGTCACGGCTCCTCCTAGTAAGAAAGCTCACATACACAGAGATATACTTTTCTTACTTTTATCAAGAACAATTTTCAATAGTTTACATATCCTTCCACATAAAACTATTCAGTACAACTTTGTTACTTTACATGCAATATCTCTAGTATATAGTCACAATGTTGCTCCTATCCTCCTTTGCAGTACTGGTTATAGTCCAAAACTCATAGATGGCCAGTAAAGAGTCTTTTATCTAATAAGTCCAAGTCCTTTATATCTCTAGACTGGCTTTGATATAGTATACGGAGCTTAGTGGTATTTAATATATGTAGTTAGCAATTTATGTCCCTTTATTGAATATCCTGGACTGAAGCTTTCCTCTTGGACTGGTTTAGTTAAATAAGCAATTAAATGTCATGGGAATCCTTCAAGCTGTACATCATAATTTTTATGTCAATTGTTAACAGGCTTTAAGTTATAGACTTAATGCTGCAGGTATTACTACAGGTATTAAACTAATAGTCACAAGTAGAAGCCAGAGTGGGACTTGATATGTATTGGTTTGTTTTCCCAGACCCTCGCTTAGGATATTGTAGGCTCTGTAGTTTAATGCTTCTTCCTAGTGATGTACAGTATGACTCTCCTATAACAAGTACTAATATCTCTTCAGGAGATTTACCCTTAAAATGAGCACAGTGCTGCTGGCAAGACTTTCCTACAACTAATGTATGAGCTCCTGTAATTTTATAGATCCACTCCCCCAACTCCTTCCTTGCAGAGCTATAAAATCTGGGGTTAATACCCAAATACCAGGAGCAGCTATTCCAGTACATAAAGGGTAAACTCTCCTCACTGGTTTAACTCTATATAGTCTGGAGATCTGATCTAAGACTTGTATCCTCTGTGTGTTTTGTGTGGAGTTATACTAGTCACAGCAGCTGCAGATCAATGATGCCTGGCAGAGAGGTAGTCAGCGTTATGGCAGCTCATCAGCAATAGGTGCCGGTTCCTAATAGGCTCTTTGTGGCTGCCTTGACAAGCCTTGTGCTTTCTCTGGCACTCAAGCAGTTAATCAGAGGAGACTGAGGATGGCCACACCCCCGTCGCTGCAACAGCTCTCTCCCTTCAGCCAGCCTGCTCTTATCTCTCCCCAGCTGTCAGCCTGTTACTGACTGATTGCCGGGCTCCATAGCTTCCCCTGCCAGGACACTGCAACAGCTGAGCTAGAACTCCGACCAGCTCAGCGCTGCCTCGTCCCTCAGGTACTGCCCACACTGGCTTCAATCACCGGGGCTCCTGGCTACTGCTATCAACCCTCTATGGCTAGGCAGAGCCCGAGGATCCCGGTGTGAGCACTCATGGGGGAACTGCAGACTGGACTAAGCTCCAGTGTTCACTCATTATATACCCCCTCCCTAGGGGCCACGAGCTCCTCTCCTTCCCGCTCAGAGCACGAGCCTTGCTTAGCTGGCTCGTGCTGTTTCTAGCAAGTTCTCCAGGCTCCTAACATGCTATTTGTCCACTTCTAAGCTAACTCACCCCATACCCTGGATGCTCACTAATCCTGCTATGGCTTCCATCTTATGAGTACAAATACAAACGCTCATATATTATATATAGTACATACATTGCTCTAATGTAACATTTTACTACATAAACTGATTAAATAACACCTTTCATATTATAAAGAATAAAAGTGCTCATACAACTAAATAAATAGTTCCCACACCCTCCTATAATCATAAGTAGAGTAATCAATTGCTATAGAAATACATATATACACATATATATACATACATATATATACATACACATATATATATATATATATATATATATATATACATACACACACATATACCCCTTCCCATTTAATAGCCACACAGTAAACATGGCTACATTCTCCCCCTGGTGATCTATAGTATTTAGGTGGAATTAGATCACCACACTATAAATTAGTAGTACTTCCTTTACTGACCTTCCTAGCTCCTCCATACTAGTGGAATTTTCCTTGACAGTTGGAATAGCTATCTTAACTTTTTTTACATTTTTCTCCCGAGACTCCACCAATGCCTCCTCATGCTTTACCTCTCATTAACTGCATAAAAGAGGGTGGCTGTCGCCTAACTGTAGTGTAGCGCAACCTCTGTGCAATCGGATCAGTTGTCATAGCCCCTTCCAATAAGTGCTGCATCCTGATTCTATCCACATTCTCAGGGGTCATCCCACCCTTCTCTACTATCCTATGAATTAACTTGTCTAACCGGTAAATGTAAGATGCAAGCTTCTCCCCATGCTCCTGGTAGGCATGACGAAATATATACATAAGGTCATCAACCTCCTGAGGCGAACCAAACTCCAACTCTAGGGCTGCCATATAATCCCGGAAACTAGCATTTGGGTCACATCGACGTGCAGCCTGAACTACTTCCATTGCAGCACCCCTCAAACACTCTGCCAACCTTAGTTTTTTTACAGAATCTGGGCAATGCCATTCATCAGATTGCTGGATGGTGGTCTCCCTCCAAACTTCATATCCATCCTCCCCAGTGGGAACTGGTTTTATTCCTGAAAAGGGCCTCAGCCTTCTATATCCTCCCTCATAGTGAATTCTCCCGAATTCACCCACAATTTTATCTACTGCGGATATTAGGACTGAATTCTGATTTAGATTTGAAGCGGCCTCTGGCTCCCTATTTTCATGATGTGGCATATTGTCATTATTTAATATTCCATCCAGGGGCGTAACTAGCACTAGGGGGGCTCCATAGCAAAAATTTCACAGGCCCCCCAAGGTCCCCGCCCCCCTCTCCGCACTTCTCCCTCCCCATCCTCGACTGAACAAGCTTCTGCTATAAGCTACTGTGTATGGATCCAAGAGCTAACATTCCATCCCCAGTACAGATACCCTTCAATATAAACATCCTGTGACCCCTAGTCTACTGTATATAGACCCAAGAGCTAACACTCCATCCCATTACACAAGATACCTTCCCCAGTAAGAGACCTGTGGCTACTAGAGCTGCTGTGTATGGGCCCAAGAGATGACACGCTTCCCCTAGTACACATGATATCTTCCACAGTAATCAACCTATGGCCCCTGAGCTGCTGAAGAACCACAACTGCCAGCAGGACAATCAAGGAGTGGCAGGCACACTGGGACTTGTAGTCCAATGACTCCAATGGCTCAGGCTCCCCAGCTTATGGACCCACCTTGCCTAAATACCCTCCGCAGGCAGAGCTCCAGTACCACGTACATGAAGTCGGCACGATCTTCCCGGCGAACACCACCCGGCTGCCCAGGTCCATGAATTCTCATAGCATTTGGTGAAGCATCCCTTGCAGAGGAAGCGGGTGCGTAGGTAGTGGCACCGGGTGAGTGTGTCTACCAGGATCTCCTTCTCTGTGGTGCAGCTGGGGACCCATGGCAGCTTGGCGGGGAAGGCGGCCATCCTGACGTCTACCTGGGCCATGGCTGCGGCGGCGTGATGGGGCTGAAAGGCTGCAGGTACAGTGCGGGAGGAGCAGGACGCATCAGGAACCCTGGCGGCGGCGGTTCGGTGCAACCACGGCTGGCATGGCAGCGTAGGTGCAAGGGGAGGGCCGGGCCCCGGAGGCGGGCCGGGCCCCATAGCAGCCGCACCCCCTGCACCCATGGTAGTTACGCCAGTGATTCCATCCCCAGAAGCACCACTTCCTCCTATTCCTTCAGGTTCTATATTTGGCCACAATATGCTCCATTTCCTTCCCGGAGCATCTGCAGCTGGTATCATGGATGGAATCATTTCCCGTTCAAGTGGTTCCTTAGTGACCACCAATACAGCATAGACCTCCCCGGACTCTTCCTTCCATTGGTCCACTATTCTAGGTTCTTTGACCCCATATAGTTGTCCTAAAGCCAGCTCAATTTCAGTACTACGTGTATCTTGCAGATATCCCAGTATGGCTACACTATTTGTCGGCGACACCCCCACCTTTCTACACCACTCCAAAATGTCGCTCCCATTTATTTGCGCCATATTCTTCCTGAGTATCTCAGCAGTGAGCTCCAAATATGTAACCCCTGGTTCTGGGTTATGTTAATGTTGAATATTAGTGCCTCCACCCAAGCTGATATACAATGTAATCTGTTTTGCTAGGCTTGCTTGGGAAAGCCTATAAATAATTATGTACCTATTATATGTAGTAGTATATCACATAAGTCTAAGTTGTTATCTAGCACAATCCTTTGTGTCCCCAATAAATTACACTTTATTACTTATACCAATTTCTCTTCTTCTCTTTACTGGTTTCCGAAGATTCTGGATTCTTGTCACGGCTCCTCCTAGTAAGAAAGCTCACATACACAGAGATATACTTTTCTTACTTTTATCAAGAACAATTTTCAATAGTTTACATATCCTTCCACATAAAACTATTCAGTACAACTTTGTTACTTTACATGCAATATCTCTAGTATATAGTCACAATGTTGCTCCTATCCTCCTTTGCAGTACTGGTTATAGTCCAAAACTCATAGATGGCCAGTAAAGAGTCTTTTATCTAATAAGTCCAAGTCCTTTATATCTCTAGACTGGCTTTGATATAGTATACGGAGCTTAGTGGTATTTAATATATGTAGTTAGCAATATATGTCCCTTTATTGAATATCCTGGACTGAAGCTTTCCTCTTGGACTGGTTTAGTTAAATAAGCAATTAAATGTCATGGGAATCCTTCAAGCTGTACATCATAATTTTTATGTCAATTGTTAACAGGCTTTAAGTTATAAATAGACTTAATGCTGCAGGTATTACTACAGGTATTAAACTAATAGTCACAAGTAGAAGCCAGAGTGGGACTTGATATGTATTGGTTTATTTATGTTTTCCCAGACCCTCGCTTAGGATATTGTAGGCTCTGTAGTTTAATGCTTCTTCCTAGTGATGTACAGTATGACTCTCCTATAACAAGTACTAATATCTCTTCAGGAGATTTACCCTTAAAATGAGCACAGTGCTGCTGGCAAGACTTTCCTACAACTAATGTATGAGCTCCTGTAATTTTATAGATCCACTCCCCCAACTCCTTCCTTGCAGAGCTATAAAACCTGGGGTTAATACCCAAATACCAGGAGCAGCTATTCCAGTACATAAAGGGTAAACTCTCCTCACTGGTTTAACTCTATATAGTCTGGAGATCTGATCTAAGACTTGTATCCTCTGTGTGTTTTGTGTGGAGTTATACTAGTCACAGCAGCTGCAGATCAATGATGCCTGGCAGAGAGGTAGTCAGCGTTATGGCAGCTCATCAGCAATAGGTGCCGGTTCCTAATAGGCTCTTTGTGGCTGCCTTGACAAGCCTTGTGCTTTCTCTGGCACTCAAGCAGTTAATCAGAGGAGACTGAGGATGGCCACACCCCCGTCGCTGCAACAGCTCTCTCCCTTCAGCCAGCCTGCTCTTATCTCTCCCCAGCTGTCAGCCTGTTACTGACTGATTGCCGGGCTCCATAGCTTCCCCTGCCAGGACACTGCAACAGCTGAGCTAGAACTCCGACCAGCTCAGCGCTGCCTCGTCCCTCAGGTACTGCCCACACTGGCTTCAATCACTGGGGCTCCTGGCTACTGCTATCAACCCTCTATGGCTAGGCAGAGCCCGAGGATCCCGGTGTGAGCACTCATGGGGAAACTGCAGACTGGACTAAGCTCCAGTGTTCACTCATTATATACCCCCTCCCTAGGGGCCACGAGCTCCTCTCCTTCCCGCTCAGAGCACGAGCCTTGCTTAGCTGGCTCGTGCTGTTTCTAGCAAGTTCTCCAGGCTCCTAACATGCTATTTGTCCACTTCTAAGCTAACTCACCCCATACCCTGGATGCTCACTAATCCTGCTATGGCTTCCATCTTATGAGTACAAATACAAACGCTCATATATTATATATAGTACATACATTGCTCTAATGTAACATTTTACTACATAAACTGATTAAATAACACCTTTCATATTATAAAGAATAAAAGTGCTCATACAACTAAATAAATAGTTCCCACACCCTCCTATAATCATAAGTAGAGTAATCAGTCGCTATAGAAATACACATATATATATATATATATATATATATATACATATATATATATATATATATATATATATACATACATATATATATATACACATACACATATACATATATATATATATATATATTATATATATATATACACATATACCCCTTCCCATATAATAGCCACACAGTAAATATGGCTACACTTAATTAGTACCTCAGTCAATTTGATTTAACTATCTGTGCTCAAGCATCTGGACCTTTATGGTGCCTTGAGGATAAAGTTTGGGAACCACTGCTATAGTAGATTAGGGGGGAAATGTAATAGCTTGCCACTTGCAGGCATTGGTGAGATTCCGACGAGTCTGCCCTATGTTTTAAAGTGGCAATCTTTTAAAAGGTAAAAACAACCTGGTTCTGCCATTTATATGATTGCCACTATAAAACATCGGGCAGTCTAGCCGGAATCTGAGCGATGAAACCAACACAATGGTGCGCTCTTTCAATCAAGGATCATTAGTGGACTCACAGCTGCTGACATACAGAGGAAACTGCCATAAATGCTCTCAAAAAGAACAAAATAGAAATGTATATATGTCTGCGCTTGTGCCCACCTAATGCACAAATATTAACTTCAGAGCTGTCAATCTCAGTTTTTATTAATAACAAAATATAATACACATTAAAATAGAACTGCAGTTCCTATATATATATATAATATATATATATATAAATATATATATATAAATAAATATACACACACACACGTGTAACTTGTCAGCGAATAGGATTATATTCATCAGTGCACCGATGTGAAAAGAAAAATATATATATTGATAGTCCCAGCTGAAAAAAATGTTATAAAATCCAGCATACGCACAAGTGGTTGAATCCTGCTAGTTTAAATAGAGATGCCTATGAGCACTCCTGTCTGGAAATGTCACAATCCGCATATAGAAGGTGATAATATCTCTTCCCAATATCCAGGGGAAAAGCCGGCATAAAGTTACTCATATGCACATAACACTCACCGCTCCACCGTCTACGAACAATGATAATCCAGAAATCCTGGAATGTTAATTAAGGCAATGAACACTGGTTTAACCGCAGTGTACCTCCTGTGGTGGCGGAGTGGAAAATGGCACAGCGTGATACCCCTCCGGCAATATTGAAATTGTAGGGTGATGCTGGTTCCACATACTGAAGTGCCGCTCGCCGTATATGTAACCCACAGGGGATCCGGATGTTCAACTGGTCCTTGGCTGTATGCGGGTGACACACAGAAAAAAGAAAGGCTCTTAGCTGGGGTACACTTGGAAAAAAATTTCGTATAGAAAAAACGTTTAAAATGTAACTTTTATTATGTTCATATAAAATTGTGAGGTACCCTTATGCATATTTTAGTAAAAATTGGACATTGATCAAGTTGAGAAATTATAATCGTACTAATACAATACTCGGATTTTAATATATAACCAAGCTAGGCGGCGAAAAATGTTACAAACATTCTGCATTCCACAAAACACACATGGTATAGGTATCATACTATCTCCATTCCATAGAATGATGGTGTATAAATGTATACAATTCGTTAGTTATTGTCCCTTGTGCTGTCTCGATCCTCTTCCAGTGTAGGTTAACCTACGGCACCTGGTATTCCTAGGTGGTCTCCCATCCAAGTACTGACCAGGCTATTGCTGTATCGCTTCCAAGATCAGACGAGATTGGGCAGATCCAGTAAAGTAAGACTGTAGGTTCAATTCATATAGCGGAGGTAAATGTTCATTTGCACATGGACTACACAGAATTGTAAAAATGTAGGACTGTCACAGAGAGGAAAGTCCAATATTTAATGAAAACAGATTAAGAAAGTTATGCACAAGCATACTTTGATCATAAGGTATAAACACACTGATTTAGTTGTTCACACATAACCATGGTAAAATGACTTCATTATATATTCCACAGTAATCCTTGTAATACAAGGGGTTAATGCATCACAAATTCAGTGTTTGAGAATAGTATATCAACCAGAGAATCTTCCTAGTACTGACTTGTATCATAAAATTATTATGTAGATACATCACCAACAGCCTGAAGTCATATCACAGCCAACTCCTATTAAATTGATCAGGCTTTCGCACAATGTTAACGCTCAACTCCTATGTGATCACAATTTAGAGCAATCTAAAACATTCATTAACCTAGAAAATGCACATTATAGGAAACATTGCAACAAGGACAACATTTAATTTTCTACATAATGAGAGATTGCTTAATCACTCCTATAGGGGTATTCATTATGGAGCGAAAACTCTGTTTTTGCAATGTTTTCACTCGGATTACGTCATTTTCACCGCTTTTACTTTCATACCGTATTCAATTTGAAAACTTTTCGCCGGTGCGAAAAGTATATTGCATTCGATCCTGCGAAAAAGTATCATCAAGGAATGGGTGGAGAAAAAAAGTGCAGAATTGGGGTTTTGGGGTGCAACATTTCGGAAACCACCCTGCAACCTTCAGACAGTCCCCTAAAGGTAAACTGTGTCAAAGATTAAAAAAAAAAAATACCTCAGAAGACCCCCAAAACACCACTTTCATTTTGGGGACAAAAAAAATTTGGGGGTGCAAAGTTAAAAACTAGCGAACAACAATCTAGGGGGGTCCCCAAGTATGCCCCAGGTGTTTTTTTCACTGCAGGTGTTTGCGGCAGGTGGATTTTTCACGTTTTTTAAATCTTCACTTTAGCAACTTTTAAATATGCTCACCCCCATTTTCAAGTACCCAAAATTTGCTGGGACTACTTATTTTCTGCAAAAAAACCTTCTAAATACTATTCTTCACCACCTTCCCAAATCACCAAAATAGCAGCTATCGAGCCCGTTTAAAGATCCCAAAAACCATCAGCAGGGCTAATCGGGGGTATCCAGAGTGATCCCGCATGTCAGACCATCTTTTTGAGGGTGTTAAGGTGATTTCCCCAAAAATCAGCGAAGTTTTCACTTTCGCCGGGTGCCGTTTTCGATGATTTCATATTGAATACGGGTATAAGCGGGGTGCCACAGTACTATTTCGCCGGCAAAAGCTCCGATGGGCGGGGAAAACTCCGACACGCATAGACAGCGAAGTTTACGTTTCATATTGAATACCCCTCCTAGTGCTAAATGTCATAAGATCAACCATCAGCTGATATCTCAATTATCTGTCTGTCAAATGACCTAGTAGAACAACATCTAGCTCTCTCAAAAAATAAATGTCAAGCAAAATATAACAATATGTCTATATCTGCATATGTGGTCCTTATTAGTAGCAAATGAGCATTCTGACAAGAAGAAAAAATGATTATTCAATCTTAGTGTGTGCGTGCATAATTAAAGCCTATTGCCCCTAGTAGTTGTACAGAGTCTTCTACATGCTCTAAGGGCTATTAAAGCAAAATGAAATGGGCACAGGCTATTTGAATGGTTTGTAATAATAGACGCTAGACAGGCACTAGGTCTGTCAGCTGTAATACGATACCAGTGTGTCAGTCTTAGGGGTCCAGTCCGTGCACTAACTGAGCCTCCTAAAATTGTTCAGCAGATAGATAAAGAGGACGTGCGTTTCACCTAGGTCCAGCGGTGAGACAGGATGTGTTCGGTGAGATGATAAATCGCGGCTGTATGGGTGTTCTCAAATGCAGATTCCAATACTTTCCCTTGACGCGTTTCTCCCCTCTCACAGGGGTTTTATCAAAAGACTATAACCGATGCCTGCAAGGGGCAAGCTATTACATTTCCCCCTATGACTTGTATGACAGGCATTTGTATATCCATACATGAGCTCAAATGTACATATGGTAAATTTTCATATAAAAAAGGGTGTTATTGCCTATGGGCCTGATTCATTAAGGTTTGCTATTGTGATCGCAGCTCCGTATATGCACGCAGGTTTGCTGCGAAAATATGCTAATGATTGCAACCACAGTGCCGTCGCACTGCCGCATAGAGACACTCACTTCCTCCCAATACAACTATCTTACATCCGTAATACCTTGCAAACCTCCATAAACATCGGTAACATCGAGTACCATCGGCCTCTCACGCAGAATTGCAGCAGCCCTGACCTTACTTAGAAATTGCTAACCTCATTGCACGCAGTAAGTACTCAAGCTGAATATGCAATCGCATATTGGCTAATTTATGCACGCCCATGCAACAGCGTTCAAAAGGACAGGCACGCCTGCCTCTCTCTTCATCACCCTCACACTCCTTCTGATATTCATAACAATATCATTATGCCACACCTGTTATTCACCAATTCTCTTTATAACTCTCCCTACCCTGGTATTTATTACCAAGCTTTCATCATCAAACCACCAGGGGCATTTTATGAATGTAATGTTTCTGTCTGGAAGAATAGAGGACCTCATTCAGAGTCGGTCAAAGTGGCCGCACGGTCGTACGCCACCGATGTTCGCTATACTGCGCATGCATAAAGTTCGCAATGCGCGTGCGCAAACTAGCCGCTATGATCAGAAATTTCTCTCTCCTTGAACACAGCCAGATCGGTAGTTTGAGTGACAGATTGAGGCGTTTGTGGATGGTAACAGGGGAAGGTGCTTGAAAATGGGGGAGTGGAGATCCGAAAGCAGGCGTGACTAATTATGCGAACAGCGTTTTATGGGAGTGCATAATTAACAAAGTAGCGTCATGGCACATGTGACATGGGAGGTTTTTACACTGACATGATCGTAGAGATTAAGAGAGGATATGGTCAACCTTAAGCTGTACGACCAGTGCCGATGGTTCTCGATGGTCTCGATTAATCCTTATATGCCCGGAGATGAAGGGGGCGGCATATTTTTTTGAATTCCGGCCGCTTCCTCCCCTTGGTCGGCCAGCTACCGATCCGAACTTAGGGACACAACTTGGGAGTGAATCATTTGCATATCCGGCCCCTTTTCCCGTGTGGCCGCTTCAACCGACTCTGAATGAGGTCCAGAGTTTGTTCCCCTGATATATGAGAAGGTGGAAAGGCCAGGAAGCATATAAGGTGAGTGCCCCCCCAATCCTCCGCCCGCTACATACAGCCCAGCTTCCCCCTCTCCAACTCCATTTGAGAAGACACTCTGGGCTTGATTCAGAAATTGAGACACAATGGCAATGCTTATGCAGTTTGAGTGATTATCGGTAATCTGCATGTGTCTGAGTCAGGTTTAATTTTCATTGCCGCTCTCAGAGAGGAATTATTCGCAAAGTGATTGACAGGCAGAGACCCTTTGTGGGCAGCAATGTGGAGGTGGCAACTTAAACACAGGCTTGATTGTTTTCAGGTGTATCTCTGCCTGCAACTGTGATCCCGTGCATAGTGAAAAAGGCTCCTGCCCGATCATTGGGTTACTCAATAATTGACTGATCTGTGACCGATGCTGTGTCTTTGTACGCAGTCGCTTGGATTTCCAAAGCCGCTTGTCAGTGTCTTGATACAAATTCCGGCAGCTGCGACATTTGCATATTATCACACAGGTGCTGCGTACATATTCACAGCTGAGGCAGCATTAGCGTCCATCTCCGAATCAGATCCTCTCTGCAGAACTCTGGTGACTGTTACTGCTGATATCACTTTGCACTGTAAAGACAGTGCTGCACTATTTTGCATGACAAGGACAGTCACTCCTTTACTATCAGGCTCCGCAGCAGAGTAAGAGCAACTTGTGTAAGTATATTTAGACCTTTCCTGAGTGACCACTTGACATACTTTTTATAAGAATGTGAGCACAAATATCTGTCCTAAAGGTTTATATCATAGTATATGTACGGTATGTAGTGAAAATGATACACATTGGGGCAGATGTATGAATGGGCATTATGGGGCTTAGTGGTATCAGCGCACGTTATGTGCGCTGATACCACTTCTCCCCCATGTATTAATGAGGAGATGTTTCTGAAATGACAGGGGCACTATGTGCCCTTGTCATTTTCAGTGCTCCTATCTACATGATAGTGTGCTGATGTGTAAGGTAATGTATGAACAGTCAGTGGCACTGACCAGTCCGACAGCTGCAGCTATTGATTTCGAAAGCTGCAGCTGTTGTTGCCGCATGCACAGCACTGTCCCTGGCTGTGGCGGCTGCTGGGCTCTCGGCTGTTCATTGGAAATCTCACGATTCTTACGTGATCTCACGCATGCCCAATGGAGCCGGCCGGGAGGTGAGACTGCACAGCACCACTAGGCTGATGTGCTGTGGGGTCCCGCAGGGATTGCCGGAGAGGGAGTTTTGACCCCCCCCCCCACTCTGGCAGATGTGATGTTAACACATCTCGTCAGTACTGCAAAGCAGAAAGAGCTATAGCGGCACATTCGGTGCCACTATAATACATCTCCCCCATTGTGTCTCATCCCATGGGCTGCTTAAAGAAGCAATGCTAGATATTGTAGTTAATTAGATTTTCTTCATATTACATATTTCTGGTCTAGATGTGCAGTACAGACACATGTAATACATCCAACACTAGTCTATACAGCTTATATTTGTATTATGGCTGCTAACAGTTTACAAATATACAGTTGGTAAAGACTATGTTGTATTTTGTCAGTAAAAAAAAGATCACACACCCAGGGGCACCGAGGGGGGAGTGGGTACTGTTTACCCGGGCCCAGGCTTCCTGAGGGGCCCGGGTCCGGCACCGCACCCCCTCCCTTCTCTCACTCTCACAGCAGCCCAGCACACAGTGTGTGCTGAGCTGCAGTGGGAGACTGCTCATGGCTGCTGAGCAGCAGCCACAGCAGTCTCCTTTGCCTGTGGGAGGGTAGCGATCACACTGATCGTGCCTCCCTGGCTTTGCATCGGACTGAGGGGCTTACAGCGCCCCTCTCCCCAGCTCGCGGCGCTGCATAAGTGCTGTATTTATTTTTTGCTCAAGGTGGCGTGGCCACGCCTCCTGCGATTAGGCCACGCCCCCTCTGTACCTGGGCCCGCCAGGGCTCTCTACGGCCCTGCACACACCAGGATCAGAGTACCTAGAGACATTGGATATGGCACACGCCAGGATCAGAATACCTAGAGACATGGGATATAGCACACGCCAGGATCAGAGTACCTAGAGACATGGGATACAGCACACGCCAGGATCAGGGTACCTACAGACATTGGATATAGCACACGCCAGAATCAGAGTACCTAGAGACATGGGATATGGCACGCCAGGATCAGACTACCTAGAGACATGGGATATAGCACACGCCAGAATCAGAGTACCTAGAAACATGGGATATGGCACGCCAGGATCAGGCTACCTAGAGACATGGGATATAGCACACGCCAGGATCAGAATACCTAGAGACATGGGATATAGCACACGCCAGGATCAGTGTACCTAGAGACATGGGATATAGCACACGCCAGGATCAGAGTACCTAGAGACATGGGATATAGCACACACCAGGATCAGAGTACCTACAGACATTGGATATGGCACAGGTCAGGATCAGGCCATGGGTCAGAACAGAAGGCAGCAGAAGCATATTGTCAAAATATTCTGAGATATATCCCACACTCACATATAAATGTAATCCGTTACTATGTATTATCAGCCAAAATAACATATATATCAATTTATTAACGTGCACTATAACAAAACCTAATTAGGTATAAGACTATGGGGACTATTTAGCAAATAAAATTTGCAGCATATATCGAAAAACGGGTGTTTTCAGGGGGTACCCGGGAATATTAAAGATCCTCCCAATGTATGAAGGAGGGACTGTAGCAGATATCTCCATATCTGCTGTGGTTCCTCCATTTTCCAACAGCAGCCGCAGCCCCCATATGTTTCTAAGCAGTAAAATTGACCAAGTTCGTTTGGCCCCGGCAGCTAATGCCATCTATGGGGGCTGCAAAGCTGCTACATTTACCAAGCGCTGGAATGCTTTGCATTGTGGAGTTTGGCCCCAACAGCTAACGCCATCTGAAGATGGCGTTAGCCACTGTAGCCTATGGGCTACATTCCACCCAAATTAATGGGTGAGGGTTCCCGGTAATAGCCGCAGCACATGCCTGGTCTTATTGCAGCAAATAGTGGTGTTAGAAATTATAATTATTGGTTCTAAAACTTGATAATTAATATATATGCCCCTCAGCTAAATGCTTACTTACCTGCTCCCCTGGAAGGTGTCATTCCAAGTTAGGAGTAAAGGGTGCAAATTTACACCTGGTCTAACCATATTAAGATGCTGGGGGTACAAATGTTTTTTTTTTTTTATTTGCCCCACAACTGCAGTGCAATAATACGGTTTTGCACTTTGGAAAAAACATATTTCACTCTAGTTGTGGGACAGGGATGGAAGGGATGATTATATTACAATCAATCAATCTAATTCTGTATAATTAAATAAATACACAATTTACTATTCTGCTCAAATTTTTATTGTTTATTTGTTTTATTTTCTAGGTCACCATGGGCAAAAAGGTTGCTGTGATAGGAGCTGGAGCAAGTGGTCTGGTTGCAATTAAATGTTGCTTGGAGGAAGGTTTAGAGCCTACCTGTTTTGAGAGATCTGGGGACATTGGTGGACTATGGAGATTCAATGTTAGTTACAATTTCTCCTTACCAACGTTTACGTACATTGTGAAAATGACCAATGCTGGTTCATCTGTTGTTATGTCTTCTCACTTACAATCAATCATGGTAGCTGCCATGTCCCAAAGTCCTCCTGCACATTTATGTTATCCGTAGTGATAGGTCGGACTACAAGAAGTGCTCAGTTCTTTGGATCTAACTAGAAGAAGTTAAAAAAAAAACATCTTCTGTAACAGATATAGAGGCCAATTCAGTTAGCCATGCTAAGTGGAGATTTTACCATAGGTTACATTACCACACACTTCGAGCTATTTTTAGCATGCGCGCTCCCACAACCCTTAATTCAATTACAAAATGCTTATCGTGGAAGCCGCACTGTAAGTCTGCATGGTTAATGTGTCCAAAGGTTGATTTTTTTAGTAATAGTGGGTAAATAATATTGAAAAAGTATTTGTCATACATGTATCTGTATCATCATGCTTAGACTACTGCAATGCCCTCTCTACCTTGGTCTCCGTGCATTAGAATTGCACCGCTTGCAGCTGATACAAAATGCAGCTGATAGGCTATTACCAACCAGCCCAGTTCCAGCCACATAACACCCACTCTACTCCCATCACTGGCTGTCTATAAGATGGTGGATCTGTTTCAAGATTGGCTTACTGTCTTTCATAGCCCTACATAATAACCAGGGTCCAAGATACCTGAAGCAGCTTCTGATTCCTTACTGTCCCACATGATTACTGCGATCTGTAGATGAAGGACTATTAGCAGTACCTATAATCATCCTAAATGCATCTGAGAGTCAAGCTTTTAGCTTTGCAGCTCCGACTATGGAACTTGCTTCCCCGCACAGTTCTTGAGACCTTCACTCTAGAATCCTTCACAAACAGGCTCAGGACTCACCTGTTTACTCACTTCACTAATGTCTCTTTGCTGTTAATCTTATTTTGTATTTTGAATGCAAATGTAAAGCACTTTGAGTCCTATTCGTATTATTAGAAAATTCGAATGAATTTGTGATAAAATGACTGTAAAGTGATTTTCATGTCATTTTAAGCCAGTTTGAAAACAAACTCCCAGCTGCAAATTCAAAATGTCCTGTCTACTCTATACATAGCCCCTACATACCTGTCCCACATCATTAAGCCCATAATTCAGCTTTATGTAGAAGAACACCTAAAAAATAGAATGTTTTTATTGGCTAGATTTGACTATTAAAACTTCTATGTGCCTTAATTTTTAGGAGGGGGAGGGGGGGTGTACCAGAGGCTTGAAAGCAAGTCCTGACATTTTTTGCTTTAAATAGGGATATTTATGAAACAACGATAATCCCTTTTTTTGGGCTTTACAGCATCCCATCCAGGTCAAGTTTTACTACGCATTCACAAACTCCTTGCAGCTTAGTAATTTGCAGTGTACATTATGAATCGCTGTGATATGCAGCCATAGATAATGTTTTGTAATGCAAGGTTAGAATAATTAGACCCCAGAGTGTCAAGAAGATATTTTAAAATATAACAGGTTTGAAACATTACCAATAGTCACCAAATATTGATACTGGGCTCCATAAACCGAAATAAACACAAAACTTCAATAAGTAAATATTTAAATGGTAAAGGAACATTTTTTTTCCCTAAACTCCCTAGGACAGTCAATAAATGGATATGCCTACCAATGTAATGCAGTAGTTGCTGATAACTGCAGTGTTGTTGACTAAGTGATCTTTTTAAGAAGTGGCAAAGAGCTGACAAGAGACTCACCTTTTTTTCATATCTAACATAGGGCTACTGCCGGAAATATCTGAGATTTCTCTGACGTCACTCAGGGACAGTGACTGTAAGCAATTTATTAAGCTGTGAGAATCTAGCTACTGCCATTCTTTGATAGCCAGCAATGGGGACCCGGAGAGACCCACTAGGTCAAATGATATTGCATGCACATCTCACTTTACCCTTTGGATGGCAGTGTTGGATTGCGGCTGAATAGTAAACCCTTACTGCAGAACATGACCCTTAATTCCTAATCTGCTGTCACTGTGCCATTGTGTGCCTTGCCACATGTAACATTCTCACGGCAGAGACTTTCAAAAATGCTTAAAACACTTCATGAATATTTTGATAATTTATACAAATTACGTGGCCACGCCTCCCACAATTAGGCCATGCCCCCTCTTTACTGGGGCCCGGCGGCGCTCTCTACGCCCCTGGTGTCAAGTACTCTTGGTACAATCTTAAACATTACATATATGTATTAATGAAATAAAGAGATTAAGGGGCATATGTATCAAGCTGATTTTTACATAAAATTATGCAGAAACTGCATAATTTCACAGAAATCCCCGGCAAAGTGCTAATTAGCACTTCAGATTGCAGTCCCCATTATTGTCAATGGGGACTACGATTTCACCCTTATGTAATAAGCAAAGCTTTTCTGAGTTTAGCCCAGTAGTTTACAACATCTTCAGTTGGTGTAAACTACTGTAAACCTATGGAGGCTGCAGGTGCAGGAGAGAGATCTTTCAATCTCTCCCCCGCAGCCCCAAGCCAGCTCTATGCACATTCGCAGTGTCAGCTTCTCCCGGGGAAGTCTTTCACTTCTATGATAGACTTCTCCCAAATGCCGGGGATATAACTCGCAGTAACTGCAACCGCTGTCCCTGCGAGTTCCACTTGGTAATATTTTAGTTAAAAATTAAATATCCCCGGCGAGATAGATTCATTATAATCTCGGCAGTGCCGCAATTATTAGTACATTGACCCTAAGACACCCTGTCAGCCAGTGCTCAGTAACACCTGCTTTGGTAGAAATTATGGCTTCTAAATGGTTACTTAAGCCTGCTAAGGGGTCTATTCATCATCACTTAATTTCTACAAAATCAGGTGAAAATATAATTTTCCTACTTTTGTATAAATTAAGTGACAGACTCAGGGGCCTATTCATCATTTGAGGCTGCGGGAAGGGGAACAGAGGAAGGGGACACTAGGTACTGGCTGCAGGTAGGAGAGCGCAGGGAGAGGGCACACCGGGGGAGAAGATAGAGGCAGACTGCAGGCTGGGAGCTACAGCTCCCTCCCTCGTCCCCTCCACAGCACCTGCAGCCTATCTTCCCTGCCTCCGGCGGCTTATCACTGCTCCCTGTCCCCATCTAGAAACACTGCTGGCAGCTCTCCAATGACACCAGAGACAGGCTATGGCACTGGCAGAGGAGTGCAGGGAGAGGGACACTAGGAACAGGCTCCGGGAAGGGGAGCACAGGGAGATGGGACACCTGGGACAGGCAGCCGGCAGGGGAGCGCGGGGAGAGGAGAAAACAGGGGAGAGGATAGAGGCAGAGGCTGTGGGTAGGTAGAGGGTAGACACGAGGCAGAGGCTGCAGGTAGGAAGAGGGGTGACATGGGGCAGAGGCTGCAGGCTGAGCGGGAGACAGCCTAGATAAAGGGGAAAAGTATCACCATTCCGAAAAGCTGACTCTGCAAAAAGAGCAGTGATAAACATACTTAGGTCTTCATAAATAAAATAGATGTTTGAAAACATCATGCAGATTTTCAATGATATTCAATCCTGAGGACGGCTATTCCAGTCCTCTATGGTTAATTTTGAAATACAGAATGAATTGCTGTATGTTTGAAACATCTT
Source organism: Taudactylus pleione (assembly GCA_031769625.1). Classification (NCBI taxonomy): domain Eukaryota; kingdom Metazoa; phylum Chordata; class Amphibia; order Anura; family Myobatrachidae; genus Taudactylus; species Taudactylus pleione. The sequence goes on along the minus strand of JAUIMM010000016.1, from coordinate 8,295,284 downwards.
CTTTTCAGTTTCAGTTTCTTAACTGACTTCATTGGTTAGATGGGTTACCGGGATACTACAGATGTTTCCAAGTGACCCGGGAGTAGTTAAATGATCAGTCAAATGACCATTCCACAGCCGCATATGGTAATGGGAGTTTGACTTAATTGGAGCACTCTGACTGGTAACACCTACATTATTGCAGGCAGTTGTTCACTGTGCTGCTCCTCATAGGTGCAGTGGACTGTTTGAGAATTTTATCCTTGGCACTTGACATTTTCTGCCTTTAGATTTTCATGAAGTGAGATCCAGACCATGCCTTTGTTTGCTGCCTGCTCTGACCTCTACATGGACCCGGACTGTTATATCTTTAGCTGTCTAGCCTTACCTCTGCTTGATCCTCTACTTTGACCAAGATACTGTAGTCTATTGTTTGCTTCCTACCCTGCCCTCTGCCTGGACATGTGATCATATTATTTAGTTGCAAAGCCTTTATGGCATGTTTTAACTTTTTGCAGTAATCAGTTACAGCATTGTGTCTCCCATATTTCCTGCGCTAACATCTTCTTAGGATAAGACTCTACTACAGCATATGTAAGGTTTAGGGGCAACCAAGTACAGGTGAGCACTTTTTGCTCTAGGGGAAAGAGAGCTACTAAAAGTGAAGACCATGACTATCCTCGTTCTAGTTATTTATAGGACGAGTCCAGTGTTTAGCCTCACAATATACTCACTGGCACTCAATTGTTCTCAAGTCTCATGCATACAGTATTGGAGGTTTATTCTTAGGATGACAGCACAGAGTATAGGAGACACTATAATAGTACCTAATAAATCATGCACTAATGGCTGATCACGCAGTGTAATAAACACTTACAAGCAAGATGCAAAGGTCCAAGCAGAGGTCAATACAGTTGGCACACAACAAAACTAGGTCCAAAGTCCAGGCAAAGGATAGGCCAAGCAGTGAACAACAGAGTATTCAGACTGAGGTCAGGGATATTAATAGTCTGAACTCAGACACTGCTTAAAACAAATAGACTACAGCAGCAGTTCCCAGTACCCCACACAGGTCACGTTTTTCAGGTCACCCAGCAGGTACACAGGTGTATTCATTACTCAACGACATATTATAAAAGAGCCACAGGTGGAGCTAAGTATTTCATTTGTGATTCTGTGAGGAGACCTGGAAAACATGCACTGTTTGGGTTCCTGAGGACCGAGTTTGAGAACCTGTGCACTACAGCTATCATTGCACAACTGCTTGCACTAATGTTGGTGAAGGCAGCCAAACATAATGTTACATGAGGATTTAACTAGAAGAAGTTAAAAAAAAAACATCTTCTGTAACAGATATAGAGGCCAATTCAGTTAGCCATGCTAAGTGGAGATTTTACCATAGGTTACATTAACACACACTTCGAGCTATTTTTAGCATGCGCGCTCCCACAACCCTTAATTCAATTACAAAATGCTTATCGTGGAAGCCGCACTGTAAGTCTGCATGGTTAATGTGTCCAAAGGTTGATTTTTTTAGTAATAGTGGGTAAATAATATTGAAAAAGTATTTGTCATACATGTATCTGTATCATCATGCTTAGACTACTGCAATGCCCTCTCTACCTTGGTCTCCGTGCATTAGAATTGCACCGCTTGCAGCTGATACAAAATGCAGCTGATAGGCTATTACCAACCAGCCCAGTTCCAGCCACATAACACCCACTCTACTCCCATCACTGGCTGTCTATAAGATGGTGGATCTGTTTCAAGATTGGCTTACTGTCTTTCATAGCCCTACATAATAACCAGGGTCCAAGATACCTGAAGCAGCTTCTGATTCCTTACTGTCCCACATGATTACTGCGATCTGTAGATGAAGGACTATTAGCAGTACCTATAATCATCCTAAATGCATCTGAGAGTCAAGCTTTTAGCTTTGCAGCTCCGACTATGGAACTTGCTTCCCCGCACAGTTCTTGAGACCTTCACTCTAGAATCCTTCACAAACAGGCTCAGGACTCACCTGTTTACTCACTTCACTAATGTCTCTTTGCTGTTAATCTTATTTTGTATTTTGAATGCAAATGTAAAGCACTTTGAGTCCTATTCGTATTATTAGAAAATTCGAATGAATTTGTGATAAAATGACTGTAAAGTGATTTTCATGTCATTTTAAGCCAGTTTGAAAACAAACTCCCAGCTGCAAATTCAAAATGTCCTGTCTACTCTATACATAGCCCCTACATACCTGTCCCACATCATTAAGCCCATAATTCAGCTTTATGTAGAAGAACACCTAAAAAATAGAATGTTTTTATTGGCTAGATTTGACTATTAAAACTTCTATGTGCCTTAATTTTTAGGAGGGGGAGGGGGGGTGTACCAGAGGCTTGAAAGCAAGTCCTGACATTTTTTGCTTTAAATAGGGATATTTATGAAACAACGATAATCCCTTTTTTTGGGCTTTACAGCATCCCATCCAGGTCAAGTTTTACTACGCATTCACAAACTCCTTGCAGCTTAGTAATTTGCAGTGTACATTATGAATCGCTGTGATATGCAGCCATAGATAATGTTTTGTAATGCAAGGTTAGAATAATTAGACCCCAGAGTGTCAAGAAGATATTTTAAAATATAACAGGTTTGAAACATTACCAATAGTCACCAAATATTGATACTGGGCTCCATAAACCGAAATAAACACAAAACTTCAATAAGTAAATATTTAAATGGTAAAGGAACATTTTTTTTCCCTAAACTCCCTAGGACAGTCAATAAATGGATATGCCTACCAATGTAATGCAGTAGTTGCTGATAACTGCAGTGTTGTTGACTAAGTGATCTTTTTAAGAAGTGGCAAAGAGCTGACAAGAGACTCACCTTTTTTTCATATCTAACATAGGGCTACTGCCGGAAATATCTGAGATTTCTCTGACGTCACTCAGGGACAGTGACTGTAAGCAATTTATTAAGCTGTGAGAATCTAGCTACTGCCATTCTTTGATAGCCAGCAATGGGGACCCGGAGAGACCCACTAGGTCAAATGATATTGCATGCACATCTCACTTTACCCTTTGGATGGCAGTGTTGGATTGCGGCTGAATAGTAAACCCTTACTGCAGAACATGACCCTTAATTCCTAATCTGCTGTCACTGTGCCATTGTGTGCCTTGCCACATGTAACATTCTCACGGCAGAGACTTTCAAAAATGCTTAAAACACTTCATGAATATTTTGATAATTTATACAAATTACGTGGCCACGCCTCCCACAATTAGGCCATGCCCCCTCTTTACTGGGGCCCGGCGGCGCTCTCTACGCCCCTGGTGTCAAGTACTCTTGGTACAATCTTAAACATTACATATATGTATTAATGAAATAAAGAGATTAAGGGGCATATGTATCAAGCTGATTTTTACATAAAATTATGCAGAAACTGCATAATTTCACAGAAATCCCCGGCAAAGTGCTAATTAGCACTTCAGATTGCAGTCCCCATTATTGTCAATGGGGACTACGATTTCACCCTTATGTAATAAGCAAAGCTTTTCTGAGTTTAGCCCAGTAGTTTACAACATCTTCAGTTGGTGTAAACTACTGTAAACCTATGGAGGCTGCAGGTGCAGGAGAGAGATCTTTCAATCTCTCCCCCGCAGCCCCAAGCCAGCTCTATGCACATTCGCAGTGTCAGCTTCTCCCGGGGAAGTCTTTCACTTCTATGATAGACTTCTCCCAAATGCCGGGGATATAACTCGCAGTAACTGCAACCGCTGTCCCTGCGAGTTCCACTTGGTAATATTTTAGTTAAAAATTAAATATCCCCGGCGAGATAGATTCATTATAATCTCGGCAGTGCCGCAATTATTAGTACATTGACCCTAAGACACCCTGTCAGCCAGTGCTCAGTAACACCTGCTTTGGTAGAAATTATGGCTTCTAAATGGTTACTTAAGCCTGCTAAGGGGTCTATTCATCATCACTTAATTTCTACAAAATCAGGTGAAAATATAATTTTCCTACTTTTGTATAAATTAAGTGACAGACTCAGGGGCCTATTCATCATTTGAGGCTGCGGGAAGGGGAACAGAGGAAGGGGACACTAGGTACTGGCTGCAGGTAGGAGAGCGCAGGGAGAGGGCACACCGGGGGAGAAGATAGAGGCAGACTGCAGGCTGGGAGCTACAGCTCCCTCCCTCGTCCCCTCCACAGCACCTGCAGCCTATCTTCCCTGCCTCCGGCGGCTTATCACTGCTCCCTGTCCCCATCTAGAAACACTGCTGGCAGCTCTCCAATGACACCAGAGACAGGCTATGGCACTGGCAGAGGAGTGCAGGGAGAGGGACACTAGGAACAGGCTCCGGGAAGGGGAGCACAGGGAGATGGGACACCTGGGACAGGCAGCCGGCAGGGGAGCGCGGGGAGAGGAGAAAACAGGGGAGAGGATAGAGGCAGAGGCTGTGGGTAGGTAGAGGGTAGACACGAGGCAGAGGCTGCAGGTAGGAAGAGGGGTGACATGGGGCAGAGGCTGCAGGCTGAGCGGGAGACAGCCTAGATAAAGGGGAAAAGTATCACCATTCCGAAAAGCTGACTCTGCAAAAAGAGCAGTGATAAACATACTTAGGTCTTCATAAATAAAATAGATGTTTGAAAACATCATGCAGATTTTCAATGATATTCAATCCTGAGGACGGCTATTCCAGTCCTCTATGGTTAATTTTGAAATACAGAATGAATTGCTGTATGTTTGAAACATCTTCTTTTCAGTTTCAGTTTCTTAACTGACTTCATTGGTTAGATGGGTTACCGGGATACTACAGATGTTTCCAAGTGACCCGGGAGTAGTTAAATGATCAGTCAAATGACCATTCCACAGCCGCATATGGTAATGGGAGTTTGACTTAATTGGAGCACTCTGACTGGTAACACCTACATTATTGCAGGCAGTTGTTCACTGTGCTGCTCCTCATAGGTGCAGTGGACTGTTTGAGAATTTTATCCTTGGCACTTGACATTTTCTGCCTTTAGATTTTCATGAAGTGAGATCCAGACCATGCCTTTGTTTGCTGCCTGCTCTGACCTCTACATGGACCCGGACTGTTATATCTTTAGCTGTCTAGCCTTACCTCTGCTTGATCCTCTACTTTGACCAAGATACTGTAGTCTATTGTTTGCTTCCTACCCTGCCCTCTGCCTGGACATGTGATCATATTATTTAGTTGCAAAGCCTTTATGGCATGTTTTAACTTTTTGCAGTAATCAGTTACAGCATTGTGTCTCCCATATTTCCTGCGCTAACATCTTCTTAGGATAAGACTCTACTACAGCATATGTAAGGTTTAGGGGCAACCAAGTACAGGTGAGCACTTTTTGCTCTAGGGGAAAGAGAGCTACTAAAAGTGAAGACCATGACTATCCTCGTTCTAGTTATTTATAGGACGAGTCCAGTGTTTAGCCTCACAATATACTCACTGGCACTCAATTGTTCTCAAGTCTCATGCATACAGTATTGGAGGTTTATTCTTAGGATGACAGCACAGAGTATAGGAGACACTATAATAGTACCTAATAAATCATGCACTAATGGCTGATCACGCAGTGTAATAAACACTTACAAGCAAGATGCAAAGGTCCAAGCAGAGGTCAATACAGTTGGCACACAACAAAACTAGGTCCAAAGTCCAGGCAAAGGATAGGCCAAGCAGTGAACAACAGAGTATTCAGACTGAGGTCAGGGATATTAATAGTCTGAACTCAGACACTGCTTAAAACAAATAGACTACAGCAGCAGTTCCCAGTACCCCACACAGGTCACGTTTTTCAGGTCACCCAGCAGGTACACAGGTGTATTCATTACTCAACGACATATTATAAAAGAGCCACAGGTGGAGCTAAGTATTTCATTTGTGATTCTGTGAGGAGACCTGGAAAACATGCACTGTTTGGGTTCCTGAGGACCGAGTTTGAGAACCTGTGCACTACAGCTATCATTGCACAACTGCTTGCACTAATGTTGGTGAAGGCAGCCAAACATAATGTTACATGAGGATTTAACTAGAAGAAGTTAAAAAAAAAACATCTTCTGTAACAGATATAGAGGCCAATTCAGTTAGCCATGCTAAGTGGAGATTTTACCATAGGTTACATTAACACACACTTCGAGCTATTTTTAGCATGCGCGCTCCCACAACCCTTAATTCAATTACAAAATGCTTATCGTGGAAGCCGCACTGTAAGTCTGCATGGTTAATGTGTCCAAAGGTTGATTTTTTTAGTAATAGTGGGTAAATAATATTGAAAAAGTATTTGTCATACATGTATCTGTATCATCATGCTTAGACTACTGCAATGCCCTCTCTACCTTGGTCTCCGTGCAAAAGAATTGCACCGCTTGCAGCTGATACAAAATGCAGCTGATAGGCTATTACCAACCAGCCCAGTTCCAGCCACATAACACCCACTCTACTCCCATCACTGGCTGTCTATAAGATGGTGGATCTGTTTCAAGATTGGCTTACTGTCTTTCATAGCCCTACATAATAACCAGGGTCCAAGATACCTGAAGCAGCTTCTGATTCCTTACTGTCCCACATGATTACTGCGATCTGTAGATGAAGGACTATTAGCAGTACCTATAATCATCCTAAATGCATCTGAGAGTCAAGCTTTTAGCTTTGCAGCTCCGACTATGGAACTTGCTTCCCCGCACAGTTCTTGAGACCTTCACTCTAGAATCCTTCACAAACAGGCTCAGGACTCACCTGTTTACTCACTTCACTAATGTCTCTTTGCTGTTAATCTTATTTTGTATTTTGAATGCAAATGTAAAGCACTTTGAGTCCTATTCGTATTATTAGAAAATTCGAATGAATTTGTGATAAAATGACTGTAAAGTGATTTTCATGTAATTTTAAGCCAGTTTGAAAACAAACTCCCAGCTGCAAATTCAAAATGTCCTGTCTACTCTATACATAGCCCCTACATACCTGTCCCACATCATTAAGCCCATAATTCAGCTTTATGTAGAAGAACACCTAAAAAATAGAATGTTTTTATTGGCTAGATTTGACTATTAAAACTTCTATGTGCCTTAATTTTTTCAGGTCACCCAGCAGGTACACAGGTGTATTCATTACTCAACGACATATTATAAAAGAGCCACAGGTGGAGCTAAGTATTTCATTTGTGATTCTGTGAGGAGACCTGGAAAACATGCACTGTTTGGGTTCCTGAGGACCGAGTTTGAGAACCTGTGCACTACAGCTATCATTGCACAACTGCTTGCACTAATGTTGGTGAAGGCAGCCAAACATAATGTTACATGAGGATCTTAGCCCCTTCGATATAAGCGATCGGGTGATTTAACGTCAAGGTTGAAACTACTCACCCAGCAGCTGGGATGCCTCCCTGGTAATTGAGCGGCCAGTGTGGAGTAGGGCCTTGTGGGATGCCTCCAAACCTTGCCATGACTTCAAAAGTATTCCTTAACTTTCTTCCCCAATGATGCTTCTGTCCAGGGACATTCCAATCTGGAAGGGAATATATAGTACTGTATGTGTTCCTATAAAACTTTCCCTGCTTTGTAACAGGCTTCTATCTTTATTTCCAAGTCCTCAGACAACTGCTTAGATGAGCCCAATGTTGATGAGAATAAGCACAACAAACTTAAGGGTATATTTACTAAAGTGTGGGTTTTTAGAAGTAAAGATGTTGCCCATAGCAACCAATCACACTCTACTTAACATTTTTTCTAGCACCTTATTGAAGATAGTAGATAGAATCTGATTGGTTGCTATGGGCAACATCTCCACTTCTAAAACCCAGCACTAGTAAATATACCTTTTAGAGATTGGAAAGTTCAGAGTATTTATTCAGCTATGGAATTGTCCCTACCTGGCTTGCTTTAAGGCCTGATGAACCAATCAAGTTTTCAGGCCTTAAAAAAATGTATGAATGAATCAGATGCAAGGGTGCCCAAACATTTGTACTATTCCCATTGCCTGTGGTATTTTAGTTTAATTTGATAAAATGTAGAAATAAATAGTAACTGTGCATTAAAATGTGCAGCAATATGTCATGTTTGAAATTGTTCCCTACAGATATTGTTTTAACCCAGGCATGTCAAACATGCGGCCCGCATGCGGCCCAAATAAACATTTTATGCGGCCCGACTGTGTGGGCCCAAATACAGTTACCATGCAGCCCAAACCCTTGCCTCGATCGGAGCTAAGCTCCGATTGGGCAGTGTTTATTGCATTTAAAACTGGGAACGCTGATCTCTGAAGCTATCACAGACGAAAGAAGCCTCTGATCGCTTCAGAGGCCAGTGTTCCCAGTGATGCAGTTCACGAGTGACGTCACCCGCGATGAGAGGAGCCTGCGTGCAGTCAGCGGCAGCGTCTACGCGGGAGCAGTGCCCATCGGCCAGTGTGATGAGAGGTAAGTAAGAGAGAGGTAAGTACTGAGTGGGACCTGTTCTAGGAGGCACAACATAATGGGCACTACTGAGGGCACTACATAATGGGCACTGCATAATGAAAACTACTGGGGGCACTGCATAATGGGCACTACTGGGGTCACTGCATAAGGGGCTCTAATACAGGGGGCATTGCATAAGGGGCTCTTATACAGGGGGCATTGCATAAGGGGCACAACTACAGTGGCATTGCATAAGGGGCTCTAATACAGGGGCATTGATAAGGGGCACTACTACAGGGGGCACTGCATTAATTTTATTAGTAATAAGCCTTTCAAAATTGCATTTTAGACTTTTTTTCTTTCTTGTGGCCCACACACTATTAGACCTTGAAAATTCGACCCGGTTGGTATTTTGAGTTTGACATCCCTGTTTTAACCTATTTTCACTTGTACATTCAGCGACATAGACAAATTGACAAAGGGTGTTCAAACTTGTGCATACAACTGTATTCCATAGTTTTATTGTTGTATATATTGTTGCAGCAGTTTTCTTCTGATGTACTAAACAACATGTTCTCACAAATGTTTACTTTTGCAGGAAAATCCTGAAAAAGGAAGAGCAAGTATTTACAAATCGGTTATTATCAACACTGCCAAAGAGATGATGTGTTATAGTGACTTTCCTATTCCGGCTGAGTTCCCAAATTTCATGCACAACTCTAAGATTTTGAAGTATTTCAAAATGTATGCCGATCATTTTCAGTTGCTTCAATATATCCACTTCAAGGTAAGAAGTTAAGGTATCCTGAGCTGAAAAAATAATATCTGTGAGAGATACAAGGGGGTGAGAGTCGCACAAGACTGGTATTATAACCCCACCCACGGGTCTGCTGGACCAGGGTGGGTAGATATTTTATTACATTTGCTAAGCCCAACTTAGATAATTTAAATGCCACACTGTGGACCAAAGTTAAATATGTTGGTGGTGCTCCCCAGAGTCAGAGAAAAATCAAAATAGGACGAAGGAGACAAAGAAGACTTTTTTGTTGGGAGCACTGCTTTCTATGATTAATGAACGCTTTAAAATTTAACTTTTAAAAAATTACTTCTAAAAGAAGAAGGACTTAACATACAAATATACATAATATACATAAAACATACAATTAACCCTTTCAAATAAGGGAAAAAATAATAGCATGTGCTCAGGGCCGACTATTGGCCTAGATACAGAGTCGTGACCAAATCCGGGGAAATGAGACCATGCCACCTCAAAAATGTTGAAATGAAAAATACTATGCATGCACTGCTGAGGGTGTGCCGGCAGTTGCACAGAGGGCACAGGTGGTTGGAAAGGAATGGATCCAGGAGGGTGCGATCAGGGCGATCGACCCCATAACACAATAACATCCACGCCCATGTAGTGATGCTGCAGCAGTGCAGCTCCGAGCAGGCGGCTGTAAGCTGCAGCCAGCTGGCCACATACTTAAGTCAGCTGTCAGACCCGAGGTGAAGCTTCCCCACCTGCTCCTGTACCCTGCCAAGCTGCAGAGGTACTTTCCACATCCTGAGACTAACTAACTGCTGCGCTGCTTCTACCTGTTGGTCTTCGTATAAGTCTGCTGCGAGGAGGGTCTGGGCACTGGCGACTGCACAAGGGGACTTTTGCCCTCTTCATCAGCACTGCAAAAGGGGCCAATGGGGTAGATGTAGTAAGCAGGGCCGTAACTAGGGTGGTGCGACCTGTGCCGTGGTGTAGGACACCGCAGGGCAGGGGGCGCTGTTTGGGCCTGTCAATTTTCCTGTTTATTATCATTCTCACTTGTAGCTTCCTCTTCTTTTATCCCAAGCATCTCCTGACTTCCCCTATCTCTTCCCTGGCCCTTCCCCATGAGGCCATGGCCATTGTTCAGGTGTACTATCGTATGTCCCTATTTAAAAAAAGAGGGGGGTAGTAAGCATGATGAGAGATAAAGTACCAACCAATTGGCTCCTAACTGTCATTTTTCAAACACAGCCTGTAACATGGCAGTTAGACGCTTATTGGTTGGTACTTTATCTTCATCCACTTTTTCTTTCTCCAATGCTTAGTACATAGACCACTATGTTTGAGAAATGACAGTTAGGAGCTGAAAGCTTGGTATTTATTTCTCTCCACTTTATCTTGCCTCAAGGCTTAGTACATATACCCTAAAGTCCTCCTGACCCAGGCACATCCAACAAGCCTGGCTGGGTAATTAGTACTTACTGCCCCCTCCTCTCTCTGCGCCTCTACCTGCGCTCAGTATTATGGGGCGATGTACTAAGCTCTGGAAAGTGATAAACTACCAGCCACTCAGCTATTAACTGTCATCTTACAGGCTGTGTTTGAGAAATGACAGTTAGGAGTGGATTGGTTGGTAGTTTATCACTTTCCAGAGCTTAGTACAATGGTCAGGCAATTTTGATTTTTAGCAAACGGGTTATGGCCTGTATGCACTACTAGGAGTGATTGTGAGCCAGCAGCATAGATCAGGATGTTTGCATATGATTTCCATTAGCTGCAAGCAGACAGAATTGTAGCTGCATTATGTGCGACTCAAGGTGCCCATACACGGTGCGATATAGCAGCCGATCTGACGGATTGGTACGATATTGATGCTGTAGCATACCGTGTATGGGCATGATATCAGCCAGTGCGTGCACCCATGGGGTCTTACATCGCACCCCCTGATCTTATTGCAGGTTCAGTTGATCTGGGGATGCGATGTGCGATCTCATGCAGCGCTATGCGGGGGGAGGGGGTGCCAGCATATCGGGCGTTCAGCCACCCGATTGCTCCGTGTGTGGGTACCGCCCGATATGTAGGCCGTTGGATCCCCCGTCACATCGCAAGGTGCATATCACACCCTGTATGGGCAGCATTAGAGTCAAGCCCAATATTTGTAATATTATGGGCCCTTATGTAATAGCCTGTGAGTTACAGGCATCGGTGCGATTCCTGCAGGTCAGCTTGCATTTTTAAAGTGCTAATAATTTAATAAGCTAAACTACAGTAGGTTGGTTTTGCCTTTTAAATGATTGTCGCTTTTAAATAATGGGCTAACTCGCCAGAATCACACCCATGCCTTTACTGTACCTCACAGACTTTTAAATAAGGACCATGGTCTTTTACATGTAAAAACATAATGGAATAGCAGCAAGTTTACCAAAAATTGGTCAAACAAAGTTGTCAGATGATCTTTCTGTAGAGTGAAAGCTGAAATGGGACAATGTAGCACATTTAATACATATACATAATGGGAAATGGGATTCTACTTGTATATACTAAAATAAGTACAGCATAAGTGTATATTTATATTTATGATATTAGCGATGGGTGCCAAATAATAGTCATAACATAAATATTGTCTTATTAATTATTTTATTAATCTGTACTGTAAGTATTTTTTACTAAAATTATGCATTTTTATTTCAGACCACAGTGTGTAGTATTAAGAAGCGGCCAGACTTTGCCAAAAGTGGACAATGGGATCTTATCACTGAAAAGGATGGCAAGCAGCAGGCAGCCATCTTTGATGCAGTTCTTGTATGCAGTGGGCACCACACAGATGCCCATTTACCACTGGAATCATTTCCAGGTCAGCTGGTTTTATTAATTCTGTCAAGTGTTTTAGGGGGGGGTGCAGTCATAGTACCGACCACGGGGATTCTGGCGATCAGAATGCCGGCACCGGAATCCTGACACCTGTCATAATCCTGGCACTGAAATGTAAAAATATTATCCAGTTAAAATATAATTTTAAACTTCTAAAGCTGTCACGGTCACAATGCTGTACATCGCATTACCAGCATGCCGTCATGTTGGGTGCAACATACCGTTTGCTGTCTATCTTCTGTTTGTCGACATTTTAACCATCGATAAGCTAACTACATCCTGGTTTAAGCATGTTTTTTGTATAGTTCATATTTTCCTCCACATCTGATGCACCACTCTGCAAACTGTATACTGGCTCCTTATATCCTCCAGTGGACTGGAGACAGAATAGGTCCACCGACTGTATGCTGGAGTTGCTTCATGCGGTGTACTATCAGCCACAATCCATTACCATTCAGAAGAGTCACTAGGCTTCTTTATTGACTGCTGGGCTGATTCATGGGTATATAGTGATACATATATGATGTATTTTTCCTCAAAGTTGCATTTTTATAGTGTCCTTTACTAGCAATTTTTCATGTATAACAATTACACTTTATCAATTGGTACATTGTTTTCCCTCTTTAATTCCTGGCTCAGTGGAGCTTACAATCTACATTCCCTACCACATGCACACACACACACATACTAGGGTTAATGTTTTTTTGGGTGCCAATTAACCTACCAGTATATTTTTGGTTTGTGAGAGGAAACCGGAGTACCTGGAGGAAACCCACGCAAGCACGTGGAGATTGGGCAAACTCCACACAGTTAGGGCTGTGATAGAAGTTGACCCACAACCTCAGTGCTGTGAGGCAGTAATGCTAACCATTACACCATCCGTGCTGCCTATGGATGATAGTGGGAAAAATGGGAGCTGTGTAATGAGGAGAAAGGAGGATCTATTTGTATAGTTGTATATTATTGTATATTTTAATATAAAGCGTGGACAAAAGGGGATTTATGTCTAAACATATACAATGGGGGCAAGGGGAGATGGTGCAGAAATATTTAGTATGGAGAAAGAGGATTCGGTGTAGGGGAGGTGTATAATGGGGAAATAGAGGGTCTGTATATGAATAAACAGAGGGAAGAAAGTTTTGCTTGATCCCCACTTGCAAAAAATTAAAGATATACACTGCGCTTGGTCAATAGCTTAAAATTAATCAAAGTGTGTAAAAAAATTATAATACTAAATCAATTTTGTGATGAACAATATATACTTTTACTAAAAATAGACACAGACATAATAGAAGTAATAAAAAATCACATAAGTGACACAATGTTGCTAGTATGATTAGAGACAATATTTATAAATAAATGTGTTTGTATCCAAAAGAGATTCCAAAGTTTTAAAGTGTGCTCAATTTCTATTTAGCACATTAACTGGATATCCAGGTAGGCATAAAAATATATAAAAATGTAGCAGTCATTCATGTAGATACCTGTTTAATAAGGTGAGTCCAAATATCTGTTCTGGCGTCCCAGCACAGATAATAGCTGCCTCGTTGAGCCACACCTTGTAAAGCACGGATCCTCGGGACGGGCTTCTCGGGTATTGTAGCCCCCGTGTATGTGGTGATCTAAGGAGGGGATGTCGGTATTAGCGCCTAGCGGCTGGGATAGTAATCGCACTCCCTTATTGTACCACACGGGTCCTCGGGAAACAGGCTTCCTGGGTGTTGAGCTCCTGTATATATATTCGTCCACAAAGATGGAGTGGAGGGAAGGAGGGATGCCGATGTTATCGGCTACCGGCTGGGGTAATGCTCACTCTCCTTCCTTGTGCCGCTGCTGGTTAATAATAAGTGTGGCTCCGTGAGCATAAATCTCTGCTCTCTGGGTATAGTGTTAAAGTTTCTCTGGGAGTTCTCTGGTTGACAGGTAACACGTTGCTGCTACATAGAAGATACAGCTGGTAAAGACATCAAGGCGTTTCATCTCTTTAGCTGTAGAGACTTTTTCAAGACGAAACGCGTTGACGTCATTACCAGCTGTGTCTTCTATGTATCAGCAACGTGTTACCTGTCACCCGGAGAACTCCCAGAGGAACTTTAACACTATACCCGGAGAACAGAGCTTTATGCTCACAGAGCCGGACTTTGATTTATTTTAAGCTATTGACCAAGCGCAGTGTATATCTTTTCTTTTTTGCGTATCCTTGATGAAGTTTGTACTTTACTTCCTATATTTGCTGCTAGTCATTTTGGCTAACCTGATCAATTAACTGTATGAGTATCAGGAGTTAGGTAGAGACTCTACCACCTGTTGTGTTGATCCCTGCTTGGTCAAACAACAGGATTCCGGGGCAAACGCAGGATTTTTACAGGGGGGTTTCACACACACACACACACCTACTATTACACACACACTTACCTTGCAGCAGCTGCGGGTTGTAGACCTATGATGAGGACTGGCAACATGTCATTAGGCCCCTCGTGGGTCAATCAGGAGGAGGCAGAGCCATATTATGCATTTCTAATGGAATCAAGTCATATTGGCTCCGCCTCCTCCCAATTGACCCACACATTTAGCCACGAGGGGACAGGGCTTAAGAAATTGAGATCCTGCTCTCCAGTCTGTCAGGGGGGGGTTTCTGGGTACTCAGAAACCCCTCTTGCGTGCACTAGTGGGATTAAGCACTAGATTGCTTTCAAACAACATAGTTTTGTCATGTGTCACTGTGTCCATATCTCATACCTTCCATTGATGATACAGATAAACTGTACCTGAAGAGCAATTCAACAAAGGCATATTTTGGTTTTACATTAAGCTATAAAGAGATAACAGCAATATAAGTAGTATAATTTATCTATCCTCATTTATTATAGGTATTGAGAAGTTTAAAGGGCACTATCTTCACAGCCGAGATTATAAGAGCCCAGAAGAATTTCAGGGGAAAAGAGTTATTGTAATCGGGATTGGAAACTCCGGTGGGGACATTGCTGTGGAAGTTAGCAGGACGGCATCTCAGGTTCAGTCATGAGAATACGTAGAATAAAACATAGCTCATTGTTCAGATTTTACATGAAATCAGAAAAATGCTCTTTTGCTGTGTTCCTAGACTTGTGGCATGACAGACAAAACACTTCCCTAATGCTGGGCATACACGGCAAGATAAAATGCCTGTCAGACCGACAGACATTTTATCTGGCCGGCTGCCAGCCGCAGATGTCCGCGGCATACACTGTGAGAGAAATCTCACAGTGTATAGCCCGACATCTGCGCTCCGCCCCCGGGGGAGGAGACATTTCCCTGTTCCTTCCATAGGAAGGAACACAGAAAATGTCTGTCTGTCGGCCGCGCTGGGCATACACTGCCCGATGCGTCCGACAGTTACCGGGTAAATATCGCACCGGACGGGCATGCTGGACAATCCAGCATGCCCGACCGAGCAATATTTAACCCTCGGTCGCCTCCCCCCACGCTACAATTATCGCGGCGATCGGGCGGATCGTCCCGATAATTGCAGCGTGTATGGCCAGCATAAGATATAGAGTTGTGTACAGTAGTTGCTACATAGTTATCCGTGTTAAACAAAGCCATATCTCCACAATGGTTAACCTTAAATCTTTGAAAAACATAGTCTACTGCTTTATGGTGTCATGCTAGTAACCACACAATTACATGGCTCATATAATACATTTTACTGAATCGTATAAACCTGACATTTATACGCCTTTCACACAGTAGCCAAAAACCTGTGTGTCTTTCACACATAAGCTAAAGACCTGGGTCTGACATATTTGTGAAAGGTTTGACCCGGGTTGGCAGTCGCTATCAGGGTTTTTCCCAGGACTTGCAACCCGGGTCAATGACCCGGCTCAAGTCTAAAAGGTGCAACCCCCACGCCCAAAAGAAATTAATTGACCAGGGACAGTAACACTTGGAAATTACATCATTTCCATGCGCCCATTGAATACCGGAAGATCCAGGTCACTGTAAGGCCCAGGTCTGGTGTGAAGTGTGATGATCCAGGAATAACCCGGGTCGTCACCCTTGTGTGAAAGTGGTAGCCGAGCTTCAACCTGTGCTCAGTGTCCTGGGTCTGAGCCTGGTTGAAGTCGGTATTTTTTTTATATGAGAGGGTTATTAGAGAGTTTACCTGGAGAGAATAGATGGCCATTTTCCATGGCATTGACGTATACATCATATATATATTACCGAGATGTAGTTTATATCCCGAAGTTGGGATGCTGGCGCTTAGAATGTCAGCACCGGAATCCCGACGCCAGTCAGAATCCACGCGTCAGCATCTCGATGGTAAATATTGAGGTTATGGGGAGAGTTAGGGGCTAGGGTTAGGCACTAGGGGGAAGGTTAGGTTTAGGCTGCTGTGGAGACGGTTAGGTTTAGGGGTAGAGGAAGGGTAGTATACTTACCTCCTTGTATTGTAACCCAATCGGGATGCAGGCATCGGGATTCTGACCGACGGGATCCTGAGCGCTAGCATCCCGTACCCAGCCCATACTACTTATATTTGTGTGTTTTGATCCAATGGACACAAATGACTGTATGTTGATATGTTGAAAAGAAAAACATATTTAGATGTTAAACTAATGGTGACAGTATACAAGACTTTTTTTGCTACGTTCTCCACATGATTTCAGGTGCTGAAAATTGGTTGGGTATGGGATCCCTGGCGGTCGGGATGACGCTAGTCAGAATACCGACAGTGGCATCCCGCAGTCAGAATCCCGACACCTTTAGGTAAGTATCCTACCCTAAACCCTTTTCTCTACCCCTAACCGTCCCTCCCAGGTGTCTGCAGCTAAACTCCCCCTAGTGCCTAAACCTAACTTCCCCCTCCCCGCACCCTAAACCTAACCCTAAACCCTGACCCTCGATATTTATCTTCGGGATGCCTGTGGCTGGGATTCTGGAGCTGGGATCCCAATGCTGTCGGGATTCTGGCTCCGGTATTTTGACCATCGGCATCCCGCACGGCGGGACGCTGACTACATCCCACTGAAAATAATGGGATTTGCCTACATAATGGCCCTCATTCAGAGGCGGTCGGAGGATGCAAGCGGTCACTCAGAAACTGGGCAGCCGCTTGCATCCTGACCGCCCGCCTCTGTTTCGGTCGTTAGGCTGTGGGTTAACACCCACAGCTCTAACGACTGCTAGGGTGATGGTCGCGATGGTCATTGACCATCGCGACCATCGGGGCTTACGACGAGACCCTAGGGTAGGGTCTCACTTGTCGTAAGCCCCGGAGAGCTTCTGGCTCTGTAAGAGCCGGAAGCTCTCCACTGACATCACTAGTGATGTCAGTGGGGCCTCCCCCAAATGGCAGGCGTTCCCATGGGAACGCCTCCGTTTGGGCTGCCACCCCCCGGCCCGCCTTCCAAACGGGGCGAGCTGTCAATCAACATCGACAACTCGCCCCCTTTGGAAAGAGACCCGCTACGACCGGTGCTGTCGGTTGTAGCGGGTCTCACGCTTGCGCACGAAGGAGCCGGCTCCCTCGTGCGCATGTGCACTAGACAAACATCGAGGCGGTCTGAATAAAGCCCTATGTCCCATGAGTAGATTGTTTGCTTGCACAGGTGTTACAAGAGTTGCAAGCAGCTTTCAGGGCCAAAAGAAGAAAAAAAACAGTTAAAGCAAAAAGTGCCTCAGAAGTATATTGTTTCTTCTACAACAATCACACAAGTTTTAAGGTGCGTACACATGGTACAATATCTTTGAACGATAACAATATTGTTCAACGATAAATCGTTCATATCGTTCAGTTTATGCAGCAAACAGCGAACGACCAACGATGCGCATTCCCGCGTGGACGATAACGATATCTATGGTCGTCTGTACATGCAGGCCAACCTGGACGATATCGTCAAGAATTGCCTGTTCAGAGATGTGTCAGGATGACTTCACTGAAAGATATCTATCATAGATATCTATCAGTTTGCACACCCAATATCGTTTGTCCTGCACTACAGAAAGTTTAAGGGAAATCTTTCAGCGATATCGTTGCTTGTGCAGATCGTACCATGTGTTTGCAGCTTAAGATACTATGTTCATCATTTGAGAAACAGTTTACAGTATTGTTACGTGCAGACAGACATTTATGAAGAGTAATTGAAGTGATTTTATGGTTCAGAATACTCATAAAACACTCCTCCCAAAGTTCGTTTCCATGAATGGAATTCCCATAATAGTGTTTTTATAAACTTGAAGATAACACCTGGCGGATATGACTGCGAGTTGCCGATATTTGAACCACCATTGCAGGTTTACCTTTGTAGCCCATAGAGGTACGTAGGAACATCTGCAATATTACTGTACTCACCAAAAATATTGACAAGAAATTAATTGCCCCCCTATAGAAAGCCATGTAAGAGTCACCACACCATTTCTATAGAGCACTTCTAAACCAGTGCACTTTTAAAATCTCTAGCAGAGAACTTTTTGGCCCGTATTCAATTAGTTTTGCACCCGCGATACTTTTTCGCCTGCCGGACTTATCGTCTACATCACGTATTTTGCATGCGAAACAGCATCGGGCGCGTTCCCGCTATTCCCTATATTCAATTAGAAAGGACGTGAAAACGGCACTGGGCGAAACTGAAACAGACGAAAAGTCCTGTCAAATATGGGGAACTTGACCTGACACCCCCCAAAAGATGCACTAACATTGGGGATCACTATAGCCCTAATGAAGGTATTTGGGGTATTTAAATTGTGACAAATGGTTCCAATTAGCTCCTTAACACAAGTGGTGAAGAATAGCATTAATCAGTATTTATTTTTAGGAAATAACTACTCCCAGCAAATTTGGGGTACATGAAAATGGGTGCTAGCATATTTTTAAGTTGCTAAAGTGAGGTTTTAAATAACGTAAAAAATCCACCTGCCGCAAGCACCTTCAATCATAAAAACACCTGCCCCATACTTGGGGACCCCCCAGAAGTCAATTTCGATAGTTTTTAAGTTTGTCCCCCAACTTTGCACTTTTTCACCCCCAAAACGAAAGTATTTTTTTGGGGTGTTCTAAAGTCATTTTTAATTTTTTTGATACAGTTTATCTTTTGGGGACTGTCCCAAGGGTGCGGGGGGATTTGCCGAAGTTTGCACCCCAAAACCGCAATTGTGCACTTTTTTCTGCCTGCTATTCATAGGCAAAACTTCTCCGCCGATTACATTGCATTCGCTTACGCGAAAAGTCTTTGGAATTGAATACGGGGATAAGTTTTCGCCTGGCGAAATGACGTTATCCTTGATACTTTTCCGCGGATTCTGACTTTTCCCCTCTAATTGAATACGGCCCTTTATTGTGATTTTACTGGATGCTGGTAGACAATTGAGATTTATATACAGAACGGTACAAAATGTAGCCTTTATAAAGAATGTTTTACTTATAGGTGTTCCTCAGTACCAGAAGGGGTGCCTGGATTCTAAACAGAGTCTCAGACTATGGTTATCCTATGGACATGGTAGCTCTTAGTCGCTTCTTGAATACACTAAAAAACGCTGTCCCTTCGTCCTTTGTAAACTACATTGCTGAGACCAAGATGAATATGCGGTTTGACCATGCAAATTATGGCTTAAAGCCTACTCACAGGTAAGCTCTAACAAAAGACAAGAATACTACTGAATGTATACCTACTGTACTTACACTACCTGTGATGATAGCAAAATAGCTTCCTTACAAATGAAAGTCTGTGTTCTCAGATTCCTTATCTTCATTGACTGGATGCAGTAAAATAGAAATGTATGAGCCACATGACATGAATGGATTGAAGTGCCTGAAGCTATGTAGGATAGCTGCTATGAATCCCTGTGTGGCTGCTTTTTTCTACCAAGACCCCCCCTTTAGGTACCCCCTTTAGGCACCACTCTTTAGGCCCCACCCTTTCCCCAGGCTGCATGTGCCCTGACATCCAGTATTATTGTATACAGAATATTGTCTTGACAAGTATTAGTAAATGCAGAAGTCGCATTTTTATTATAAAATGTTTCCAAATGGTAATGTCTATAAATTACTAAAATGTATGGATGCCAATGTATTAAGTTATTTTACGGCTCAAGCAAAGTTTGTGTACAGAAATGACATTCATTTGTGTTTCATATACACCTTATACACACAGCCTGAAGGTAATTTTATACAATATTTTTAATAATTCGTACCTTAGACAAAGCTTGTGTACATTGAACCATCAAAAATCAAAGGTTTCATTATCTCAGTCATGCCAAAATGATTCCGTATTTTGGAATATTTGGATATGGGAGACTCAACCTGTACTACTAAGTACTATTAGCTGGAGAGGATAGTATGCAATCAGCCAATCAGAAGCAGCTGGATAGTGCTGTTGAAAATCATCATTATCAATGCATATCATTGCAGCAGTTGCTAGAGTTAAGGTGCCCATCCACTAGACCAGTGGTTCCCAAACTTTTTGGAATCGTGAATTGTGCTTACCTGTCATCCTTAGGCTCAGTTATGTGGTGCTGGACAGGTTTGCTCTTCTGTTTATCCACATATTTACATTACCATGACCTTAATTAATTTGATTTGGTGCTGGACCACCAACCTGAGGCACCCCGCAAGTGTCTTGAGGCACCCCAGGGTGCCCCGGCGCACAGTTTGGGAACCACTACACTAGATGATTAAATTGAACATTTACATCGTTTGCAAATCGTTTAGAAAAATGTCTAAAACGACCAGCGATGCGCGCTCCCGCTGGTCGTTTACAAATCTATCATCGGGCAAACATGCTGGACAACATGACGATAACGTCAGGTTCAGCATGTTTGCAGATGATTGATGCCTGCTCGGTCAGTGTAGGCACATCACAGACTGACAAATGACTGTACGATTACAATGTTGTAATCGTGCAGTCATTTTGACGTCTTTGAGTGGATGTGTGCCTTTTACACTTGCTAAAAGGCTTTTTTTTTACATACTCACACAGGTGTAAGTGCTAATCAGTCTGCTCTTAGGCTAGAAGCTTTAAATACCCGAAATGGACCTAATGGATAGATCCCGTCCTCACTCTGTATCCATAACCACAGGAACCCTTTTACCAAAGCCCAAAAGCTCTCAGCAAGCCATTTCAATTGGCTTACCATACTATCCCACGCTGGGACACTCATGAATTACACAGTTTCTGTGGCTGGCTAACTTCAATCCTGCATTTCTCACAGAACCTGTATAATTCATGAGTGTCCCAGTTTAATGGAATAGTATGGTAAGCCTACATTTAAACAACAACAAACCTTTTTCTGGGGCTTTAAAACATGCAGGTCAAAATCCTGGGACAAATATACTGCCATCATACACTATTCCAGTTTTCTTGTCACACAATGTATTTAGATGATATTTTAGCTTTCTTCATTAAAAGATAATAGACATTACAGTGTGTAATACACAATTGAAATCAATATATGTACTGTATAAACCTTAGTAGCATTTTTTTTATAAGGGCTTACAGTTAGAGATATTTCTTTAAGGAATTCTTAGTTCCTTATACGATAAGTACAGTAATACTGCATCATCTAAATTACAGTACTTGTGTCTTGTACACACTGTTCTAGCAATTGAATGTAAAATAACTGAGCTATTAATGCCTGCAGCTGATAAGTATACAATCTAGACTATATCTAAACTTTCACGTACTGCCAGGTACAGTACTAAGGTCATATACATTTACAATGATATAAGCTACACAGACATTACATGCCGATAAGAAGGTATACATTGAGTAGGTTACGGTTAGTAAATACTTGCATAGTTTACCCAAACTGTTTATTTTTTTTCATTTGGTAACATTTGTGCATTCAAATTATATATTTGAGCACTGTGATCGACTTTCTGCTCATACCTGTATCTGTCTTCCGCACAAAGAACACCTGTTAAAGTAACAGCATTGTCCACTTTTCTAATAAGCAATTCATTTTTTTAATTATTTGCATTCACCTGATAAATTATTACATACAGGGCCGGTGCAAGGTTTCTAGGAGCCCTAGGCAAAGCTACACAATATTGCCCTTGCTCTCCCAATACCCTCCGCCCAACCCCTCACATACACACCCACTCCTTGCCCGGCCACCTAGTTGTACACAATCATGAGTCAGGCATACGGCTGTGAAAAGATGTACATACGCACAAATATATTTAACTTGCAGCCGAAAAAAGGCAAAATTCAGTTTACACTTTTGTAAACAGTCAGATACATAAAGGTGCATAAAGGTCCCTCTGGGTCCCTCTGGGCTCAGCATTGAGTTATGGCTTCAAAACAAACTCACATAAACACACACATTGGCAAATTACATTAATTAATCTAAACCCATTTTCATTTAGCAATATCAGAGCACTATGCAACACATTGCTGTTTACACACTGCTCTGCACCACCTATATATATATATATTAGGGATGTAGTTAAAAAAAACTACGATCGGGGTGCCAGCTGATGAAATCCAGGTGCCAGAATTCCAAACTGCGGACAGAAGACCAGGGACGGAGACCCGACATGAGTGGAGATGTCGACGCCGGGATCCTGACAGCCGGCATACCGGTCGTACGTACAGCTTAGCTGTTAGCCGTGCGGGGGTGAGAGGGTTAGATTTAGGCACCCCAGGGGGGTTAGGCTGCGTGAAGGGGGGGGTTAGGCACCACCAGGGGGAAGGTTAGGGTTAGGGCCCACTGGGGGGGTTAGGGTTAGGCATTGAGGGGTTCGGTTTAGGCACTAAGGGGGGAGGGTTAGGTTTAGGCACTAACTGGAAGGGTTATGGTGCTGGTCAAGGAGGGTTTTGGTAGAGAAAAGGAGAGTTAGGGTTAGGGGGTGAAGGGGTGAGGGATAGCAAACTTACTTATGCCCCGTCGGGAACCTCCGCATCGGGATGCCGATGTCAGTGTTTTGACAGCCAGCATCTCGAGTGCCGGGATTCCTTACCCAACCCATATATATATATATATATATATATATATATATATATATATAATATTTATACAAAAAATAACCCAGAAGGCGCTGTGTCTTTTATTAATATACTTGGAAACAATTAGCCCTTCGATCTTTGTGAGCACTCGCTCTGAGTCTGGGCGGCCTGTTTTTTTTTAATCCGGCCTCCGGCCTCCTGGTCGCGACCATTGAGCTTGCGACGAGACCCATATGGTAGGGTCTCGTTCCCGCAAGCCCCAGTGAGCTTACTGCTCTAATAGAGCAGGAAGCTCAACTACTGACATCACGAGTGATGTCAGTAGGGCCGCCCTCAAACGGCAGGCGTTCCTTTGGGAACGCCTCAGTTTGTCCAGCCACCCCCCCTCCCCGCCTACAAAACGGGGCGAGCTGTCGATCATCATCGACAGCCGCCCTGTTTTGTTGCGAGTCCCGGAGCTAATGATTTCTCGCTCGTTTTGGGGCTCACGCACGCGCTGTGCATGCACTGCCCGGCCATGGACCCGCTTGCGAGCGGGTCTGAATCAGGCCCATAGTCCTTATACTGATTTTAAGATGTAAATTTGTTCCTTCATAGAAGTAAATGTGAATACAATCTCTTCTTTGATGGAGATGGAGTCCCAATTGTGTATTGATGTTTCTTCTGAAAAAACCCACTCACCAAAGATATATACAATTTATTTTTTTTGTGCTCTGCTGCACATATCACCTAAATATATGTACAGTTATAATCTGTTATGGGAGATATATATCTATTTACTTGCCTGTCTATTTGTTGTTTGTTACATGTTATATATACACTGAGAAATGCATTAGAGTATAAAGCTGCACTGGACACTTAATGCACTGTTTCTTTATATATGATTGTATTGTCAGTTATATTATTGTATTGCCGATATTTGTAATGTTTTAATGGCACCGGCTCGGCCCCCGTCTCCCGTCTTGTGCATGACGTCGTCATGCCCGCGACCGGAAGCTATGTGGCCGCCGCCGATGCACATGAGGGTGATGGTGGGTATATAAGGTGAGTTGTTACATGTTTGTTTTACCCTTGACAAAAGATGTAGTAAACATCTGAAATGTTGGATTAACTGGCTGTATGCTGTGACCATCATTTCTTCTAAGTCCCTGGAGTGCTGCCGCCTGCGTCTTTGTATATATGTGTATGTATGTGTGTATATATATATGTGTACAAAAAATAGTGGTAAATGGCGCTTAATTTGGTAACCAACACAAATATAGAGTGTCTTTCCAATACGGTGTGGATTTTTTCTAGTGCACTCTGCGTTTTCCAGCGGCTGCCTAACACCAAATGATACATCCCAAGTAGGTGGAGATTCTGTGCTAAAAAAAGGCATGAGGCACCTCCTAGTGTCATACAATAGGGAATTCTTCTTAAATATACAGATATAGTGACCACACATACCCTATATAAACCCAAAGAATTTCCTTTGGGTGTAAACACTTGTGATAAGTGAATACCAGGGCCCGTTTTTAGCTTCACTGGTTTCCCATAATTCTCCACACTCGAAGTATGAACAAAGAAAAGTGAAAACTATATGTAGAGGGGTATTCAATATGAAACGTTAACTTCACTGTCGAGTTTTTACCTGCGTTAAAGTATGGTGCGCGCTCCCGCTTATCCCTGTATTCAATATAAAATTAACGAAAACGGGAAACTCCGAAGTTGGATTTGCGTAAAGTTACGAATTTTTCCTTAAAATAATTGTAAGACCCCCTAAAGTTGTAAAAACATGGGGGAACACTATGGGTACCCCCGTTTTAGCCTTTAATTGAAAGTCGGGGATTTAAATAGCCGCAGCAGGTATTTTTTTCACGACTTTGAAGAAGTGTTGCAGAAGAGCACTTAGGTTATTTTTTTCGTTTTATTAAGTTGTCCCATCAAATTTGGGGTACATGAAAATGGGTGCTAGCATATTTTGATGTCCCTAAAATAAGTTTTTAAAAATTCTGCATTTGTGCACCCGCCGCTATAATTCTATTCTTCAAAACACCTGCCGCATACTTGCAGAATAGCCTGAACCTATTTTCCTATTGTTTAACAATTTTTTCCCTTTATTTTTTTTGCACCCCAATTTTTAAATTAATTTTTTGGGGTGTCCCTATTTTTTTTAAAAACTTTTTTTGACACAGTTCTTTTTTAAATGTCAGTCCCAGGGGTGCAGGCTATTTTTTTTAAGCCTGCACCCCTAAAGCCCAATTCTGCACTTTTTTTCGACACCTATTCAATGGTGAAAAGTTATCCCCGTTTTTTATCAAAGACTTTTCAAAACTGCGATAAGTCTTTGATATTGAATACAGTGTAAAACTAAAACCTGCGATAATGATGTCATAGCTCCGATATTAACGCAAAAACGATGTTATCACACCCATATTGAATACCCCTGTAAGTGTAGTAAACAGTTTAGAGTCTGCTCCTTGTTTGGGACCTTCTAATCCTGATGTCCTTTTGGCTCAGATAAGCTCATTATGCACTGATTTATTCTGTGCATTTATTCACTCTATGCTTAATATTTTTAATTTATTTTTTAATACATTTACTTTTTTTAAATTATTACACTATGTATTTTTTTTCCACTTTTCTTTGTTCATACTTCGAGTGTGGAGAATTATGGGAAACCAGTGAAGCTGAAAATGCGCCCTGTAACCCTGTAATTAATTTATCACAAGTGTTTATACCCAAAGGAAATTATTTGGGTTTATATATGGTACGTGTGGTCACTATATCTGTATTGTTAAGAAGAATTCACTATTGTATTGCACTAGGAGGCGCCTCTTGCCTTTTTGTTTTATCACACACCCGCACGCATGTGCACACACACACACACATATATATATACAAGAAATACCCTTAGTTTGCACTGAGGCAGGGGTCTTCAACTTTTAATGCCGTGTGGGCCACATTAAAAAATTTGACGAAGCCGAGGGCCACTAAACTATACTGCGATATTTTTACTCTGCCCCCTCCTCACACAATTACAGTATGACCTATAACTGCCCCCTTCCACAATTTTTAATTATGTCCCATAACTGCCCCCCTCTGCAGTGATCTCAGTAGTGCCCCTTATACAGTTCCCCCAGTAGTGGTCCCCCCTATGTAGTGCCCCCAGTAATGCCCTTTATATAGAGCCCCCAGTAGTAGTCCCCCCCTATGCAGTGCCCCCAGTAGTAGTCCTCCCCCTATGCAGTGCCCCCATTAGTAGTCCCCATCTATGCAGTGCCCCCAGTAGAGGTCCCACCTATGCAGTGCCCCCAGTAGTGCCCTTTATATAGTGCCCCCAGTAGCCCCCCCATGCAGTACCCCCAATAGTGCTCTTTATATAGTGCCCCCCAGTAGCAGTCGTCCCAGTAGTAGTCCCCCCTATGCAGTGCCCCCAGTAGTGCCTTTTATATAGTGCCCCCAGTAGTAGTCCCCCCCTATGCAGTGCCCCCAGTAGTAGTCCCCCCGATGCAGTGCCCCCATTAGCGGTCCCCCCAGTAGTGCCCCCAGTAGTAGTCCCCCCGATGCAGTGCCCCCAGCAGTGCAGACAAAGACACATGCGTAAAAAAAAGAAAAAAAAAACCCTTACCTGAATCCCTGCTCCCGCCGCCGTCCGCTCCTTCGTCCTCCCAGGCCAACCCACTCTGCATTATGGGAGAGACATCATGATATTTCTCCCATCACCCACTGCGGGAGCCGGAAGATGGAGCTCATGCATGAGCTTCAGACGGCTCCTGCAGTGGGCGCAGTAGCCAGTGAGAGTCAGACAAACACACTGCCGGCGGCGGTGTGCTTGTTTCTGTATTTAGTGCAGACTGCACTCACTGCGGTCTGCAGTGCAGTAACCATCGGTGGTCCACGAGGAACGGCTCCGCGGGCCACGGGTTGAAGACCCCTGCACTAAGGTATTAAGAGAAGAAACCAATTTAAATGACAGTATATAATGTCTGCTGCACCTCTCTATTGGCCCCCTGTTAAAACAACATGGAAAAAAAGGAAGAAAGAAAGGGTGCTAGAAAACAAACAATATAAGGTTTGTATGATTATAAAACCTCCTGGTTTCAAATAGCACTTCAATCAAGACTGTAATATTTCATTTGTAGATAAAGTCTCAAGACCAATCCATTCTGGATAGATGATATGAAGAATGAGAATATTTTTCCAGTGGTTGAAACAGGTCGCTTCAATATTCTTTGTGGGTAAAATAGAGATCAGGTAAAAGCCCCTTCGAACAATCAATCCTTGGATTGTGCTGTAATAGACCCTCGCACCAGAAAATCACCCAGACAAATAAGGCCCAAGGGACACCATTAATATTTTTTTTAAAAGGATTTATTCCACCTAAAAGGAACAAGCAGAAATAAGTATTAAACCAACTTACATAAAATTCAGAAAGGATGAAGTAATTAAACTGTAGTTAGGTTCTAGCATCCACAGCCACACTTTTTGGTTAACAGTTTATAACCATAAACCTCGAAGTTTCCAGTGGTAAAATAACCCAACGCATTTCAACCTTGAAAGGACTTCATCAGGGGTTTGTCGAAACTTATATTGTTGATGTAAAACACATGAATCTCAGTAATATTACCAGATATAGTTGCCCACTGTTATGATGTGTTGTGAAATACTCAGTCTGCGAAAGGGTGTTACTACAAACAACTTCAAATCCTAGTGTCAGACGACTGCATGCAATCTCCGTGACTAAGTGTGGGGATACAGTAGCACGCCAGGCTTTACACTGACTCCGGGTGCCGTTTTAAATATGTACATGCAACCCGCTGGGAAGCAGCAGCTTACAGAAGCCGCTGCTTCATAAAATCTCCCCATGGTGTCAGAAATATGGGGAACCGACAAGTGTCTACACAAAGATGGTTCTTACCCCTAAAATTGACCATCCAAGAAAGGGCACTCTGTGGTATGTGGTGATGACTGTGGGAGCTCAATGCTTTTATCTAGTCTAAGTGCCGCCTCAGCATCTGACTAAAGATATGTGGAGCCTTGTACAATCCCACTTTTTTCTTTGCAACAATTTACTGATGGCTGTAAAGTACAATGTCCAGCTGATTCAGCCGCTGCTGTGTCCACTTGTGCAAGTTGGAGAGACACTTCTATATCTGTGTGCAATTGAGTCTCTCAATCAGCATGCAACGGACGCAGCTCTTTCCACACCAAGGTCCATTTGCAGACTCAGTCGCACACAGATATACAAGTGTCACATATCAAATTAATCAGCACAGTCTCCTGGTGCGTACTACTCGCATCGCATTGCGACTTAGACTCATTTTCGGCAAATAAAGATGCCAGACACTAGCTGAGTTGCACGGGACCTGGCTGCTCATTCACGCAATGGAATATTGTGCTGCATGGCGTGTTGAGGCTAGATGTATGAGGACACATCTGTAGTTACTGAGGAAGGACAGAGCTACAAATAGAGCTGTACCAACTGTACTTCACACTTTCCTCTCAATTCTGTAGATTTAATTTACCATTTTACTTTGTCTTTATTCAGATGTTCTTTATCCCCACAAGTTTCCAGTTACTTAAACATGTCCTTGTTATAATTTATCTTTTATTTCCTCTGCCCACCAGCTTCTAGCTCAAATCTCATTTCTGACTCTGCTTAGTTTCACCAACATCATGCATTTGTTATATATCCAAAACCCTCAACCAGTGTAGAAATCTCTCTAAGGTCCTCGCATATCAATGAGTTTAACCTGTCATGTATGATAAATGGTGCACAAGCCAATCTGCTCCCAACTGTCATTTTTCAAACAGATGACAGTTCTATCATTCATTGTGAATGATAGAACTTGTTGAAAAATGAGGCCCTAAATTCCATAGCTTCCCTGAATGTTTCTCAGGCTCTATTTATATAAAGGCTTGCTATGAGAAACTTGCTGTGTATTTCAGTGCATTTGAATGTAATGTTTGTTAAAACGTGTGAATGAACAACAGCTACAGAATATATTCTAGGGTCTGCATCGTGAGTACTCCAATGGGTCCATGGTAGTTTACTGTGGCACTGCCAAAAATATAGGTGTTCTTTTATCCATTAACTACATTGTCTATGCTTGTATATTTTTAAATGTAGAAAAAAAAAAAGTGGTTATTTTATTTTTCTCATAGGATTTTTAGCCAGCATCCAATGGTGAATGATGACCTCCCAAACCGCATAATTGCCGGCACTGTCATTGTGAAGTCCAATGTGGCAAAGTTTACTGAAACTGATGCCATTTTTGATGATGAGACTGTGGAAAAGGACATTGATGCTGTTATATTCGCAACGGGTTACACATTCAGCTTTCCTTTCTGTGAAGACCTTAAAGTACAATACAACAAGATCCCTTTATATAAATACGCTTTCCTGCCAGAGCTGGAGAAACAGACACTAGCTGTCATTGGTTTGATACAACCACTTGGGGCCATCATGCCCATCTCGGAACTTCAGTGTCGACTAGCCACAAGTGTCTTTAATGGTAAGAAACTTCTGAGGACAAAGGGCCTGATTTAGACCTGCTCGCGAGCTCATAGCGCTCGCAAGCTCATAGCGCTTGCAAGCGGGTCGATGGTCGGCCAGTGCGCATGCGCAATGTGTAGGGTTCCACTGTATTTTAAGAAATGACACAAGGCTCTGCTGAGACAGTCCTGGTTGTGGTAATACAGGGTACAAAATGAATAGGGGTCCTCTGTATTTTCCATAACCAGCACTGGACTCTTTCTAGAGGGGGTGTAATGCCACAGCTAGGGACCACTTACACCAGGTCTCCCAGCCAAAACATTACACCTAACAGCTAGTTAGACCAGGTCGGGGATCAATGGGGAGGTGGGGACCCCCCAATAAAGAGGGTCACCCTCTCCAGGGCACCCCAGGTCTGGGCTGTTAGCCCAGGGCTATCTTCTGCACTCCTGGCCGGTGGGTACAAGTTTCATTGTGTAAATGTTTGTGTAAAAAACTGAATTATTAATATTGTCTTTTTATGGAGAACTAGAGGTCCCAGCAAGCCTCCCCCACATGCTGGTACTTGGAGAACCACAAGTACCAGCATGTGTGACATTAAGGGCCCGCTGTAGTTCACCTGCAAAATAAATATTAAATTAACCACAAAACAAGCACAGTGAAAGTAAAATTTTATTAAAGCATACATGCACACTCACATTCACACTCATGCACACTCTCCTATAATCCCTGTAGCCATTCAGGTCCACTTGTCCGATGAACGGGTTCCCTGGCTGTGGCATTACACCCCCGCTAGAAAGAGTCCGGTGATGGTTATGGAAAATACAGGTGACCCCTACTCATTTTGTCCCCTGTATTTCCACAACCAGGACCGGCTCAACAAAGCCTTGTGCTGGTTCTTAAAATACAGGTGAACCCTACACATTTTGCCCCTGTATCTTAAGAACCAGGACATGCTCAACAGAGCCTGGTGCTGGTTTCCAAAAGACATGGGATACATACTATTTTTGATGATTGTCTTTTATTACATTTTATTTTTTTACTGTTAACTTTTTTTAACACACAGAAACATGTACAGACCTCATGGATCTGTGCATGTTTCTGTGCAACTCGGACCTGCTCGGGCTAGACA
Source organism: Taudactylus pleione (assembly GCA_031769625.1). Lineage (NCBI taxonomy): Eukaryota > Metazoa > Chordata > Amphibia > Anura > Myobatrachidae > Taudactylus > Taudactylus pleione. The sequence continues at coordinate 8,264,721 of JAUIMM010000016.1, read as the reverse complement.
TGCTAGCCTCAAGCAGTTCTGTTTTTTTCCAAGTTTTCAGGCAGTAATAGTGTGCGAGTTAAATACTTGCACCCTACTACATTGCCCGATGTATGCAAACACTGGCCCAACATCTGGATGCGTGTTTTGCCCATTGCAAGTTGCGGGGGAGTGAGAAACATGCGGGTGTTCTGGCACCTATTACATAGGGTGAGTTGTAAAAATGTGCGAGTATAGCTATATACTCACACAGTTTACAAACTTGGACCCTATTACATTTACCCCCATGGCTTTGATTATGTAGTGTACAGGTATTTGCTAAATGATTTTGATTGTGTAATCTGAGAATGAAAGGATTTAAACTTGATTAAAATATCCTGTGTTTTAGGAAATACCGTGCTGCCCTCTGCCAGTGCCATGAAAGAGAATATTCTAAAAAAGAAAGAAGAGATGCAAAATCGGTAAATTTTTCTTACTCTTTTAACAAGTATGTGAAATAAGAAACTTTGATTCGAACAAAAATGCATCTAACAATATTAGCTACTATAGTTACCTCTTGGACATTTTTTTTAAAGGGTAATTTTAAAAGCTTATGGGGGAAACGCGACTTTGACCCCTTCATTTATGCACCTTGTCCACTATTTTTATTCCTTTACTACCACAACTTGAATCGTTAATGGTTCACTTAGCTCTCCAATAACTATGCACAAAGGAACACGGCAAGGGTGCCCCCTTTCGCCCTTATTATTTAATTTAGCAATTGACTCACTCCTTGGGATCCTACACTCCTCACCTCTCTTTAAGGGAATCCGATAGGTAAAACAGAGGTTTGAATCATGGCATTCGCTGATGACATCTTATTATATATATCTAATCCTAAGGATTCCCTATCCGCGGTTTTAAATATTCTGAGCAATTTTGGGAAGGTCTCTGGTTTTGAAGTAAATATGTCTAAATCTGTGGATCTATGATTAACGCCAGGAGTGGTCCAACCATTATGGAGTAGACACATTCCTTTGTCTTGGGTTAAATCTCACATTACATAGCTGGGTATCCAATTGCCGAGGTCGCCATCTACTCTTTCTCGGATAAATATCGCCAAGGCCATTGCAGCGGAGCTGGAGGGGTGGCGCCATCTTCTGTTGTCCTATTTAAGCAGGACAAGCCTAATAAAAATGGTGACTTTCCCATGTTTACTTTATTTATTGCAGTCACTGCCACTCCTACTAACGCATAGGGACACCTTAAAGATTAATGCTTTATTTAGGAAATACCTTTGGAAGGGTAACGCCCTAGAATAGCCCTCTTAAACCTACAGCAGATGATTAACAATGGAAGTATCTATTTTCCGCATTTAACTTATTACAATCATGCATCTATTTTGCGCTACATGCGGGATCTGATACACAATAGTAATTATGTATATACAGACTCAATCATTGACAAACAATTTTTGCCAGATGGCAATTTAATTAGCTTCTTACACCAACATGAGGCAAAAATTAGTCAGGAAGTACGGGAAAACCCCCTGTTGTGGTCCACGGGGAGATTGTGGCATACACTGCCATATAATGCCACTAGTACAATTTAAATGCACACAAATCCTTATTTCTGCCTTTTTTTGACCAATCCTGATTTTCAAAATGGACTTGCATCCTTTCTTTTCACACTATGGAGGAGTGAAGAAGTGAAAGATGTTAGTAATGTTGTAGATATCTTTAATAAACATCTACTAACTGTTGAGCAGGCCAGAGAAAAATACCCGATACACAAAAGATTCTCTTTAGCATTCTTTGAGGCACAACACACTATGCAAGCTCTGTAATCAGGGTTTTTCTGATTTGGATTGGCGGAATGTCATTGATGGTATGCTGTAGTCTCCTCCAGAGCCGTAACTAGACTTTTTGGTGCCCTGTGCCAGAAAGAGCATTGGCGCCCTCCTCATTTTTCAAAGGGACATAATGCACCCAAAATAGGGCCTCATAGGGAAGGACCAGGAAAGAGATAGGAGAGGCCAGGAGATGCTGGGGATGAAATAAGAGGAAGGTACAAGCAAGAATGATAATAAACAGAAATTTGACAGGCCCAAACAGCGCCCCCTGACCTGTGGTGCCCTGTGCGATGGCACAGGCCGCACTACCCTAGCTACGGCCTTGGTCTCCTCCACCCGCTAGAAGGGCTATATCATTGCATTATACTATTCTGAGAAAGCAGATAGATCATGAGCAGGTTAGCTCAGGGGTCAGCCAATGGCGGTCCTTCTTTCCCTTTACCAACGTGTGAAGCTTTGCTTGACAATCTACGTACAGATGTAGCCACACTCATCTATCCTCGTTATGGCATATAGTGTGATAACCTAGTCCAGTGTTGGCTAACCTTGACACTCCAGCTGTTATGGAACTACATAACCCAGCATGCACTGCTACAGTTTTGCTATTAGGGCATGCTAAAACTGTGGCAGGGCATGCTGGGATATATAGTTCCACAACAGCTGGAGTGTCAAGGTTAGCCAACACTGACCTAGATGCACTGCGCCTGGTCGCAGGGAGGCATATTCTGGCCTGGGGTGGTGCGAGGTGGCACTTTGAGGTGTAGTGGGGCGTATGTAGTTGCTGGCGAGTGTAATACTAGTGTTCGTCTACCAGATGTCGCTTTTGAAAATCACAACTGCACATGCGTAAGTTCTACATAGAAATACTGTACACTACAGCTATACTGCACTGTGCGCTACAGTATGATTTACTAATGATTACTAGCTAATTGTACAGTATGGCTCACCACCATCACTCAACAACATTCTCTTCTATTCAATGCCGCCGCATGCTGAGCCCGCTATTGACATTGTACACAAAAATCCTGCTGTAATTCCCACACGTCACATTACATACACGACAGGTGCGGTTCTCGACAAGGGTGGCGTGTGTGGGCCAGTGGTTTAGTGAGTGCTTTGCAGAGTGAGCCTCCTGGGTTCGAGACCTGACAATTTATTTTTGACTTTTTTTTTTTTAAATATTCACTACAGGATTGAAAATAAATCACTTGGTGTGTGACACTTGTGTCATTTATACAAATAGTACATGTACAGGGACAGTATCTGTGTTGACCAGAAGACGCACACCCAGCATTGCATAAAGACCGAGCAATTCAATTTCAGTATTTTTATCCAAGGCTACTGAACTGAGGGCCTGTTTCAGAGCCGCTCATAATCGGCCGCTCGTTCGCTCCGAGCGATGTTCGCACATCTGCGCATGCGTATGGGTCGTAATGCGCATGCGCCAAACAGTCAGTGCGGTCGGAAATCGTGTGCTCGTAAAATAGCGAATGCCTGCTAATTTGAGTGACAGGATGAGGCGTTTGTGGGTGGTAACAGGGGAAGGTGCTTGAAAACGGGGAGTGGAGATCCAAACGCAGGCGTGCCAAACGGTCAAAACGGGCGTTTTAAGGGTGTGCATAATTAACAAAGCAGCGTCATTGACCACGTCACTTGGTTGTCTCTGCTCGCATGATTGCGGTAGGAAAATGCTACCACAAGAATAGCGTGCAGTTCATACGCCTTTCGATGTACTCGATTAATCTAATAAATAGCGGAGATGACGTATGATGCGAGCGGCCAAGTGGCGTGTTTACAAAATAGCGAGCGCATGTTTCGTTCGCTCGCTCAGACATAGAGGCGTCAACAGACCGCAAAGAGCGAGCACGCAATTTAAATAGCCAGCCCCTTTTTCTGAACGAGCGTCCACAAATAGCGTCCGGCTCTGAATCAGGCCCTGAATACATTGCCCTCAACTTCCCACCACCTGGCATTTCTATGCTACTGTATGCCACCTGTAGCTACATTTTACGCTACCTCTATGAAGTAGACATTGTATTGTACACATTACAGGGCCGTCTCTGTGTGTATGGCCACCCAAGTCCCTTCACCACCTTCTGCCTTGCAGAGTGGGTGTCCCGGATTTGAGACCTGACAATTTATTTATTTATTTAAAAAAAACAAAACAAATGTTGATGGGGGAAGGTGGTGAGTTAGTGTGGTTAATTAGTAATTCGTGACAGTGGGGGGAGGTGGTGAAGGGACTTGGGTGGCCATACACACAGAGACGGCCCTGTAATGTGTACAATACAATGTCTACTACATAGCGCTTTAGCGTAAAATGCAGCTACAGTAGGTGTATAATGAGTAACAGAGCAGAATTCTGCATGGTATATAACAACTGTACACAAAAGCAACCTTAGTGGGAACCGAACCCTTGGGGAAGGGTATGGCAATCATCGACGATACCACTAGTTTCCATTAATGGAGCAATCACCACCCAGCGGTGAAGCTATGTAATTGCATGCTGTGGATTCTCTTGTGCCTTAACTTGCCATCCTGCGCTATTTTTATGGCGCGACTAGGCTGCCTGTATGGCGTGATAGCAGCAATGATGAGCGTGGTTACATCTGTAGCTCATGTAAGTTATTACCTACAGCACAGTATCAAGAAATGTTTTTAAATATCTTTCATAGGTCTTACTTCACACCTCCATAGGCAATATTTAGCAGGAATCACATAACTGTTTGCAATGTCAGACTCCACAAGTGGATTTCCTCCATTGTTTCTGGTCCTGCCCATTACTACGTCAGTTCTGGCTCGCAGTCAGGATCTTCTCCTTAGATAATTTAGTAAATTATATCCCATTCACAGCAGAATGGGCTATATTTGGGATGGTGTCCACCACACAAAGGACTGCATGGGGATGTAAGAAGCTGCTTGTAGCAATCAGTGCTGCTGCCATAAAAAATATTTAGCAAAATTGGAGTTCATCTTCTCCTTCGTTGTGGAATTTTCAGAATAAGTTATTCCATATGTTTAATATGGACTGTATGAAAGCCTCATTGAATAAGGAACGCTTAACCGCACGATGGGAAAGCTACATCTCCACTTTGCCTGGGGAACTTCAACATAGAATCGAGAAGGCTTTGAAAAATACCATGTGGTATGGGCAACGGCGACTTTGGGAGATTTTCCCTTTATTATACAACTCTGGAGGTTGGGTCTTGTTGTCCTGCGAGCCCCTACCCCCCCCCCCCCCCAGGTATTGCATACTGAATTACGTATCGTTGATGCTTATGGTGCTTCACACAATAACATTTATTTGAAAAAAAAAAAGCTTATGGGGAGATGTATCAAGCCTTGGAGAGAGATAAAGTGGGGAAGTTACACAAAGCAACCAATCAGCTACTAACTGTAATTTCAAAGAATGTGCCAGATAAATGACAGTAAGAAGCTGGTTGGTTGCTTTTGGCAACTTCTCCACTTTATCTCTCTCCAACAATTGTTACATCTTCCCCTATGACTGAATATACTGTGGCATAACAGGGAGTGGCGGCAAAGAATGTAAGCGTGTTGCGACCATTTTGATATTAATCAGGACTTCGACAATCGAATGATCTGCGATCGATACTGTATTATGCAGATGCTTGGCTTTGCAAAGCTGCTGGTGGACAGCTCAGTACATCTCCCAACGGCTACAACATTTGCATATATTCGCATAGCATCTGCATACAGATTTGCAGCAGCTATGGCATTAGCGTAGAACTCTGAATCAGACTTGAAGTTAAAAAAATGATTTGTGGATGAAGGACACTGGAGAAAGAAGGAAATATAAAAACTTCCAATAGATTGCGTGATCCTTTTTGTTTTTTTTAATGGGACAAAGCGATGTAAAGTAAAGTTGTAATATATCTTCTAAATGGGATGCAGTCAGGAAGCCGACGGTCGAGATGCCGACCACTGGCTTCCCGACTGTCTAATCCCGGTAGGGGTCTAATGACAGATGTCGAAATCCCGACCGGCATACCCATCGAAGGTAAGCTGGGCGCATACAGCTGGTGTGGGGGGGGGGGGTTAGGAGCTCCCAGGGGGGACTTAGTGTTAGGCACCCCCCAGGCAGGGTTAGGGCTGGGCTAGGGTAACGGGGGGTTAGGGTTAGGCACCCCCGTGGGGAGGTTAGGGTTAGGCACACCCCCGGGAGACTTAAGTTTAGGCTGCGGGGAAGGGAGGGTTAGGTTTAGGCACTTACAGGGGGGTTAGGCACTTGGGGGGAGGTTAGGGTTAAGCACCCATAAGGGAGGGTTAGCGTTAGGAGGGGGGGTTAGGTTAGTAATAGTTTAAATATAGAAAAGGGGGCCCTAGACTGCACACCCTGAATATATATATAATGGAAGGTGCTATCTGTGAAGACTATTGTTGCAAACACAAGAAGAGAAAGTACAAGTGCACAACTCCAACATTACTAATTATATATAATACATTCATTATGCAATAGAATTTTGCAATACATAGAGATTTTAGCATAATCATGGCCATGGTTATGGGCCTTCCCACCGCGCCCAGGTAACCTCTGAGGGTAGGTCCCTAACCTACTAGGGTTGAAATCCAGAGCACAGGACACCCCCAAACAGGCCCAGCTGAGCCACCTCAGGGCATCACTAATGAGAGAAGGTGAAGTGTAAGAAAGTGTAAGATAGATAAGAGCAGCTACTGCTGCATATATAAGAAGGTGAAAAATAGAGGTTTAAAAATAATACATATATATTAAACAAACAATAAAGGTGCTAAAAGTGCAAAAAGGAAAATGTGTTCATAATGTGATGCCCTGAAGCAGCCCAAACAAAGCAATCCAGGGGACCCATGCCCCAAAAATCAACCCATAGCTGCACTGCAGTATAAACATTTTTAGGACTTACCTAGGATTGTGCCTTGTACTAAGGTGCAGTCAAAATGCCAGAATCCCTGTTTAAAACCAATGCGGGAGGGGTGCTAATCTAGGCTGAAGGTGTCTCTAACCTTCAGTTGTGCATGGAGCACACTAAATAGAGTATATAGAAAAGGGGGCCCTAGACTGCACACTCTGAATATATATAATGGGAGGTACTACCTGTGGAGACTATGGGGGAGATGTATTAATGGCGACATCGCCGTTGCGGTACATCCCCCCCGACTTCGCGTACATACCGCGGTTCATTACCGCGGTATGTACCAAGGATTTTGCAGAGGATAGCTCTCTCGATGAGAGCTGTCCTTTGTGATGCTGCCGGGCAGAGGGACTTCCGGGTTGAACACCCAGAAGTCCTTCTGCGCATGCGCAGAAGGACGTGGGCCGCGGGGGCTCATGGGAGGGATCCGATCGGATCCCTCCCAGCCCCGAGCGTCGCGCTAAGAAGCCCATAGGCTTCTATTGGGTAACGCCACCTGAAGGTGGCGTTACCTAGCGACGCGAAGCAGCAGAATGCAGCGCATTCTGCTGCTTAATACATACAGGGAATGCGGTAAAACCCCCGAAAACTGAATTTTCGGGGGTTTTACCGCATTTTGACGTTAATACATCTCCCCCCATTGTTGCAAACACAAGAAGAGAAAGTACAAGTGCACAACTCCAACATTACTTATTATATATAATACATTCATTATGCAATAGAATTTTGCAATACATAGAGGTTTTAGCATAATCATGGCCATGCACTTGTACTTTCTCTTCTTGTGTTTGTAATAGTTTAAATACTTACCTGTTGGGATCTTCACTGTTGATCTTCCGGCGTCGGGATTTGAACCACCGGACATGCGTCCGGCGGTATTTCATACCGATCCCCTTCTAAACACATGCAGAGCAATTCCAAGTTACTTCTCCACCACACCGATAGCTAGATGATCAGAAGTGCATCATCTTCTTTATCACTTTCCCCGTTAATACAATCACTCTATTTATTGGTATTCTTTATTTCCCTATTTATTTCCCCACTGTGTCCTTCCATCTATGAAACTGAGACTGCTTAACCCTCTGCTGTTGCAATTATTGAGAGACATTTTCCAGGATCATCTCCACACATGGGGGGAAATGTATTAACTAGCGATATGGGGGGAGGAGTGGTATCAGCGCTGATACTACTTCTCCCCCATGTATTATTGAGGGGTCCAGTGTTATAGGACGCTATGTGCTCGTCATTATCGGTGCTGCTGTCTACAAGATAGCAACGCTGATGTGCAGGGCAATGTATGAACGGTCAGCGGCTCTCTGGTATGTGTGCTTCTGGAGTTGGGGGGTGCTGGTGTCTGTGTGTGTGTGGGGAGTCGCTGGTGCGTATGAGGGGGCCGCCGGTGTCCATGTGTTGTGTGTGGTGTGCTGCTGGTACGTGTGAGTACAAGTCTGCGGGAGGTGAGGAGAGGTGATGGGTGTCAGGGAGCAGAGCTGTGTAGTCGTTAATCCTGGGCAGTAGGCTGACAGGACACTTTTTTCTTCCTTGTGGGATTTTGGACACAAAATACTTTGCAACCATGTTTTAAAAATGTAATACTGCGGGTATCGGGAGTGCAATACCTGCGGTGATTCAAATTTGGGAGCAAGGCGCGCAAACTTTTCTGCAGCCAAAGTCCTGCACCCAATTGAATATGCCTTTAAGTGTCTAAATGCTACAGGACATTGCCTGAATATTTTTTTAATTTGGGTTTTATTTTATAAGGGAGTACTGTGATCAAAATATCATTTGAAAATTATAAAACTAAATTTCCTTTTTAACTGTACAATGGGGTTGAAATTTGAAGAAAAAAAAAATACACTGCTCACAAAATAATAATAATTGTCCAGCAACATAAGAGCTTGCAAATAAAATGTGGTATTCTGATAAGTAATAGAACTGACTATATGCTAAAGAAATGAATAAATTCTCTACCTCAAAAAATGTGCTTCCACTAATCTATCATCTGCCTTTATTCCAGCTATGTGTGCAGTCAGCGTCACACTATACAAGTGGATTACATGGAGTTCATGGATGAACTTGCTGAATTGTTAGGTGTAAAGCCCAACTTGTTGAATCTCTTTCTCTCTGATCCTAAACTTGCCTGGAATATCTGTTTTGGGCCTTGTACACCTTATCAGTATCGACTAACCGGGCCTGGAAAGTGGGCCAAAGCCAGGACAGCCATACTTACTCAATGGGACCGAACTCTGGAACCGTTGAAAACTCGCTATGTAGAGCGAAAATCAGGCAATTCTCTTGTATACTTTGCCCTAGGGATAATAGTCCTTCTGTCTGCAATATTTTTTTACTATTGATTAGTAATATAGGACCTGATTCAGAGATGTACACTAATGCCTTCGCAGCTGTCATCCCGTACTCTGCGGCTGTGCGTAATATGCAAATATCAGACACTGAGGATTGTATTGTGACGCCCACCTGCGGCTTTGCAAATCCGAGCATCTGAGTACAAAGATGCAGCTTCGGTCTATGATCATTCGTTTTTTGCAGTTCTTAGTAACCTTATGGCTACTCATAATGGCCATGAGCACTGGGACCCCAGAGACCTTTTTATTGCATTCGGGAACACAGACCCAAAAATGGTCGCGACATGTCTGCGTTTTTTGCCGCCACTCCACATTACTTCCCCCAAACACTCCCTGACTATCAATCACACTGTGTAAAAAGTCGCTGCGAAGGAGTACTGTAATGTACCTTTACGCCTGCACAGTGCGAATTAGGCGCATGTGTGCTTTACTGATAATTGCTCAACTGTGTAAATATCGGCATTGTGTACATCTCTGAATCAGTCCTATAGAATGTAACTTTCTACTCCAGCAGACCCTAAATGATAATGAATCATTTCACTGCACCCCACTGTCTAAAAGTAAAGTAATGGTTGGTACAGTGTATCATTATAACTTCAAATTAATTGACCATCCGGGTCAATTTTAAATGTACAGAATCAAAAGCCTTTTTACTCGTAATAATGCTTAACACAACTGTAATGCCCACATTATTGCTGCATACCCAAAGGAACAAATCTAACATTGTTTAAAGTGACATGTACCTGTGTACTGTACAAAACTAAGCATACATACTTCCTATGGACTACCGACTTCTTTAACTTCTATTGTAGAATGTGCTTCACTTTTCTCATCATCCTATCATTTTATGGGCGGAAGATGTGTGCTAAGAGATTCCCAGTGCCCACCTAGGCATTACAGTGCCCACCTCTGCATTACCGCCCACCCCCTATACAGCATAACTTGAATACATTTTAAGTACACCGTAAGTTCAATATTAAGTGTATCTATAACTAAAGGGACCACTTTGTTTCTTTTTAAAAGGAAGTAAAGCTACAGTAGTTTTTGACATTAATATATTTATATTAAATAACTGGAACAGACATAAGTGACTGACAGATTTCTGGCTTTGCTTTCTCTTAGATACTTCATACACAATGACAGGATCAGTATTGTCATAGTGACACACATTACTGCATTCTTACCTTTTGACATGTTTCATATCCAGTTGGGGGACTCTCCCAATAGTGTGGTAGGGGCATTGGTTGTATGTAAATCAGTGTATAAGTAATACATTACTCTTTACACACCTGTAGTGGGATATCAGGTTTCCTCTGAGCAATATGTTTCCTTCATTGTTCAAATTGGAAAATTACAATGTAAGAGATTAGTGGTTCTCTAAATACTCAATAATGGTTTTACTTCCTCATTTGATTCAATGAATACTTTTATTCTAACTCATCTCAGGATTCTTGCCTCTACAGAATGGTCATTTCCTATTCCTACTACAGAAATAGTGGATCCCCACCAATGTATTAGTATGAGCTCTCATTACACAGATTTAGCTTTACAAAACTCCTTTGCAAGTTGTAAATGATAACTTAATGGTGTGTCACCTTCCCTTGATTACCTGCTTCTTTACTTGCTACTCACATGTTCCTCTGATTACCTACAGTAGGTATTCTATTTGGGTTCAGTATGTGTGAGCTTGATGAATATCTTGGTAGTGATGGTAGGAATCTAAAAAAAGTGCATCATAGCTTCTCAATTATAGTCCAAGTTTTGTACAGTGTCACTCTAAATACCTTACTTCATGTGTTCTACATATACAATAACTTGAACTGTAGCTTAGACATAAAATATGATTGAATGTATTATTGAATGTAAGATAATTAAGTCACAGATGTGTAATATGTTAACTGATTTTGTATATTTGGAGGAGGTTCTTGGCTAGAATTTCTTCAATACACTGTACCATAATGTTCATAATTATTTGTAGTGTAACTTACTCTGATTACTAAATTTGTACTGAATTACCACAGTGCTTAACTCCACATTAACCTTTTTTTTTTTTTCTTTACAATATAACTGTGAAAATATTTTCTGATTTTTTTTTTTTTTTTTTTGGGAAAAAAATATTTTTATGATTCATGCGAAAAGCTCTTCAGTCTTTTATTAATTTGCTTATTCTGTGGCGCAATAAAATTCTTAATTCAAAAAGTATTGTTTCTATTATTTCTATTTTAGTTATATTTATTATATTATAAGTCATTTTGTACACTTATTTTTTAAATAATTAATCTTTTAAGTTATCTAGTATTGGAACATGAGCTTGGCACTCTTCCAAAGGAAGAGTAAAGTTTTTTTAAAGTATAAAAATACTATCTTGCCTGTCAGCAGTACAATCCACAGTATGAAATGCTTCTGAGACCAGTAGGGAACAAGAAATTGGCAGTGCATAACCAAGTGATGCCAACATCACTTGAAAAACATTTTTTATTATCACCAATTTCTTTATGCACACTTTCTATTACTTTTGAAAACAACATTTTCACCTCTTGTTTTTAAAGATAGCTAGTACAAAAAAAATGATTATTTTAATTATCTGTTATTAAAAGTTATATTGTATTTACTAGTGTGCCATTTACAGAAACTTTTTATTTTTGTATGTTTTAAATAATTCCTCTCGTCTGGGGTAGTACCCCCTATTTTTGAACAAACAATTGACCTGATCAAATCACAGTATATAGGGGCTTATTTCAATACATTAATAAAGAAACTCCTGGTGTGGTAGATGATTTCTCTCCTTTATATGGAGAGAGACTCGGCAAGTGCTGATGCTGACATGGCACCAAGTGCCATGGGCCACTGAATACCCCTGATGGTGCACTGCTGACAACTGCAGAATCGCCATTAGAGTGAGTCTGAGATCTGAAGACAGTATAATACCCCTTTTACACCGGAGGTAAAACCCGGGTTTTTGAAGGGTTAACCCGGGCAGCTCCCTGGTGTAAAAGGGGAGGGAGTTGGATCGCCAGGTCGAGTGACCCGGCAATCCAACCCAGGTAACTAGCAGGGTTTAACACGGGAGTAGCCCGTGAAACCCTGCTGTGAGAACAGCGCACTCCAGGTCACGATGACCTGGAGTGCGCTGCTAGCCGGCCGATTGGTCCGGCTTCTGTGGCGCTTGGAGATGACGTCATCTCCAAGCGACCACTTTCACTCCGCAGACCCAACTGCGGATATTCCCAAGTCAGCGCCGGCAAAATTCCGGGTCTGATCCGGATAGGAACTTTGGCCCTCATTCAGAGCCGTACGCTCTGAGCAGAGCGCACGCTCTGAATGAGGGCCGCCCTCCATAAAAATGGAGCGTCCTCCTGGACGCTCGTGTAGCTGTGGGTCACCACCCACAGCCTATACGAGCGTGCAGTTTGATGGCCGCGATGGTCGTGACCATCGCGACCATCGAAACTGCGAGCCAGAGCCTGCGGTTGAGGTTTTCAACCGCAAGGCCCGGAGTGATTTTGGCTCTATCAGAGCCCAAATCACTCCCACTGACATCACTAGTGATGTCAGTGGGCCGGCTTCTGACGGGAGGCGTTCCCTTGGGAACGCCCCCGTCAGGGAGGCACGCCCACCAAAGGGGGCGTGCTGTCAATCAACATCGACAGCACGCCCCCTTTGATCAGAAACAACGAGCGAAGGACTTTCCTTCGCTCGTTGCATCTGGCGCATGCGCACGACGGAGCTCCCTCCGTCGTGCGCATGCTCAGTGCAGACCATCGACCCACTTGCGAGCGGACAGCCGCTTGCGAGTGGGTCTGAATCAGGGCCTTTGTTCCAACTCCGGGTCAGACCCGGAATATAGGTGGAAAAGGGGTATAACAGTGCTGGGAACTGCAGCAGAGATCCGTGGAGGCTACGTGAGTTAAAGCTGTTAAAGGGAGAGCATATTGAGAACATGTTGAAAGTCTATTGAACGTATAAAGGAAAGCCTATTGAAAGTACATTGAAAATATTGAAACTACTGAGTAATCCTAAAAGTTACAATAGACTGAGCTACAGATCTGAATGCTGACAGACTAATATGTGAGAGAATTATAATCTGATTAAAGTGCACTTTGGGACTGAGCTATTGATGCGATTCAGTGCTGAAAATAATTGTGGGTGTTTGCTTGTAGAACCAATCATAACAGAGACATGGGGGTAAACTTACTAAAAGTCTATTTTGGTTCCATTTAAAATTTACCAAAATAGAACCAACATCCAAAATCGACCACAGTGTTTCTATTCAAAATAGATAATTTACTAACAGTCCATTTCGGGTTCCATTCTGATTTCAATGGTGCATTGGTTTCTATTTGAAGTTCTGTTTGAAGTTCTAAATGTGTTCTATTCACCCTCAATAGAACCCAAAATCGACACAAAAGTATACAAAAGCATTCCTATTGGACAAAACATGTCACATGCACTGTATTGCCCACAAACACCTTCATTACAGTGCTAATTTACATATCCACGATTTTTTAAGTCATTGCTATGTCTTTAAATGTCTGATTTATACAACCAGAGTGCCACACATGCTTCTCATCCATGTTATTTCCATCATTTTAAGTTTTCAGACAATTCTACATGATTTAAAATCAAATAGAACTGTTTCTGATGGTTCTATTGAAAATGGTGATTTTGGGTCGATTTTTGGTCTATTTTCAAATAGAAAAAGCTTATTTACTAAGGGGAAGGTCTATTTGAAGTTCTATTTGTGTGTGAAGTTGAATTTCCGATGATTTTGAGGGGATTTTGCGTTGGTTTTGCCTTTATTAAATATAAGATCGTCAAAATCACCAATTCACCTCAAAATCACCACAAAATAGAATGGAACTGAAAATCGACCCTCAGTAAATTTACCCCATGGGGTTAAAAGATTTCCTAAAACTCCAATCAGGTTGCTTTGTCAAAGTAACTGAGTGACAAAACGCATTGGTAAAACCTGCACGTGGACTGACATTTCTGTAACACTGACGTCACGCTGCATGTGGTCTATACTGAGACGCTGCAGAACAGAAAATTTAGGAGACCGGCTGTGGCTGCATCTGGTCACTGCCAGCATCACAGGTGATCTGTGTCAATCTTCACCTCTTCAGTCCCCACTGAGTCATCAAGGGGAATCTAAAGAAGAATATCACACAAATTTGATCCTGGCAGCTGCCAATAGAGAAAGGAAGGGAGAGTTGTAGTGCCTACATTCCTCATGTCATTTGTTGTGAGATTTCCCTTACAAACTAGATTCATACAGGGGATATAAACGTATATGTATGTATGTATGTGTGTTTGTCTCTGTCCAGTTTACTTTGATTACAGAGCACAGTTTAGTTTGGTTTCATCATTTTAAGTAACTTATTTAGTGCTTCCATTTTCAAAAATTTGAGATATGAAGGTACCTTGTAACTCACAGGCTAATACCTCCAGAGCGCTGCTATGCATTCCTGCACCAAACGCACAGCGAGCCTAGGTGAGCACAATCTCACACCAAACTTGCATCCTATTACATTTACCCCATGGCCTTCAAAATGAGCTTTATTTTAATCTTAGGCTAAGTACACACTAAACAGATATATCTGCAGATGATAGTTGTTCATACACACTGAACAACCATCTGTGTTCAGTGTGTAGGAGGGGGTGGGTCCCGCTCGCTGGGGGATGGGTCAGGGGTTGGTCCACCCCCTCCCAGCGGCTGATGCTGCATGTGTACGGCAGTCTGCAGACCGCCCGTACACGCTTGCTGATGGACAGATATGTCTGCAGATATATCTGTCCATTGGCTGTGCAGCACAGCCAATGTGATATGTCTGTGAATGACGTCGTTCAGATACATTGCTGGTACACACTGGCCGACGGGCAGCAGATATATTGGCCGATCAATTGATCAGCCAATATATCTGTCAGTGTGTACCCAGCTTTAGTGATCTGATAATGTAATTACTGCCAGAGCTAAGCTTTTGCCTAGGACCCCAATGGTTAGGGAGTGCATAAAACATTAATGAATCAGTGAAATAATGTTCCTCATCCAATTACTTTAATCCCCTTTTGGAACTTCCACATGCGATGCTTGGTGCTGACACGAAGGTAATAAAGACAAAGCTTCTTACATGTGAACTGCTGGCTGCTGCTCCTCCATGTTTGAGCTGCGCTGGGAGTATGGAGCTTAGCTATGATGTCACAGTTAAAAAACAATATCCCTGTCTGAGGAGCCAACATGTCTCTAGCTCCCACCTACTTAGATAAAAGACGCAGCAGCAGTGTGTGTGTGTGTGTGTGGGGGGGGTGAGAACTTCCATATAGATCGAGGTGTGCTTCCATTAAGAGATTTATCCAGGAATATGTATCAGGATATAAACATAAATATGAACAATTTGGTGTAGTATGTCAGTACATTGTGGAATATGTCTCTCCCTACTCATGAAGAACTATATGGGTGTGCATGTCCCAAAGGGTGAGATGTACTAAGCCTTGGAGAGTGATAAAGTGGATGAAGATAAAGTACCAACCAGTCAGCTCATAACTGGTACTTTACAGGCTGTGTGTGAAAATGGCAGTTAGGAGCTGGTTGATTGGTACTTTATCTCCGTCCACTTTCTCTCCAAGGCTTAGTAAATCTCCCCCAATGTGAGGGAGATTAACCTTTACCATGTCAGCTGCCTTTGGTTTTACAACACTTACAAGAAGTGTGCTTATAACGCATATCTCAATTATCTTTTTGGGTTTTTACCATGTTCTGGTTCTTTCATGCCCATCGAGTGATACCCAAAAAGGAAGAACCATTGCATTTAAACATCTGATCCATACATCAGACATAAACATACATTAGGTCTGGCTAACTATATATTAACTCCTAGATACATGGGATGCTGTTTTGGGTCTGTTTGTTTGTATTAGAATTTTATGACCTGCATCTGGTGTGGGTGAGGTTATTATTAGGGGGGTGGGGTGCAATAAGTGACTGCACGTGTATGCTTCACTATATACTTAGTACGTTACAGGCTGCAGGCCTGTTACAAGGCTGCATAGGTTTTTATTTCAAAATGTTTTTTTCGAAGTGGTATAATATACACAGCAGAATTTAAAGAGTTAGACAGGAGATAAACAGGAGGAACACAGGTGGACAACATTTAATAAGAACTCTTTACAACTTGGAAACAATTGAAAAGGATATTTTGAGCTTCTGGATACCCTGCAACTCAGCCACCAGCTCTCAATATAACCTGGACACACCTTTTGCCAACACCCTGCTTCAGCATTGCAAGCAACTACCAGTTAGTTTGCTGCATTTACATTTTTAAATGTATGTTTTTCAACTTTACATTATTTATATCATTCCTGTACCACTGTCAATTTATGTCAATACTACTGTAGTATACACCACTGTTTAACACCTGTACATCTTTAAGAATACGTTATCCTTAATCTAAAGTCCAGCAACTTTAACAGCTCCAAACTCATTTTGTTTATTATATACTATTGTAGTTGTGCTTTTACATCTACCAACACTCTTCTTCCTTTTATCTGATTTTTTGACATCTTAACTTTACTGTTCCTGTATCTCACTCTCATCACTACTACTGCTGTTTCTATCCCAATTCCCTCATCTACACTATGTTTCTCTCTTCTTCTGCTCCCCCATCACTCAGAAACTACATAATTCTTTCCTCTACCACCAGTTCCCATCTTTTTCCTCCCTCTATAGTCTCCTCTCCCTCCTTCCTCTCCTCTGTCTCTTTTTATCCCATCTAGTACTCTCCCATAAGTCCTAAGCACTGCTCCCTTCCTTTTCTCCAAGTTACACCTCTTCTTCTCAACCCACACCACACTAAACATCCACCTTGCCCACCACCTGCTGTCACCCTTCCTCATTCAGAAACCCACCACATACTTACACTCTCCTTATCACCCTGCACTAAATCAATCTCAACCCCACAATACAGCAACCCTAACAATCTCCTCCTCCTCCCAACTCAGTTTCTCTCTCCTGTCTCCTCTGGAAAGCCGGTTCTGGCTATAATCAACTGGTCCTCATCCATGACAGCTTCATCTCCAAATCTTTGAATCTCCCAGCCATCACCAAATCATGGATTTACCCATCTGACACCACTTTTCCTGTAGCGATCTCCTTTGGGGAGCTCACATTCTTTCACGCTCCCTGGCCTTGAGGTTAACACAGTCTTGGTGTTGGGGTACTTCTATCGTCTGGTCAATCCCACCAACTCTTACCTTCTAAACTCTCCATTTTATTCTTTCCATTCAATGCTCATGATATTCACCTCTTCCAACTCCCTCGAGTAGCTGCCTTTCTTCGTCCCCCTGGACTTAGCTCAAAATTCCCTGGTAATTTTGCTTCTTGGCTCCTAATCTTCAAATGGGCTCTCAAGACCCCTTTCTTCCTCAAAGCTTTCCAGCGCTCTTCCTAACCCACTACTCCATGTTCCTTCCTCACAATCCAGCCCATCTGTGTCACCCCTGTTTGTCTGCCCCCTCCCCTTTAGAGTGTAAGCTCTCACGAGCAGGGCCCTCTTCCCTCACGTGCTTTTCCTTCCCTTACATTTACTTTAATTTACAACAGCACCTAACACTTGGTTGCTGACACCATGCTGCTTAATTAAGTGTTATGCAGCAATGTTTATAAATCATGTATTTGTCCCGCATAGTTTGTACTGTTAATAACTATTTCTTGTGTGCTCATTTGTTTATGTACTTTGTAAGGTGCTGCGGAACCCTTGTGGCGCCATATAAATAAAGGATAATAATAATAATAATAATGTGGTATCCTAAAATCCAAAATCAGTTCCTACCAGAAAACACTGTCAAGCCTTCAACAGTCTGCTATTACAGATGGTAAAGCCAGGTATAACTTTAGACAGGACTTGTTTCAGTGGATACAAGGAGTTTAATACCTGTATTCAGGTCCTGATTCAGACCTGCTTGCGAGCGCTGTGCGCTCGCAAGTGGGTCGATGGTGGCTCAGTGCGCATGCACACGATGGAGCCGGCTCCGTCGTTCGTATGCGCGAGACCCGGATAGCGACGGGCAAACTGTCGCTCCGAGTCTCGTACCAAAGGGGGCGTGCTGTCGATGTTGAGTGACAGCACGCCCCCTTTGGTGGGCGGGCCGGGGGCATGGCTGCCCAGATGGAGGCGTTCCCATGGGAATGCCTACCGTTTGGGGCAGCCCCACTGACATCACAAGTGATGTCAGTGGGAGTGCTTTCGGCTCTGTTTGAGCCGAAAGCACTCTTGGGCTTTCAGCAACGAGACCCTACCACAAGGGTCTCGTCGCAAGCCCGATGGTCGTGATGGTATTGACCATCGCGACCATCATAATGGCCGCTCGCTATAGCTGTGGGTGGTCACCCACAGCTATGCGAGCGGCCAGGAGGCCGTTCTGCAAAACCAGAGGGCCGGCCCTGATTCAGAGCGAGTGCTCTGTCAGAGCGTCCGGCTCTGAATCAGGCCCTCTGTTACAAGAACAGCAGCCTTGCTTCCAATGTGTTTTGACCTTGATCCTTAAGTGCTGACAATCTGTAGTTCAGTGCAACTTTGCATACATTATTTTTACTAACATGCTCCGATTACAACACTATAATTCCTAATTAGTAACACAACCCACCACTTTTTACTCAGAAAGTTGGGTATTATAAATTTGTTTGACAAACTTTTGTCTTCTAATCTAGACTATTTTTTCTAGACTAGTTCTTCCTTTACAGCATTTTTCCTATTCTGCTGACTAGGGGCCTGATTCAGACCCACTCGCGAGCGCACAGCGCTCGCAAGCGGGTCGATGGTCCCTCACTGCGCATGCCGGAAATGGTTCCGGCATGCGCATGCGTGAGACCCGGCCAGCAACGGACGCTCCGTCGCTATGGGTCTCGCACCAAAGTGGGGCAGTGGTCGATTGTGATTGAGACTTTCTTGCTTTTTGGAGGCTGGCGGGGGGGTGGCTGGCCAAACGGAGGCGTTTCCGAAGGAACGCCTGCCGTTTGGGGGCGGCCCCACTGACATCACGAGTGATGTCAGTGGGCGAGCTTCTGGCTCTATTAGAGCCAAAAGCTCACTGGGGCTTGCGGGAACGAGACCCTACCACAAGGGTCTCGTCACACGCCCCGATGGTCGCGATGGTCACCCACAGCCTAGCGAGTAGCCAGGAGGCCGTCTTTAAAAAAAAAAAAACAGGGACGCCCTGATTCAGAGCGAGTGCTCTCAAAGAGCGTCCAGCTCTGAATCAGGCCCTAGTTTCCTTGTTGAAATGTCAACTACTTACAACTTTATGTGTAATTTGATCAGTGCCGCAACTGTGGGTGTGCGAGTGGTGCCACTGCACAAAGCACGGGTCTCTGTGGGCAGCACCATCCCACGCCCCATGGCCCTTGCTTCTGGCTAGCAGGGTGCCTAGAATGGCACCATGTTGCAGCCACTATAGCTGCGGCAGTGCCTCCTGGAGCGTGCTCTAGATGCATCATGCGGTCTATCGCTGCCTCCCTGTTACTGCACTGAACTTGGTTAACAAGTTAACAAATGTTTGAGCCTGTGACAAGAACTCTTCATTCAATGTCGTCAGGAACACTGGAGACTTCAGAACATTAAACAGACTGACAGACAGACATTTACGATATATCGGAGAACAGACCACTCAGACACAACGATGAAGTTCAACGTGGCACTGAGTAGACCATTCTGAAGAATGGACCCTTGTGCATCTTTATTTATAGGGGTCTGAAAAGGTTAGTCACCATGAATCAGCTTTATGCATGTGCACAAACAACTTGTTTGTGCCCCCCAATGCTGGCTGGACATATAGATAAGATAAACATATGACATTATGATGCATATTCTTGTCGTGTTCCTCGCCTGCCATCTTCGTCAACATCTTCTATCTTGTTATCTTCAGACTGTCCAAGGGTCTTCACCCCTGATAGTACTTTATCTCCTCTACTCCAGACTGTATGGTGAACAACATGTTTTTCTGAAACTTCAAACTTATGTAACTCTTAAAATCACTCTTAAAGCGACATACACATAGATAGAGCATTTAATAATCTAATTAAGCATTCCACGCTAACACACCAAATAGGAAAAAATATTTAATTGAATTTTCCAAATTTAGAGAATATTTTCACCACATTAAGTTTAAAATAGTAATTGAAGGATACAGTAATTTCAATTAAGCCATATAGATGTTTATAACTTTCCGATTTGAACTAAGCATATATAGCAAGAAAGTCACTGATGCTTTACGTCCTATAACATGAAAACTATTTTGTGGAGTAAATTAGCTATCTATAGTGTGATAAAAGCCATGGAAAAGTGGTAAATGGGAGCTATGTATGGTGGACTGAAGCTAAACGGCAACATTGATTGTCAGAGCACTTGTGAAAGGTCGATAAAAGGCGTGTCAGTTGCTGGTTTCAGTCTCTCACTACCTGGGGAACAGGCAGCAGATTGTTGAGAGACACTGGGCTCTATTTATTAACATTATTTTTACTAAAATAAAGTGAAAAAGGGTGTTTTCACACCCTTTTCACATTATTTTAGTATCACCTATAGTTATTACAGGGCAATTGGAGTAGAATTCGTAAAATTCTACGCCTACCCCTAAGTATCACTTATTTTTAGTAAGCAGATCGCATTTCCAATAATTGTAATGGGAAATGTGATCCGACCAAAGTTACTAAAAATAAATTGTGAAATAATACCGGGGAAAGCCCTGTGATAATAACCCAGGTGGCGTTATCCAATGTCTCCCCCGATTACCGGCCTCCTACTCTGCTCTAACGGGCAGAACAGAGCCGGGAGTCAGTCCCAGTAATCAGCTGTGTGGTCTAAACAGACCGCAAACTGATTACTGTAAAAAAAAAAGAAAAAAAAATTGTCCAAAAAAATTTGTACTTACCTGACTCCAGGGTCCGGTGATCGGGCCTCCAGTGATGTCTCCCCTCCGGGCAGCTGGTCTCCCATAGTGCACTGCGGCCCAGTCATCAGGTGATTGGGTCCCAGTGCAGTATGGGATATCACCTGACTGGACAGATGGAGGACATCACCGGAGGCCTGAATCATGCAGGTAAGTGCTATTAAGGGAGGGGGGTCGCGAGGGGTCCACGATCGCGGGGGCCGGGGCTTAGCGCCGGGGGGCTAGCAGTGGCGGCCGGACAGCGCATGCGCGGACACTTTGTCACGGTATTTTTTGCGAAAATACAGTGACTAGTGTGCGGAGGGGATTCGCAGGGACAGAGCTTTATCGCAAGCTCTGTCCCTGCAAGGGATTTGTAGTAAATCCTTGTGATATTGCCTGAATTCGCAATGTGAATTCAATCGATAGTATCACACTACAATCTGCATTCAGTATGCGGATTGTAGTAAATAAAGCCCACTGTGATTTCTGGCTGTTAGTATTATGATAATACTGTTGTTTTGTGAGAGGGACGTTTTGTTTAGTTAGAGATTCATTTTTTAGTTAGAACCGGACAGGCTAGGCTTCTCTTTTATGTTTTACTTATTTTTATGCTGCAAAATAAAACTAAAGATATGGGGAAAGAAACAATCTCAGTTTCACATACACTTACAGTAAGGATCTGATACATTTCCTGGATTTGACATTAATAATTAAAGAAAATCAGATAATCACTTCTATTATTGTAAAGAAGTTAATTCAAATAACTATTTGCATTATAAAAGTTCTCACCACTTACTATGGAAAATAAACATCCCTAAGGGACAATTAATGCATTTGAGGCAGAATTGTTTGGATTTGGAGACTTTCCAAATACAAGCTAAGACACTATGTAAAAATTTCCGAGAAAGGGGTTATCCTAAACTCCTTGTGGAAAATGGGTATATTGAAGTCCAAAATATGGAAAGGGATGATCTTTTGAAACCTAAAAATCCATCTTTAAAAACTAAAAATATAGAAGGTAATATGGCTTTTATTTCCACCTATAATAGCTCTTCTTTTGCTATAAATGTGTAATTGAAAGGAATTACCATATTTTAAAACATGATACAGTCTTGATAGATATCTGAGCTGAAAAACCGATCATAGTATATAGGAAAAATAAGTCACCTTGACAAAGACGCCAGTGAAGCACTGAAAAAATGTGTAGTTACTTGGATCTTATTTACACAACAGACCTGGCTGTCAGCGCTGCAGAGAATTAAGAGAATTCTGTACCACTACTCTGCTAAATCAACATTGCTGTATCCGGGGTTCTGGACTGTCAATGCTCAGGAAAACCAGAAGGAGTCTCCAGTCTGCTCGCTATATCATCAGCTCTGATTGTGTCTCCCTCCTTACCACCTTCCGCAATCCTGTTCACTCTCCCCTATATCGGAGAGTGTTTTCAGCAATAACAGCACCGGCCATCCTGGAGTCATCAGGCAGTGTCTCTGTAACTTTTAGTAAGCTCCCCACCATAGGTAGAGCAGAGACGTTAACCATCTGCAGGATCTGGTTATTCAGTGTGTGCTGCTTATCATTATCACATCCAAAAAAGGATTTCACCTAACAGGTACTGGGTGGATATCACCTGCTGTTTACATCAATACGGGGCATCAGCGGAGGGGAAACTCTTAATAACATAGACTACATTTAATGCTATTTGAGCTCATTATAAACAGCTATTGGGCTTCATTTTATTCAATTTGCTTAATGTCACAATTTGTGTGTTTTTATCAATTGTATTTCCTGTGCTTTGTGAGTAAGAGTCTTACTGTATGTATCAAAGCTGGGAGAGAGATAAAATTGTGAGAGATAAAGTACTACCCAATCAGCTTCGAATTTACATTTTGCAGGCTGTGTGTCACAACTTTGGACGGATTGTGGATGTGACCCATATTCAGGGAGTTGACTTGACCAATACCTGAGGCGCGGAGTCTAATTAGCCGGTGCTATTCACCAGGGACCCTCGCAAGAAGATATGGACTTGGCTGCGTCTGACACACAGGTCGCGGCCCTCAAATTAGGTTCCCCTATACAGGTGCTGGTGAACTTTGGTTGGAGTGCAGAAGACTTAAGCCTAGTCGACAGGCCAGGTCAAACCAGATGAGATGGTACCAGGGAGCAGATGTAAACAAGTCACAGGAAGTAACCAATGTCAGAACCAGATATCATCAGTGCCAGGGGTCAGATGGATTGGAGTCACAAACAAACTAAGGTCAGAACTACTAATCAGGATATGCACAGGAATGCTGGAGTATGGTAATGGAGCCTATACTCTGGCACTGAAGTAATCTCAGGAACTTCCCAGTCAGCACCACCTACTTCCTGCACCTGTCTCTTTAAATCCAGAACAGAGCGGCGTGTGCGTCCCTATGGGAGCTGCGTCCGTCTGCACACAGAGCCACCGAAGGAGAGACAACAGCTGACAACAAGCGTCGGGGACATCCCGCCTGCTGTCCTTTACCCGTCTGGACCCCAGCTGCACCGGATCCGGTAACAGACACCCGGGTTCGGCAGCACTGTGACATTACCCCCCCTTCTAGGGGTGGGCACTGAACACCCCACACATGGGTTGCCAGGAAACTTTTGGTGAAACTTTCTAAGGAGTTGAGGTGCATGAATATCTGAAGCCTTAACCCAACAATGTTCTTCCAGACCATATCCCTTCCAATCCACCAGAAATTGAACTGTACCCCGGGACATTCTGGAGTCCAAAATCTGTTCAACTTCATACTCCTCTTGGTGATCTACTGAAATCGCAGATGGAGAATTGCCATGTCTCAAATATAATTTGAGCACCAGAGGTTTGAGAATAGAGATATGAAATACGTTGGGAATCTTGAGGGTACCAGGAAGTTTTAAACGAACAGCTACTGGATTGATTACCTGAAGAATCTGAAAAGGACCAATGAATCTGGGAGCAAACTTCATGGTGGGAACTTTCAATGGAAAATATTTAGTAGATAACCAGACTTTATCACCAGGGAACAATACTGACCCTTCCTACTCTTCTTGTCCGCCACCTGTTTATACCTGGCAGAAGTTTTTCACAATTTTCTCTTCACCTCTTTCCAAATGTTCCATTTGACAATTACTTTGAGGATGGTATGCAGAAGAAAAACTCAGATTGATATCAAAGCACTTGCATAAGGACCTCCAGAACCTAGAAGTAAATTGCACCCCAAGGTCTGAGACAATGTCTTTGGGAAATCCATGTAGCTTGAAAATTTATTTTATAAATATATCAGCCAATTTTGGAGCTGATGGTAACCCTTTTAATGGGACAAAGTGAGCAACTTTGGAGAATCTGTCCACCACTACCCAAATTGTATTGAAATCCTTACAGGAAGGTAGATCCGTTATGAGACCAAGGATGATCAGGTACAGAAAGTAGACATAAAGAACCCAAGGGAAGTTGAGGAGGCACCTTGTGTTGAGCACAGGTGATACAGCCTGCCACAATCTTTGACATTGCGAAGTACAGTCGGCCGCCAGTACTTCCTGAGGATCAACTCCAAAGTTTTTCCCACACCTGCATGACCAGAGAAGCGTGAATAATGAGCCCATTGAACTAACTTAGGGTCTCATTCAGACCCGCTTGCAAGAGCAGGACGCTCACAAGCGGGTCGATGGTACCCAAATGCGCATGCGCACAACGGAGGGAACTCCATCATGCGAATGCGCGAGACCCAGATAGCGATAGCCAAGCTGTCGCTCCGGGTCTCGCACCAAAGGGGGCGTGCTGTCGATGGTGAGTGACAGCACGCCCCCTTTGGTGGGCGTGCTGGGGCATGGCTGCCAGACAGAGGCGTTCCCATGGGAACGCCTACCGTCTGGGTCCGGCCCCACTGACATCACTAGTGATGTCAGTGGGAGTGATTTTGGCTCTGATAGAGCCAAAATCACTCCAGGGCTTCCGGCAGCGAGACCCTACTGCAGGGTCTTGTCGCAAGCCCGATCATCATCATGGACGCTCGCATAAGCTGTGGGTGGTAACCCACAGCTATGCGAGCATCCAAAAGGCCACTCCAAATTTAACTAGGACGGCCCTGATTCAGAGTGAGTGCTCTGGTCAGAGCGTCCGGCTCTGAATCAGGGCCTTAGTTCGGCGTTCAGGTGCTATAAACGTCTTCCCTGGAGGAATCTTGATTTTGGTAACTTCAACAAAACATGCAGGGTTCAGAATTGGCTTGTCCTCCCGTACTTCAGTCTCCTTGACAGAACTAAATGCTCAAGGCAGAGCATCAGCTTTCATGTTCTTACAACCTGGATGATAGGTGATAATCAGATTAAAATTATCAAAAAACAGTTGCCATCTAGACTGGCGATAATTGAGGCAATGAGCAGTTTTGAGATAAGTGAGATTCTTGTAATTAGTAAAAACCGTGACCGGTAATTTTGCCCCCTCCAGCAGATATCTCCACTCTTGCAAAGTCAGTTTAATGGCTAACAACTCCTTATCCCCAACTGCATAGTTCTTCTCTGGTGCTGAGAATTTATGGGAGAAGAAACCACAAGAGTACCATTTACCACCTTCACCTTTTTGGGACAAGACCACCCTAACACCAACTATATTGGCATCCACTTCTAGGAAGAATGGTTACTCACAATTGGATTGTCTCAGAATGGGGGCCAAAGTGAAACACTGCTTTAATTTGACAAACGCTTCCTCTGTGTCCTGTTACCAAACCCTGGTATCCTGGCCTTTGGCGAGTGCAGTCATAGGAGCTGCAATAGATGAATAGCTTCTGTTAAATTGTCGGTAGAAATTGCAGAAACCAAGGAAACATTGTATCGCCTTTAGTCCTGATGGACGAGGCCAACTGACGATGGTGATAATTTTCTCTGGATCCATCTGGAGACTTGATCCCAAAATTATATACCCCCAAAACTTTAACTCTATTTGGTCAATGGAGCATTTTTCCAATTTACAGTAGAGCTGATTAGCACAAAGTCGGGATAAAACTTCACAGACATGCTTGCGATGACTTGCCAAATCTTTGGAGAATATCAAGATATCATCGAGGTACACCACTGCATATTGGTACATTTGATCTCGAAAGATGTGATTCATGAATTTCTGTAAAACTGCTGGTGCATTATTTAATCCAAAAGGCATGACCAAATACTCGTAGTGCCCATCTTGAGTGTTAAAGGCAGTTTTCCACTCATCTCCTGCTTGGATTCTAATCAAATTGTATGCCCCACGAAGATCTAGTTTGGTAAAGATCTTTGCACCTTTTATTCGATCAAAGAGTTCAAATATTAGAGGTAAAGGATACTGATCTTTGATAGTAATGGTGTTCAACCCCCAGTAGTCAATGCACACTCTCAAGCCTCCATCTTTCTTCTTGACAAAGAAAAGACTGGCACCTGCTGGGGACTTGGATTCTTGGATAAACCTGCGTTCAAGATTCTCCTTGACATAATCAGTTACTGCTTGGGTTCACTGGAAGTGACAGGGTAAACATTTTACTGCGGGGCGGCATCTTCCCTGGCAATAACTCTATAGCACAGTCCCACTCCCATAGGGAGCAGCATTTTTACTGAATACGTCCCTAAAGGACTGGTATGCTGTGGGTAGAGAATCTTCTGGGACAATGTCCATACTCCGGATGACTCGATGTGGTAGTCGGATTAAGGGTAAACATTTCCGATAACACTGGGATCCCCATGACAAAATGTGGGGCTCATTCCAGTCTAATGTAGGAGCATGCTTGCGTAACCATAGAAGACAGAAAAAAAATGTATGTACTGTTTGTAAATGTATGTAACTAATACCTCTGAATGTCTATTATCATGTAGGATTTAAGTATTTTTGTTGATATTGCTGCAGTGAGCTGGAGGGAATTTTTTTCTTTCTGTGGTTCAGTGTAAACTCCGCCCTTTACAAGCACCTGTGCTATGTCATTAAGCTGATATGAGCGACCACCATACTTTTTGTTTGCAGTCTTGAGAGGCATGAAGGGAGCCAGCATTGGGAGGATGTGCTGGTCCTTTTAGTGCCATGTGGAGGTTTTTGGGGTACCTCCAAGGTGAGTCAGCTCTCAGCTTATACATGTGCTGTTATTATGCAGTACACTAATTTGTAATTATATGACCCAAAGTGGGTGCTACTATTATGTAGCAATAATTATTTTGGGGTGAGCATTTGGGAGTGGGGCCCCCGAAGTTGTTCTGGCTGGACCTTTTTCAGGGCATCACCACTTAATTCACATAAAGTAGATATTTTTTATCACTTTTCTAATTGTTTGTTTATTATTTATGTCATTTTAATTCTTTCTCATTTCATTAACACTTATTGATTTATCTTTACACATCTATTCTTTACACTTCACTATCACCTTTTTTCCTCTTTTCGTGTGATGCCCTGGGAATGGTCCTTGGCTGGAATTTTTTGGGGTACCTTGCTTCTCGGACGTGAACCCCTTAATGTTAGGGACGCCAGTATAGAGGAGCCTTGATGATGACCTGACGATTATTCATATATTTGCAAATGTATGTAACCAATACCTCTGAATCTCTATTATCATGTAGGATTTAAGTATTTTTTGTTGATATTACTGCAGTGAGCTGGAGGGAAACTATTTTTTCTGTGGTTCAGTGTAAACTCTGCCCTTTACAAGCACCTGTGCTATGTCATTAAGCTGATATGAGTGGCCACCATACTTTTTGTTTGTAACCATGAAAGACCTAGAATAATCGGACTATCAGATGATAGAATTATGTAGAAAGAAATTAACTGTTTGTGAAGAGTTACTTGCATGGTAACCTCTGGAGTCCTGGATCTGATGGTGGCCATATGAAGTTTATTCCTGTCTACCTCATTGACACAGAGTGGACTTTGTAAAGGAACACTGTGGATTCCTAACTCCTGGACCTTTTTAGCAGTGATAAATTTACTGTCGGCTCCCGAATCCAGGAAGGCCTTAAGTGTCTTGGTGGGTGTTTCTAGCATCAGGATCACATCGATCACAAACTGTGGTAATATTTTCTTGGTTGGGGTGTACTGGAACGCACCTAAGCTGACCACCCCTCGATCAGTTAGGCCTTGTCGTTTCCCGGACATTAGGACACTGAATGACACGATCATCTGGATCTCCGCAGTACAAGCACAGTTTATTTTTAAATCTCCTTTCTCTCTCCAAAACTGGCAAATGAGATTTTCCAATCTGCATAGGCTCTTCAGAAGAGTCACCTGGGGCAGTAAAACGAGGTGCAAGTTTGAAACTGAACTGCAGAATTTACTCCCGCTCTCGAGTTCTCTCCCTGTGACGACGGTCAATGCTGATGCATAAAGAGATTAATTCCTCCAAGGATGTAGGCAACTCTCTGGATGCTAAGACATCTTTAATTTGCTCGAAAAGTCCTTGCATAAAAGCCGCGACGAGAGCTTCATTGTTCCATCCTAATTCGGAAGCAAGGGTTCAGAATTGTACTGCGTACTGACCTGCAGTCTGGCTTCCTTGTTTTAATTGCAGGATAGCTGATGAAACTGACGATACACTGCCGGGCTCATCAAATACTTTTCTGAAGGTTTCTAAAAATTTAGAGCTGTCATTGACCACGGGATCATTCCTCTCCCACAGTGAAGCCCAGGCCAGAACCTGCCCAGACAGCAAAGGAATTACGTAGGACACCTTGGTTCTCTCGGTGGAAAAATTTGCCGCTTGAATTTCGAATTGGATCGAAACACTGATTCAAGAAACCTAGCAAGTTTTGAGTTCACCGTCATATTTGGAAGGATCTGGAATTTGCAATGGTGCGAATGCCCCAGCTGCTGAAACATACACCGTAGACGGTGATGCCAACTGTACTTGAGGATGATGCAGACTGCCCACTTGTTGCATTAATGTTTGCGGGCACTGCATGATTTGGGCCTGATCTCGTTCTTGCTTTTCCACTTGACCGAGTAAATTCTCCAATAAGTCGCGTGGCGAGGGATTACCAGCATCATCCATTTTTTGGGCCAGAGTATTCTGTCACAACTTCAGACGGATTGTGGAAGCGACCCATATTCAGGGATTTGACTCAACCAACACCTGAGGTGCGGAGTCTAGGGTCTATTCACCAGGGACCCTCGCAAGAAGGTATGGACTAGGCTGCGTCCGACACACAGGTCGCGGCCCTCAGGTTAGGTTCCCCTATACAGCTGCTGGTGAACTTTGGTTGGAGTGCAAAAGACTTAAGCGTAGTCAACAGGCCAGGTCGAAACCAAACATAAGAGATGGTACAAGGGAGCAGGCAGGCATAAATGGGTTACAGGGAGTAGCCGAGGTCAGAACCAGATATCAAACACAGTGCCAGGGGTCATATAGAATCGGAGTCACAAACAAGCCAAGGTCAGAACCAATAATCAGGATATGCAGAGGAACACTGGAGTATGGTAATGGAGCCTATACTCTGGCACTGGAGTAATCTCAGGAACTTCCTTATATAGGTCAGAGTTCAAGCAGCCCCAATCAGCACCAACTGTCTCTTTAAATCCCTATCGGAGCTGCGTCTGTCTGCACACAGAGCCGCCGGAGGAGAGACAACAGCTGACAGCGGGCGCCGGGGATCTCCCATCCACTGTTCTTCGCCCGTCTGGACCCCAGCGTCGCTGGACCCGGTAAGAGACACCCGGGTTCAGCTGTGCTGTGACACTGTGTTTAAAAAAATTATAGTTAGTAGCCGATTGGTTGCTAATTTATTTGTTACAATTGTATCTCTCTCCCAGCTTTAATACAAAGCTCCCATAATGATTAAAATTGTATAATGAAAGCTTTAGTGAACTTAAGTTGCTTGTTTCTTTCACCATATCTTTAGGTGCTACTTACATATTGACTTTTTCACCATTGGGACTGACTATCCCAGCTAGATTGAGTTGGGGATTGTGTTAATGCTCAAGTTCTGGGTCTTTTTTATGTATTTGCAAGATAAAACTAGCTGTGGATACTTGTACCAAATCCCTGGACATGTGTGCTGCTAATTGACTGTTGTGTGAAAGTACACCTGTCTATCCCAGGAGATGGCACCCTTATCATTATCTTTCCACAATAGCCTATAGATAAGTGAGTGAGAGAGTGAGTTGGTTACTTGAGAAGCTCCTACAGTGGTATCCCACATCAGATGCGCACATGTTAAGTGTGTCCCTCACCATTATTTTTTAGCAGAGAGATATTTTATCCCTTAGACCCAGATTTCATGGCATTGTGGTGTTCAGAGGTAGTGGACTATAGATAGAAAATTGAGATTTTTTACCTTTGTACAATTGCGTTCCCTGACATTTAGTATGGTCTGTACTTTCTACATAAACACAGAACAAACATGTTTTTCTCATCTTCCTGTGTGCGGGAAACACTAATTAAGGATCATTGTTTGTAATATTATATGAAACATCTTTTTCATCTTGTACCAGCTTTCAAAGATCTCACTAGGATAACATCTGGCTCCAGAAATGTCTGTAATTGCCAACAGAGAGAGTTCATGGGAAACAGCTGCACAATGTAAAACTGGAGCTAAAACAACATGGATGTTTATTTTGTAGACCAGTAAAGGGATGTATTACTGTGTCTAAATCAGATAAGATTGATTTGTTTTGATTGAAAAAAAATCAAGTTTTACTTATTATATAAGGCATTATGTTCCCTGGCATTAATTTATGGTAGAGCTTATTTCCCGTTCATGCTAGGGACCTGGAAGAGACTTTAGTAGAGGGAGGACATGCAATTCATGCCCATTAAGACCAGATAAAGAAGTAAGTTGTCCCCACTTAATGAAGAAAGTTGGCCCCTTGTGTGCTCGCTGCGCTCGCCACATTTCAGGCTCGGTGGCTCGCTACGCTCGCCACAAGGTTATATTCCCCCTCTATTCCCACTTGGATGGTAGGGAATGACGCTGGACACTGGCTGATGACGTCAGGGTCCGCTCCATGGATTTAGACATTACCATTAATTTATAGTGGTAGGCCAAACAATACAAAAAATTCACATTTTGGAATACAATTGGTAAAAACATTGAAACATCATATGAAGGAATATTGGGGTTTATGCATCAAGCAGTGAAAAGCATGTAGAAGTTGACCAGTGGAGAAGTTGCCCATATCAACCAATCAGCTGCTACCTATTATTCTATAGACTGTACTTGATAAATGTTACTTCCATGCTGATTGGTTGCTGTGGGCAACTTTTCCACTAGTCCACTTCTCCACGCTTTTCACTGTTTGGTACATAAACCCCTTATACTCAATATGTACACACTATACCATGTGTGTATCCAGCGTCGGTGCAATGGTGTGTAATGATACCCTGCATGATCCGGTGTATGAAAGCACAATGTGTTGTTACATGCTCAATGTAATAGCACAGCATCATTCATTGCATTGTCCCGTATTCTCGCTCTGCATACATTCTGCTCTGCTATGCAGAGCAGTGGTGTATGCTTCTCCCAACTCCCCCGCCCACCGCGGGAGACTGCGGCCCGCGGGTGGGAGAGCGGGACAGTCCCAAAAAAATGGGAATGTCCCGCTGAATGCGGGACAGTTGGAAGGTATGGTATTATAAAGTATATTGGAAACATGTTTTTAATTAATATGCTTCTTCTATAACATTTAATTTCACCCTTACACCTTGATAGAATAGTAGAATAGTGCTTTTCATAGACAATTTGTGGCCTTCCACTAAACCTCTGTGGCATTTTTGCTAATTGATTTTACCTAGTAATGACTTTTAAGTGACTCATCTCATCTTTATTCTCTTATTGGAAGAAAATAAAATATTTGATGCTTTGAAAAACTATATATTTATATATATTTTTATATTAATTTACAGGCACGGCTGGACTGGCCACATGGCACTTCTACCAAATGCCATAAGGAATGATGGCCTGATGGGACCATCTTGATTGCGTGGCTGAGCAGTTCTGCTTCCCAGCACTCTGCTCTCCTGGCATGCTAACACAGAGTGTGCCGCAGGGCCATGCCCACATGTCATGGCACGACCCTGTGACCCATTATGATGCCCCTTTTTCTGTGCACATGGGCTGCCAGGGCCGCATTACACCGTGAGGGTGTGATAGATCAAGTCTTGGAGCGAGATAAAGTGGAAAGCTTCCCAAAGCGACCAACCAGCTTCTAACTGTCATTTCAAAGACAATGCCTGGGTTTGTATTTTAACTTGGATTATATTATTCCATTATATTCATCCCCTTTCCTCCTGTGGCATGAAGGCAGACATTAAGTAGTAGGAGCTTCAGCTGGTTCCTTACTTGTTTTATTGATGGCAGTTGGGTCCAGATTCCAGTAAGAGGATTCTAACATATCAGCTTGTTGGTGCATACTAAGCCTCCATTAGTCTTTTAGATGACTACTGCAATGAATAGGTAGTTGTATACAGTGCAAATGCTACACCCTGTAAGACAGGTTTCCTCTGGGATATTGGTCACTGTTTTCCATTGTTTTGTTTCCATGTCTAATCAGTAAAATTGAGCTCTAAATTGAAGTTGACCTGTCTCCACTGACCATTTGACTTTTGTATTCAAGTCATATATGCTTCTTGCTTCAACTTTGCAAAGAGACAATTTTGCTATAATTATAACATATAGAATCCTCTTTCTGAGTTAGTTAATGGATCATAAATGGAGGTGTTCTTTAGAATATCAAGGTAGTTGTCACTCAATACAGTGTAAACTGCTTCAAGAAGTCTTGTGGTTCTTTTTATTACCAACTTTAACAATTGTAGGTAGTTTTCCAATGTTAGCTGAAACTTTGTTTCGCCATCTATACTAAAGATAATTTGGAATGCAAATTAAATTTCATCTTGGTGTTTCTTTAAACCTAGGAATGGTGCCAGGGGGCAACCCTAAGTTCCTAGTGCCAGTGAGCATTCCACATCTCAAATGTTGAGGCACAATCTCTAGTTCTTGTATCTTCAGCTCCAGGAGGGGGCTCCAAGTTTTTTGTCCAAAGAAGGGGATCTAGTTTTCCAGCCCCAAGGAGGGACTATGACTGTTCTTCCCCATTAAGGGGTTCTGAGTCTGCTGCCCCAGGAAGGGGTTCTGAGTCTACTGCCCCAGCAAGGAGTTGTGAGTCTGCCACCCCAGGAAATGGGTTCTGAGTCTGCTACCCCAGGAAGGGGTTCTAAGTCTGCTGCCCAGCCTGACTTACCTCACAGTGATGCCACAGCCCCAGGGTTTCAAGTGCCACAATCCCAGGAGGGGTCTCTAGTGCCACAGCCCCAGGAAGTCCCTTACTGACCCAGCTCCAGGAAGGGTTTCTAGTGCTTCAGACTCTGTCAAGAACTCCTGTCTGTCTACCCCAGTCAGGGACTCCTATCTTCCAGTCACAGTCATGGACTCTTGTCTGCCAGTACCAGTCAAGGACTCCTGTCTGCCAAGCACAGTTGGAGACTCCTGTATGCCAGTCCCAATCGAGGACTCCAGCCTGCCAGTATCTGAAAGGAAGCCATCCCTTCACTATTGCTGGGTCTAAATTGCCTCACAATGCTGCCCTTGCTTACGGGCATGAGGAGAGTGCTGCCATGTTGGTTGCTAGTCTGAGTGCTGCCTTATTGGTTCCATCTTGCTGCCCAGTAACCCAGAGCTTCCAGCATGGTCCAGGTCCAAGAGGGGCCATCTGCATCTCCGGGCCAGTCAGGGCCATCAAAGATTGAGACCCAGCCGGGGTCATCTGATATTCCTGTCCAGCCTCCCATGTGTCTGTCATCTCCTCAGTCTTCAGTGAGTCTGTTCACCATCCAGACTCCAGAGTTTCTAGCATTCACTCTACCTTCAGAGTGTTTGGCTGATGCCCACCTGTCCATCTACTTTGGCTGGGATTTTGAACAATTCTGCACTCTAATGTAACAGATTGCATGCCAGGTTCCTGCCAATAAGTAACTGCCTGTCACTTATTGGTTATTTTTTGTGGACAATTGAAAGTTTTAAACACTGCACAAGTAATAATATTGTTAGATTTTTGTGGTGTTAACACTAGTGATATATAAAGGGAATGTAAGAGAATAGGATATAGGAAAACAGTTACTGTTCCTTAGAACACACATGTTCATCTGTGAGCATTGCACTCTCATTTAAAGTCTAATCACATTAGTTAGAATAGCCACTTAAATAGTAATTTGTGAAAACAACTTCTGAGAAGTGAATAGGTGACACATGTATATTCTATTTGTTGCAATCCAATGTTGTTGTTACGATTCTTGCTCAGTTGTGTAAGACCTCTAGTGCCAAGGAGAGGATCATCCACAATGACAGGACAGGACAGACAAGAAATGCACTATAATGTGCCTGGGCCACTGGCTGCAGTAACAGACTAGGTTCAAGGTGCGACCTTATGGGTCGAGTTGCAACAAGAACAAAACGGTGTGGCCTTGAGTGCTGAGGTGTGGCCTTGATGGCCAAGGTGCAACAGGAACAACATGGTGCTGCCTTGAGGGTGGAGGTGCAGCCTTGAGGGCCAAGGTGCGACAAGAACAACACAGTGTGGCCTGGGGGGTAAGTTGGTACTTCAGACACCTTTTCTGAGGTTGGTCCACCAAATTCCCTTCCTAGGGTCTGGACCACTTGGACATCGGGAACTCCTTCGGTAATTGGCACTTTGGAAACCTCTCCAGAGATTGGTACATCAGATGCCCCTCCTGAGGTCTGGATGATTTGGACATCAGGAATCCCTTCAGGGGTTGGTACATTGGACATCTCTCCAGAGATTGATACATCTGATATGCCTCCTGGGGTCTGGAAGACTTTGGACATCGGGAATCCCTTTTGGGACCCGGGTATTGGTCAGAGTTTGGATGACTGAGACATCAGCAACCCCTGCTGGGGTTTGGACATTGGTCATACTTACTGAAACCACAGTCAAGGTCAAGAAATCGATTTCAATATCTGAGGTTTTTCCTGCAATAGAAAAAACTGATCCCTTGCTGGTATGAAGAGAGATTTTACTAACCTGATTCCACAATTTGAGATTGGGTCCTATAGTAACGGGACCCGAATTATAAATAACTGTCTCCTTTTGGGGAACCTCGGCATCTAAGGGAGTAACGGAGTCTGAGACATTATGAAGCTTACTAGGCGAGTTGCTGATCTGAGGCCTAGGACTTTGAAGCTGGTCATCTTTCCTAGACTTGCATAAGGAACAGTCTCCAATATAATGATCAGCACTCCCACAGTATAAACAGAGGTGATTTTCCCTACACAGCTGCCGCTCGGGTTCAGAGAACCTGGATCGTAAGTAATCCTGATGTCCTCCTTTCTTCTGCACAGAGGATGGCATTGCAGAAGTAGGGGGAATGGAGTCTGTCACCTTTTTAGTTTCTACTGGGAAGGATGGAGTATTTTCAAAGTCTTGTAATCTCTCCAAAAATGTGTGTACTAACAAATTAGTACTATTCAACAATTTCTGCAATTGTTCGGTCTCCCGATGAAATTCCTGCAGCAACTCAGGACGAGTCATTTAAAAAAATTGAAGGGGTTTTTGAACAGTTTACAGTTGGGGTGCCATCAAATTTTTTATCCCAGAGGGGACTGTTGCTATGAGTAGCTGTGTGCAACAAATCCTGGGAGGCTTGAATTATCTGCTGCTGCAGCACATCCACATGTGATGACAATCTGTAGCAGAAGCATTTGCATACTCTCAAGGTTAAGTATTTATTTTCTAGTCCCAGATCTGGATTCATAACTGAGGTCTGACTGACAAGACCTAGACAGGATTAGACAGGACTGAGACCATATTGAAAGTACTCCAGTAGTGTCTGTTTGGTCGGTGATAATGTTATGGTTCTCACATGGTTATGATACACCTCTAGAGCCAAGGAGAGGATCTTCCATCAATAACAGCCACCCGCTGTTCCCTTAGTGATTTATACTCACACCGGTACTTAGGTGGCCGCCTGGATTTAAGCCTCCAGCAGTAGTGGCTTACACAACCGACAAGAGACCGCAGGACTGCTGACTGGAAACAAGGCAGAGCTGAGAAGTTGCTGTCCTTCCACTAATGGAACTAGCTGGAATGAGGCTGCAGGCAGATGGTTACTTGTACAGATGTAAAGGACAAGGTTCACTAGCAGCAGCAGATGATGAAGGTCTCAGGTATGTCTTGGTACTATGGTGCAGCTAGGTCATCAGACAAGAAGTGGCTACACAATGAATACAAGCTGCAGAGCAGGAGTGACCTGGACAGTGATACTGAAGGATTTACAGACAAGGATTAGAAAGGCAAGATAACAGATGCGACAGGCCGCAGTAAAGTCAATGACAGGACAGACAAGAAATGCACTGTAATGGGGCTGGGCCACTGGCTGAAGTAACAGACTAGGTTCAAGGTGCGGCCTTGTGGGCCGAGGTGCAACAAGAACAAAATGGTGCATCCTTTAGGGCCGAGGTGCGACAGGAACAACAAGGTGTGACCTTGAGGGCCGAGGTGCAACAGGAAGATTACAGTGCGGCCTTGAGGGCTGAGGTGCAGCTTTGAGGGCCGAGGCGTGACAGAAACAGCACGATGCGGCCTTGAAGGCCGAGGTGCGGCCCTGTGGGCTGAGGTAAGTCAAGCCACTGATGGAGCAGACAGGTGAACACAGGTGTGTCTGAAACACAGGCTGGAGGCATCAAGGTAGAGAACACTGCTGGCTTGAATCGGCTGGTCACAGACTGACGCTGCTAGGCTGGACTGCGGTATGGAAATACCACAGACTACGGAGAGGTAGACAAAGGCTGCAGAAGTCACTACTCTGGGAAGTTCCACCAGCAAGGACGTGAGCAGCAAGGACATGAGCAGATCAAACCAGTGGCGTCACAAGGGGGGTGCAGGCCGCACCCAGGTGTCACCCACCGAGGGTGCAGACTCCCCTTTGTGACAGGAGCCAGGTGCTGCACTGTATTATTAAGTGCAGCACTCAGCTCCTGACACTGTGAGGGAGCCAGCACTGCACACAAGACAGGGCAGTCCGCATCTCCTGCACCCTTTGCTCGGACCCCCGGTAAAAAGCATGAGATTACGGGGTTCGGGCAGAGATGCCACGCCCCTTTCCCATGAGGCCACATCCCCTTCCCGCAAGGTAACATCCCTTCTTGGTGGTCAGCATCCCTCTCCGCACCAGGTGACAATGCAGGGAGGGATGCCACTGGATGGAACCACAGCAGATGACTCGACTCCTGATCTGGCAGACTCTCAGCACGCTCGAACTGAAAAACAAGGTGAGACCGGCTAGAAATCAGGCTTCTGAGCACAGGACAAACACATTCTCTGGAAGTCAGATGATATCACTGGCAGGAAGTGTAGGGCTGGCTATAATTTATCAGAAGCAGGAACCAATCAGCACAATCCCTGCAGAAATCCTCCCTAATGATAGGATAGTATGCAGCTGAGCTCTAAACACAAACTGACAGGCAGGAATGCAGCATTATGCTGCACACAGACACAGAGTTCCAGCTACCTGCTAGAGCTGAAACTGGATTTAAGGCATGATGCAGTGTCCCAGTCACCTAATACAGCTGGGACCTGCCACCAAGATGATCCTCTGTCGCGGATCATAACAGTTGTAACATATGAAGTGTTATTTCTCGATACATTCAGGTAAAGATAAAAAAATTAACCCACTCTGTTGAAAACTTCCTGTTTAATAAAATTTATGTGACTTTTACTCTGTGTTGGGGAACCACCTGCCTCTTTGCTGTGTGGAAAAAAAGGTTGGTCAACACAACAGAGTGGTCCAATTAATATTAGGAAAGCAAGCAATAG
This sequence comes from Taudactylus pleione, assembly GCA_031769625.1. Taxonomy (NCBI): domain Eukaryota; kingdom Metazoa; phylum Chordata; class Amphibia; order Anura; family Myobatrachidae; genus Taudactylus; species Taudactylus pleione. The sequence continues at coordinate 8,226,948 of JAUIMM010000016.1, read as the reverse complement.
AGTCATCCATTTCTTCATCTAATCCAACCGATAGCTCTCCGTGAGTAGATAGCACCTGCTATTCGGAGCATTACTATAAATTAATTAAAATTCAAAACTGAAAACTAACTTGTTCATCTCGTTTTCAGTTTTTTAATATTTGCTTCCTTTTCTCATAGTGCTGGTTGCTTACCAGAAAGAACAATTCATTAGAAACCCATGTCTGTCCAAAATTCAAAATGCTTCAACCTGGGTTTTATTGTGCATGTTTATATTTGATCTTGGGTGGAAGTAGGGTGGAGCTATGTTATCTGCTTGAATAAGGTACTGATTCTCAAGGTCATAATCATGCATAAGTGCTGGAACTAGGGGTGGGGGGCGGCTTACCCCCCCTCCAACATTTCAGGGAGGTGCCTATCAATTAATCGGGGAACACTGAGTACACTGCACAAGTGCAGTGCATTACTGGCAAAGTTAGTCTCATGAGATTTAGCACAAAAGGTCAGAGAGGCATGTGCTGAGCTCTGATTGGTGGAGCCCATCACATGCTTTCTGACCCATGGAGAAGATCAGTAGCAGCCTCATGGGAGGGATTCATCAGAGTGAGGCAGTGCCTACAGGACCTGTGTAACATTTTCTGAATGCTGAGGAACAAAGGAGCCCCCCTTAATGAACAGAAGCAATGAGGTATTTACTTTGTTGAATACACATGTAGAGCTGTATGTAACGTGTGACTTATTCGAGGATACATTTTAGGGAAAATTAGTTTATTTATGACTATATTTGGAAACTCACAATATGTACTATTGACACCTATTATAGTATTAGGACTAAACAAAACCAACTTAAATGTGGAGCTATTTACATACTACTGAATTATGAAATTTTTTCGGTACTTGTGTACTTTACGGACTCATTGCAGAGAGAACCCAATGAATGTTTTAAATGGTACTTATGTACTTTATGTACACAAGTACCGAAAGTTGTCCCCATCTAAGTTGTACCCTTGCAGCCTCGCCGTGCTTCGGGCAAGGTTATATTCCCCCTCTATGCCCACTTGGATGGTAGGGAAAGATGCTGGACACTGGCTGATGGCATCAGGGTCCTCTCCATGAAGGGGATTTAGACATTAGATAATAATGGAGAGGACCCTGGCATCATCAGCCACTGTCCAGCGTCATTCCCTACCATCCAAGTGGGCATAGAGGGGGAACATAACCTTGTAGCGAGCCACCGAGTCCGAAGCATGGCGAGCACAGTGAGTCCGTGAGGGGACAACTTTCTTCTTTAGGCGGGGATAACTTTCGGTACTTGTATACGTAAAGTACACAAGTACCATTTAAAAAATTAATTGGGTACTCTCTGCAATGAGTCCGTAAAGTAGACAAGTACCGTTTTTTTCTATAAGAACATTTTTTATTGTTGGTTTTTGGTCATTATAATGTGAAGTTTGAGCATGTGGTGTAACCAGCCCAGCATAGTGTGTGTAGTGGTGTCTGATGATAATTCCCATGTGTGGCATGAATGCAATGTGAACTTCACCTATTGTGCTAAACTTGCATTATTAGTTGTTACTGTATTGGAGGGATTGGGAGTCCCTATGTCTATATTTGGGTGGACTATGGCATTATAGTCACTATACATGCGTGTTTATGTCTGTACATAGGGCCGCTAAATGGCCCAAAATTTGCGGCATTTTATATATATATATATATTTTTTTTCATCTTTGAATTTTTTCTTCTTTTATAACTTCAGAATATTTGTAGTGCTGTGTGTGTATATACAGGGAATAGTAGGATGAATACACTAGTCTCAATCATACAAGGTGCTAGTATGATCCTGCAAGTTGTTTTCATGGCGAATTAACACTGCAAATTCCATTTGCAAGCCAATTCCAAACTCACATTTATTTTTCAGAGGAAATTTGCATTTATTTTGTGCACACATCCCTAAGCAGCTGAAAAGGTAGGGAAAATCTTTATTTTAGTATTATTATTTTAAGGTAAAAATTTGGGAAACACTGCAGAACCTCTCGTACACCCTTTCCAATGATTAGTCTTGCACTTGGATTGGTAATTAGCATAATTTAGCAAATAAAGACAGGTCAGTTTCCAGGTGAATGTCTCTAAAAAGCTCAATAATGGGTTAAATGATGTGGGACGCGTATATAGAGGTGTAAATGATGTGGGACGCGTATGTAGAGGTGTAAATGATGTGGGACGTGTATGTAGGGGTGTAAATGATGTGGGACCGGTACAGTAACAGATTTACAGCTAGGCAACACAAGCAGTTGTCTAGGGCCTGGCGAGTTCCAGGAGGCCTGCTGACAGGGCTGTATACTGGAGGGCCCCATTAGGCTGTCAGTGCATTGATTCGACAGCTGCCAGGTGTTGGTTTCAGTTCATGCTGTTCTTTGTTTGGGCGGGTGCAGTGATTCATTGTATCCATCACCTATGGCCACCACCCCCGGCATGGAGTGACAGTGGAAGATGATGGCCCTTCCAATTAAGAACCCCATCTGGCCACACACTACAGTGAGTAACCGGTGCTCCTCCTCCTCCCCTCTATGCTTCCAGTCTCTGCACCTCTGTCCTTGTCCTGTTCTGTGTACTTCCATTATCTGCCTGTCTCTCCCAGTTTGTGTGTATGTCTCCATGTCCCCCTTTCCCCACCAGCAGTGTGTATGTCTCCATGTTCCCCTACCTCATACCTCCCAACTGTCCTGATTTCAGCGGAACTGTCTAATTTTACAGGCACTGTCCTTCTGACCCACCCGTGGACCACAGTGTCCTGCGGGTGGGAGGAAGTTGGGGAGGGCACTCTAACACTGCTGCTCTGCATAGATGAGCAGTGATGAATGAATGGGTAACGCCATCTAAAGATAAAAGCCTATGGGCCTCTATTCGCAACTCCCCCTTAGAGGGATCACACAGCGGGACATTCTTTTGTTTTTAAACACATTATCCTTAGGATACATCTATAGTATATATTTCTGTTTTTAGTATTTTGCTAGTTCTTATTGATGCATTATAATTTATTGGTAAAAATTACGTTAACATAGTGCACCATCTTAAGACAACTATTTTTATTTTTCTCTATTTTCTATTGGGCTTTAAAGTTGTCAAGAGGCAGCACCCCCAATAAGGAACAGTAATAATTAATATGATAAAAAGAATAATATATTTGGGGTTCAAGAGCAATACAATGAATACGAGTGTGTGTCAAAATGTTTGGAGGTTTTTTCATTTTCCTCCAATCATCAAACACCAATCATAGGTCACAAGGTGTCTCAAAAAGCATTAGTGCCCATCACTGTATTTGCTGCTTGTAAGTAAAAAGTAGCTATCAAAATGGAAATAGTTGTTAGTGAGGGTGAATTTGACGCCGTCCTATTAGATCTCTTCAATTTTCTTCCTCCTTCTTTCTATTCAACTTATAAAACATAACTTTCTTGTGATAATACTTGTGAGGAGAGAGCTGACTTTAGCTGTTTGTATAAAACCTCCATTTTTGAATTCTATGTTTTAAAGCATTCATAAGATGTCTGAGGTATCTTTTTAGTCTATAATCTGAAACAGGGTGGAAATGATCAAGTTTGCAATATCTCAGCCACAATGGGCCTCCTGGTGGATTCTTAAAATCTTCATACATTATTGGAAGAATACATAACAGAAGGATGGCTAAATTTTCTCTACTGGCAAATCTGAATTCATCCACGTTCAAAATTCCCTTTCTAAAATTTGTTATTAAGTTTTAACAGATTCTTTTTAATATGGTCCTAGACTTAACTCCCCCCCCCTTCCAGCTAACAGCTAAGACGCCCCGGTCTTACTTGGTTCAGGCTGGCATCTGGCATATCTTAATCCCGATGCCAGAACACACACAGATGCCAAAACAGAAAAACTTTTGCTATCGGCGCTAACAATAATATACTGCAAATCTATGTGTGTGCAGCAAATAAAACAAAGGGGATTTTGTCATGATTTGAACAAAACATTTAAGCCTGTAGCTCAGCATCAAGGGACCCCATTTTTCTACAGGCCCCTACACTAGCATATATGCCTAGCACATCATTACATTGCAGTTAAATGTACTCACCTCCCAGAAACAGAGGGACACATCTATACAGGGGATGGCTGTTAGCCACACCCAACTAGGCCTTTTATAGCCTTTATTGAAAGCTGCCATGATAACACAAGGCAACATTTTGAATCAAAACAGAAAAGAAATATGCCCGCGCTCGGTTTTACCCATATCATACATGGTACCAGCAGCGTGGCAATATTAATGCCATAAATGTATACAAAACAGAAAAACTTTTGCTATCGGTGCTAATAATAATATACTGCAAATCTATGTGTGTGCAGCAAATAAAACAAAGGGGATTTTGTCATGATTTGATCAAAGCATTTAAGCCTGCAGCCCATCATCTGTATAAATGTGTCTCTCTGTATCTAGGAGGTGAGTATATTTAACTGCAATGTAATGATGTGCTGAGCATATATGCTAGTGTACAGACAGATGCCAGCCTGAACCAGGTAAGTCCACGGCGTCTTAGCTGTTAGCTGCGGGGAGGAGAGTTAAGTTTAGGTACCATACTGGGGTTAGCATTAGGTTTTGGGGGGGAGGTTAGGGTTAGGCACCCCTAGGTGGGTTAGGGTTAACCACTGGGGGAGATTAGGGTTAGGCACTAAATGGGGAGGGTTAGGTTAATGACGAAGGGGGGAGACTTAGGTTTAGGCTCTAATGAGGAGGGTTAGGGTGTGGGGTGAGGAGGGTTAGGCTACAAGAAGGGAGGGTTAGGGGGAGAAGAAGGGAGGGTAAGTACACTTACCCAACCCCTGTCGGGATACCAACCATGGGGATGCCTCTGTCTGTATTTTGACAGGAGGCATCCTGACAGCCAGCATTACATGCTGATTCCATTTTTATGTATTATTGAAACATTTATAATAATCTATTTAATAACTAATTATAATGAAGAGTTACTTAATATACACTCCCAAAGTTATAACCAGGAAATTTAATTCCTTCACTACCTAATTTTATATCCTTAAAAGATTTGTAAATAAGAATCACATACAAGATGTATGCCACACTTACAGTACCGCCGGTCACTCACACAGATATACTTGTCACATATCAAATTAAGTACAGACTCCTGGAGCATCCTAGTACATCACATTGCAGCTGACACATTTTCAGCAAAAAAGATGGAAAAAAGACGCCCAGCACTAGCAGATCTATCTCACTCTCGCTAGGCATCTCGCGCCACGTGGCGTATCCAGGCTATAGATGTATGGGGACACATCTGTAGCTCAGCTGTGTCTGTGAATGTGAAACAGGAGTACAGTATGGGAAATATATCAGTGTGGAGCTTTTCTGAGAAGGAGAAACAGAGATCGCCACTGATTAGTCCCCGTTTTTATGACCGGGCAAAGGGTCAGACCCAATTTATTAGTAGGCAATTTGGGAATCTGGTAGTCAACTAAATGAGCTGGGTCCGGGGGCCCCCTAAGCCTTTGGGTCCCATTACAATGGCACCCCTTGCACCCACTATAGCTGTGCCCATGCCCTCAAGTGTCTGTGGTGCCAAGACATGGCAGTGGCTTAATTTGAAGGAATGTATGTGAAAAATTACCCCAATACGTACTGTCTTTGCCTATAGTTCTCGTGAGCAAAACCATTTCCCGACGACTCCAATATTTACACGTCTGGGTGCTTTTTTTCCAATAGATTGTTATTTTGACAGTAGATCTAAGAATGTGAGTATTACAATGGTTACATTAACATAATTTAAAGCAAAAAAACAAACATATGTTAAATGCTACAGATATTGTAAAAACAACAGGCATGATGTATTAAGCTAATTTAGTGTACCATCTCTGAGCTGAGTTTATTAACTATCGAGCAGTTTGTAAAATCAATAAGTGTATTACATTGCAATAATAAGTTAACGTTCTCAAAGGGAAAAATAACAGTATTTTTTACATGTAGCAGTTATAAAGACTACAGACTTGAAGTGCCATTTGCGAACTGGCTTGACTAGTTTTGACCATTTAAAACTTCTCCATTATTTTGTTTTTATTTTCCTGATAAAGTTCTAAGTAAAGCAACATAATGTTTTGGTCACAAGAGAGAGGGGCAATCAAGTCCAGACTAACAGGAATTGCTCAATAACTTTGATAATGAGAACAGTGTGTGGAAACTGAGTATACAGTATTTGTTTTGGAAGGAGTTCGGAATATTTGCTCCACTGCAAATCCAATCATGCGTTGATATTATGACTGCCACATATATACTCACACAAAAAGATAATTATCTCCCTAGTTATGTAAAATGAAACAAAAGTGGGTTACACTAGGGGACACTCAGTGAAAGCGAAGTTCAATGTAAGGTTATAGATATAATAAAACAGGACAATTGTAAGATGGAATGTAAATTAAACAGATTTTATGGGGTATGTTTACTAAAGTGAGAGTTTTTAGAGTTGTTGCCCATAGCAACCAATCAGATTCTACATAACATTTGTCTAGCACTTTTTAGAAGATTATAGCTAGAATTTTATTGGTTGGTATGGGCAACATCTCTACTTCTAAAAACTCCCACATTAGTAAATTAACCCCTATGTGTCAGGTATTCAGACTAGCTTTAGACCTGAAGCTTTGAACCAAGCAATGTATCACCTACAGTAGCACAGTAACAGGTAACAGGTTCCCATATAGTAGAAGAGACTCAAACTACAATATGACAGTGGAGAGTTATTGTGGTGACTTACCAAAGTTTCCAGTAACATGGTAGTGGTCATTCTTTTTAAAACACTGCATTGTTTTCACATTCTGGTAATACAATGGCAGAAAAATAATTCTGAAGCTGATAAGTCCAATGTTGGAATGGTTTGTTGTGAAAAATATGATAAGTAGTTTTCTCTTACAATATCAAATAAATATTTAATTGGCTTTTTATACTCAATTGTTTTAGCTTCAGTATTAAGTTATTGCATGTTCTTCCTAGTGCAATCCACAAGTCTGTAGAAGATACTGATTTGACAACGATTAACAAGTTTTGAACAATTAACAATATACTACATACAGCATATACTGGTAGCCTCAACATCGACAGCACGCCCCCTTTGGTGCGAGACCCGGAGCGACGGAGAGCCCATCGCTATCCGGGTCTCGCGCATGCGCACGACGGAGCTCCCTCCGTCGTGCGCAGTGGGGCAACATTGACCCGCTTGCGAGTGTCCTTTGCTCGCGAGCGGGTCTGAATGACCCCCACAGTCAATATCCTGACACATGGGATACCAGTGCTTAGAATACCTGTGCCGGAATCCCGACACCTGTAAGAATCCTGTGCTGGCATCCCAAAGGGGTTAGGGGGAAGGTTAGGGTTAAGGTTAGGCAATAGGAGGAGGGTTAGGTTTAGGGTGCGGGGAGGGGGAGGTTAGGTTTAGGCAACGGGGAGTGTTAGGCTTAGGGAGAGGGGGAGGGTTAGGATACCGACTGACAGGTATCAGTATCCTAACCCAGGGGCATAGCGACAGGGCCGTAACTAGGGTGGTGCAACATGTGCCACTTGCCTTCTGGCCCAGGGCACCAAAAGTCTAGTTACAGCTCTGCTGAGCTTGTGCTCCTTGCGCCTGTTCTGACCAGGGGCGCCATTTGGGTCCGATTTTTTTCCCCCACATTGACTGTCATTGACAATTTCTCCCTGGCTCTGTCCCTCTTCCTTCTAGTCTGTTTCACATTCCTCCTGGTTCCGTCCCTCCTCCTTCTGGTCTGCTCCCCCTTCCCCCTGGCTCTGTTCTTCCTTCTTCTGGTCCACTCCATCTTCCCCTGCTTCAATCCCTCCACCTACTGGTCCACTCCGCCTCGATCCCTCCTCTCTTCTGCTGATTTCCACCTCCCCCTGCTAGCCAGGTCTCTGACCTGATGTAACCCGCTGGGTTTACTGCATTGCGTGTAGAAGGCAGTGGCTCTTGCCTCACAGCAGACCAGCACACTCTGCTGTTTGCTGGGCTGCAGTGGAAGACTGCTCGTGGTTGCTGAGCAGCAGCCGCAGCAGTCTTTTATGCTTGTGGAGGGGGGAGCGATCACACTGCTTTGCGCCGGGATAAGGGGTTCACAGCGCCCAATTATTTTTTACAATAATTTTTTATCGTAAGGGGGTGTGGCCACGTCTCACCCAATTAGACAATGCCCCCTACCCCCAGACTCGTCACGGCTCTTTACGCTCCTGGGTGTAAGTGTGCCTTTACACCGTAATGGGCGGGTGCGTCCAGTTGTGGGGGGTGATGGTAAGTGTGCCCACTAGGAGTGAGAAATAAGTTTTCCCAGTAGGGGGGTTAAATGTGCTCAGTAAAAAGTGGTTCAGTGTGTGAATGTGTGTCAGTATGTCTGTGTGGGGGTCACCGTAGATAGTACTTGTGCCGGGCACGTAGATCCACACTACATTCCTGTCTTAACTCTGTTGGGATGCCAGCATCGGGATTCTGACCACCGGGATCCCTAGCGTTGGCATCCCGTACCCAACCCTTTCTGTACTAGAGTTGTTCATTTACAATGTGAAACTGGGACACAAAAAGCACATTTTTGTTTATTCATAAGGCGATGAGTGCAATGGTGAACTATGACTGTTATGTAATATAGAGTGAGACTTTTTAATATGACAAATATGTAGATATGTACTGTAGCAAAAATATTTTTCTGAAAATAAAGGTCTTTAAAACAGAGGGCCGTATTCAATTAGGTGCGAAAAGACCATTTCAGCGGAAATGTCGAGTGATGTCACTTTGCCATGCGAAAAGTTTCCCCCGTATTCAATTCCGAAGACTTTTCGCTGGTGCGGAAACTCAATGCAATGGTACCTGCTAAAAACTTTCGCTTATTAATAGGTGTCAGAAAAAAGTGCAGAATTGGGGTTTTGGGGTGTAAAGCTGCGGGAACCCACCTGCACCCTTGGGAGAGTCCCCCAAAGGGAAACTGCGTCAAAAAAAGTAAAAATAATTCTTTAGATTACACCAAAAAAGTACTTTCATTTTGGGGGCAAAAAAGTCCAAAGTTGGGGGACAAATGTAAAAACTAACGAAATAGACTCCAGGGGAGTCCCCAAGTATGCCCCAGGTGTTTTTAAGTTTGCAGGTGCTTGCGGCAGGTGTTTTTTTTATGATTTTTAGAACTTCACTTTAGCAATTTAATAATACGCTAGCACCCATTTTCATGTACCCCATTGCTGGGACTACTTATTTTCACAAAAAAAACTGCTAAATGCTATTCTTCACCACTTATGCAAAGACACAAAATAGCAGCTATTGAGAACATTTAAGACCCCAAATACCTTCAGCAGGCCTATTCGGGGGTATCTATAGTGATCCCCAATATCAGTGCATCTTTTGGGGGGTGTCAGGCTGATTTCCCCAAATCTGACAGTGCTTTTCGCATTATAGAGTTTCACTGGGGTCCCGTTTTCGTCGATTTCTATTTGAATACGGGGAAAAGGGGGCATGCATGCAATACTTTTTTGCATTGAAAACCAGCGATGTTGGCGAAAAGTCCGGCATGCGAAAAGCACAGGACTTTTCACCTGGAATTAAATATGCCCCAGAGTCTACTGTAGCTAAAGTGAAATGTCAGCTAGAAAATGCTTACTTAAATATAAAATCATGTATTGTGTATGTATAAAAGTATGTATATAACAAATAAGATTATTTTAGATAAACATTGTCTAAACTTAAACCAATTTTATTACTTACCACATATTTCCAAGACAATTTTAACACTGCCTAGCTTGATCCATTTTCTCTCTACAGACCTCTTATTCTAAGGGCCCATTTAAGAACAAGTCATATTACTAGCGGCATATTTTCTTTAGTATCACAGTGATGAATATTTCACTGGTATTTAACGATACTTACCTCTCCAGGATGTCCAGTAACTTCACACTCCTCTGTGGCATACTCTGCTGGCAGCCTACCGCTGTGTCACGCGCATTCACAATGGCTAGTCTGCACATGTGCGTGATACTTTCACCCGGTTGGGACCCGGCAATGCATACTTCATATACTAATTACGGACAACCCTAAACTAAGTAGGTGGTGGAATGCAGTGTTGGACTCCTGCTCAGTTTCCCTCAGTGTCCCTTATGAAGTTATTAAATGAATATAGGGAAAATAAAGTAAAGTAAATCTTTAAAGAAATGGATCGAACAAAGGAAGAACTAATAAAATTTAAAGACAAAGTAAAGTTTAATGAATGTTCACTAACCAATGATAAAGTAATTAAATTTGAGAAAGATTTGTTAAATATGAAATACCACAAATTATCTAGAGATCTCAATGATTACGAAAATGAGTGAGGACATACAACAACAAAAATTCAGAAGAACCCTATATTCCACTCTAGACGTAAAGGGGTAAAAATAAATATTTATTAGAAGTTCAGAAAACATGTGCACCTCATTATAAAAGAAATCAAGTTAGACCAAGATTAAAATCCAACAATCATGATAATATATCAGCACCTTATCATAGGAGGAGGTCCAATAGTGGCTCACCTTCCACAGGATCAAGGGATTTTTTTATCCAGGGATGAGAGATTAAGACATCATCAGCATCTAAATCTGTTCGCCCCCCTAAAAACTTACACACCAAAAAGACAAATAGACCTAGAGGGAGAATAGAAAAAGGGCAAACAAAGAAGGAGAAGAAATTAGATATAACGACAGGTGTGTTTAATTTATCTAAGAAAAAACACACAAAATTAAAAATTGAAGTGTTAAAAAAAGGTTTAAATTACAGTATGCACCTATTCAGGAACCCAATTTATTTGATTTATTTTTGCATCTCAATAAGTATACGAAGACACTATGTAGAAAATGCTACTTTGCAAATAAATCTCTCAGAAATCTAACAGTAACTAATCATCCCATCCTTTTACATGCTGATTTTGGAGACAGATTATTAATCCTGGAGGAATTGCAATCAGAGTCTACAACTACCCACAGGAAAGAAGAGCCCATTTATGATGTTCAGAATAATCTAGCCTTCAATGAGAAAAACATCTTTAAAATAAAGACACAATTCTTTCCATTAGAACACGAGTGCTGCCATTACTATCTTTTATAATAAAACTCTTGAAGATTTTAAAACACTATGCCAGACTAAAAATACCAAGTAGAAAGGAAATAATCTGACTAAATGGGAACGGAGTGTCCACAAAAACCTCAAGGATGATGTGTCGGTTGTGATCAAATCTACTGACAAGGAGGGTGGGATTGTAGTGCAGAATCGAAAAGACTATTATACAGAGGCCTAGAGGCAACTGAGAGATGAAGATTTTTATATAACTCTGGACAGCAATCCCATCCCCAAGTTTCAGCCATAACTTCAGAGTTTACTGGATGCGGCCATGGAGTAGGGTAGCATACCGAAAGATAAAGCACAATTTTATTTCTTTTATACCCTGTTACACCTATATTTTATAACCTTCTTAAAAATTCACAAGTCACCGATAGCACCTCCTGGGAGACCAATTATTTCTTGTGTTGGGTCACTTACTTCTAATGTGTCACATTTTGTGGATATACACCTACAATGCCATGTCTCCAATCTTAAATCATATTAAAGACTCCAGGGTGGGAATTTATAACCCTGGATGACAGATAATAATTTTCTTTTTGAGTCCACTTATTATTTAAAAGCACTGGGGATTGCCATGGGGACCAGGTTTACGCTAAATTATGCAAATCTCCTATGTGGGTCGCTTCAAAAAAGATCACATCTGGAGCAGCCCGTATGGAGATAACCTGGTCCTCTATGGCCGTTATATAGATGATTTATTCATTATGTCAAAAGGGGCCCCTGATTTAGCACTTGAATTTGTTAACTATTTAAACACTAATACTAATCATTTAAAAATCACTCATACTTTTGATTTGGTGCACATAGACTTTTTGGATGTTACCTTCTCCATCGATAAACATGTTGTAGTTGTAGCATCCATCTATATGAAACCTGTAGGAGTAAGAAACTATTTGCAATTTCGTAGTGGACATTATCCCTAAAAATTAGCTCTTCCGCCTTAGGCCCATATTCAATTAGAGGCAGAAGACCAAACATTCCACCTCTTTGGTCTGGCAATATTTCTATCCAAATCCGGACAACAACTGTCTTGCCATATGTACCATATGTAAAGGTGAAATAAGTAGGAGTAGGGATGTTAACCACCTAGGAACATCCTCCCTTATACGGCACCTGCAGCGCGTTCATAAAAAGTTACTGTCAAGTTCAGAAACTTTGGCTAAGACCGTAAGCAGTCCAGGGACACCTAAATCCCATTGACCTGTTTTATCCAAGCGCCTGCAAACCACACTGTCAACTCCCTCCTCGTCCATTTCCTCCTTCGTCAGGATCGGATGTCACTGGCATGACTGACTCTCCTATCCAGGATTCCTCCGGAGGATCCTGCATTGCTACGCCTACTGCTGCCACTGCTGCTGTTGTTGCTGGGAGTCGTTCATCATCCCAGAGAGGAAGTAGGAACACCACTACTTTTACTAAACAATTGACCCTCCAACAGTCCTTAGCAGAAGGATAAAGTACGACAGCAGTCATCCTGAAGCAAAAGTATAACTGAGGCCTTGACTGCTGTGTTGGTGTTAGATGTACATCCGGTATCCGCCATTAGTGCAGTGGGATTTAGACAATTGATGGAGGTAGTGTGTCCCCGGTTCCAAATCCCATCTAGATTCCACTTCACTAGGCAGGCGATACCGAGACTGTACAGAAACGTCAGAAAAAGTATCCTCATTGTCCTGAAATATGCGGTTGTACCCAATATCCACTTAACCACGGACATGTGGACAAGTGGAACAGGGCAAACTAAGGACTATATGACTGTGACAGCCCACTGGGTAGATGTATCACCTTACGCAGCAACAACAGCAGCGTCACCAGTAGCAGCATCTCAGAAACGCCAGCTCGTTCCAAGGCAGGCTACACTGTGTATCACCGGTTTCAGTAAGAGGCACACTGCCGACAACCTCTTAGAGAAACTGAGGGAAATCATCGCCTAGTAGCTGTCCCCACTTAGACTCTCCTGGGGATGTGTGATATCTGACAATGCCACCAATATTGTGCGGGCATTACATCTGGGCAAATTCCAGCACATCCTATGTTTTGCTCACACAATAAACTTGGTGCAGAATTTTCTGAAAAGCGACAGGGGTGTGTAGGAGATGATTTGGGTGGCCCGAAAAATTTCTGACCACTTTCGCCATTCAGCGACTGCGTGCCGAAGACTGGAGCGCCAGCAAACACTCTTGAACCTGCCCCGCCATCACCTGAAGCAAGAGGTTGTGACGCGGTGGAACTCAACCCTCTATATGCTTCAGAGAATGGAGGAGCAGTAAAAGGCCATTCAAGCCTATACATCCACCTATGACATAGGCAAAGGAGGGGGTATGCATCTGAGTCAAGCGCAGTGGAGAATGATTTCCGTGTTGTGCAAGGTTCTCCAGCCCTTCGAACTTTCCACACGTGAAGTCAGTTCAGACACTGCCAGCTTCAGTCAGGTCATTCCCCTCATCAGGCTTTTGCAGAAGCAGCTGGAGAAAGTGAAGGATGAGCTACAGCGGAGCGATTCCGCTTGGCATGTGTGACTTGTGGATGAAGCCCTTCATTTGCTTTGCCAGGATTCCAGGGTGGTCATTCTGTTGAAATCAGACCACTACATTTTGGCCACCGTGCTCTATTCTAGGTTTAAAGCCTATGTGGTGTCTCTCTTTCCGGCTGACACAAACCTGCAGAGGTGCAAAGACCTGCTGGTGAAAACACTGTCAGCTGAAGCAGAACGTGACACGTCAACAGCTCCTTCTTCATTTTCTCCTGCAACTGGGGCTGCCAGGAAAAAACTTAGGTATCCTAAGGTGGTGATGCAGGGCAGGCAGGACCAAGTTTGAAAATCTGGTCCGGACTGAAGGACCTGGCAACCATTTCTGACATGTCTACTGTCACTGCATATGACACTGTCACCATTGACAGAATGGTGGAGGATTACATCGGTGACAGCATCCAAGTAGGCATGTCAGACAGTCCGTACCTGTACTGGTAGGAAAAAGAGGCAATTTCGAGGCCCCTGTACAAACTGGCTCTATTTTACCTGGGTTGCCCCCCCTCCAGTGTGTACTCCGAAAGAGTGTTTAGTGCAGTCGGGAACCTTGTCAGCGAAAGGTGTAGGAGGTTGCTTCCACAAAATGTGGAGAAGATGATGTTCATTAAAATGAATTATCAACTCTTCCAGGGAGACCAGCCTCCAGAACGTACAGAGGGACCTGTGGTGGTGGATTCCAGCGGGGACGAATTAATACTCTGTGAGGATGAGGATGTACACAACACTGAAGAGGGTGAGGAATCGGTGGATGAGGAGGATGAGGACGACATCTTGCCTCCGTAGAGCCAGTTTGTGCAGGGACAGATTAATTGCCACCTTGTTTTGTGGGGGCCCAAACAAACCAATCATTTCAGCCACAGTCGTGTGGCAGACCCTGGCGCTGAAATGATTGCTTTGTTAAAGTGTGCATGTCCTGTTTATACAACATAAGGGTGGATGGGAGGGCCCAAGGACAATTCCATCTTGCACCTCTTTTTTTCTTTGCATTATGTACTGTTTGGGGCCTAGTTTTTCAAACTATCCTGTCTGCCACTGCAGTATCACTCCTAGATGGGCCACGTGTTTGTGCCGCCCACTCGTGTCGCTTAGCATAGTCATCCAGCTACCTCGGTGCAACCTTTTGGACATAAAAACACTATTTTGAGGTGTGAGGTGTTCAGAATAGACTGGAAATGAGTGGAAATTAAGGTTATTGAGGTTAATAATAGCATAGGAGCAGAAAAACCCACAAATTCTGTGATTTTAGCTGTTTTTATGCTTTTTTCAAAAAAATACAGATCCAAAACACAAAACCCAGAACCCAAAACACGGAAGGGTGGTTTTGGCAAAACCAATCCAGATCCAAAACACGAAGAAAGATCCAGATCCAAAACCAAAACACGAAAAGTGGCCGGTGCACACCCCTAATATATATATATATATATATATATATATATATATAATATATATATATATAATATATATATATATAATATTATATATATATATATATATATATAATATATATATATAATATTATATATATATATATATATATATATATATATATATATAGTACAACGATAATTGATGGCACTCCGGGGCTTGAAAATGACTACAGGCAGACTGTGTCCGATATAAGTGAACATTTCAGAGCTCTGAGGCTCTTTTATCAAGACAATACAAAGAAATACAATGGAATAAACATACATATATACATGCCTGTGACCATACACCTCCATGCACGTCTAACTCTGAACCTCCGGAGTCCCAATAATGTCATGGGCGTGCATCACGCCGGCACTCAGTGACTCACTAGGGGGTGTGTAGCTAGTGTGAACCATCACCATAGTAACTGTGTGAGACACATAGAGATACATCAAGCACTGTAAAAATATTTAACGACTGGGCATAATCAGCAAAACATGGGATAGAGTTCACAAGAGGTCAATATGTGCGTTCCCAGATAAATACAATGACGTAAAATAAGATTAGCAGTCTAACTGTACATAAATCACTGCGTACATCTAGAGCAATATATGCTCCAACCGCATTCAAAAATCGGGATATATAATCAACACATAATGCAGATATAGGACAAGCCGCTAACTCGCTAACAAATAACAAATATAGAGGGTCACTAGTGGGGATCTGATCCCAAAATAACCTGAAAAAGAAAGACAAAAAATAGATCATATAGATACGAACAGGGCAGGACATCTAAGTACTGAATGCCAGGTGCTGGAAAGCATCCTGAAAAGGCAATGTCATATGAGGATCATTAAAAACAATTTAGGGACAACATTTCATTCAAACCCCGAGGATGTACAGTTTGTAGAGTATAGATCCAAAAGGATTCCTTCTGTAGTAAAACTCAGACTCTGTCTCCACCTCTGTGATTGGGAGGAACCCAAACAATCATTTTATATTTGATTGTGGATACATTGTGATGATGGTCTGTGAAATGTGTGGCTACTGGTTGGTCCGAACCTTTATCTTCTATGGCTGCTCTAATGTTGGAGCGATGTAAAGCCATTCGCTCCTTAATTTGTCTGGAAGTTTTGCCGACATAAAACTTGCCACATGGGCATCTGATAAAGTATACAACATATCTACTGGAGCATGTCAATGGATATTTAATCAAAAACTTATTTGCCTGACCTAGGGTGAAAAAATTTATTACCCGTTATATATATTTGTGGTGAGAGGGGTAGTCTCTCACCTGAATTGCCCACTTTCTTGTGGAATCAGCTCCGTCCAAGGGAGGCTGGAGGGAAACCTGTGTGTTCTGCATTAGCAGTGGAGGTGTAGAATTCCAGGTTTTCATGTTTACACAGACCCAGCTGGAGTAATCACTGGAGCACAGGAAGGGTTTAAAACTATCACACACCTGATGCTCCTTGCTCCTGATGCAGAACAAACTGGCCAGGCGATAGGCCAAGGGTGGTGGTTAGCATTAGGGTGCCAGGATTTGGAGGGTCCACAGATTTTGTAACTGCTGACTGTTAAGCACAAGGAGTGTTGTAAAGGTGCCCACACACATACCGATGTCCTCACGATACGATTTTATGGCCAATTTCCTCATGAACTTTCACGGGAGCTCCCTTGCCGTCGTGATCATGATTTTGGAAAAAAGACACCCAATATGTCTTACGATCTCACGATCTATCGGATCGTACGCATCGTGAGGTTAGCCATAACAAATCGTGAGTTTTAAAAAAAAAGAAAACAGGCTCTTGACTATTGGTGGTAAATTTAAATAGCCATAACAATGGGAGGGGCTATCTAGGGAGTATAAAAAGCAGGCACCCTTTAAACTCTGTGTACATTCTGCTCTGCTACTAGATGAGGCTAGGTGTATTCCTGCTGAATCCTGTAAATTGCTACTGTGCTCTTTGTATTGTATAATCCTGTTCCTGAATTCTGTACTGATGCGTCCCTATCAGTGTTGGTCACTGAAGCTGGGGTCCGGGAGATTAGGAAGAGGGCCCAGCGAAGAAGGACGAGAGCATGCTGGACCAAGGAGTGGCTGCTACAAAGGGATACCCGCTCTCACATGTCCCTGCTGATGGAGATCAAGGAGAACAACCCGGATGACTATCGGAACTACCTGCACATGGATGACGCCAGCTTCCAAGAATTGCTGCATCTGGTGACCCCCCACATCCAGAGACAGGACACAAGGTGGCGGAGGGCAATCCCTGCTGAAGACAGACTGGTGGCTACCCTAAGGTACCTGGCTACAGGAAGGTCACTGGAAGACCTAAAGTTTGGGACACTCATTTCACCTCAGTCCTTGGGCGTCATCATTCCGGAGACCTGCAAAGCCATCGTAAAAGTGCTACAGTACCATTATTGCAAGGTAAGTTAAAAAAAATTACCACACATTGGCCCTCATTCAGAGCCGTACGCTCTGAGCAGAGCGCACGCCCTGAATGAGGGCCGGACTCCATTTTCATGGAGCGTCCTCCTGGACGCTCGTATAGCTGTGGGTCACCACCCACAGGCTATACGAGCGTGCATTGTGATGATCGCGATGGTCGAGACCATCGCGACCATCGAATTTGCGAGCCGGAGCCTGCGGTTGAGGTTTTCAACCGCAAGCTCCGGAGTGATTTTGGCTCTATCAGAGCCAAAATCACTCCCACTGACATCACTAGTGATGTCAGTGGGCCGGCTTTTGACGGGAGGCGTTCCTGTGGGAACGCCCCCGTCAGGGAGGCACGCCCACCAAAGGGGGCGTGCTGTCAATCAACATTGACAGCACGCCCCCTTTGATCGGACACAACGAGCGAAGGACTTTCCTTCGCTCGTCGCGTCTGGCGCATGCGCATGACGGAGCTCCCTCCGTCGTGCGCATGCTCAGTCCATAATATCGACCCACTTGCGAGCGGACAGCCGCTCGCGAGTGGGTCTGAATCAGGCCCATTGTTTTCTTGTTTAAAGAAAAACATTTTTTTATTTTTTACTCAACATAAAGCAAAAAATAGCCTTCATTTAGTACAGGCAACTGAAAGTGTGCACTAAACTGTGTGCAATATACTTTTTTTATAACAATTTTACAAAAGAACATTATCACCAAATTCTATGAATCCCAATAGGTAGCCGGCTGTATGTGATAGGGTGGGTCAGACACCAGTTTGAACAGGCCAATACACATATTGCACAAGTATACATTGTGGCCCCGGCTTCCAGCAATGTGTACTTGTGCCATGTGCGTAGTGACCTTGTCCAAATGGCGTCATCACCACCCTATCCCATGCAGCAAGCACCTATTAGAAATCATAAAATTTGGTGACATTAAAAGCAAGACAAAAAAACAACCAAATTACATATCACCAAATCTTATGAATCCCAATAGGTAGCTGGCTGTATGTGATAGTGTGGGTCAGACGCCAGTTTGAACAGGCCAATACACATATGGCACAAGTATACCTTGTGGCCCCGGCTTCCAGCAATGTGTACTTGTGCCATGTGCGTAGTGACCTTGTCCAAATGGCATCATCACCACCCTATCCAATGCAGCAAGCACCTATTAGAAATCATAAAATTTGTTGATATTAAAAGCAAGAAAAAATTTACATCTCTGTATATTGGGGCGACTCATCTGCTGCATCCAGCAGAGCATTATACAAGGTTGTGCTGGTGCTTGGGGTGCTTGGTGGGGGAGTAATATCTAACTGGGCGGGGGGGACGGACATACCTATTTGGGGCAGGGGAAAATAAAATTGGATCTGCAATGTATGTAGAATTTGTTAGATTTTTGCTCATACAGCGACTCAACAGGTCTTGGGTTAACCTTAAAAAATTTCTTTGGATATCTGTATTCAGATTTCTCAATGTGCTGTTCACATGAGCTGTGAAATCATCTATTGCATCTGGTGGTTTCTGCAGCAGCCATTCTGCATTTTGTAAAAAATGGTCCTCACGTTCAGTAAGATTCTCCTTTCTCCCTTGTTTTTTTTTTTTTTTGGGGGGTTGTTGAGAAGATGAGGGTCCAGGTGGAAGTGGAGTTTCCACTTGTGTGCTATTCTCCGGATCACTGTCACCACCGAGCAGACTGAGGTCCGGTGTGGATGCTAAAACAGGGTCTTTGGTGGGAGTCTATATAGGGAAAAAAGATATAAAAAAAATTATAGTCATGTTTTAACCCCTTTTTTACTATTTTTACAGTTTCCTAACACCGTGGAGGAGTGGACCAGCATCGCGGAAGATTTTGAACAACGTTGGAATTTCCCTAACTGCGAAGGAGCCATCGATGGGAAACACATCCGCATCAACCCACCTGTCAACACCGGATCATACTACTACAACTACAAAGGATTCTTCAGCATCGTTCTCATGGCAGTGGTGAATGCCAACTACGAATTTCTGTTTGTGGATGTCGGCAAGAATGGCCGTGTTTCGGATGGCGGGTCCTTCAAAAAGACGGCTTTCTACCAGAGACTCGCCAACAAAACCCTCAACTTGCCCTCACTGGACCAGACAAAACACGGCCTAAATTACGTTTTCGTTGCAGACGAGGCTTTTGCATTACATGAACATGTGATGAAGCCATTTGCACACAGGGGCCTGACCAGAGAGAAAAGGATCTACAACTACCGTCTTTCCTGGGCACGGCGCATTGTGGAAAATGCATTTGGAATAATGAGCAACCGCTTCCGCATTTTCCACACCACCATCAATCTACATGTGGAGAATATAGACTGGGTCGTGATGGCGTGCTGTGTGCTGCACAACTTTCTGCGAAGAAAATCTACTCAACGAGGACCCGTCCCAGCTAGACCAGAAGATGTAGAACCCCTGGAGGACATTGAACATTTAACATCTGTGTCTGCACCACCAACTAAAACAACATCCACCGCACGTGCCAAAGAAGTGAGGGAGGAGTACATGACCTATTTCAATGGACCAGGTGCTGTACCATGGCAGGAGGACTGTCTATGAACTACTGACTAAATTGATTTAACAACAAAAACATTAAGGATTTTGGTTTAAACTGTGTCACTACTTACCAAGACTTCTGCAATCTCCTCAACTCCCTCACGCTCAGACATCAAGATGATTGATTCCCTTTGAGGCTCTTGTTCACTGATGAATGACATCATTTGGTAGTACCACAGCGCAGGAGTATATATTTCATCTGTGGCCGCTCCCGATTTTTTGGAGTCATCCACCTTCTTTTTTTCTTTGATGTACACTGTCCTGAGATTTTGAATCTTTTGCCGTACAGTTTTCAGGTCTGCATCAGATATGTATTTTTTCGTATACACCAAAAGTTCCTCTAGTGCGGCCAACTTGTGCGACTTATTGTGGTACTTCCGATAACTGATCTTCCACAGACACTCTTTCGAGTGCAGGATTTCAATGAATCCTGTAACGAATTCACGTTCAGAATCCATGGACATTATTTATGAATAAGAAAAAAAAGGACATTTAAATATTTGTGTATATAGTTTTGTTAAATGTAATGTTGTAATAGTTCGCATTTTTAATGTTTTAATATTTTCTTTTTTACAGGTTTTTAAAGGTTTGTTATGGTATTCTAATCATGTTTTCTTTTACAGGAATGTCATGTGTTTATTGCTTGGTAATATAATGTTTTGCTTTGTTTGACAGTATGGGTTTTCCACCTTTGGGCCTGTCGTTGTGGTAGAACTACAGATCCCAGGATGCCCTAAAAACAGTTTCAAAGGTGGGTGGCAGGTCATCCTGGGATCTGTAGTTCCACAACAGCTGGAGACCGAAAGGTAGAAGACCACCAGCTTTAAATAATGTGTGTTTTTAAATGTAATGTATGGTGATTTTTTAGTAAAATACGTGTTTATTTATTTATTTTTTTGTTATATTACACACATTGGTGGGCAGCGGGAGCTTAATGCATGACCCAGCCACCGCCTGCCTCAATACGGTGGGCGGTGGCTGGGTCATGCATTTATTACCTGGGGGCACACATTGGTGGGCTGTGGGGGAGCTTAATGCATGACCCAGCAACTGCCCGCCTCAATACAGCGGGCGGTGGCTGGGTCATGCATTTATTACCTGGGGGCACACATTGGTGGGCAGTGAGGAGCACATATTGGTGGTCAGTGTAGTTGCATTTAAACTGTACAAATACTCACCAAATATCCAACAAAACAAGACTTCAGTGTGCAGGTTCCCAAAGTGCGACTGTCTTGCTCCATACACGATGCTGCACAAGATGGCGATGGGGCGTGTCCAGGCTTCTGTCAGTCAAATTCCGCATTGTGTGATGAATCGTACGATTCATCTTGAGGAAAAAAACCCTCACGATCGGCTTCCATCGTGTTCATGGTTGGCTAATCTGCCCTACAGCACGGCAGATCAGAAGATGCGATATGCGACGAGCGGGGATGCGCATCGGCATCGTGCTCATGAGTATAAACTCACGATTTGTACTTTTTTTACCCGATTCGTCGTCACGATTCGTCGCAATCGGCCAAATCATGTAAAATGTCGCTATGTGTGTGGGCACCTTTACATTTACTTTTATGTTTGTTTGTTTATTTTTTGTTATGTGCTTGTGTGTATCCAGGCCTATGCTTACGTATGCTTGGCTACCATTAAAAAGACACTGTTTCACTGAGTGCCGGCCTGTCTGGAGTCCTAATTTCAATACCCTGTGTTACAATATATATATATATATATATATATATATATATACAATCAGGTGCATAAATATTGGGACATTGACAGAATTTTCATATTTTGGACTCTATTCACCACCACAATGGCTTTGAAATGAAACATACAAGATGTGCTTTAACTGCAGACTTTCAGATTTCATTTGAGGGTAATTACATCCAAATCAGGTGAACGGTGTAGGAATTACAACGGTTTCTATATCTGCCTCCCACTTTTTAAGGGGCCAAAAGTTATGGGACTATCAACTCAAAAGCTATTTCATGGACAGGTGTGGGCCATCCCTTGTTATTTCATTATCAATTAAGCAGGTAAAAGGTCTGGAGTTGATTCTAGGTGTGACATTTGCATTTGGAATCAGTTGCTATTGACTCTCAATATGAAATCCAAAGAGCTGTCACTATCAGTGAAGCAAGCCATCATTAGGCTGAAAAATCAAAACAAACCCATCAGAGAGATAGCAAAAACATTAGGTGTGGCCAAATCAACTGTTTGGAACATTCTTAAAAAGAAAGAACGCGCCGGAGAGCTCACACCAAATGACCTGGAAGACCACGGAAAACAACTGTGGAGTATGACAGAAGAATTATTTCCCCGGTGAAGAAAAACCCCTTCACAACAGTGGGCCAAATCAAGAACACTCTCCAGGAGGTAGGTATATATGTGTCAACAATCACCAATCAAGAGAAGACTTCACAAGAGTGAATATAAAGGGTTCACCACAAGATGTAAACCATTGGTGAGCCACAAAAACAGGAAGACCAGATTAGAGTTTTCCAAACAACATCTAAAAAAGCCATTACAGTTCTGGAACAACATCCTATGGACAGAAAAGACAAAGATCAACTTGTACCAGAGTGATGGGAAGAGAACAGTATGGAGAAGGAAAGGAACTGCTCATGATCCAAAACATACCACCTCATCAGTGAAGCATGGTGGTGGTAGTGTCATGGCGTGGGCATGTATGGCTGCCAATGGATCTGGTTCCCTTGTATTTATTGATGATGTGACTGCTGACAAAAGCAGCAGAATGAATTCTGAAGTGTTTCGGGCAATCTTATATGATCATATACAGTCAAATGCTTCAGAACTCATTGGATGGCGCTTCACAGTGCAGATGGACAATGACCCAAAGCATATTGCAAAAGCAACCAAAGAGTTTTTTAAGGCTAAAAAGTGGAATGTTATGCAATGGCCAAGTCAATTCCCTCACCTGAATCCGATTGAGCATGAATTTCACTTGATGAAGACAAAACTGAAGGGAAAATGCCCCAAGAACAAGCACGAACTGAAGACATTTGAAGTAGAGGCCTGGCAGAGCATCACCAGGGATGAAACCCAGCGTCTGGTGATGTCTATGCATTCCAGACTTCAGGCTGTAATTGAAAATTCTGTCTATGTCCCAATATTTATGCACCTGACTGTATATATATATATTTTTTTTTTTTAATTATTATTATTTTTTTTTTTTCATGGTGTTTTTAATTTCATTTTATCCAACTCCTATTATTTTGTTTTACTTTATCTTAATTTAATTTATGTTACTGCTGTCAATTCTATCAAATATGTATAGAAGATATATTGTTGTTTTTATTTGCTCTCTGTGAACAATTTTTTAAGGGTAAAACATAATAGGTTCTATTTAAATAGAATTTTATCTGGCTTCTTCTGACCTAAAGCTGGCCACACACTAGACCAACTTACATCCAACCATCCAACTAGTTGATTGGTTGGAATGAAAATCTAGTAAGGGATGAAAACAAATGACAGTCAGCAATTTGCTCCCAAACGCCGGAAAATGGACTAAAAACTGTTGTTTGAACAAATTGTTTTGATCAAACATTGAACAAACTTGTCTGATGACCATTTTCATCTGTTTTCTGGCATTTAGGAGCAAATTGCTGATCATTAGTTACTCCCATACCTTACCAGATTTTCATTCCAACCAATCAACTAGTTGGCTGGTTGGATGAAAGTTGGTCTAGTGTGTGGCCAGCTTAAGTTTGAATGTTAACATGTGTTTTGGATAGAATCAGCAGCATCTGATGAACATTGCTAATTAGCAGGGTATAAAGAAAGTGATCCTCTAGGTCCTTTATCTTGAAAAAGCTCTTGAATAGGAGTGAAACTAATTGATAGGAACCTTTCTGTATTACTGCTACATTCATCTCACTCCTCACCAGCATTGATCTCCTGTTTGCTCGGCTGCGGACTTGCTATCATTCAAACTTACAGTGGACTGGCTTCTCCACCCTCCCTGTGGACAAGCATCAGTGAAGGGTGTGGCTGTTAGCTGAGGTCCTTGGCACACACAGGACATACAAGTAGGCTTGCCATTCATACCAGTTGATGTCTGTCATCCACGGCTGCTCCGCCACTCCCGCGGCTAAAGCACTGTAAGATCGGGTACAGTGAGACCAGCCCGGTATCATCAGTGCTGCATGAGTACTATTTACTCACTAAAAGTGTTATATGAGCCGCTGTATATGCCGGTACTATACTTTTAATTTGAATACAGCCTGGCATCAGAGTCTGTCAACTGGGGAATATTCCAGTGGACATTCATACTCACTAATCTTATGAATTGTGATTTTATACTATTCAAGTGACATACTATTACTACTGATCCAGCATATTCATTGCTCTGTTGAAAATATCTATGAGATCTGGCTGGTTATCTTCTGGTAAGCAGTGTTAATTACGAGTGCATAAACCATACACCTAATAGGATACATTGTATTTACATAGGTTTGTGCATTTGTGAATTTGTTACTAACTTATTATCCATTATTGGCAACAGTATTGGGAATGTACTACTTATATTAATAATCTTATATTGTATGAGTTTTGAAATAAATGCTTTTTTTATATATAGTCAGAAAAAGCCTGTATTCAATTGGTTTATCAAGCACTATCACTTAATATATATTTTTCTCACCATTGTAGAGTAGTTTTTTTTTTCTGTCGCCCTGTGTGAGAAAGAACATTGGTGCCCCCCCAAGATAATCAGGGCACGCTGGAACTTCTAGTCCCAAGCACTATATATTACAGACTACAGGTGGGCACTGGTGACAGAAGCTGAGGCATACACCATCCGCTATCACTCCTCCCCTGGAGTAGCCCCTGGGTATCCTCCTCCCTCTGCCCATATACTGTAAGGCTGTATTGCACCCAGGGCTCTGTGCTGTACAGCTGCCTACTCTGGGGTTCTGCTGGGTGAGCAGAGAGGGGCTGACAGATGGGGGGTATAAGCAGGGTAGCAGATAGTGGAGGGGTGCTGGCTGGAGGTGGCAGAGGGAGGGTTGCAAATCCCAGTGGTGACTGGTAAGGGATGGCAGATAGTGAGGTGACTGACAGCTTGTGGCAGATGGTGGAGTAACTGGCAGGAACTGGCAGATAGTGGGGGACAAAACATAGAAGTTGGGATGCTGTCAATCTCCCAACCACGGGGATTCCAATGCTCAGAATGCCTGCATCGGAATCCTCACACTTGTTAGAATCCTTGTGCTGGCATCCTGACCACCAGAATCCTGAAGGTAATTATCAAGTTTAGGGGGAGGGTTAGGGGTTAGGCACTAGGGGCAGGGTTAAAGTTAGGCACTAAGGAAGGAGGGTTAGGTGTAGGGTTGGGAGAGGGTTAGAAGACTGACTGACAAGTGTCGGTATTCTAACCCTGTCGGGATGCCAGCATCGGGATTCTGACTGTCATGATCCCAAGTGCCAGAATCCCGTACCCATCTCATAGAAGGTCGGTAGAAGATAATAGAGACTAGTTGGGAGTGGCAAAGGTATGGTAGCAGATAAAAATGGTATCTGACAAGGTGTGGCAGATTGTGGGGTGACTGGCTAGGGGTGGCAAGGGATAGCAGGAGGGAGGCAGTTAATGGTGGCTTGCTGGGGGTAGCAGATAGTGGGAATAACAGTCCCTGACCCTTAGTACCTGGCACAGGAGAGCTTTGAAAGGGCACCACTTATTGCTAGATTGCTATTAAGGACAGTCAAGGCATGAAACACATACATCTCTGATAATCACATCACTCACAAGACCCAGCCGCCAATCGTATGTGTGACCAGATGGACTCACTAACAGAGTGAGTCACACTAACTGAAGAATCATGAAGCCACCCTGCTGCACCCAGTAATGGCTCCTTGCTGGCCAGAACTGTGGCAGGGGGAGAGGTCTCTGGGATGCCCTCCCCTCTCCCCACCATTGCATATCCTTCCTCACTCAGAGTGGACCCCCCAAGACACACCCCACATTGGTGACAGAGCACCAGTTATCTGAGCTACTGAGGGATTACCAGTGTCCTTCTCCTTTGTCCTGCTAACTCCTACATGTCTCTGCCATGGTTACCCACTGCCCTCCCAACCCCACACCACTGGATACATCCGTTGGCCGCTGACCCACTACCTCAAGCTGCCATTAGCCCAGGGATCTGTCCGTCTGATGCCCCCAAACAAAGCAACTTGGGAGGTGGAGTTCAGGACAGAAGAGAAGGAGCCAAGTGCACCACTAGTGAGGGACATATATTGAAGAGGGCACCATGCTTCTCAGATAACCCCACTCTGACACTTGCCAAGTATTTATCAGACCTGTGCACCAACCTCTGCTACAGTACTACTAGCCATACCTTCCACTTGTTAGCTGTTACCACACACAAGTAGTCTCAGACTCATGTGGATCAATTCTCTTTTCAGATTGAACTCTCACATCCAGACATTGGATTCCCAACAGGTACTTCAATCCTATTATTTTGATACGCACACTTGCATGTATTCATCCAAAGTTAGAGTAAAACTATCAACTCCAGCAGTGTTGCATTAATAGCCAAATACAGTCACTATGTCACAAAAAACGGGACTTAATCAAGCTTACCTTTTCCTGCGGTGCTTTATTAAGGTGGGTCACTCTGTCCCAGGGTGCTGTCTTTCAATTCCTGAGGGTCATGGATACAGATTCAAAATGTTTGGGATCAACATAAATGCAGAGAAAGCTACATGAATTTATTATAAAAGGAATTATATATATCCTGCAGCACAACTATTTTTTGTTTGTTTTTTGATTAGTACTGCAATGGGCACCAGGTTTGCTCCAAAGTATGACAATATTTTCATGGGGCTATGAGAAGAGAATAATGTTTGGAATAACAACCCATTTGGAGCAAACCTGGTGTCCTGGTTGTGCTATATAGACAACATTTTCTTTGTATGAAAGAAAATGTATCAAAGTCCAATCGACTTTGGAAAATTTCTGAGTTCCTACATACAAATAACTGTAACATCAAATTGTCTTTTGGATTTTTTTGATGTCATTGTCTATGTGGAAAATATGAAAATCTGTACTGGAAATGAATGCAAAGAAATAGACTCAAGATCGTACATTACTGCTGACAGTTGCCATCATGTAAACTGGTTGAACTCAATACCAGGGGGCCAGTTTAAATGGCTCAGATATAACTGTACAGATATACTGTAGAAGTGTTTAAAAAGCAGGCCACAGAAATGAAAAACTTTTTTTTATCATGTGGCTATGATAACTTAAGAATAGAAAAAGAACTAGTCAGTGAATGGAGAGGGAGGCTTTATTATCAATACATAATAAAAATAACAAACAAATAAAAGTTAAGTATATGTGGGCTTTTGTAACAAATTATAATTCTCAACATAAGGAATTAGAACATGTCATAAGAAGACATTGGTCTCTTCTTTTGAGAGATCCAATTATAGGATCATTGATCCCAAATAGATCTACACACATCTATAGGAAAGCAACTTAAAGAATCATTTGGTGAATAGTGCTGATTTAGACATTACAAGAAAACTGGGAAAAATTTCATCAGTAGGATTTTACAGATGTGGGAGCTGTATTGGATTAAAAAATATTAGAGGTATGACAACAAAACATGTGAAGCAATTAACATCAACAAAAAAAAAATGAAATTTAACAGTTTATAACATGTACAGGTAATACTAATAATGTAATACATGCTATAGAGTGTAACTGTAATACATTTATATTGGCAGGACCACTAGACCACTAAAAGTAAAAATGGGGGAACACATTCAGAATATTAAAAAAGGCTTAGAAACACATGCTTTTATCAGCACATTTTAACAAAGAACATAAATGCACAAATAGTAGTATTAAGAATTTTTATGGCATTAAAATGATAAAAGGGATTTAAGATGTAATGACATCACCAAGTTAATTGCAAAATCCGAGATTAAATTGATCTACCAGTATTGGGACATTAATGTCCTGAACAGTGAGTTCGAGATCAAATGGTTTTTATAAGTATATGATTGTTTTTAACAAATTATCTTAGACTGCTTAACATTGTTATGTTTTATGTTTATTTAAGTGTTCCAGGTATATATGAGACCTTCACTTCAATATCGTGGATATATATTTATTTATTGTTATCTGAATGGGACTCCATTGGATGTCAATTGGATTCTATATGGTTTATTTCCTGGCTTCCGGATGAGACTCCAGAAAAATGGCTTCTGGGCCATATTTGGAATTTGGACTTCAACAAAATGTCTGCCGGTACCTGCTAGGGGTAACGACCTCTGGGCAAGGATTCCCTGACTATGGGGAAAACATCACTTCTGGTGCTATGACATCAGCACCAGAAGGATGATCACTTGCGGTCAGTGAAACTGGAAGTTGCGGTTTATATACCTGACCACTCCAGTAGTCCCCTAAACTTTGAAAAAGATCCTAATTAGATTGAAATGCGTTTGTGGGAACTCCTGGCATTAAAGTGTGGATTTAGCCAAAGGGAGGAGGAAGGATTATCAGCGGTGTTCTGGGATCCCTATTATCATCTACCATTAAGAACCTTACTTTTACCACTCTGCTGCTATAGGTATGAGTTCCACTTGTCTGTTTTTAATGGATTTGTGATGTTTTAATAAATTGTTTTGGTAATTTTAACCTGTTTTTTGTATATATGAATAAAACCGTGCCTGAACATCTGGAGACCAGAAAGGAGGAGTTTTTTGTAACCCATTATTGTACACGCTACATGCCTGATTGACCAGTGATAAGTTATGAGTGCCTTGTGTGGGGGTTAACCCAAAATTTATTCCACATTGAGGTGTTGGTGTGAGCTGGAGTATTTGAGATCATTACTTGCCTTTATATCAGTGTACAGCTGTGAGTGCTACGTGTGGGGGCAAGCCCAATCATTTTTAGACTTCAGAGGGGGTGGTTTTTCATTATAGCCATTTGATTATATATTGCATGTACAAATCATGTGAACAAGATTACACAATTTTGTTGTGTTTTTTCTTTTTTTTTATGTGTTACCCTGATATATGAACTTATCTGGTGATATAAGACTATTGGACAAACAGGGGAGTTTTATTTTTATTATATTTTTATGCCTTAGCGCAATTACACTCAATATTTTTGTTGGTATATATCCTTTGATTCCAGCCTGCATAGTAGTGTCACAAGAGGATTAGGTACTTGTGGGGATGAAACAGGGTGGATCCAGGAGAGATTATTAGGGCAGACGTCTGGTATTGAAAGGACGCTGGTCTGAGATATGTGTTGCTCATGGATGGCCCACTGATGATGAAGTGATACTGATGGAGAGCTACACCCGGAACGGACTGCGGATACACACAACAGGTAACTGATAAGTCAGGAGGATCACCGACTGTCAGAATGGTTAAGCAGGGCTCCCTCTTGGGGTGGTAGCAGGGAGTAGCGCTGCTGGTATGCAGAGTGTCTAGAAAGCTGAAACCTGGAGCAATATATATATTTATGTGAGAGTCAGCAGGAACAAGGTATAGCAAGGAGCTCAGAGAACTAGCACCCAGCTAGGCTGGGAATAACATTGCACTGTCACAGAAGAACTGCAGTTCAGCCCTAAAGTACCCAGAGGAAGTAACAATGGTCACCAGGGCTCCCAGGAATGCTCTGACTGGATTGGCCGAAGGTAGTCACCTGACCACATCCAAGATGGTGTCGCCCATGTCGCGTTGCAGCACTGCCAAGGTGTGCTACACTCACACTAGCAGCCAGGACACTATGCCTCCAGACCCCTGTAGCATGCAGTGCGGACCTCCATGTGCCCGCGCTCCCCGCCAGAAGGACCCCATCAGAGCTTATGGACAGGTAAGTGCTGCTGACCCAGATCCCTCACAGCCCTGGTCGTGACAGTAGTCTGAAGTCTCCTGGGCTTTATATAGATTTTTCTAGTGCTTCCGGTGCTAAGTCTTCAGCCTACAAAGATCTTGACTACAAGCAAGTTGCCTGCATACAACTCTCCAGCTTATTGTGGGTTCAAGTGTCACCCCCATTTTCTGGAAGTGTAGAGGACAGGGTCAGTGTCTTCCAATGCAGACGTCCTAGCCTTGGCAATAGAGCAATGAGGGGCAATCTGAGTAACCCTAGTTAATATTATCCATATCTATATAAATATGGTGCAGAATCTTTCCCAGTTCCCTTTCCCTCCCTCTTTTTTCTTTTTAACCCTATGGTTACTCAGATTGCCAATGGTCTTGCAGAAGATCTGATGCTGCGTTTTAGGACGCAGCTGTTATGAATCTAGGAGAAGATTCACCTTTGACTTAAGCCAATAGTGCTGAGGATTATATGAAGTGATGGGAACAACTGAAAATAAGACCTTGTCAGGAGTAAAGCTCGGTAGCCCAAAGTTGAAGCAATAGTGTTGAGGATTATATGAAGTGATGTGGACAATGGAGACGATAGTCCTTGTCAGGAGTGAGGCTGGTAGCCCAGTTACAGCCTTGAGGGCTGATTGATATTTGGCAAGGTTGTGGTCTGGCAAACAAGTTGCAGCCGTGAGGGCTGATTGATACTTGGTGAGGTGGTGGTCTGGTGACCACATCACAGATTAATATGGGGCAGGGTGGTGGTCTGATGACCACGTTGCAGCCTTGTGGGTTGATGTGAACTTGGCTGAGGTGCGGCCTTGGGGCCAAGTTGCAGCCTTGGAGACTGTTGTGAATTTGGCTGAGGTGCGGCCATGGGGCTGAGTTGCAGCCTTGGGGGCTGTTGTTAACTTGGCTGAGGTGCGGCCTTGGGGCCGAGTTGCAGCCTTGAGGGCTGTTGTGAATTTGGCTGAGATACCGTGAAGATAGTAACAGAATGTCCACACAGACACAGAAGTGCAATTGAGACAGCGGCAATGTCCAATAACAAGAGTCCACTCAGACACTGCAGTGCAGCTAAGACTGCTGGAATGTTATTAGCAGAAGATTCACACAAATGCTGACGTGCAGCTGAGACTGCTGAGATGTTTAAAGCTGGACATCCACACACACGCTGGAATGCGACTGAGACTGTAATTACACGATGGACAAGCTGGAACACACAGGAACAAGAATTCCACAACCAGGAACTGGAAAGCACGAATTGTACTGAACGTTATCATCGGCATCTGAGCAACCAGCAAGCGGGAAGGAAAAAGAAGAAGGGACTAATCCGGTCAAGGCAGAGATGATGGAGCAGGCAGGTAGGAGGACTTCATGGAGTAGCAGCGTGTCGTCCATGTCTCCTAGCAACGGTCCTGAGTGAGCTGCCTGGATAACTGTTGCCCGACAAGACGCAGCGGCGGCTTGTGACAGCAGCACTCGGATCTGCAATGCAGTCAGGAGGCGTCTTTTCTCCTCTTACACCTCTATATCAACTCTGAATCAGGCCCACTGTTCGATAAGTGGTCTATACGCTCGATGGTGAGTGACGGTGAGCCGACAGAGCAAAAATTGCTGCTTGGTCGCAAGCCACACACAGTACAATTATTGGCCCGATCAGCCTGATTGGACCAATAACTGCACAGTGTATAGCTACCTTAAGATAGACATGAGCATGTGGAGAACAGAGGGCCTGATTCTTTACGGATATGTAAATGACTGCAATAGCAAAGCCAGTACAAAGACGCCCAAATCCAGCATAGAGACGCCCACTACCGCTTTCGCACATCCGTAATACCTTCAATCCTGTGTATAAATCAGGTACATTGAGTAACATTGGCCCCTCATGCACAATTACAACACATCTGACCTTACTCAGAAATTGCTAACCTCGTCACACTCAAGCCGAGTATGCCCTCGCAGTGGCTAGTTTATGAATGAGGAAGCAAAAGTGAAACTTGGAGACTTAGGACCATATTCATCATCACTTAATTTCTACAAAAGTAGGTGTAAATTTGCATTTTCATCTACTTTTATAGAAATTAAGTATTGGGGCCATCATAAAAGTAAAGTAGAAGATATCACAGATGTATCCTGTTTACCTTTCTCTCTCGATGTGGCTTGACTGCCGGAAATTTCGCCATGTCAGAGGGCGTTTGTGCGCACCCTGCTACTTACCTGTGGGAAGGAGCCCGGGTTGTGAAGAGGGATCCTTTCGGATACCTCCATCCCTGTCTGGCTTCTTCTGCTGGACGCTGAGGCTTTGTGCTCCTCCATTAACCCTAAGTAGCAGTGAAAACATTCATGGAGCCAGTTAATTTTCGGATAAGCTGTCTCCACGCTGGAGCAATGATGAATTGCTCTGGTGCTTGTGATGAGTCAAAATGGTATGTATCAGGGGCCATCCAGCCTCTGATAATTAACATAATGAATATGCCCCAATGGGGGGTATTCAATTAGATGTGAGAATAGCAAAAATCCTGCACCTGCAGGGTTTTTGCTGCATGTGCAGGATTTTTGCTATTCAATTAGGTGCAGAGTTTTTCAGGTGTGGGCGTCGGGAGGTTTTTTATTAAGCACGTCCAGAGCACGACCAATTTTTCCTAAAAAACATATTTTAGGAAAAATGGCTGGGAAATGCTCTGGGACCCCAGCAGCACCCCTCCTAATGACTAATTAAGCAATTGGAATTTTCCAATTAGCTTAATTAGTCCTTAATTGCTCACTTTCTGAAGTGGTGTCTTCTTCCTCCAGTGTCGGGAGTTGGGTCTTCTGCATCAGGGTGAGTATGTGTGAGTGTTTGTAAGTGTGTGTGTGTGACACCCCCCCGTGTGAGTGCATAGCCCCCTGTAGGCGGCACTGGGAGAACTACATCTCCCAGCAGCCCTTGCACATCCCTGTAGCCCTCAGAGCCCTCCAGCAGTGACTCCCAGCAGCCCTCTCCCCAGTGACAATATGAAGGGGAAGCCACCAGGAGTCGCAGAGACCACTGAAGACCCCACTTTTTTTAACTGGATACCACAAGTAGTAGGAGCGTGCATACTCATGGTAATCCAAAATTGGGCGCAAGGGGTGCAAGGTTTTTCACCTCGCTAAACCTCGTCCCCAATTGAATATGCCCCTATATTACCTGCACTTTATTCTGCTGAAAAAAGCAGCATTAACTCTTATTAAACTCAGATGATATGCTGTATATCCTATAAGAGTGCTGCTAATCAATGGCAGTAGCAGATAAGAGACTTGGCACCATAGGAGTATATTTTCAAACCCTGGCATGAAGATGAATCACAGGATGGCTCAACATGAATGTCATAGATCAGACAAAGGCCATTGCTGGCAAGCACAGTGGGTAAACAGGAAACAGTTCAAAGAAAGAGCATCTTCTGGTATGTAACTGGCCAAAGAATAACAGACTTGCTGTTCGGTTTGATAACTGAACCAATATTATTATTTATTAACAGTTTCTTATATAGCGCAGCAAATTCCATTGCGCTTTACAATTTGAATCAAGATTAACATTATACTGGGTTGTAAAAGACATACATACATGACATACATAAGGGTAAGAGGGCCCTGCTCGCAAGCTTACAATCAATATCTGTTTGAGGTATCTAGGTACCACTAGGGAATCTATTTCAAAAGATTAATAATATATATTTTATTAATCACACATTTTATACTTTAATACACAATTATTTACAAAATGGA
Source organism: Taudactylus pleione (assembly GCA_031769625.1). NCBI lineage: Eukaryota > Metazoa > Chordata > Amphibia > Anura > Myobatrachidae > Taudactylus > Taudactylus pleione. Next base: position 8,193,276 of record JAUIMM010000016.1, on the reverse strand, counting down.
CTTCTTTGATTAATGATTTTGTGATATTATATTATTGAGTAATTATGCCACTTTTTACATGGATTCAGTTATGTATACTAAGTAGGGGTGAGCGGGTTCGGATTTCTGAAATCCGAACCCCCCCGAGCCCCCCCGATCCGAGTCCGATCCGAGTCAGGCTCGACTTTTCCCGCCTGACTCGGATCTGACATCGAGGCAAAACGTCATCATCCCGCCTTCCGAGTCTCGCGGGTTTTGGATCCTATATAAGGTACCCGCGTCGGCGCCATTTTCTCACTCGGCTGTGGACAGTGAAGAGGGAGGGTGGGAGTTAGTGCTGTGTAGTGTAGTGTAGTGTAGTGCTGCTGTTGTCCACTACTTCAAAGTCCATAGGGGCTGGCTGTGTTGTGCTGTGCTGCTGTTGTTAATAGGGGCTGTGTCCACTACTTCAAAGTCCATAGGGGCTGGCTGGACTGTGTTGTGCAGTCAGTTCTCCATAGGGGCTGTGTCCACTCCAAAGTCCTGTGCAGTGTCCCAGTCCTAAAGGGGTGCTGTAGTGTTGTCCAGGGGGTGCTCTGTCCATCAGGGGTGCTCCCCCCAAGTGCTAAAAAAATAATATATTTTCTGTGTTTGTGAATTGTGTGCGCAGTAGCCGCACGTGCATCAACAAAGTAGTGCCAAGCGTGCGCCTGTGTCATAAGTAAAGGGCCGGCTGGCTTGACCGTTAAAGGGTGCTGTAACCCCCGAAAGTACACTCCAGTCCAAACCAAAAAAAAATTATTTTCTGTGTTTGTGAATTGTGTGCGCAGTAGCCGCACGTGCATCAACAAAGTAGTGCCAAGCGTGCGCCTGTGTCATAAGTAAAGGGCCGGCTGGCTTGACCGTTAAGGGTGCTGTAACCCCCGAAAGTACACTCCAGTCCAAACCTAAAAAAAAATTATTTTCTGTGTTTGTGAATTGTGTGCGCAGTAGCCGCATGTGCATCAACAAAGTAGTGCCAAGCGTGCGCCTGTGTCATAAGTAAAGGGCCAGCTGGCTTGACCGTTAAAGGGTGCTGTAACCCCCGAAAGTACACTCCAGTCCAAACCAAAAAAAAATTATTTTCTGTGTTTGTGAATTGTGTGCGCAGTAGCCGCACGTGCATCAACAAAGTAGTGCCAAGCGTGCGCCTGTGTCATAAGTAAAGGGCCGGCTGGCTTGACCGTTAAGGGTGCTGTAACCCCTGAAAGTACACTCCAGTCCAAACCTAAAAAAAAATTATTTTCTGTGTTTGTGAATTGTGTGCGCAGTAGCCGCACGTGCATCAACAAAGTAGTGCCAAGCGTGCGCCTGTGTCATAAGTAAAGGGCCGGCTGGCTTGACCGTTAAGGGTGCTGTAACCCCCGAAAGTACACTCCAGTCCAAACCAAAAAAATAATATATTTTCTGTGTTTGTGAATTGTGTGCGCAGTAGCCGCACGTGCATCAACAAAGTAGTGCCAAGCGTGCGCCTGTGTCATAAGTAAAGGGCCGGCTGGCTTGACCGTTAAAGGGTGCTGTAACCCCCGAAAGTACACTCCAGTCCAAACCAAAAAAAAATTATTTTCTGTGTTTGTGAATTGTGTGCGCAGTAGCCGCACGTGCATCAACAAAGTAGTGCCAAGCGTGCGCCTGTGTCATAAGTAAAGGGCCGGCTGGCTTGACCGTTAAGGGTGCTGTAACCCCCGAAAGTACACTCCAGTCCAAACCTAAAAAAAAATTATTTTCTGTGTTTGTGAATTGTGTGCGCAGTAGCCGCATGTGCATCAACAAAGTAGTGCCAAGCGTGCGCCTGTGTCATAAGTAAAGGGCCGGCTGGCTTGACCGTTAAGGGTGCTGTAACCCCCGAAAGTACACTCCAGTCCAAACCTAAAAAAAAATTATTTTCTGTGTTTGTGAATTGTGTGCGCAGTAGCCGCATGTGCATCAACAAAGTAGTGCCAAGCGTGCGCCTGTGTCATAAGTAAAGGGCCAGCTGGCTTGACCGTTAAAGGGTGCTGTAACCCCCGAAAGTACACTCCAGTCCAAACCAAAAAAAAATTATTTTCTGTGTTTGTGAATTGTGTGCGCAGTAGCCGCATGTGCATCAACAAAGTAGTGCCAAGCGTGCGCCTGTGTCATAAGTAAAGGGCCGGCTGGCTTGACCGTTAAGGGTGCTGTAACCCCTGAAAGTACACTCCAGTCCAAACCTAAAAAAAAAATATTTTCTGTGTTTGTGAATTGTGTGCGCAGTAGCCGCACGTGCATCAACAAAGTAGTGCCAAGCGTGCGCCTGTGTCATAAGTAAAGGGCCGGCTGGCTTGACCGTTAAGGGTGCTGTAACCCCCGAAAGTACACTCCAGTCCAAACCAAAAAAAAAATTATTTTCTGTGTTTGTGAATTGTGTGCGCAGTAGCCGCACGTGCATCAACAAAGTAGTGCCAAACGTGCGCCTGTGTCATAAGTAAAGGGCCGGCTGGCTTGACCGTTAAGGGTGCTGTAACCCCCGAAAGTACACTCCAGTCCAAACCCAAAAAAAAATTATTTTCTGTGTTTGTGAATTGTGTGCGCAGTAGCCGCACGTGCATCAACAAAGTAGTGCCAAGCGTGCGCCTGTGTCATAAGTAAAGGGCCGGCTGGCTTGACCGTTAAGGGTGCTGTAACCCCCGAAAGTACACTCCAGTCCAAACCAAAAAAAAAATTATTTTCTGTGTTTGTGAATTGTGTGCGCAGTAACCGCACGTGCATCAACAAAGTAGTGCCAAGCGTGCGCCTGTGTCATAAGTAAAGGGCCGGCTGGCTTGACCGTTAAAGGGTGCTGTAACCCCCAAAGTACACTCCAGTCCAAACCAAAAAAAAATTATTTTCTGTGTTTGTGAATTGTGTGCGCAGTAGCCGCACGTGCATCAACAAAGTAGTGCCAAGAGTGCGCCTGTGTCATAAGTAAAGGGCCGGCTGGCTTGACCGTTAAAGGGTGCTGTAACCCACAAAGTACACTCCAGTCCAAACCAAAAAAAAAATAATTTTCTGTGTTTAGCCGCACGTATATATCAAATCGATATAACATAAATGGAGGACCAAACTTTCTCCGATAAAAATAAAATAGAGAAAGATCAAGAACCACTTCCTCCTAGTGCTGAAGCTGCTGCCACTAGTCATGACATAGACGATAACATGCCATCAACGTCGTCTGCCAAGGCCGATGCCCAATGTCATAGTAGAGGGCACATACAATCCCAAATGGCAAAGTTCAGGAAAATGACCTTGAAAAAGACATTTAAATCAGCTGAAGAGAAACGTAAACTTGCCAATATGCCATTTACGACACGGAGTGGCAAGGAACGGCTAAGGTCGATCCCTAGTATGTTCATGACTAGTGGTTCAGCTTCACATGACGATGGAAGCACTCCTCCCACTAAAAAAATCAAAAGAGTTAAGCTGGCAAAAGCACAGCGAAGAACTGTGCTTTCTAAGAAGATATCACAAATCCCCAAGGAGAGTCCAAGTGTGGTGGTGGTTGCGATGCCTGACCTTCCCAGCACTGGACGGGAAGAGGTGGCTCTTTCCACCATTTGCACGCCCCCTGCAAGTGCTGAAAGGAGCACCCACAGTCCACTTGCTGATATGCAAATTGAAGATGTCACTGTTGAAGTACAACAGGATGAGGATACTGGTGTAGCTGGCGCTGAGGAGGAAGTTGGCGAGGAGGATTCTGATGGTGATGTGGTTTGTTTAAATCAGGCTCCGGGGGAGACAGTTGTTGTCCGTGGGATGAAAAAGCCCATCACGGTCATGCCTGGGCAGAAGACCAAACATTCCACCTCTTTGGTCTGGCAATATTTCTATCCAAATCCGGACAACAACTGTCTTGCCATATGTACCATATGTAAAGGTGAAATAAGTAGGGGTAGGGACGTCAACCACCTAGGAACATCCTCCCTTATACGGCACCTGCAGCGCGTTCATAAAAAGTTACTGTCAAGTTCAGAAACTTTGGCTCAGACCGTAAGCAGTCCAGGGACACCTAAATCCCGTTGTCCTGTTGTATCCAAGCGCCTGCAAACCACACCGTCAACTCCCTCCTCGTCAATTTCCTCCTTAGTCAGGATCGGAAGTAGTCCTGCAGGCCATATCACTGGCATGACTGACTCTCCTATCCGGGATTCCTCCGGAGGATCCTGCATTGCTACGCCTACTGCTGCCGCTGCTGCTGTTGCTGCTGCTGCTGGGAGTCGTTCATCATCCCAGAGAGGAAGTAGGAACACCACTACTTTTACTAAACAATTGACCCTCCAACAGTCCTTAGCGAGGAGGATGAAGTACGACAGCAGTCATCCTGAAGCAAAACGTATAACTGAGGCCTTGACTGCTATGTTGGTGTTAGACGTGCGTCCGGTATCCGCCATTAGTGCAGTGGGATTTAGACAATTGATGGAGGTAGTGTGTCCCCGGTTCCAAATCCCGTCTAGATTCCACTTCACTAGGCAGGCGATACCGAGACTGTACAGAAACGTCAGAAAAAGTGTCCTCAGTGTCCTGAAAAATGCCGTTGTACACAATGTCCACTTAACCACGGACATGTGGACAAGTGGAACAGGGCAGACTAAGGACTATATGACTGTGACAGCCCACTGGGTAGATGTATCACCTTACGCAGCAACAGCAGCAGCGTCACCAGTAGCAGCATCTCAGAAACGCCAGCTCGTTACAAGGCAGGCTACGCTGTGTATCACCGGTTTCAGTAAGAGGCACACCGCCGACAACCTCTTAGAGAAACTGAGGGAAATCATCACCCAGTGGCTTACCCCACTTAGACTCTCCTGGGGATTTGTGATATCTGACAACGCCACCAATATTGTGCGGGCATTACATCTGGGCAAATTCCAGCACGTCCCATGTTTTGCTCACACAATAAACTTGGTGGTGCAGAATTTTCTGAAAAGCGACAGGGGCGTGCAGGAGACGCTTTGGGTGGCCCGAAAAATTTCTGGCCACTTTCGCCATTCAGCGACTGCGTGCCGAAGACTGGAGCGCCAGCAAACACTCTTGAACCTGCCCCGCCATCACCTGAAGCAAGAGGTTGTGACGCGGTGGAACTCAACCCTCTATATGCTTCAGAGGATGGAGGAGCAGCAAAAGGCCATACAAGCCTATACATCCACCTATGACATAGGCAAAGGAGGGGGTATGCACCTGACTCAAGCGCAGTGGAGAATGATTTCCGTGTTGTGCAAGGTTCTTCAGCCCTTCGAACTTGCCACACGTGAAGTCAGTTCAGACACTGCCAGCTTGAGTCAGGTCATTCCCCTCATCAGGCTTTTGCAGAAGCAGCTGGAGAAAGTGAAGGAGGAGCTAAGACGGAGCGATTCCGCTCGGCATGTGGGACTTGTGGATGAAGCCCTTCATTCGCTTTGCCAGGATTCCAGGGTGGTCAATCTGTTGAAATCAGACCACTACATTTTGGCCACCGTGCTTGATCCTAGGTTTAAAGCCTATGTGGTGTCTCTCTTTCCGGCCGACACAAGCCTGCAGAGGTGCAAAGACCTGCTGGTGAACACACTGTCAGCTGAAGCGGAACGTGACACGTCAACGGCTCCTTCTTCATTTTCTCCCGCAACTGGGGCTGCCAGGAAAAAACTTAGGTATCCTAAGCAACCCGCTGGCGGTGATGCAGGGCAGGCAGGACCAAGTTTGGACATCTGGTCCGGACTGAAGGACCTGGCAACAATTTCTGACATGTCTACTGTCACTGCATATGATACTGTCACCATTGACAGAATGGTGGAGGATTACATCGGTGACAGCATCCAAGTAGGCATGTCAGACAGTCCATACCTGTACTGGCAGGAAAAAGAGGCAATTTGGAGGCCCCTGTACAAACTGGCTCTATTTTACCTGAGTTGCCCCCCCTCCAGTGTGTACTCCGAAAGAGTGTTTAGTGCAGCCGGGAACCTTGTCAGCGAAAGGCGTAGGAGGTTGCTTCCACAGAATGTGGAGAAGATGATGTTCATCAAAATGAATTATCAGCTCTTCCAGGGAGACCAGCCTCCAGAACGTACAGAGGGACCTGTGGTGGTGGATTCAAGTGGGGACGAGTTAATACTTTGTGAGGATGAGGATGTACACACTGAAGAGGGTGAGGAATCGGTGGATGAGGAGGATGAGGATGACATCTTGCCTCCGTAGAGCCAGTTTGTGCAGGGACACATTAATTGCCAGCTTGTTTTGTGGGGGCCCAAACGAACCAATCATTTCAGCCACAGTTGTGTGGCAGACCCTGGCGCTGAAATGATTGATTTGTTAAAGTGTGCATGTCCTGTTTATACAACATAAGGGTGGGTGGGAGGGCCCAAGGACAATTCCATCTTGCACCTCTTTTTTTCTTTGCATTATGTACAGTTTGGGGCCTAGTTTTTCTAACTGCCATCCTGTCTGCCACTGCAGTGTCACTCCTAGATGGGTCACGTGTTTGTGCCGCCCACTCGTGTCGCTTAGCATAGTCATCCAGCTACCTCGGTGCAACCTTTTGGACATAAAAACACTATTGTGAGGTGTGAGGTGTTCAGAATAGACTGGAAATGAGTGGAAATTAAGGTTATTGAGGTTAATAATAGCATAGGAGCAGAAAAACCTACAAATTCTGTGATTTTAGCTGTTTTTATGCTTTTTTTCAAAAAAATACAGATCCAAAACACAAAACCCAGAACCCAAAACACGGAAGGGTGGTTTTGGCAAAACCAATCCAGATCCAAAACACGAAGAAAGATCCAGATCCAAAACCAAAACACAAAACACGAAAAGTGGCCGGTGCACACCCCTAATACTAAGCATAGTATAAGGAGCCCACTTATGCTTCATGAAACTGGATGATCCTCTGGTAACATTAAAAGGCAATTTAATCATTACTACATATATATGTGCAACTAATATGATGACATAATAAGCAGTCAATAAAAGCATACAGTGCAAATGATGATAATGCTGCACAACCTGTGCTAATCGAAGTTTGTACTCGCGTTAATACAAACCTAATTATAGCTATACAATAGATGATGCCAAGTTATTGAAACCAAGCAGGCACTTGTCACAGATTGCACCACCTGAACAGATTATATGGAGTTGTGATGTGCTCACATACTGTAGAGTTGTATGTGACTGGGTGAAGCTAATGCAGTGCAATCTAGCACATATTCTTCAATGACAAAAATACCTGATTGTGCACCTTAATACCACAGGACCTGATTCAGAGCCTTTTTCAAATTGACGCCATCGGAAGTTCTTGCTCGCCAAGGCATAAGCACACCCACTTTGGCGGTGCGAGCGATCGCTTTGTGTATGCAGCCACCCTCTAGCATATGTAGAGACGCCCACTAGCGCACACCATCTCCAGGAAGTGTTTTAAAACACTGGTACATCGAGCACCATAGGATGCGATCGCAGCGCTTGTGGTTGCCTTACCCTACCGCAAGCACTGCAAGGACTTCTGTGTAAAAAACAGGCATGTGACGTGTACTGTGACGCTGCCTGTTAATTATGCATGCCTTAAAAACGGCGTTGAAACACCCAGGCACGCCTGCGTTTGCACCTCCACTCCCCCGTTGTTAGTGTCCTGCCCCTGTTACCACCCACAAACGGCCTCTCCTGTCACTCATTTCACTGGGCTGTCTTTGCTGGGTGAGTGAGCGGGCTGCGATTGCACAGAGTAGTTGGCGCACGCGCAGAACAAAGCGTGTGCATGTGCGTACGCAAACCATCGGGCCACTTGCGAGCGCACAGCGCTAGCGAGCGGCTCTGAATCAGGTCCAAAGTTCGTATAGGTTTACAACTACCCACGGAACAGGGTCAATACTGGAACACCGGAGCTGGATGGTATAACTGTGTTCATCTCTGTGCTGCAGTACACAGGAACACCGATGATAATAGCAACACCACCTCCCGTATGTTCAGTGCCCTTAATCAGCTCAGGGTGATGACTTCAACGCATTTCAGGGAGCTGACTCCCCTTTGTCAAGAAGTGTTGTATTAATTGTAGAAAGGATCTTTATACTGACGGTCAGGGGATCACATGATCCGCTTCCACAAATCACTAGGTGACCTAAAACCCAGCCAACAATTCTCTAACAACATGGTTTGATATAGTGATCAATCAAACACAATCAGATTGTTGGATGAGACATAATATCTGACAAAATGACATACAAAAATCATGAGCCTTAAAAACAACTTAAATATATATAATATATAATCGTATATGTACCAAAAACCTAAAACGCACGCAGGAAGCTTTGCAATTGCGATTCTTGCAAAAATGCAAATGCAGCAGGAGGTGTATGACACCCCCTGCTGCATTTGCGATCCCAGCACTGTGACAGAGGTTGCAGTCTGAGATCACCATTGTGACCATCAGTGGTCGCGATGGTGGATAGCACTGGGCAGCCGGACCGCTGAGTAAGATTCAGCTTACTCAGGCTGGCTGGCTTGTAAGCCCAGAAAACTGCGTACGTCCACGCAGTCTCTTGGCTGGCCACTCCCAGAAAACGGGGTGGACTTGCCCCGTTTTGAGAATGCCGGCTGCCCCCGCACAACCCCTTAAATGCCCCTGCCTGTCAATCAGGCATAGGCATTCAAGGGCTTTCCTGAAATTGAGCAGGACCCATTCTGCACACTCGCAGAATGGGTCATGCGCACGTGCAGATTCCCGATAATCGGGAATCTGCGTGCAGTGCTGAATCAAGCCTAGAGTTCTCAATTGATATATTGTTGTTATTTCCAACCTAGCACGCGGCTCTTCGATGTGTTTAGTTCTCCAATTACCTTTACATAACTTAATACCACAGAAGCTTTTTAATTCACTAATGCAGAGGTTCCCAATCACGGTCCTCAAGGCTCCCCAACAGTTCATGTTTTAGAAATATCCATGGTTGAACACAGGTGACTTAATTAGTACTGCAGTCAATTTGATTTAATCACCTGAGCTCAACCATGGATATATCTAAAACCTGAGCTGTTGGGGAGCCTTGAGGACCGCGTTTAGGAACCTCTGCACTAATGTTACAATTATGTTTCTCTTTTAAATGTAAGGAAACACTATGTAATCATTCCCCTTCTTTACATTCCTGACATGCTCTGCAATACACTCTAAATATTCTTCCTGTTCTCCCCACATATTGTTACTCGCAATTGCATTCCAAAAGATAAACCACATTTTTTCTACTGCAAGTGATGAAATGTTTAATGGAATACTTTTGTGAGATGACATTCGACATGCACTGTATGAACTTGTTCTCGGTTTTACAATTTTTACACATCAGACAAGACCTACAACAGTATGAAATTCTGGTCATTCTTTTATCTAAAATAAGGGCACTTTCAACAAGTAGTTGTTTCACATTATCTGCCTTTCTATATACAAAGTTTGGTCTGTCTGTAACATAATCTTTCAAAAACAGGTCCCTGGTTAACTTATTTTTAATAATATGTTCAAGCTGTTTATGTTTCTTTGTCTTTTTACGTTTCCCTTATAGAGCATCTATTCATGATATATTTCTTGTCTTAATTTTAGCTTCTTGTACCATCCCATAGTCATACCCTTTACTAATAAATTGCTTTTCCATAATGTCTGCCTGACTATCAAACATTTCAATTTTAGTGCAATTCCCTCTGAGTCATTGGAATTGACTGTTGGGTATACTGGTTATCCAATTCATATGATGGTTACTGTCTCGAGTAATATATGAATTACAATTGGCGAGTTTTACAAAGTTTTTAGTGAGCAGTTTATTCCCTTCTGGATAAATGATAAGATCCAGAAAGTTATATAGGAAGGCAGATAATTTGAAACAACTACTTATTAAAAGTGCATCTACATCTACGTTTGAGTGGGGCACTTCGGTGATCCCCAGATGTCGAGGATCCCTGAAATCCAACATGTTGGATTTCAATGATTTGCCAATAACGATCAAAGAATGATTGTAATCAGCAAGTCGGGTGTTTTTAACATGAGGATTTGCACCGATCCCCCGATGGATTGGTGGTTCCTGTCCGATCAGGGGATATAGGGCCCTTAACACAGACAGGACTTAAAATAAAAAAATACATCAAACAGTAATAATAAATAAATGACAAAACAACAAAAATGCTGAAGACAACTTTTAGAAATTGATAAACAAGTGCCTTAAACTTTACTCAACTATACTCTATGATCTCTCTTCTCTAGTCCCAGCAAAGTGTCAGGGCTTTTAGAGGCTCTGTAAGGTCGCAGTCCCACATGTTGTGTGAGCCAGTCGAAATCTGCACAGTAAAATAGAATAGCTTAAACACAAACATAATTTTGCTATAAACTGCATATACTATAGGGCATTCGGCAGACGGTTTGGGACTTTGAAAACCAATTTTTTTTGTAGGTATTCCCTGAAACTCACTGTTTTTGGGGGAGTTCCTGCAAAATTATTTTGAAAAATATGCCCCTACTGTATGTCTTGATATAATTTGTGTTACAGATGTGTCCTCCTACACTGTGGTTTCAGTTGCACCAAATAACCCCTCTCAGTGCTCCAAGTCTTGGGCGATTTGTACTCATGGAGCATCTTTCTTGCTCAAAATGTGTGTCATATTAGCAGAATTGTAACAACTGGAAGTGACAAAACTAATTTGCTAAATTACACTGGTCAATTTGATGTGCGACATTTGTACATCTGTGTGTGGATGAGTCTGTATGTGTATACAAAGTGCTGTGATGCAGCGGCTTTTTGTCACGTTTAGTTCTGTTGTGATTCATCAGCGATTTTGGACATGTTTAAAATGAATTCCTGTGCGGTTAAAATCGCAGCCCAGTATCTGTAAAACACTTTGAGTGTTTAAATGTAACGGAAAATACGCTGCACACGTCGGAGCATCTTAGTAGTCACACTGGGAGTCTTGCTGGGAGTCTCGCGCCTTATGGTGGATTGATGCTAGGTGTATGATGACACATTGTATACTGTCAAATGTTTTAATCTGTTCATTACCATATGGAAGCCTTTGGGCCCTTTTTATCAAGTAATATTTGCAGGATATTCACAAAAAACTCATTTTTGGGGGACAGCCTTAAAAATGTAATAATTAAATATCCCCCGAATGTACCATGGAGGGGCTGCAGCACATATCTCCGATGTCTGCTGAAGCCCCTCCATTTCCGATACCAGCTGCAGCCCAGATTTACCAAGCTTCGTAATCCTGTGCTGCCAGATTTACCAAGCTCCAAATGGAATTACCCTATAGTAGCTTATGGGCTACAGTTGATATAAATTACTGGGAGAGGGACCTCCCACACAGTACCCACCACTGATGTTGGAGAGTAGACATGTCTGCAGAGGACCTGGACTGCAGACATGCTACCATGGTATTGCTAATAGTCAGTGGCGCAACCGCCTCCCACACATTACTCACCGTTTCAGCTGGAGAGGAGACATGTCTGCAGAAACATTATCATCCTTTTAAACTGGGACTGTTGGTCCATATGCCCTAATGCATGAGCTTACTTCTCGTAAAATTTAACTGCAGCACTGTAATTGGGCGATTTTCCACCAGTACCAGAAAGAAGAGAACTGTCAGGACCATTGTAAGGGCACTCTAGGTGGCTCTACAGGCTGATGGGTGTATGCAGGGGCAGGCTGAGCCAGAAGGCAGGGTGCCATCTGCCCCCCAGGCTGGTACAATGTTAGTATTCTAGGACCGCCAGTCCGCGGCAAGCAGAGGATTCTTCTGCTCCCTGGCCACTGCTCTGCAAGAGAGAGATCAGAGTAGCTATAGAAGAGGCTATAAGTACATGGCTGCCCCCATATCAAGCTACAAAAAGATGGCCGCTGTCAACCAATGGGGAGCCAGGTTTCCCTATCTAGAAACCCAAGAGGCTGGAGAAGGGAAAAGTGGGTGTGGCTTTTCGGGGGATTTGGAAGAGGAGCTGAAAAAATAAATATTATGGCACCGCACCCATGGAGGAGAGAGTCAGAGAGGGCAGAGATGAGGAGTACCACAGAATGGAGGAGATCCTTCTTCCTGTCTTCTCCACCCATACCAGGTAAGTGTAGGGTATGTATATATATATATATATATATATATATATATATATGTATATATATGGCTATTTTTCAGGGGAAACGCTCCAGAACAGCATTCCTGAAGGTCTTCTGAAAAATGATGTCATCAGGAATGGCGTTTCGGAACCTCCCGTCTGTGCAGCTTAAAGTGTTGTTACTCTGGGGGCTGGCCCACAACACATGAAGCACAGTGGGGATGGTGATGACAGGTAAAAAAAGATCCTGTCATCATAACCAGAGACCAGGGGGGAGAGTGTCTGCTGCTTGTGCACACACTTCCAGGGAGATAACGGCAGTGCGACCATGAGACGGACACCTGGGGCTCAAGACCCCGCCACACACTATAGCCCTACAGCCCAGTAGCAGCAGTTCCTGGCTGCCGGAAAACAGCAACTTTGTATGCCCGCTGAGGCAGTGCACTGACGTGGCACCTATATCAGCAAAGTCGTGAATGTGATGTCATGACATTGCGATGTCTGTATGCCTACCAGGATCTAGTTGCTGGCTACTGCTACCTGTCACTGTCAGTCAGAGCCTGGAGACAGGAGAGGGATCCAGCAGCTGCAGAGGGTGAGATTGGGCTGGAGGAGGAGCTGAGCAGCCGAGAGGAGAAAGACAATCGAGCGGAGCAGGTAAGTTAAGCATTGGGGGAGGGAGCAGACGACAACATTTACTGGGGGGTGGGGACCACATAATAATTCATATATATACTAGGAGAAGAGGGGGACACAATGATGCATATATGTGTGGGCGCCCTCACAATCTCAGTTCTCCCTGCTGTGGCTCTGCATTTTCACATAACAGCTGCTTCAAAACTCTGAGCCAGTGCATCCAACACACTGAAGGGGGGGGGGGTCTCTCATAACCTAGGTAGCATTGCCCCTCCATTCCTAATGCCCTCCATTGGCATCAAGAGGAGTGGATCTTGCTTGTCTGGTCCCTTTATTAGGGACCATAGAGTTGCTACCTGACTCTCCTCCTTTATTCTCCTCTTATGCCTGCTTACACAATAATATAGGCACACAGTACCTTCCCATGTGTACCGATACCTATATTACGCAAACCACACCCCCAACATTGTCACGCCCATTTTTTAAATTGCATTTGCTGTTAGCAAACCTGGGCCACTTGCTCTTGTTTGCCACCCCCCCCCCCCCGGCTGAAAGTTGCCAGCCAGCCCCTGGGGGTATGCCTGGCTCATCCTTTGAATGGAAAAAGAGGGTGATGGCTGCGTTAAACTATAAAGTCTATATGAGATGCTAGCTGTGATGTATATGATGATATGAGATTAAAGAAAAAACCTCTGGCGCTGCTCCTGCTAATTTGAAATAAACTTTGTGACACTAATTACATACATAAAGGTAAAGCTTTCCCATTTGGGATTTGAACTAAACGCTATACAGAAACATTCTGTTTTTGCAAATACATCTTTTTGGATTGAGAGTAAAACACCCCTTGAGGCGTATCTCATCCCTGACCCTTCAAATAGGGATCACACTGTTTGAATGTCATTTGTATGTATTGTGTCATATTTGTATGTATACCTGTATTAGTCTTTTATTTGTTCTTAATAGACATTTGTGCTGAGATTGCCATATAATAAACCTTTATGTATGACATTGTTGTCACAAAGTTTATTTTAATTTAGCAGGAGCAGCGCCAGGGGTTTCATCCTTTGACTGCCCTGGCAGCTCTTCTTTCTGCAGGGTGCCATCCCAGGCATTCTGGAAGACCAATGCAGGTGCCGTGAGGCAGCGGTGGTGCCATCCCAAGGGCCCTGCACCCTGTGCTGCAGCACCACTCACAAACCCCTAGTTAATGCATAGCTGACATCCCAATATCCAGATACTGTATCTCATGCATTACATCCTAATAACCAGTGACGCACTTCCTTTGCACATGCTAGTCACATTCTGCAACAGTTGACTTTCTTTGCTGTATTCTCACAAATACATTCTGTTACAGAAAGATTCTCTCCTTCAGAACTCTCCTGCAACCACAATGCCTACTTGCAACAGTGACCCCCTCCCTATGGGTCACTTATTAGGGAGCCATTTACCAGGGATCCCTTCCTTTTATTAAATGTGGAGGCATTAAAACTGTGCCACTTGGATAGCCTCTTCACTGTATCCACAGGAGAACCTTACAGTGTCTTCTTTGCTCCCCATCTGGTCCTCTGTAGGGGTCTTATGATATATAGGACTCACCTCACTCTCAGTGCAAACACTTTTTACTACAGGCATGCTGCACAGGGGTCTTTTCTCCCCTACTCATTAACATAATGGCAATTTTTCCTCTTACTAATAGATAAACGTCCCCATGTCACACATACTGCAGACTAGTGGTCAAACACATATTCCTGACTGACCATGTCAGCATGTCTGGTATGACATATTGCTGTCTTCCTTGTGCTTGTCAACATTTTAATGTTAATAAACTAACAATATCCCCTACATATGTTTATATGATGGTATCACAACCAGTGGCAGATTTTACCTAGGGGCTGCAGGGCTACAGCACCCACAATAAATTCTGCAACTTCAGTGAGCCAGTTGCAGTCCGTGACTGCACTGGCTACATTGTGACTGGCAGTGGCTTTCCATTGGAAGCTCTACCTGCCAGTCACACAGAGGACAGGCAGCTCCAAGGGTAGGTCTTGTCTCCCCCTGGGACTGCCAGTACAGGTTGCAATTAGCAGAGAGAGTCTTCCTTTGGAAGCCACTGATCTGCCTTTCAGGCAGCCCTACATGGATTCTAGGGGCTGCAGCCTATGCAGTCCCTAGAAACTGGTGTTATGCACATGCATGGTACCACCAACCTCTTCTACCTGGATTATTATCCCTGGATAATTCTGTATATTAAATTACATCTACACCCAGATTTGCTGATGGCAAATTTTTCTGAACCAGAATAGATGCAACAGCTTGCGGTAATTATAGACCCATCAAAATAATCCTTGGAGAAGTAAAATGATAGTTATGTAGTGCACTAAGCATAAATGAAGTGTCAGAATCCCTTTATGCCTTCCATGAAGAGATAATATACGTAGACAGATCTTTGCTCATAAGAAGAAGGATTGCTTCATACTTCTATGCTGATAAAGCTTTTAGTGTTAATGGAGATATATGGACCTGTTTATATTTGACTTTCCTCAAGTTCTTATTGGAACTATGATAACAGAGGGGCTCATGTACAGGGCCCTCTTAACGTATAGGCACACTGAGCAGTTGCCCAGAGGCTTCTACATGGAGTGTGTGGCCGCTTGCTCCATGCATAGGGCAGCTAGAAGAGAGGCAGGAAGAGAAAGATGCTCCCCAGCTACTCTGATTGTGAATTACAAACAATCAGAGCAGCAAGACAGCATTCTCTACCTACTTCCCAGCATGCAGCTACAGAGTCTGATTAAGGGGGAACAGAAGGCACATCCCCCTGGACCCCTCTCTCTCAGGGGTCCCCATACTTTATTCATGGTTGCCGTACATAGCAGGAACTGCACTGTGAGCTGGAGAAGAGAAGGGGGAGGGGGAGTCCATAATCCTTACTTTGCAACATGTTTTTTTATGTTTAAACATTGATTTTGTTGAAAGTACCACTAAATCTAAAGGTTTAATTTTATTGACCGCTTACATTTTTATTCCCGTGAATGGGTGTGCAGGGGCCTCAATGCATTGCTTTACCCAGGGCCTACAATGCTGTTAAGATGGCCTTGCTCATGTAGAATAAGTTTATGTGCAAAACCAGGGCTGGCCCAAGGCTAATTTGTTTGGTAAGCGATTATCGATTTTGGTGCCCCTTAGTGGAATAAACATTATACACAGATAAAGATAAACTATGAGGGCTAATTATTAAGGTGTTTTTTCAAAAAGTTATGCATAAACTACTGTTTCTGCATAATTTTATGTATCACGGGTATGTACTAAGAAATTTCACAAAAATCTACTGCAAAAGGCTAACTACCACTGCAACCGCAGTCACCTTCAATGTCAACAGGGACTGCAGTCTGACACCTATGTATCAAATTCAAAGCGTAGCTTTTCAGAGTTTGGTCCCTTTTGGTTTACGCCAACTGAGAATGGCGCAAACCACTCTATGCCTATGGAGGCATTCCCACAGCTGACGGGGATGTACTGTAACTTGCAGGGAAAACGGTTAGTGCTACCACTGTCCCTGCAAATTACATTTAGTGCAGAACAGGGAAAATCATGTAAAAAATGATTATCCATGCTGCAATGCCCTCCTCGATAGAGATAAACACTATATATAGCTCAATCACCCATATAGAGTAGGTTGTATAAAAATAACAAATGAAACATTATGAATATTTCTGCACAACAAATATTATAAAATCCAAATATTATAAACAATATACTGTATAAAATGAGTATTAATACAATATGGATCTGCAGGTTTGAAATAGCAGTATACTAAAAAGAATAGGGTCAGACAGGAAAAAGAGAGAGAGAGAGAGAATGAAAGAGGGGAGCTGGGAGAAATAGAGAGAGATGATGAATTCGGGGAGCTGGGGGAGACAGAAGGAAATAGGGGATTCAACATAGGAGAATTAGGGAGAGCCAGGAGAGAGAGGAGGAATAGGGGGAACTGGGAGAGAGAGAGAGAGAGAGAGAGAGAGAGAGAATAGGGTGAGCCGGGAGAGACAAAGGAGAAATATGGGGAGCCTGGAGAGAGAGAGAAGCAATAGAGAGAGCCGGGAGAGAGAAGGAATAGGGAGAGCCGAAAGAGATATAAGGGATAGGTTGAGCCGGGAGAGAAAAGGAATAGGGACAGCCGGGAGAGAAAAGGAATAGGTTGAGCCCGGAGAGAGAGAAGTAATTGGGGAAGCTGGGAAAGACATAGAAGACATAGGGGGAGCTGGGAGAGAGGGAAGGAATATGGAGAACTGGGAGAGAGAGAAAAGAAATGGTTGAGCTGGGAGAGAGAAGAAATAGGGAGAGCTGGAAGAAAGAAGGAAGGAATAGGTTGAGCCAGGACAGAGAGAGAGCGAGAAGGAATTGGGGAAGCCGGGTGAGACATAGGAGAAATAGGAGGAGCTAGGAGAGAGAGAGAAGGAATAGGGGAAGCTGGGAGAGACATAGGAGAAACAGGGGAGCCAGGAGAGAAAGAGAAGGAATAGGGGAAGCTGGGAGAGACACAGGAGAAAGAGGGGGAGCTGGGAGAGAGAGAAGGAATAGGGGGAGATGGGAGATAGAGAGTATGAATAGGGGATATGACATATGGGAGACATAGGAAAAATATGGGTAGACTGCAGAGTTTAGGAATAGGCGGAGATGAAGGAGAGAGTGAGAAAGAGGGGGAAATAGGGGTAAACATGATAGACAGAGAGAGTAGAAATCGGGGGAGATGGAAGAGAGAATGAGAGGAGGAAGAATAAGTGAAAATGAGAAAGACAGAAGGGGGAGATGGCAGAGAGAGATACTTCATGGATTGGTCACCGTATGCAGTCCCTTGTGAAGCTGCATCCTGCTGCACTGTAGCTGGTGCCGGGGTCTCGCTAATGGCACTAGAACCGTGTGCCTCCTCTGAACAGTACAGAACAGTGTGCCTCCTCTGAATGACTGTGCGCTCTGCCTGAATGACATGCGCTTTACCTCGGCTCTTCATGTGGCTCCACCTCCCAGACAGCACATGCTCCCAGGAGTCAGAGTAGTCAGTTCCAAGCCCTCTGAACAGCGGCAGAGCTGTGCGCCTTTCAGAGGAGTCTGTCTACCCGGGGGCGGGGGACCAATTGAGTGATAGTGACTCACTGTACAGCAGTGCATGTCAGTCTGTGGCATGGCGGCGCCCTCTACAGGGTAGCGCCCAACGCAGCCACGTACCTTGCATATTGGTAGGATCGGAAATGTGCAAAACGCAGACATAAAATGATGCAAAAAAAAAAAAGATGCAATTGCATGCAGAGTCTGATACATCAGAATATGTGCCTAGCTCTGCAATCATAACAGGTGCACAAGATTATGCTTGGAGAAACAGTAGCATGAATACCTGCTTTACCCCTGGATATGTGGCTTAACAGTCCGCGTCAAACGCAGGATATTTACAAGGGGGTATCCACACACACACACATATATACATACACTAGTGATGTGCGGTGAGGTGAGGCAGGTGAGCAGGGGCGCCGAGAGGGGGAGAGCGGGTACAGATTACCCGGGCCTGGTCATGGCAGGGGGCCTGGGCCGCCCACAATACAACACAGTTTTTTTTTTATTTCAACCTATTTTTTCTTTAGTCTCTTTTTCCAATCACTGCAGATGACGGGCGTCAGCTTGGGGGGAGGGCAAATGGGGCATCACCGCACTGTCTTTGTGACTGTCACACACAGTGTGTGTCACTAACTTGCTTGCAATGCAGGCAGCAGCCTTGCCGCTGCGATGCTGCATCTGCTGATGCTTTCGCGAGATAATGACGTCATCATCTCGTGAGGCTCTCTCAGCAGGCACCTTTTTTTTTAATTATAATTGGCGGCCGGATATATTGCAGGAGCAGCAGCAGCCTCAGAGGCTGAGCCTGAGAAGCTCCGCCTCCTTCATCTCTGCTTCCAGTGCGTGGCTGCTTGTTGTGACAAGTTTGTGGGAGCCTGAGAGCAGTACAGAGCCAACTCAAACTGGAAGGCCAGCAAACACCAGTATCAGGTAAAGAAGTAGTGTGCCGATGGTGTTGGTAAGTGGGAAGATTTGTAAGTGCTGCTGGTGTTGTGGTGTTGGTAAAAGGGGGGAGTGTGTTGCTGCTGCTGGTGTTAGGTGGAGGGTGTAACTGCTGCTGGTAATGGGGTGTTGGTCAAGGGGGGGAGGGTAACTCTGGGTGCTGCTGAGATTGGGGTGTTGGTAGAGGGAGTAAATGTGTCTCTGGGTTCTGCTGGGGTTGGCCAGAGGGGTGGGAGTGTAACTCTGGGTGCTGCTGGAGTTGGTCAGAGAGGTGGGAGTGTAACTCTGGGTGCTGCAGCGGTGTTGGTAGAGGGCGTAAGTGTGTCTCTGGATGCTGCTGGGGTTGGTCAGAGGGATGGGAGTGTAACTCTGTGTGCTGCTGGGATGTTGGTAGGGCTGGTAATGGTGTCTCTAGGTCCTGTTGAGGTTGAGGTGTGCCAGATTGCTGCTGGGGTGATGGTTGGGGGGTGAGGGTAAATCTTGTATCTCATTGCGACTTAATCCCAGAAAACACCAGTTTCAACATTTCATTATTATCATGGTCCTGTGAGTGGTTGCTTCATGTGCGAGACACCCCCCCAAAGGGGTGCAGCATTGACCTCAACAACATGCTGTGGCTGCACCCCCTCCAGTGGGGGCCCCGGGACGTTGCTATACCAGGGCCCAAGATTTCTTTTGGCAGCCCTGCAGGTGAGGCAAAGCTTTTCCTGTCATACATATACTGCAGAGTTTTGACTATAAAAATTATAAGTAAAATTGAAAGAAACTATTATAAATATCTTCTTTGTATTATTCTAATCATTTTTATAGTCAAAACTCTGAAGTAAAAAGTGTATGACAGATGAGGCACTGCCTCCCCTGTCTACCTTTTCCGCACATACCTGATCAAAACTCACCAAATTTCCAGCACTACTGTATATACTGCTGCACCTTTGTATAATGCCCACCTGAACCCTCAGGTTCATATATGTATCTGTAAATCTGGCACAGATACTAGCCAGTGCCTCCCCTGCCATTTACCTCACTGCACGTCATTGACATACACATACATACACACACACACACATACTGTATACATATATGTACACACATACACACATATGTCACACATACCTTAAATACATATACACACACACATACTGTAAACATATATGTACACACATACACACACACACACACACACACACACACACACACACACACATACTGTATACATATATGTATACACATACACACATACATATGTCACACATACCTTACATACAAATACATATGTCACACATCCATTACACTTGCCTTGCAGCAGCTGTAGGGATGGGACCTGGCAGGCTGACACCATATCATTAAGCTCCTCCCTCTAGCTGCGATTCGTGGGTCTATAAAGAGGGTGCGGAGCCAGATAACTAGATTCTAATAGAATTGTGTCATATTGGCTCTGCCTCCTCCTTATTAACCTGCGTATCGCTGTATTTTGCCATGAGGGGATCGGAGCCTAATAACATGGTGTCTGCTCTCGAGGCTGTCGGGGGGGTTTCTGTGAACTCAGAAAACCCCCTGCTTGCACTACTGATAGTAGTCATCTCCTAATTTGTACACCATATAATACTGTAACAAAGTGCATATACATAAATAGAATAGCGTCTGGACAGTGTAATTAAGTGAAAGTCACATTTACCATAAAAAGCACAGATAAACACACACATACAAATAAAACAGTACACATTGGTCAATTGAATACAAACATTCATTATCTTCCCCTTTAAAAATCAAATGGAATTAAGGGATCAGTATGAATGACCGCCGGTTCAAATCCCTAAAATCCCTACGCCGGAAGACCGGCAGCAGTGAAGATCCCGAATGGTAAGTAAATTAACTATACCTAACCCTCTCCCTCCCCTAACCCTAACCCTCCCTTAGGGGTGCCTAACCCTAACTTCCCCCCTAGTGCCTAACCCTAACCCCCCTCCCCCGTAAGTGCCTAAAACCCTCCGTTCCCGCAGCCTAAGCCTAACCCTCCCGGGGGGGTTTATAGAATGAGAAGAGGCAGCGCTGTAACTCAATCAAAATACACGAAGAGAAGGGGCTGCTAAATAAAGTGCAGGCCACCCCGCCTGCTTGGTTAGGTTGCAGAGACAAACATAAATTTATTCAGCGCTCACCCAAGTCTGACACAATTAAATTTGACAATATTATAAGGTCAATAATTGTCTGACTGATGTAAATATAAAAGTATTTATTCAATAAAAGATACTGTATTCATAAAAAGTATCAATTTAAACATAGAGATTATAACCAATTGGTTAGGACATACAAAGTAAATACATTTTTATGGCTATAATGACATTTGAAGCAACAACTTCAAAATAGCTAAATTATATAACACCTTTCAGGTGTACTTGTGCTAGCAGGCAGATGTATATGATGGTGATATAAATGGATTGCCTAATACCGGTATACAACATTAATTGGACACAGATTCTTTAAACTTCGGTTACAAGAAAGGGAGATAGAATTGTAACCCCTTCTATTGCAAGGTGACATTTCTTCAATAGTCATTAAAGGCTGTCTTAATAGCAAAACCGTATTGCCAAGATGGGGCACAATTGCAACAGTCTAAGATGTAATAGCGGGTGATACGCCTGATTGGCGTTTTACTCACCCGTCCAGGCTGAGAGTGAGTGGCTATCTTCCATATCGGAGAGAGGCTCTGTTAGGTCTAGTATAAATATTCAAATCAGCTGCTTGCAGGAGATCTTCCTGTCAGGAACGCGGAGGTCCGTCTGTGTCTTTACTGTTCTCCGAAACAAGGGTGGGCTGTTCGCTCGTCTCGGGCACAGCCAGTGCAGGAGGTAATGGCAGACTTGCACTATGAAGTGTATCTGAAAGTGTCCGTGTCCAAAGGTTCCCACAATGCAAAGCGTTTCATCCACCATAGCAGGCTTCATCAAGCTGTGGTTAAGTCAAGGATTATCCTAACCACAGCCTGATGTAGTCTGCTACTTTTTATGAATACAGTATCTTTTATTGAATAAATACTTTTATATTTACTTCAGTCAGACAATTATTGACCTCATAATATTGTCAAATTGAATTGTGTCACACTTGGGTGAGCACTGAAAAAATTTATGTTTGTCTCTACAACCTCCCAGGGAGTGCCTAACCCTAACCTCCCCTCGGGGGTGCCTAACCCTTCCCCCCCTTCCCCTAGGCTTACCCTAACCCTCCTGTGGGGTTGTATAACCCTAAGTCCCTCCGAGGAGCCCCTAACCTAAACCCGTAGCTACTCGTGTCCGCTGCCTGGCTCACCTTCGTTCGGTATGCCCGGCGTTGGGTTCCCGGCATAGGGCTAATGATAGGCATCAGGATTTCGATGCCTATCATTAGTCCCCTGTCGGGATTGCACAGTCGGGAAGCCGGCGGTCAGCATTTCGACCATCGCCTTCCTGACTGAATACCAGAATTACTATTAGTTGCCACGGTCCAAATGCAAATAAGAATTAAGTAATGCAAATAGATGGCCATGCTCTTCCTATGCCTGCCTCCTTTCCCATCATATTCTGCCTCTTTAAGTGTAGGGAGATATAATCATAAGTTGCAACCAAATCTGCATGTTGACACTGGTAAGTATATTTTGTGCACATATGTGGTACAGAAATACCTATTTTACATATAAAAAGAAGCATAAGTTTAATTCTACACAAGAGTTCCCATCACTGGACTGTACTCCACCTTCTTTGTTATTACAATGAGGCCAGTCATTCGCTTCCAAAGCTTTAAATATTTTTCAAAGTACTTTGGTACTTCTAGAGAGTCATTTTTGTTTGTCAGTAGAATACTTCTAGTAGAGTTATTTTGATATATTTATAACGTGAAAGAATGTCTCCTTTGCGCAATATTCAGAAGCAGCTGTGATCCAGATGGTATCACCAATTACCCAATATGGAGCATGATTCAGGTTTGGGAATATAGTAAAATATAGCAAGTAAATGAGCATCTTGGTAAAACCAATGCTGCACTGCAGGTGGGGCAGATTTATAATGTGCAGAGAGATGTAGATTTGGGGGAGGTGCGTCCAAACTGATATCTAAATTGTAGTGTAAAAATAAAGCTATCCATCTTTGTGGGATACTTGCAAAAGCAGCCAGTATTTACCCCACATGCAAAAAAAAAATTATGTATTTGCACCCCTTGTATTGCAAGCAACATGGTTTGTCTAGGTCCACAGTTACTTGCTCTATCTTAAGGTCCTACACACTAGACCAGTGGTTCCCAAACTTTATTGAATCATGGCACCCTAGAGTATCAGCATTGTTTTCATGGCACCCCTAAGCCAAAAGTTTGTTATTGAGGAATTCAGAAATGTAGTAAAGTGAAGTAAATTGTGCTTACCTGTCATCCTTAGGGTCAGTTATGTGGTGGTCGACAGGTTTGTGCTTCTGTTTGTCCACATATTTACATTACATTGACCATAAATTATTTGATTTAGTGTTGGACCACCAACCTGATGCACCCCTGCAATTGTCCCGAGGCACCCCAGGATGCCATGGCGCACAGTTTGGGAACCACTGCACTAGACGATATTTTGAATGCTTTGGCCGATTACAACCCATCAGAACGGCAAATCATCCAGTGTGTCAGCACTAAGCGTACTCCAACAGCATCATCCACTGCATCTAAAGATCTTTTGTACATGCAGAAAGATCTGTCAATCTTGTTAATGATTTGCCGCAGATCGAGCAGTATGTACGTACTACCGAACGATGAACAATATGTCGTTCCAACAACGATGATGCGGGCGTCACTTGACAGGCACTCCTTGGATACTCCCCATTTCCATTTTGTGTGTGGATCATGGATCAGCAGCATTGGGGCATGATCACAACATCTTCTGGTGTACTGATGAGTATATATGCCACCAATGTGCATATATGCCACTGACAACAAATGTGTATATATGCCACTGGCCACCAATGTGTGTTATATGCCCCAGACCCCCAATATGTATATATACCAGTGACCCCCAATGTGTATTATATGTCACAAACCCCCAATGTGTATTATATGCTGCAGACCCCCAATGTGTATATATGAAACTGACTCCCAATGTGTATTGTATGCCTATGCCACTGACCACCAATGTATATTATATGCTGCAGACCCACAATGTCTTTTATATGCCACTGACCACAAATGAGTATTATATGCCACTTACCTCCAATGTGTATTATACAGTATGTCACAGACCCCCAATGTGTATTATATGCCGCAGACCCCTAATGTGTACATATGAAACTGACCCCCAATGTGTATTATATGCCACAGACTCCCAATGTGTATTATATGCCTATGCCACAGACCACTAATGTATATTATATGCCGCAGACCCACAATGTCTTTTATATGTCACTGACCACCAATGAGTATTATATGCCCATGACCACCAATGTGTATTATATGCCGCAGACCACCAATTTGTATTATATGCCTCAGACCCCCACTGTTACCACCAATGACGCTGCTGAATACCTAGGTTACCTGGGGATATTCTTTTTTTGTAATACACCCATTCTTCTTTTGAATTTTGCAGTTCTTTTCTGGCTTTCCGGCCTTCTCTGAGATTATTTGGAATTACAGAGACCTTGTCTCAGGTGTGTTATGTCCATGTATGCACCTCTAATCTACTTTGTGTAAAACACTACAGACCAACAATGTTTCTTATTTGCCACTAACCACCAATGTGTATTATATGTCACTGACCAACACATGTGTATTTTATGCCACAGACCCCCAATGTTACCACCAATGACTCAGATATCTACCCTACCCTATACCAATGTATGGTATCAAATAGAGTTTAGGCTTTTTCTTCCTCTTTTTCCATGTTGAAAATACATATGACCAATAACAGGTTTTGACAAGAGAATGTACACACACACTTGGTTATAGCAATTTATTTAATCATGCTTTAATTTAACTTTTCTATACTTTTTTCACTTTTCAATATCTTTATTTTAATATTTCGCCTATCTATCAATTTCATTATTATTTTTTTAGAATGTTATCATTAAAGGTTAAATTTTAATTATATAGGACAATCCAGAATTACCATACCATTATTCCGGTGAATTATTTCCTAGAGTGTACCAGGACAACTCATCTTTCCTTTTCTGTTCTTTGAAAACCTATTGAACCTGTTGTAATGTAGACTATTAAGTTTCATTTACACACAGGTCACTGCTATTTCTTTTTAAGAAGTTTTTTTTTTATAAAGACAATGACCTTTGTGTGAATGAATCTTGTTTTGTTTTAAGGTAGTCTAAACATTAAAAAGCACTTTAAATTATTATGCATATTAACACTTTATAAAAAAAAAAACTTTATTAAAAAAACTTCAAAGAAATTAAACAACTCCAACAACATTAAAAACAGTCAAAACACATGCAAACAGCATAAATAAATGTAACTAAAAATTATGTTAAAAGGAACCCGTTGATAGGGGGCCACGCCAATTGTCCAAAAAACTGGCCTCCCCCTTACTAGGGGTAGCCAGACATTGATTTGTAGTCTGTGTTTAAACAAATTCAAACGATTTTTGCAATGAGTTCCTGTATACACCAATTTTTTTTTCTGATAGATATGGACAAATACTGCAAATTCTGGACAGGGTTTCTGGAACTCTACAGGGAAAAGGAGTGTCTGTGGAGAGTCAATTCAAGAGACTACTCCAACAAACAAATAAAAAAATGAGCCCTCCAGGAATTAGTGGATTTCAGTAAGAGCCACCACAGTGCAGCCTCCACAAGAATATACAAATTCTACGGACGGTGCTCCTTAAGGAGCAAAAGAAGAGTCATGTGTCCAAGTCATCCGGAGCGGGGGAAGTTGACATATACCATCCTACCCTATGGTATTATGACTTATTGCACTTCTCCCTGGATCTGGACTCTCAGTACCCATCTCGGTGCTCATTGGACCATGAGTTTGGAGAAGAAATGGAAGATTTGGAGGACATGTCCAACGAGGATTTGGTGAGTGGAGACACGATACAAATACACCATGCCGAATGTTTAACAATCCAGAATACAGTCCACATTTGTCCTCTTGAGTTTATTTTAGACAGTCTTCCTGCCATGCCACTACCCCCACTCCATTAAAATAGGTCAGGTATTCCTCCCTGACCTGTTTAGCATGTGCAGTGCCCGTTTCACAAACCCCTATTGCTTGTACAGATGACCACCAATCCAAGTCCTCTGGCTTTTCTGGGTCATCTTGCATAGCTGTGTCTGTTGTCCTTTGCTGTATGGTTTCTGCCTTAGAAAATTATGCAGGACACAGTATGCCAAGTCGACCTAGTCGATCTTGTCTACACGCAGGTTGATGGCTGTGTGGGAGATGCGGAAGTAATTGCTCAGGATGCCAAACAGTCAGGTGTGCAGGTGACACCAGCCTGAACGAGGTAAGTCTGGGGCGACCTTAACGTTCTTTGTGTGGAAGGGGGAGGTTAGGTTGAGGGAGTATAGCGGGGTCAGGGTTAGCCTTTGGAGGGGAGAGGTTAGGATTAGGCATTCCCGGGGGAGGTTAGGACTAGGTACCTCCCCTGGAGGGTTAGGTTTAGGGTGCTGTAAGAGTGGGATAGGGTTAGGCACCCCCTGGTGGAGTTTAGGATTAGGCACTAGGGGGGAGGTTAGGGTTAGGCACCGCTATGGGAGGGTTAGGGTTAAGGGGGGGAGAGTGGGGTATGGATTCAGCTGCTGGGGCTTCATACCCATTCCGTTTGAAGGACCCACCATCCGAAGCACGGCCATTCTTACTAGGGGTGAGCGGGATCGCAGTTCCAAAATCCAAACCCCCCGATCCCCCCCCCCCGATCCGAGCCAGGAACTGAGTCAGGCTCAGATTTATCCACCTGGCTCGGATCTGAACTTGAGGCAAAACGTCATCATACTGCTGTTGTATTCTTGCAGATTTTGGATTCTATAAAAGGTCCCATGATCACTGCCATTTTTCATTCTGGCTGTGAGTTAGGAGGGAGCTGGGAGCTCAGTGTGTTAGATAGACTGTTATAAAAATAAAAAATAATAAAGTATGGCTGACTACTGTGAAGAGGGAGGGAGCTGTTGCCGATGCTGACAATAGGGGCTGGCTGGCTACTGTTTTTCATATACAATACATAGGGGCTGGCTGGCTACTGTTGTCCTTTTCCATATAGGGGCTGGATGTGTTGTCCAGGGGCTGCACTGTCTGCTGTAGGGGTACATTAATACAAATAATTTTTACAGCGGGTGCCCTGTCTGCTTTAGGGGTACATTCATACAAATCATTTTTACAGGGGGTGCCCTGTCTGCTGTAGGGGTACACTCATACAAATAATTTTTACAGGGGGTGCCCTGTCTGCTGTAGGGGTACACTCATACAAATAATTTTTACAGGGGGTGCCCTGCCTTCTGTAGGGGTACGTACATACAAATAATTTTTATAGGGGGTGTCCTGTCTGCTGTAGGGGTACGCTAATACAAATATTTTTTACAAGGGGTGCCCTGTCTGCTGTAGGGGTATGCTCTTACAAATAATTTTTACAGGGGGTGCCCTGTCTGCTGTAGCAGTACACTCTTACAAATATTTTTTACAGGGGGTGCTCTGTCTGCTGTAGGGGTATGCTCTTACAGATAATTTTTACAGGGAGTGCCCTGTCTGCTGTAGCAGTATGCTCATACAAATATTTTTTACAGGGGGTGCTGTCTGCTGTAGGGGTACACTCAGGGGCGCCGAGAGGGGGGGAGCGGGTACAGATTACCGGGCCCGGGCTTCCTGAGGGGCCCGGCGGGGGCCCGGGTCTGGCGCCGCTCCCCCTCCCTCACAGCAGCCCAGCACACAGCATGTGCTGAGCTGCTGTGGAGACTGCTCGTGGCTGCTGAGTAGCAGCCACAACAGTCTCCTATGCCTGTGGGGGGGAGCGATCACACTGATCGCGCCCCCCTGGCTTTGAGCAGGGCTGAGGGGGCCCAGAGCGCCCCCCCATCCCAGCGCGCAGCGCCGCTGCAATTTTTTTTTCCGGGAAGGGGGCGTGGCTATGCTGCCCCAAAATACAGATCATTTTTACAGGTGCTGTCCTGTGTGGTGCAGGGCTACACTGCCCAAAAATATAAAATACAAATAATTTTTACAGTGGCTGTCCTGTGTGTTGTGGTGTAGGCCGCTGCCCTTCTGCAATTTTTATAAGTGCTATCCCAAAAATGCCCAAGGTGGGTGATATAGCCAGACACTTTGAAGGCTGTAAGTTTGAACTGCTTTATAGAAAACATGTGAATGAAACCTTTCCACACTGCAGAACATGATGGAGAAATCCCTTGAAGTTCAGCATCTAGAGCATCTTTTTTCATGTTCTCTGAGGCCTCTCCTGACTGTGAAGAAAGATTATCCACACTGTAGTCTTCCATTGTGACTTTAAATTGTGATTTCAATGTTGTCCACTGGCTGAGATCCATCTCATCTGAGGGTTGGATTTTCCCCATGCAAATTAGACAATTCAGATCCAGAAGGTGACTCATATTTAGCCTTGGTGTCAGTCTCTCTTTTGGCAGAATTTGCACAATCTTGGTCTTGGGGGCACCATGATGAATCAGAAAGATCCTCCAGGGTAAACATCTGATCTGGTGTTGTATCTATTTCTAGTAAACCTTTATGTGTGAGTTTAGTCATCTGCCGCTTGTGGTGGAGCTCTTTTTCTGCTTTCTCAATGATCTCCAGACACAATGTAAAACTTAAACCTTAAACTAAAATGTTGCATTTAATACTCTATTCCGCTTGTTCACATATCTAAGTAATATGGTTTAGTGGACAGTGGGATCAACGGCAATTTCATGGCGACTAACTAACTCTGTTTTTTTTTATGTGCCTGTACAGGTTGGGAAATTCCTTTACAGAACAGAAGGTTTGCAAAGGATTATCTGAGGCAATTGTTTATTTATTTTTGGAAAGCATGCTTCCTGTTCCTGGTCCTCTTCTGGGATGAAAAAAATCCACTCCCAGCAAGCAGGCATGGCGCTCAAGAAAGAATACCCAAGAAAGACACAACGTAAGACTAAAACCTTAAATCTGAAATGTTGCATGTAATGCTCTGTTCTGCATGTTCACATATCTGATATGGTTAAATGGACAGTGGGAACAATGACAGTTTGAAGGCCACTAACTAACTCTGTTTTTTTTACGCCCCTGTACAGGTTGGGAAATGCCTTTAGAGAAGGAATATGTAAGTCAATTGTTTTTGGAAGCACTCTTCCTGGTCTCCTTCTGGGATGAAAATCCACCCCTAGCCGCAGAAGCAGGTGCAGGATTCTCAAGAAAGACACAACGTAAGGCCTTAAATCAGGGGTAGCCAGCCTCTGTCCTTGAAAGCTCACGGTTTCCAGATGACCTAGCTGGTGCACAGGTGTTTTCATTACTCAGCACCACATTTGAAAAGAGCCACAGGTGGAGTTAATTATTTATTACAGTTGTGATTCTGTGAGGAGACCTGGAAAACATGCACTGTTGGTAGCTCTCTGTGCTGGTTAAGTGGCACTTTGAGGCCACTAACTAACTATGTTTTTTTTATGTCCCTGTACAGGTTGGGAAATGCCTTTAGAAGGTTTGCAAAGGATTATTTAAGTCAATTATTTATTTGTTTTTGGGAAGCACTCTTCCTGGTCCCCTTCTGGGATGAGAAAATCAACTCCCAGCAGCAGCCATGCTCAAGGATTCTTCAGTGGCAAGGCTGCTGCCCGAAAAATAAATAAATAAAAAAAACTATTTTTTTTGTGTGCGTGTTAGCCACACCTGTCATGTCATCGGCACACTTTTTATGCCATCTTTTCTCTGTAGAGCCAGTTTGTGCAGGGACAGATTAATTGCCAGCTTGTTTTGTGGGGGCCAAAACAAACCAATAATTTTAGCCACAGTCGTGTGGCAGACCCTGGTGCTGAAATTATTGGTTTGTTAAAGTGTGCATGCCCTGTTTATACAACATAAGGGTGGGTGGGAGGGCCCAAGGACAATTCCATCTTGCACCTCTTTTTTTCTTTGCATTATGTACTGTTTGGGGCCTAGTTTTTCAAACTGCCATCCTATCTGCCACTGCAGTGCCACTCCTAGATGGGCAACGTGTTTGTGCCGCCCACTTGTGTGACTTAGCATAGTCATCCAGCTACCTTGGTGCAACCTTTTGGCCTAAAAGCAATATTGTGAGGTGTTCAGGATATGGGTGTGCATCGGCCACTTCTCGTGTTTTTGATCTGGATCTTTCTTCATGTTTTGGATATGGATTGGTTTTGCCAAAACCACCCTTCCGTGTTTTGGGTTCTGGGTTTTGTGTTTTGGTTCTGTATTTTTTTGGAAAAAAGCATAAAAACAGCTAAAATCACATAATTTGTTTTTTTTTGTTCCTACGCTATTATTAACCTCAATAACATTCATTTCCACTCATTTCCTGTCTATTCTGAACACCTCACACCTCACAATATTGTTTTTAGGCAAAAAGGTTGCACCGAGGTAGCTGGATGACTATGCTAAGCGATACAAGTGGGCGGCACAAACATGTGGCCCATCTAGGAGTGGCACTGCAGTGGCAGACAGGATGGCAGTTTGAAAAACTAGGCCCCAAAGAGTACATACTGCAAAGAAAAAAAGTATGCTAGATGGAAATGTCCTCCTCATCCACCGATTCCTCACCCTCTCCAGTATTGTCCTAATCTTCACAGAGTATTAATTTGTCCCACCACAGGTTCCTCTGTACTTTCTGGAGGCTGGTCATCCTGGAAGAATTGATAATTAATTTTGATGAACATCATCTTCTCCACATTTTGTGGAAGCAACCTCCTACGCCTTTCGCTGACAAGGTTCCCGGCTGTACTAAAAAGTCATTCAGAGTACACACTGGAGGGGGGCAACTTAGGTAAAATAGAGCCAGTTTGTAAAGGGGCCTCCAAATTGCCTCTTTTTCCTTCCAGGACAGGTACGGACTGTCTGATATGCCTACTTAGATGTTGTCACCCATGTAATCCTCCACCATTCTGTCAATGGTGACAGCATTATATGTGACAGTAGAAATTGTTGGCAGGTCCTTCAGACTGGACCAGATGTCCAAACTTGGTCCTGCCTGCCCTGCATCACTGCCAGTGGGTTGCTTAGGATACCTAAGTTGTTTCCTGGCAGCCCCAGTTGTGGGAGAAAATGAAGAAGGAGCTGTTGACGTGTCACATTCTGCTTCAGCTGACAGTGTTTTCACCAGCAGGTCTTTGCACCTCTGCAAGCTTGTGAGATACCACATAGGCTTTAAACCTAGGATCAAGCACGATGGCCAAAATGTAGTGGTCTGATTTCAACAGATTGACCACCCTCGAATCCTGGCAAAGCAAATGAAGGGCTTCATCCACAAGTCCCACATACCGAGTGGAATCGCTCCATCTTAGCTCCTCCTTCACTTTTTCCAGCTGCTTCTGCAAAAGCCTGATGTCGGGAATGACCTGACTCAAGCTGGCAGTGTCTGAACTGACTTCACGTGTGGCAAGTTCGAAGGGCTGGAGAACCTTCCACAACATGGAAATCATTCTCCACTGCACTTGAGTCAGGTGCATACCCCCTCCTTTGCCTAT
Source organism: Taudactylus pleione (assembly GCA_031769625.1). Classification (NCBI taxonomy): domain Eukaryota; kingdom Metazoa; phylum Chordata; class Amphibia; order Anura; family Myobatrachidae; genus Taudactylus; species Taudactylus pleione. The sequence goes on along the minus strand of JAUIMM010000016.1, from coordinate 8,161,935 downwards.
GTCATAGGAGGATGTATAGGCTTGAATGGCCTTTTTCTGCTCCTCCCTCCTCTGAAGCATATAGAGGGTTGAGTTCCAATGCATCACAACCTCTTGCTTCAGGTGATGGCAGGGCAGGTTCAAGAGTGTTTTCTGGTGCTCGAGTCTTTGGTACGCAGTGGCTGAATGGCGAAAGTGGCCAGAAATTTTTTGGGCTACCCAAAGAGTCTCCTGCATACCCTTGTCATTTTTCAGAAAATTCTGCACCACCAAATTTATTGTGTGAGCAAAACATGGGAAGTGCTGGAATTTGCCCAGATGTAATGCCCGCAAAATATTGGTGGCATTGTCAGATATCACAAATCCCCAAGAAAGTCTAAGTGGGGTAAGCCATTGGGCGATGATTTCCCTCAGTTTCTCTAAGAGGTTGTCGGCGGTGTGCCTCTTACTGAAACCAGTGATACACAGCATAGTCTGCCTTGGAACGAGCTGGCATTTCTGGGATGCTGCTACTGGTGACGCTGCTGTTGTTGCTGCGTAAGGCGATACATCTACCCAGTGGGCTGTCACAGTCATATAGTCCTTAGTCTGCCCTGTTCCACTTGTCCACATGTCCATGGCTAAGTGGACTTTGTGTACAACTGCATTTTTTAGGACACCGAGGACACTTTTTTCTGACGTCTCTGTACATTCTCGGTGTACATTCTCGGTATCGCCTGCCTAGTGAAATGGGATTTGGTACCGGGGACACACTACTTCCATTAATTTTCTAAATCCCACTGCACTAATGGCGCATACCGAATGCACGTCTAACACCAACATAGCTGTCAATGCCTCAGTTATCCGCTTTGCAACTGGATGACTGCTGTCGTACTTCATCCTCCATGCTAAGGACTGTTGGAGGGTCAATTGCTTAGTAAAAGAAGTAGTGGTGTTCCTACTTCCTCTCTGGGATGATGAACAACTCCCAGCAGCAAGAGCAGCAGCGGCAGCAGTAGGTGTAGCAATGCAGGATCCTCCGGAGGAATCCCGGATAGGAGAATCAGTCATGCCAGTGACATGGCCTGCCAGACTACTTCTGATCCTGACTGAGGAGGAAGTTGATGAGGAGGGAGTTTGCAGGCGGTGTGGTTTGCAGGCGCTTGGAAATAACAGGACAAAGGGATTTAGGTGTCCCTGGACTGCTTACGGTCTTAGCCACAGTTTCTGAACTTGACAGTAACTTTTTATGAACGCGCTGCAGGTGACATATAAGGGAGGATGTTCCTAGGTGGTTAACATCGCTACCCCTACTTATTCCACTTTTACATATGGTACATATGGCAAGACAGTTGTTGTCTGGATTTGGATAGAAATATTTCCAGACCAAAGAGGTGGAATGATTGGTCTTCTGCCCAGGTATGACCATGATGGGCTTTTTCATCCCACGGACCACAACTGTGTTCCCCGGGGCCTGATTTAGATAAACCACATCACCATCAGAATCCTGCTCGTCAACTTCCTCCTCAGCGCCAGCTACACCAATATCCTCATCCTGTTGTACTTCAACAGTGACATCTTCAATTTGAAATATATCAGCAACTGAACTGTGGGTGCTCCTTCCAGCACTTGCAGAGAGCCTGCAAATTGTGGAAGGAGCCACCTCTTCCTGTCCAGTGTTGGGAAGGTCAGGCATCGCTACCGCCGCCACACTTGGACTCTACTTGGGGATTTGTGATATCTTCTTAGAAGAACGCACAGTTCTTTGCTGTGATTTTGCCAGCTAAACAATTTGAATTTTTCTGGGAGGAGGAGGGCTTCCATTGTCATGTGAAGCTGAACCACTAGTCATGAACATAGGGAAAGACATTAGCCATTCCTTGCCACTCCGTGTCATAAATGGCATATTGGCAAGTTTACATTTCTCCTCAGATGACTTCCATTTATTTTTTAAGGTCATTTTACTGAACTTTGACTTTTTGGATTTTACATGCCCTCTACTATGACATTGGGCATCGGCCTTGGCAGACGACGTTGATGGCATTTCATCGTCTATGTCATGACTAGTGGCAGCAGCTTCAGCACTAGGTGCTGCTACTTTGTTAGTGCACGTGCGGCTAATGCGCACACAAACACAGAAAAATAAACACTTTTAAAATGTTTTAATTGTTTTAGGCACTTGGGGGTTGCACCACCCTTCAACAGACCAGCCGGCCCCTGATTTATGAGACAGGTTCATGCTTGGCGCTGCTATTTTGTTGATGCACGTGCGGCTGACGCGCACACAAACACAGAACTTTTTTTTTTTTTGCACTTGGGGGGAGCACCCCTGATGGACAGAGCACCACCTGGACAACCCTACAGCACCCCTTTAGTACTACAGTGACACAGGAGCCACTGAAGCCCCTCTATTCTGTCTGCACACAGCTCCTATGGACAACACAGCCTTTATGGGACAACAACACTGCACAACACAGCACAGCCAGCCCCTATGGACTTTGGACACAGCTCCTATGGACAACAGCAGCAACAGCACAGCAACCCCCACCCTCCCTCTTCACTGTCCACAGCCGGATTGAAACATGGCGCCGGCATGAGGACTTTTTATAGAATCCAAAACCTGCGAGAATCCGACAGCAGGATGATGATGTTTTGCCTCGATTTCAGTTCCGAGCCAGACGGGAAAACTTGAGCCTGACTCGGTTCCCGACTCGGATCGGGTGGGTTAGGATTTCTAAAATCCGAACCCGCTCATGCCTAGTTAAAAATAGACTGGAAATGGGTGAAAATTAATGTTATTGGGGGTAATACTAACGTAGGAACAAAGAAAAACCTAAAATTCTGTGATTTTAGCTGTTTTTATGCATTTTACCAAAAAAATACAGATCCAAAACCAAAACACGAAAAGTGGCCAGTGCACACCCCTAATTCTTAACAACATCCACAAACAGAAATTCATAGTTTGCATTCACCACAGCCATGAGAATAATCCCTTGTAGTTATAATAATAAGATCCACTGTTGGCAGGTGGGGTTATTCGAACATGCCTGCTATCTAGAGCTCTGCAGCAGTTAGAAGTTCCACCTATGGTCAAATTCATCATCAATGCTTTTCCATTCCTCCACAGTTGTAGGGAACTAGAATAAAATAAAAAAATGTTTAAAACAAGACCTTTATGCAAATTTTTTTTTCTTAACATACTTCAACCCAGACCTAGACATCGATGCCACCCAAGACCTAGGCGGCATCATGGAGAGTTACAGGGAAAGCAACACCCCTCTGGACCAATTCGACATCCTAGCCTCTCACATGGGGAGCACTATGCGTCAGATGGTCCCGGAGCAGCAGCTCTAATTTGAATGGCTAGTGTATGACTTGATCATCCGAGGGAATACTAGCCAACTTACTCAGCATACCTGTATAACGGAGCCTCAGCACCACTCAATTGGCCCTCCCTACACTACACACGACAGCCCCTGTAAAAATTATTTGGATGAAGGGCAGCGTACACCACACAGGGCAGCCCCTGTAAAAATTATTTGGCTGAAGGGCACCGTACACCACATAGGACAGCCCCTGTAAAAATTATTTGGATGAAGGGCAGCTTACGCCACACAGGGCAGCCCCTGTACTAAAAATTATTTGATGAAGGGCAGCTTACACCACACAGGGCAGCCCCTATAAAAATGATTTGGATGAAGGGCAGCATACCCCTACACCACACAGGGCAGACCCTGTAAAAATTATTTGGACTGAATATAAAGCACAGGACAGCACCACTGGACTGGACTGGACTGATACAGCAGAGCAGGTCACCCCCAGACTTATACAACGGCACAGCCCCACTGTACTGGACTCATACAGCAGAGCAGGTCACCCCCCAGACTGATACAGCAGAACAGCACCACTGGACTGGACTGATACAGTAGAACAGGTCACCCCCAGACTGATACAGCAGCACAGCACTACTGGACTGGACTGATACAGCAGAGCAGGTCACCTCCAGACTGATACAGCAGCACAGCACCACTGGACTGGACTGATACAGCAGAGCAGGTTGATATGATACAGCAGAGCCACTTTTCCACAGACACTTCACTACACGTCCTCTCACTACACTCTCCAGGACTGGAGTGACGGGAGGCACGAAATGTGCTAAGTCCGGGTCTCGCGAGAATCCAACACCAGGATTATGACGTTTTGCCTCGTCCTGGGAACCGAGTCTGGCGGGAAAATCCGAGCCAGACTCAGTTCCCGGGTCGGATCAAGGGGACTCGGGGTGGGTTGGATTTTGATCTCAAAGTATCGACGTCAGGGTGCTTGACAAAGATCAATGATCTTAAATTCAATATCCAAATTTCCAAAAAATGGAAGGAAGCACTCGTCAATTAGGATTAAACATGAGAACCTTTCTCAAGACGGGAGTGTAATACAATATGATGTACAAAGATAATACATCTGTAAAAGAGATAACAAGGATAATCAAGACAATGTCTAGTAGGCTCCACTAAATTATAAGGGAACATAAACATAGAAATAAAAATAAAATAAATAATAACAAGGGAGTGCGCCATGTATTGTGTATATCTCTAATACTATATATGTGTCTATTGCTGTATATGTCCAAAGTATAAGCATAGCTATTTTGGCATCATATACTATCTGTATAATATTCCCTAAATCGGCTATCAAAACTATAATAATATAAAGACAATGCTGATAGCTATCACAGTCGCCATAATGTAAAGTCAGGATAGGACTAATGTATGCAGATAAATATCACAAATTATGATGAGACAAATCACAGCATGTGAGAGCAGATACACGTGACTGCAGGGTTCATATACTGTGATGGAACAAATTACAGCATATCTGTGGCATATTAATACTGATGTATAATATAAATACAGATAAGGAAAATACAATGTAACAATCAGACATACAGATGGGCCCAGCTAGTTTGTTGCTCATAGCGCACCCATCAAGCCTTTGTGTCGAGCCATGGGACATTACGTGATGGCTGGACTTTGGCGTACCGTGGTATTCTTCAATGAAAGATATGCTATGGCATGTAATAACCTCTTAACCGCTGGGTGGCGTGTGCTCCACTGATGTAATTTGTACTGAATACCATAATCTTAAAATGGATAGATATCACAATCACGCAGTGTATTTGCATATTGCATGTTCGCACAACCAATCTTTTTAATATCACATAAGCTTTTAGAACGGGACACAAATCAGTACACACACTTTACATACAGTAGCTGTACAGTAGTGTAATTTCTGTGTTCTTATGATGGTTTATCCGATACTATACATTAATGAGACGCACGCACAGCTTTCAATGAGATGAATTATTCTCTAATGGTGGGGTACTGTATATATATATGTACTAGTATAATATTTTGAAAGGAAGACATTTTTTTATTATTAAATACAGCAGCAGATGGGTGGCGATGCAATGGGGAAGCCGGCTGATGTTAGCCCAACAGCCGGCTTCCCGACTGCATTATCCCGGCTAGGGTTAAATGACAGGCATCTAGATCTAGACACCTGTCATTTTTCCGATACCGGGAGACAGGTGCCTGGCATCCCGATCGAAGGGATGTCGAGCGCCGCTAGCGGACAGCTGCAGGGGGGGGATAGGGTTAGGTTTAGGGCTCCCAGGGGGGACTTAGGTTAGGCACCCCCCGGGAGGGTTAGGGTTAGCCCAGGTGGAGGGAGGGTTAGGGTTCGGCACCCCCTGGGGCTTAGGTTTAGGCAGTGGGGAAGGGGAGGGTTAGGGGTAGGCACTTAGAGGGGGGATTAGGGTTAGGCACAGGGGGGCGGTTAGGGTTAGGCACCCCTAAGGAGGGTTAGGGTGGTTAGGTTAGTAGATACTTACCTTAGGACGATCGGGATTTCCAGCGCTGTTGGGCTTCCGCTGCCGGGCTCTGCTGTTTTGTCGGGCTGCCGCTGCCGGGATTCGAACTCCCGGCCATGCGGCCGCCGGGATATCATACTGATTCCGGTGGGTGGAGTGCACAAGGATGAGCCTGCTATTGACATTGTAAACGTTGCCTGCTCTAATTCGCAGATGTCACATCACATACACAGGTGTGGTTCTTGACATGGTTGGCATGTGGGTTAGTGGTTAGGTGATAACCTTGCAACAGTGCTTGTCGCAGGTTCGAGACCTGGAAAATAAAATTATTATTATTATTATTATTATTTTTTAAATCTTCACTACAGGATTTAGTGGTGGTTTCATGACTTCAGAAACTGGTAGTGGGCTCTGTTTGAAAGAGGGTTCTCTGTATTACAAACTGAGTGTGCATTTTAAAGTGCAAACTTGTGGCACTGTAGGCGCTTTACTTGCTGTCAGCTCCGGGGGGTTATATGCAATACTGGGTCAACTCAGATACTGTACCTGTATAAATGACACAACTCACACACCACTAAGTCCTGTAGTGAAGATTTATTAAAAAACAAAAACAAAGTGTCCCTTACCAGGTCTCAAACCCATGACGGCCACTCCTGCAAGCTGATCACCAAACCTCTAACCCACAGTCGCACCTGTTGTATACAGCTAGCTGTGCATCAGTTTAGTGCTGATTGCACTGTGTAAATCCAGATCAGCTCCACTAGGCATGCGCAGTATTATGAGACTCAATACGCCACAGCGTAGCGTGACTAGCAGGGTGCTACATGGCCTATGGTGGAACAAACTACAGTAGCTGGGCACATCTAGTGTATATAATGTATTGTGTTCAGTAAGGGTTGGATAACAATACTGAACTATGAAGATTTAAAAAATATATATATATATTTTCAAGGTCTTGAACCTGTGGGACAAGCAGTGTAGCAAGGTGATCACCTAACCCCTAGCCCACATGCCAGTCCTATCAAGAGCTGCTCCTGTTGTGTATGTGATGTGACATCTGCGAATTACAGCATACAATGTGTACTGTGAGCCTCTGTAGCACGACTGGCATATGGAGCGGCTCCATTGGGCTTATGCCAGAGATCCCATTGCAACCCCTCCACTGGGCATGCACCAGAGATTCCATTGTAACTTCTCAGAGCTGACAGCCACCACAGCGCCGGTGTGCCAACATTGCCACAAGTTTGCATTTTTAAAAGCACTCATTTTGTAATACAGAGACCTCTCTTTTAAACAGAGCCCACTACTAGTTTCTAAAGTCATGAAATCACTATAGTGTCTAAGTCTGGGACAGCGCCGACAGTGCTGACAGTGCCACAAGTGTGCATCTTAAAACACACCCTCAGTTTGCAATACAGAGATCCCTCTTTCAAACAGCCCGCTACTAGTTCCTAAAGTTATAAAATCTCTGTAGTGTTTAAGTCTGGGTTGCACTGTGTGTGACTCCCGACATACTGGGTATGCATAGTGCTATGATCTTCCATGCGTCACAGCATAGCACGACTGGCGTATGTGCCAGAGATCCCATTGCAACCCCTCCACTGGGCATGTGCCAGAGATCCAATTGTAACCCCTACACTGGGAATGTCCCAGAGATCCCATTGTAACCCCTCAGCTGACAGCCACCAAAGCGCCGACAACGCCGACATTGCCGCAAGTGTGCACCTTAACATGCACTCACTTTGTAATACAGAGACCCCTCTTTTAAACAGAACCTGCTACTAAAGTCATGAAATCATGTCTTCTCTTTGGCGATTGGTGCATGCAATTCAGTTATAGTACATGTTATATTGGACTCCACTGGCACATGTCTATTTCTATATCGATGACATTTCTAATTGGTTCCCCCAGGAGATTGGAGGTGAATTTGAGTTCAACTGAACACTAGCACATATAGTCTATATGTAGGATCGCTACCATGCACCATTCCCCTTCTCTGTATTGCGCATACCCTGATCCCATCACTATATCGAATGTGAATTGATCAGTTGCTGCCTAAATCGTTACAGACATGCGGCATCTGCTTATATGATGCACAGAATCACACTGAAACTTTCACCCATGGGATATGAATGGTTGGCGTACACCCTGCAGCACTTATTGAACTGCCATCCCTGTCTGAAGATATGCTTTTTTCCCTTTCCTCTAGGCTCCACTTAAAACAAAGGTGCATGCAGAAATGACACCTTCTTTTCCTTTTTTTTCTCTGTCTAACACGCCCCCATTTGTTATCTCTAGGGTGATGACATCACCTGGAAAACACCCACTCTTATCAGGTTAATCCCCACAGATGTAGCCCAATTAGTTACACCATAGCAGTCACTCTGTATTTAAAACCCTGCTGTATCTGCGCTCACAACAGCAGCATGCCTCATGTACCACTGCCTGGCACGGCTAGTATGGTGATTCTACTCAGTACCTGCTGAACAAGGTAAACCTTTCAGTTCTTGCTACCTACAGTGTTATCATTTCGTTAGACACTCCTCACTTTATATCTCTGTCTAGCACAGCCAGTATTGAGACTTTTGTCTCTGAACCAGCATTTGCTGGTTCAGTAACTTTTCAGGTATCGTTATCTGCCAGCACTGTTAGGCCGTATTCACTTCACTGTGCGCTATTATGCCATGTATCATCTGTGTGCATACACTATCCTTACCTTGTAACTTTATCATTTTATGTCCGATTGTTACATTTTATCTGCTTATCTGTATGTATATTTTGCATCAGTATAGCTCAGTGTAGCTTCATTATGTTATGTCTGATTGTTACATTGTATTTTCCTTATCTGTATTTATATTATACATCAGTATTAATATGCCACAGATATGCTGTAATTTGTTCCATCACAGTATATGAACCCTGTGGTCACGTGTATCTGCTCTCACATGCTGTGATTTGTCTCATCATAATTTGTGATATTTATCTGCATACATTAGTCCAATCCTGACTTTACATTATGATGACTCTGATAGCTCTGATAGCTATCAGCATTGTCTTTATATTATTATAGTCTTGATAGCCAATTTATGGTACATTATACAGATAGTATATGATGCCAAAATAGCTATGCTTATACTTTGGACATATACAGCATTAGACACATATATAGTATTAGAGATATACACAATACATGGCGCACTCCCTTGTTATTATTTATTTTTATTTTCATTTCTATGTTTATGTTCCCTTATAATTTAGTGGATCCTGCTAGACTTTGTCTTGATTTTCCTTTTTATCTTTACAGATGTAATATCTTTGTACATCATATTGTATTACACGCCAGTCTTGAGGTTCTCATGTTGAACCGAAACGTTGACACAATTTGTGGCAGATTATAAATTACGCCGGTCTTGGCTCATTATAAATATGAATTCTTCTAATAAAAAACTGGTTGTTTCAACCTAACTGGCGAGTGCTTCCTTCCGTTGTTTGGAAATTTGGATGATATATGTATGTATGTATGTATGTGTATGTATGCATGTGTATATATTTTATTATATACACACACAGCGCCCATACACTGTCCCCCAATTGCTGGCTCCACAGATATTTTGTAACAGCTCCCAGATACTGTCCCCGAATTGCTGGCTCCACAGATTATTTTTTTTGCAGCTCCTAGAAAATACACAGAACAGAAAGTGGATTCGACTGTTTCCGCCCGGACAGTGCGCCCTCGCTTTTATTCTGGGGGAAGGATCTCTGCCCTCCAGCCTGACCTCACCTTGCACTGTGACATGGCCAAGCTACTCTCTCAACATGATCTTCCCATTAGGGGCTCCACCCAGCATCCGTACGGTGTCTGTCGGCAACAAGGATACTTTGATGAGGGGCAGAGGGTTTCTTGCAGGATGGACTGTCTGAAAAAAAAGCCCGGGGAGAACAATGATATGTCACATAAAGATATATTCATTGACTAAGTTCTCCAGACAATACATAAAGTTAATACACCAAAAATATAGCACAATAAGTGCATTCTTGTAATAGTGCTAATTAATATCTATACTTGATCGTAAGTCCTAAAATAATAACTTCTACATTTAATATAACCCTTGCTCAATTCTTAATATTTATGGAGAGACTGAGAGTTTTCTTGGCTAATAACTTAGATATTTTTCAATGGTATGGCTTCTGGACACTCAGAATGTCGACAATCAGAAGGGGGACAGCAGCATGTTGGACCTGACATCAGCACAGCGATGTAAAGCATCCCAACTGTCGGCAGTAAATTCTTAAACCTGATGGTAAAGCATCACGGTCAAAGTTGTAAAGCTAAGATGGTAACGGCACTTTACATCACATAACTAGCATGACGGCATGTCGGGTTCAACATACCACTGTCTGTCTTCTACTTGTTGACATTCTGAATTTTGAGAAAATAACTACTTCCATTTTCAAATATATGCACTATTTTGCTCTATCATGACCCTAGATATTTATTTGTGGATAAAGCCTTCGTCTCAACCCTCTAAATATGCTGTGGAACCAGCTGGAAGAATATATCCCTTTACTTGCATTCTCCCCTTTTTTCTTCTCTCGGTTTCTCCTTTATCCTATTATAACTGTCTACCTTTCCTTACGTATAAAGTGTTTATTGACAATGCTTTACTCAATTTAATATTTTATTACTAATGCATGGAATGTCAACCTAATAATATTGCCTATTTCTACCCAGCACTATTAAAAACTGTTGAAATGTAAAACAAACCTATTGCATATATGCATAACTTGGCCTTAATAATGCAGATTCTATCATTTCTCTAAATTTCCACTTTTGATTGACAACATAAGATAAGTTTTGTTACAGCATCCACCTTGCTACTTGTTACTTTACTACTTTACATACTCATGTAAGAAAATATTAATATATTGACTTTAATACAAAAATGTTATATTTGATCATTGTAACTAGAAGCTAAAATGATCCCCCCATTCCCGAGCCCACCTTAGGACACCTTCATTACAGTTTGACAGGTGTACCGCCATCATCTCCTAAAAGTACACGCAAGTGGCGTAAAACTTCACATGTGAGCCCATGGTTTTAAATATTGATTTACAGTAGTACAAGACAATAATAACTTATTTTAATGTGCTTAAAAGATTCATAAACTGTTAATAATAATAATAATAATAATAATAATTAATAAAAAACCAAGAGTGGTCATAATTTAGCAGAGTGCTTCTCTTTACCACATTCATTTTAATACCTATTGAAGATGTCCATAAAGCTAGTAGGGTGCAGGAGATGGGGAAGACAGCTGTTTGGTTAGGTGGTGGCACAAGTGTTTTTCACAGCAATTATACAAAAATTAATGTTACTGCTTTGGAAATGTAACATGTATGAACATGCCAACTCCTGGCTGACCAGAAACATTAGGATAGGGCGCAGCCATGTAATGCTCCTTACAACATGTACAGTTCAGTGTCTTTCTCAGAAAAATAATTCACAAACAAATATCTCAATGTGTGTCTCACACTATTGCAAAAGATACAAAAAGAAACATTGTGCTGGCACTGAGCAGGGTAACCCTCCCTACTAAATTAACTATTTGTGTTTTGTTCCCAAGCAACACCCAGTCTCCTTTCACCATGACTATGTACACATATGCAATTCTGTTTCTTTTCTTTAGTCTTAAAACATAATCTGCATGCTGCATTACAGGTTTTCCTGTACTACTACAACTACAGTTCCCACCACACAAAATGAAATCAAATGTAAAATAAATGTTGTTCTTTGTTTAACAAGTCACAGAATGACCGCTGTGAGATAACATACTGTATACTTTGGGCTAGATTAAATTAGCCTCGGTGCTTACCATGGGCAGATAGCCTCAAGCTTTAACGCCTTGAGCTATTCAATTATAAACCCATTGCCTCCTGTGGTAAGCCTGGATTAACTTCCCGGAGCTATGGGTTAACATGCTTACGATAAGGACAGTAAGGCCTACTTACTGCAGATTTCTGTTCGCACAGGACTGTGCGAACAGAAATCCAGTGTAGCCTGCGGCGGGCAGAGGGCACCATTATAAGCTCGCAGTAAGCACCACTTCTAATAGATTATACCCCTTTGTATTGCTATTATGTGCTATGCAGTGTTGTAGCTAGCGCTCCCGGCACCCGGTGCAGACCGTGCCCCCTCTGTATGATGTCACATGGAGGGGGCATGGCCTGCACCGGGCGCCGGGAGCGGGTGATTACAGCAATACCTGGAGCATCCTCAGGATGCTCCGGGGGGCTGTAAAGGCAGCGTTGTAACCATCTGGAGCATCCTAAGGATTCTCCAGGCGGCACTGCTGCAGAGATTCTGGCAGCAGGGTGCCATTACAGGCACCCTACTAGCCAGATGCATGAGCTGTGGGTGAGCGGTGGTGCCACCCACAGAGCACTGCGCTCTGTGCGGCCGCCCCGCTCGCACACCCCTAGTTACGCACCGGGTGCTATGCATCAATAACAAAAATGCAGATGGTTTTTAATCGGATGCAGTTTATTTGCCGGCATCCTGAATGCCGGACGTCGGAATCTCGACGCTGGAAACATTCCGTTTTTAATATCTCCAGATGGTATCACATTATTTGCCAGCATCAGGATATCATCTACTGAAAAACTTGCACATAGACAGACTCATCTTTGATGGAGCTGATCATTTGACTGCTGGAAATTACGGGTTCCATGTAGAGATGAGCAGGTTCGGTTCCCTGAGAACCGGACCCACCTGAACTTCGGGGATCTGGGGCAATCCGAGGCGCCCCTCAGATCTCTCCTCCTGCCCTGGATCCCTAATCGAGGCAAAACCTCGCGATCCTCTGTCGGATCTCAAGGTTTTGCCTCGAGCGGTCATCTTTAAAAATCCCTTTGTCTTCAATTGGCAAAGCGCTGATTGGCTGACAGAGCCGTTTGTCACGGCTCACAACCAATCTATGTTAAGCCCATTGAATGCAGGGAAAAAAGATGATAGCGCCAGCACCCCCGCGGCTGGCACCCCCGCTGCCGACACACCAGCTGTCGGCACCCTCACTGCTGACACCGCCGGCAGCCCCGCTGCTGACACCACTGGCTCCCCCATGCAGCCAACACCACCGGCTCCCTGCATTGAGAACACCCCCGCACTGCCGACACAGCCAGCAAATTTGCACTAAAGAAACCGCTGGCACCCCCGCACTGCCAACACCACCGGTAAGCTTCACTGAGGACACTGCCAGCACCACAGCACTGCCATTCCATGTACTGAGGATACGTCAGCAACCCCTGCACTTCTAACACAGCCAGCAAACTTGGAAACTGGAAAACTGAACTGCCACATATTAGTACCGCCTACTGTGTCGCTTAGCTTAGTCAGCCAACTAGCCGGAAGCAACCTTTTGGTCTTAACTAGATGCAAAAAATAATATTGTGAGGTGGTCAAAATTGATTGGAAATGACTGGAAATAAATGTTATTGAGGTTAATAATACTGTAGACCAAAAACAGGCCCATTTTATGTGATTTTGGCTGTTTTTATGATATTTTAAGAAAAAATCCAGATCCAAAACCAAAAAACGAAAAACAAAGCACCAAGGAAAAAATCCAAAACCGGATTCAGATCCAAAACCAGGGGAGATCCAGATCTAAAACCAAAACACAAGGGTTGGCGCACATCTCTACTGATTATGTACTGGGCTGTTACGTGACTTGAGGGATCCACTGGTGTATACTATTACACTGCTATTACCATCACCAATAGTACACACATATTGAATAGGTTATGGGCCCTGAAACGAAAGTGTCAGACACACAGGCGTCCAGCACCTGATACGCCTAGTATTAAACAGACACCATTAGACACATCCAAGCATATATGGAAAAGCACAGTGTTCCAGAACAGAGTGTTTTATAGCACAGATTGTTTCAAGCACAGCTGTCAGTACACAGTGTTAACTAAAGCACTTAAGCTGCATAACTATGAGCCTGATTCAGATTTGTCTAGTATAGCATAGCCACAGGGAAGCAATTCCATACAACTAATGCAGCAGCAGGCATCTGGTGTAAATAGCCCTGAAGTTACTCAGATTGCCCCTCACAGTCTGTAGCTCAGGCCAGGAAGTCTGCATCTGCATTTATAGAAAATGGGGGGTGATACGCCCCCATTTTCTGGAACAGTGGCCGGCCGACTCCCTGCCCCCAAACATTTGCAATCTGTCAATCAGGGTGCAGCATGGAGGAACTGTGAGCGATCTCACAGAGGGAGACCTGCACGCGCACAGTACAGATCCTGCACATGCACAGGTCTCTCACAATCAATGTTATGTGCAAATCAACAGGTTTGCATACAACACTGAATCAGGCCCTATGTCAGTACACAATATATATACATATAGGAGCTAAACCCATGATGGTGTTCATTAAGCTAAAAGGTGCAGATAATTATACTACATGCAAGTTTGCAATGTAAATGCAATTAAAGTGTAAAAGATTGTGGAAAGTTACAGTTTACCTGGATGACAGTCCAAACCCAGATGATATAGATCCATGGGAAAAATTGGCTTACATGTTGAGCAACACGTATTCTATCATACATTAGAAAATGGCAGCAAATGACATGTGCGGCACTTCAGGCAGCGTATGAGGACTGGGGTCTGATGAGAAGAAATCATTTGAGGCAAGTACTATATAACACAAAGTTAAATGAATGAAGGGTAACTACATTGACAAACTAATGCCCATATCCCACCAGTTACCGTCTGTATACACTATTCTACAGAACTTAATGCCAGAGTTTGACTTTCTGTTAGTAGCATTAGAAGCAAACACAGCCTAATTACAGAACTTATCAGGCCAAAACTGCTACAGTTCCAAGAATTTGTGCCAGTTGAGTTAAATGCTGAGAATAGGGCGGGTTCTTGGCGGGTTCAATTTAATATTTTAACGTGGCAGTCAGGGGCATTGGAACAATTTTTTGTTGGGAGGGCAAAAACTGTAGTCTTAAACAATTCCAAGGGTCTTATACTGTACACCTGCTGGTACACAGAAGCAAAGAGTCAGGCAAAAGCATAGCAATGGTCTGATACATGTACAGACAAAGAATAATCAAAACAGCTATAAAGTGTAAATGGAGTATACACAGAGAAATCAGTACATACGGTATCACAGGAGCAGATTATGATGGTCAGCAAGCTAGAAGTGCCACAGACAAGTCAACCATCTAGCACTGAGTAAAAGGTCTGGACATCCTATGTATCTGATAGAGGTAGAGAACAAGGTTACATGAGACTGTTATTACCATTATGCATGCAAAGAGAATTGAAGACAGTGATGCTGGTCTTTTCTTACTACTATTTAGTTGTGACTCAAATCACTTTGCAGAAAGAAAGGAAAATGCAGGTGCACACTCTAAAGGTGCCTACACATTTAGCGATATTTTACATGATTTGCCCGATTCCGACGCATCGTGACGACAAATCTTGTAAAATATACCCAAATCGTGAGTGTCCACTCACGATCACAATGCCGATGCGCATCACTGCAGGTCGTACATCGCATCTCAGATCTGCCATGCTGTAGGGCAGATCTGGAAATCTCAGTCATGATGCACTGGAATAGTTAGGAGGCACGATAGATCGTTTGTCATATTGAACAGTTTTTAACACCGAATCGTGCCCACGACTGCCGGGGAGCTGCTGGAGAGAGTTCAAGGGGAAATAAGACACAATGTTGGATCGAGAGCACATCGCCAAGTGTGTAGGCACCTTTAAGCACTAAGAATTCTGATTATCAAAATAAACTCCAACAATTAACATGTTTTTTTTTTAAGTAAGATTTTTAATAAATGTTTGGTAAAAGATGTTTGCCCACCTACCACATCACGTGGACTTCATTAGGTGGGTCACAGTGTAAAGAGGCAGTCATTTGTTAAAAAAGTAAAACTTTTTTTTTTTTAATAAAAGTTATGTGTGGTACAATTAGAGATGAGTGGTTTTGGTTCTCAGAGATCCATATCAGATCAGGTTTTCCCACCTGGCTTGGATCTGAAAACGAGGCAAAATGTCATCATCCCGCTGTCAGATTCTCGCGTTAGCTACACCTGTCACTGGCGTAGGTGCGCAGGAGTGCTTTTCTGCCTGTCTCGTTTATCAAGAGGCTGCTGCCTCTTTTGGGTGCTCTCTCTACAAAGTGCCCCCTAAAAAATAATTAATTAATCAATAAATGTGTTTTTTTTCCTGTGTGTGCATTTGCCATGGCATCACAAACGCCTCTGCTGAGATTTGCATAAACATTTTCAAAGGTGAAAATAGAGGATATGGTTTAAAATATGGAATAAAGCAGCTAAAACTGCATTCTCTGATTATAGTATCCCTACTCCCTACCCATGGCCCCTCTACCTGAATTTCATTGAGTCAGTGGGGCAACTCCATGCAACCGTATTCCAGAGTGCAGATGCTCCTCCTGTAGCCCAGGTCAGAAGATGTGTAGGGAGTGTGGTGATGATATGGACTAAAATGGAGCTCACATCCACTAAAGTGGACAATGAATGCTCAATCTAATTGGGAGCGCAGCTGTACTTTATACACAACACAGGATGGGTTGATGATATAGGCTTGGGTGATGGTATAATCTGGAGTGATGTATACATCATCTTCTTCACACAATATTAATTTGTCCCCACTGGAATCCACCATTACAGGTGCCATTGTAATTTTTGCACATAATTGACGGTAAAGGTCTTTCTCATAGAATTTATATTTAATTTTGGGGAAATAGTCTCAGGCCGATCACTGACAAGGTTCCCAGCTGTGCTGAAAACTCTTTCTGAGCGAGTACACACTGGAAGGTGGGTGGGCAGCTCAGGTAAAGCAAAGAACGTTAACGTTCTTCATGTTGCCAATAGCAAGTGGCAACATGAATACTTTTAAGTTTTAGTTACAAACTTAATATATCCCCAAATTGCCTCTTTTTCCTGTAAGTAGTTATTTACATGCATCTCTTTATTTTCAGATCTGTGTCCATTGGGAAGAAAAAACAATCTTTTCATCCCTTCTGGGATGAAAATCCACTCCCAGTAAGCAGGCATGGCGCTCAAGAATTCCCAAGAAAGACACAATGTAAGACTTAAACCTTAGATATGAAATATTGCATTTAATTTTTTTAATTTTTAGTATTTTATTAATATTGGCTATTGTGGTTTGGTTATATCATGAAATGAAATAAAATAAAATATGATAATAAAAATAATTAGTTGAGCAGCGCTTCCTTATTTTGGGGAACTTCGTTAATATAAGCGATGTGCACCGACCACCATGTTTTGATATGGTTTTGGATCCAGATTTATCTTCGTGTTTTGGTTTTGATTTTGCAAAGCCACACTCACGTGTTTTTGTTTTTTTATCTGTATTTAAAAAAAATAAAATGGCTAAAGTTATGTAATTTTGAACTGTTTACATGCAATCCAGAACCCGAGTTCGGTTTTAAAATCCAAGTTACGAATTGCAGGTAGATCCGAACTGGGACTTGGTTTGACGGTACCCCAAAGCAATTCCAAACTCGGACTCTGAGCCTGATTCACTATTAATCGCTATTGTGATCGCAACTGCTATTACGCACGCAAACCCACTGCAAAAATATGCTATCAAATTGTTCAGGGGGGCCCGCATGGCATACCTTGCACCCATATTATATCCTTACCCCTCTGGAGTCCCATGTCGGTGCCGGTGTCAGCAATGTAAAAATGCCTTGAAAATGGCCACCATGCAGGAGCATTTCTACAGAGGAAGGGGCCCCTCCTCTCTCTGTGGTGGCGGACGCACTCAGCACCACAGCACTTGTAAATTCTGGGCATTTTTCAGGTGTTTTCTCCCGCTAGACAGCCCGGCGCGGGACTTCTGAGGGGTGAGTAATTAAACATAGGGGCCCATGTGCACCGCACACCCTGCACCCATTATGAATATGCCCTTGCCCCCGTGGCCATTCTCCCATCGTCTTGCGCATGTGCAGTACAGGCAAAGTGGCCACTGTGGCCATTTTCTTGGTGACCTGCGCATGCACTGTAGACTAGGGGCACACTCTAGTGCCCAGAGTCTATCAGTGCAGTGCAGCTCTCAGTGCGCCGCCGGCCGCCAGACTGAGAGGAGGGGGCCCATGACAAAGACTGCACATGGGCCACTTCCTCTCTTGAAATGCCCCTGAATGAATGCTGTTGCAATGCTGTTGCACAGCCAGCATAGATGCCCAATACCGCTATCTCACATTCGTAATATCTTGCAGTCCTGCATCTACATAGGGAACATCAAGAATTTCACTCATGGGCTCACTCATGAGCTCCGCCTTCCGGCTTCCACAGTGGTGATGGGAGAGACGTCATGATGTTTTTTATCTCATATTGCCGAGCAGAGGACAGAGGAGCGAATGGTGGTGGGTGCAGAAACAGGGATTCAGGTAAGTAATCTGAGTGTGTCTGTCTTGTGTTATATATGTAAGGGGCACTGCATAGTGGACCACTACTGAGGGCACTGTATAGGGGGACCACTACTGGGGGCACTGTATAGGGGGACCACTACTGGGGGCACTACATATGGGGGCACTGCATAAGGGGCACTATTGAGGGCACTGTATAAGGGAGACAAATGGGGGCAATGCATAGGAAGACCATAGGGGGCACTGCATAAGGGGCACTACTGGGAGCACTGCATAAAGGGGGCACATAGGCGGCACTGTATATGGGGCACTACTGGAGGCACTGTATAAGGGCACTACTGCTGGCACTGCATAAGGGGCACTATTGGGAGCACTGCATAAAGGGCACTACTGGGGGCACTGTGAAAGAGGCACTATTGGGGGCAGTGCATAGGGAGACCACTACTGGGGCCACTGTATAAGTGGCACTAGTGGGGGCACTGCATAGGGGGACCACTATAGGGGAGACTACATAGGGGTGTACTGTATATAGGGCACTACTGGGGGCACTGTAAAAGGGGCACTACTGGGGGCACTGTATAAAAGGAACTGCATAGGGGGCGGCGGCACCTGGGGCTGGCATAGGTGCTGGGGGGGTGGTAAATTTTAATTTGTGTGGGAGGGGGGCACCAACATTTATCTTGCCTCCGGGTAACTGGGATGAAGTTATGCCACTGGTCTAGTTAATATCAATTTCACACTCCATATACATAAAGCAGGGGTATTCAACATGCAGCCCTCCAACTGCTGTGGAACTAAACATCTCAGTATGCCCTTTTACATTTTTGCTATTAGGGCATGTAAACACTGTGGCACGGCATCCTGGGATGTGTAGTTTCACAGCAGCTGGAGGGTCTCAATGAACACAGTGACGTTCACTGAGACCCTCCATTGTGCGGTCTTAATGAATGTCATTGTGTTAGTGAGGTATATTGATAGAAACTATCAGTCAACCTTATGGGTTGGCACTAAGTTGTAGGCTTGCATGTTATAGTGCCACTTACCCAGCCTGTCATAGCGTGCTGCTGGTTGCAGCTTTTACAGAGTGACCTCTTGCTGGTTATTGCCCATATTAGCAATAGCTATCTCAGACTATGGAGACAGGTGTTTTGTTCATTCTGTGGAAGTAGAAGACATGTATAATGACATCTCTGCTGGCTAGTTCAAATGACAGCAATGATTATTAAATACATTTGTTTCTAAATTTATATTTATGTAAAGGAATTCAAAAAATTGCTGCTTCAAGTAAACTCAGCCCACTGAGTCTGGACTTATTACTTACAATATACCAGTATAGTAAAGAGGTTATTTTATCCTGCACAGAAAAGAAAAATATTACAACAAAATATGCAAAAATTTTATTATAGATAAACAACTTATACAGATAATAGAAAAGCTATATATTAGCTGTGCAATCTGCACAGTTGGTGGTGCTCCCCTGGGTCAAACAACAGTATATCCAAATACTCACTACATTATTATTGTCAAAAAAAAGAGATTACAATAAGGGCAGAATAAATAGTGTAAACAATATTGTTGGAGCATTGTTCCCAGGCGTCTCTGTAGCTCCGAAACCAAATTGTATGTGATGATAGACAAAGGAGATAAAGTATGTAAAATACCTCTTTCAGTAGAGGTATTTTACATACTTTATCTTCCTCTGTCTATCATCACATACAATTTGGTTTTGGAGCTACAGAGATGTCTGTACTGTACCTCCGCTATGTTGTTATAACTCTGCATGGCAGAAATGTCACTGTATCGCTTCATTCCTGATTGAACAGAATAATGTGCTTTGATTGACTATATCAGTGCTTAGTGGGAATTCTAACAGTGCTTTGTGGGAATGGTTTCACGATGTGTTTTTATGGGAACAATACTCCAACAATATTGTTTCACTATTTATTCTGCTCTTATGGTAATCGATGAATACAGACTATAATATTCACTATAAATGCATTGTTGAAATATATGTCTGTTTATCCTATACTATGAGGATGGTATGTACATGTGTCCATATACATGTTTCAGCGGACAACATAGTTTCTTCTGCCTCGTTTTTCTCTCTCGATTGTAAGACCCTGATGGGTTGTGAGAAACTAAATGAAGCATATAATGTAATTATAATTAATATTGTTACAGGTATTAATATCATTATAAATAAATGATAATAATAATAATAATAATAATAATAATAATAATAATAATAATAATAATAATAATAATTTCACTCAGCCGGGAATGTGACTTCGTTTCAGCCAAATCCCTATTGTGGGACTAATATTTGTAAACAACGTGGGTATCTTTTACAGATATACAGTATACCTTTCGGATGTCATAGAATAAAAATGTTCTTTTTCTAGGTATATGTCTCACTAGTGAAAAGCATTTAAGTGCGGCTATCTTTTTTTCTCTTTTTAATAATGCATTATAAGTTATATTTTACGTCATAGTATTATTGCACATTCTGAAGTAGTGCCCCCGCAAAGGGTTCTTCCTCTTGAGTATTTTTGATATATACCAATATATATAGTACATAGGTAACAGACATATCAAATAGTAGGACTATAGTTCTCAGAAGAAGCAGATCTAGTAAATGAGTTCCATATGCAGAAACGCCCCCATGTCCTCCTTCTGTTAGGAGGAGCTATCCAGTAAATATCTTATAATAACCAGAAGAAAGTTGCAGCCAAATAAAGAGACAAGTGACCTCTGCTTGGCTAACATCAGCAGAAAGGTGAGGTGACAACTACATTTACACAAAGTAAGTGAGATTATGGTAACATTATAACTTGCTGGGATCTATATTTAAAGGTTTATAGTACTTAGATGGGCAATGCTAAGTCTGTGGCTGATTTTGTCTAGTTATCAAACACAACATCCAACATACACTAATACAACACTTTCCTTGAGCTCCATTCCATTGAATATGCTAATCTGCAAAATGATTGACATTTGCAGAACAAGACCGTCTGATACTTACTGCATCATTGTAATAAACCAAATAATTTTCAGAAGGCTGTGACAATGGGAGCTAATTTCAGCTTTATTGATAGATTATTCTGTTGTTTATGACTTTTACACATTAACATCCTTTATGATGTAAAGTGTATTAGCAGTGGATATTCAAATTTTACAAAATGTACTAACTGAGAGCTATTATCTTTGATCACAAGGGTAAAATTAATTGTTCTTCACAATGTGTTGCAGAAGGTTAATATTTTAATGTTAGTCTTTTATTTTGAAAGTGTATTTTGTACAGTGGATATAGTTATTACATAAACACTAAATCTATTTGTATATGTTTAATGTATAGGTAATCACACAGTACAAATCCCATTTTTTTCTGCTGGCATATAGTATTGTAATTACCAATTGTTTTCTTATTTCCCAATTTTAAACTCATCCTTGAATTATTTTGTATGGAAGTGACCAATCGAAGGGCAGTGGTGTTAGGTACCAGATTTCAAGGTAGAGCACAGCGTGGTGTTTCAAAATTAAAATTGAATTTTCCTGATTTAAATGTTGATCTTGACAGGTCTAATAAATAGGAAATGTTCTCTATATGAGTTTTATAGTGTACTGTACACAAACACGGATGCTCATGGTAGTTTGGATAACGGGTCAGTTATAGTATCGGTAGCGAATTATTAGCTTTTCCTCTGTCTGTCTGTAAAATATTTTTGCAAATGTTCTATTTTTACATAAACTTTAAAATGTGTTTTTTTTATGCAAATTGAATAATATTACTGAATTATGTAAAAACTAAGCACCCAGTGTTGTACTGTTGGATGTGAGATCTGTGCTAAAATTCCACGCACCTGCTTTACTAAGAAGGAAAATTAAAATGCTAAGTTATTAATAATGTTACCAAAGGAAGACACACAAGGGTATAAAAGATATTCATCCTTCCTGTTACACCTTCTTTAGAGACCTTATTTAAAATGCAATTTCTTTTATAACTGGTGCTCACAGATTTTAGAAAGAGACATGTCACTACTAAGATATCTATGTACCTGTTTTAATGTGTCCTTTGTATGTGACTTGTTTAAGCAGTATATTCTACTTAAAAATGGCTAGTGTATCTGGGACTTTTGCACATTTTTGACTTTCGCTGTTGCCTCACCATTATGTTGAATGCCATTTGGCATTGTGGGCCTAATTTAGAGTTGGACACAATTTCTGTCTAAGAACAATTGTATAAAGCAGCAGTGAATAAAACTAGAGATGAGTGGGGTCGGCTTTCCGAATACCGAACCCACCCGAACTTTGCAAATCCAAAGGGAACCAAGTCCCAACTCGGTTATCTCTTTCGGGCTCGGATCCCAAAACGAGGCAAAATATAATCTTCCTGTTGTGATATAAAAGTCCCTCCCATGTGTTCGGCCCCCATTTCATGTTGGAGATACAACGTAGTGTAGCTAGGGCTCTAGTACTAGAAAGAAAAAAGACTAGTTTAGTTATCTTGGCAGCACTACTTAGCAGCAGTGTACAGTCACAGAGTGTCTCTTGTCTGTATATAAGGCAGGGCACTAGCGCACGCAGGGGGGTTGAGTACCCAGAAACCTTCCCTGATAGACTGGAAGCAGGCACCATCTTCTTATGCCCTGCCCCCTCTTGGAAAAATGCCAATCGGGAGGAGGTGGAGCCAATATGACGTGATTCCATTAGAATCACATAATTTGGCTCCACCCCTTTCCAGTTGACCCACAAACCATGGCATTTTGTCACTAGGGGAGGAGCATAATGACATGGTGCCAGCCTGCCAGTTCCCATCCTTATCAGGTCTACAACCCACACATGCTGCAAGGTGTGTGTGTGTGTAATGTATGTGTGACATACAGTAGGTGTGTGAGTGTAAGGTATGTGTGACACATGTATGTGTGTATGTATTATATATATACTGTATATATATATATATATATATGTGTGTGCGTATGTGTGTGTAAAAATCCTGTGTTTGCTCCTGTGTCTGTATGGAGTGGACTCAGAGAAGGAGCTGTGTTGCAGTCTCAAGCAGGGACAGTGGGCACTTTTTGTCAGAAAGAGAAACCAAAAGAGAATTCTGCACTAGATACCACTCTGTATGTATATATATATATATATATATATATCTATATCTATATCTATATCAAGTAAATTAAGTATCTATCAATATAACCTTTATCTGACAAAAAAATGTAACAATTTGAAATATTGAAGTATTCCCAAATGGTCATGTGACCTCAGTCAAAGACCTGATTCACTGATAAGTGTCTTAACCCTCCCCTCTCCCCTCCTATCCCTCCCCTGGTGGTGCCTAACCCTAACCTTCCCCCAGTGGTGCCTAACCCTAACCTCCCCTCAGTGGTGCCTAAAACTAACCCCCCCATCCTGCACCATAAAACTAACCCTCCCCGGGCAGTGCCTAACCCTAACCTCCCCTGGTGGTGCCTAACCCTAACCCTCCCTCCTCGCAGCCTAACCCTCCCAGGTCAGCAGCTAACCCTAATCTACCCTGGCATTATTAATTTTTGCCCTGACAGTCTATTGTGTGCTCTCCTTCCAGCGGTCCTGTGTGAAATGGCACCTGAATCACCGTGGGAGGGACTTATATCGAGTCCAAGACCCATGAGATCCAACATCAGTACGATGATATTTCGACTCGATTTGGAATCTGAGCCTGGCGGGAAAAACTGAGCTGAGGCTCGGATCCCCCGCATCCTTCATAAATTTACTATGGAATACAAAAATTAAATTAAATATACAAATAATCCAATCCATTCTTTCCCAGCCTTCCACTACAAACATACTCTACCTCTCTCGTGCCACTGATCTAGATCTTGATTAATGAAAATATTCCTTGTTTTGTAATATGGGGTCATATATTTTATTAAACTGCCATCCTTTCCACCACTGCAGTGCCACTCTGTTTCCTAGATGTGCCATGTTGGAAGTCGAACTGCCACAGCCACTGAAACCTTCAACATGCAGTTGTTGAATGCCGAAATGTCTAGAAATTTTTATGGCCACAGAGAGCATATCCTGTGTGTCCCTTTAATTTTTTTAAAAAATTAAGAACCACCAAGTTTTATTTTGTGGGCAAAACTTGGGACATATTCACCCAGTTGTAATAATCAATCAATCAATCAATCAATCATCAATCAATAACATACATTGAGGTTTGGATGCTTACTTTTTAATAATCCTTGCCACTTCTCTAATCTGCATTATTATGGTTATTAAAATGCACTCCCCTCCTCCATCATAAATTTGCCTCGGAATCCAAAAATGAACTGAAATTAACAAATTAATTAATCCTTCTTGTCCATGCCTTCCACTACATACATACTCCACCTTCCTCAGCCCTCTGATATAGTTCCTGATTAATGAAAACATTCTTTGTTTCTAATATGGGGTTGTATATTTTATTAAACTGCCATCCTGTCTGCTACTGCAGTGCCATTCTACTTTCTATATGTGCCATGTTGGACTTTGAACTGCCACGTGTGTGTCCCGCTTGCTGATGTCGCTTAGCTTAGTCAGACAGCTAGCTCTGTGCAACCTTTTGGCCTAAACTAGATGAAAACAAAATTGTGAGCTGTGGTCAAAACTGATTGGAAATGACTGGAAATTAATGTTATTGAGCTTAATAATTCTGTAGAAACAAAAACAGGCCCAAATTATGTGATTTCAGCTGTTTTTTTAATTTGTTATTAAAATACAGATCCAAAACCAAAACATGTAAGGGTGATATTGCAAAACCAGAACCAACTCCAAAACACAAAAGTTAATCCAGATCCAAAACCAAACCACGTGGGTCGGTACACATCTCTACCGCAACCATGCATAGGTAGCAAGTGTGCATCTCATCCCCTGGAAATAATAAGAGCAGATGCATCGGCAATACTACAGGAAGTATGGCTTTAATGTGGGAAAAATACAGGGGTCTATGTACTAAGCCTTGGAGAGAGAGGGAGAGATAAAGTACCAAATCAATCAGATCCTAACTGTCATTTTTCAAACAGTGTGTAAAGTGACAGTGAGGAGCTGATTGGTTTACTTTATCTCTGTCCACTTTATCTCTCTCTCCAAGGCTTAGTACATAGACCCCATAGTACACAATTCAGACACTTTACAGTAAATAGTCAGAAAATATAGATAATAAGCAAGACCAATATTTGTGTTATATACAGTGCTGAAGTATGTCCAACAACCTTCTTGAAGGTGTCTGTACACAGAGTATCATTTTATTGTTTCAAAATATATTCATTATATGGAATGATTATAATTATCATCACAAAAAGGGTATAGCCTCCACAGGGCCCGAACTAGGGGTGGGCAAGAGGTGCAGCCGTACAGAGCGCAGCACTGTAGATGGCCCTGCCGCTCACCCACGGCCCCTGCTTCTGGCTAGCAGGGTGCATTTCCAGGCATCCTGCAGCCAGAATCTCTGCAGCAGTGCTGCCTGGAGCGTCCTTAGGATGCTTCAGGCATTACAGCCCCCCAGAGCATCCTAAGAATGCTCCTGGCATTGCTGTAATTTCTGGAGTTTGTGACACCGCCTCCTCTGTATGACATCACACATAGGGGGTGTGGTCTGCATCTGTAGCTGGAACCACTGGTTATGGCTCTGAGCCTCCATAAAGACATTTGTGATTGTCAATTGATGTGCCAGAGCAAGCTGTGAGCAAAGAAAGCTAAAACGTGCATTTACATTCAACTCTGAAAAAGGCCCTGTATTTTAACATTTTTCTTTTGTATAATGTGTCCGTTAAGTTGGGATAATGATTGCCAGTTCATTCTGTTGTTTATATAGAAATCCAAAGAAGACAGAAACTGGTGCTATGTAATATATATATGACTATTATCAGCAATTAAATACTAATGAACATTTTAATCATAGATATAAGGTCGCAACCTTGAAGAAAAAGTTGGCATGAAGGGGTAAATTTACTAAGGTGAGAGTTTTTAGAAGTGGAGATGTTGCCCATAGCAACCAATCAGATTTTAGCTATTATCTTCTAGAAGGTGCTAATTATATGTTAATGGTTGGGTCGGACTGCACTCTGCTGTGTGGGCAGATGTGTTGTGTGAATGGGCTGAAAGGTGTGCTTTATGAGTGAGTGGGTTGATGCACTTCCTGATCGCAGGCGTACCGGGTCCTGCGTATAATTGGATATAGACGATGGGGTACGGAAGGTGCGCTTGCCCTGTGGGTGCAATGATGATTGGGGTGTTGGAATGTGTATGTGGTTGCTTGTGTGTATGGTGTGGATAAGTGAGGGTGGGTGGACCAAAGGAATGAGAGAGGCGGACACAGGGTGGGAGTAAACTGTTTTATTGGAGTAGTCACAGTGCTTCTCCTATATAGTCCCGGGCACAAGGTGGGTGTGGTGGTGGGTGAGAGAGGGGGAGAGACTGGGGAGGTGGGTTGACCCTTTTAGGGGGCTCCTTTCCATGCGGTTCAATTGACCAGCACGTTACCCCTGTTGGACACTATGGTCGACAGTCTAGGACGTCTCGGTGGGAGGGAGGGGTGAGAGGGAATAAATAATGGATGTGGTGGGCGGGTGTAATCACCTGGCGGCGTCCCCCGTGTGAATCAGAGTCTCGAAGTCTTATAAGAGATCATCATGAACAACAGCTATTCATCTTCAACACCACAGCATCTTCACTCAGCCAATAAGAACTGCAGCAACGCAACACCACTACGGCCCTACCGACTTCAGGCCACACCTACCGGTAGGTATAAGACTTCGAGACTAGATAAGACTAGACTGTCGACCATAGTGTCCAGCAGGGGTAACGTGCTGGTCAATTGAACCGCACGGAAAGGAGCCCCCTATAAGGGTCGACCCACCTCCCCAGTCTCTCCCCCTCTCTCATCCACCTCCACACCCACCTTATGCCCGGGACTACATAGGAGAAGCACTGTGACTACTCCAATAAAACAGTTTACTCCCACCCTGTGTCCGCCTCTCTCATTCCTTTGGTCCACCCACCCCCACTTATCCACACCATACACACAAGCAACCACATACACATTCCAACACCCCCCATTCATCATTGCACCCACAGGGCGAGCGCACCTTCTGTACCCCATAGTTATATGTTAAGTAGAATATGCCCCAAAGATAGAAAGAGAAGACCAAACCAAAAATAATTTTCTTGTCGTGCCCTAACTCTTGGGCATACACTATACAATTATCTGTCAGATATCTGTCTAATCTGGTTGGTTGGAATAAAAATCTGGTAATATATGGGAGCAAACGACAATTGATCATTTGCTCACAAACACTGGAATACAGACAAAAATGGTTGTTCAGACAAATTGGTTAATTCAAAAAAATTTATCCAATATAAACAATTGTTTTTGTCAGTTTTCCAGTGTTTGGTACCATATGGTTGAACGTCATTTTGTCCCATACATTACCAGGTTTTTATTCCAACCAGCCAAATAGGACAGATTTCTGACAGAAAATTGTATAGTGTATGCCCAGATGTCAATATAAAACAAACATTAGTATTTTTTAGAACATTTATAACCCTAACAATTGATGCAGAGACTATGGGCCTGATTCAGAGCCGTTCGCTATTTGTGGTCGTTCGTTCAAAAACAAGGGGTGGCTATTCAAATGATCCGTTCGCAAATTGCAGTCTGTTCCCACCTCTAAGTCTGAACGAGCGAGCAAAACATACGCTCGTTTTTTTGATAAAAACGCCCCCTGGCCGCACGCACCATACGTTATGTCCGCTATTTATTAGATTAATCGAGTACATCATACAGCGTATGAACTGCTCGCTATTCTTGTGGTTGGTGTTTTCAACCGCTATTTTGCGAGCAGTTCTGAGTTAAAAAAAACCAAGTGACGTGGTCAATGACGCTGCTGTATTAATTATGCACTCCCTTAAAACGCCCGTTTTGACCTTTAAGCACGCCTGCGTTCGGATCTCCACTCCCCGTTTTCAAGCACCTTCCCCTGTTACCACCCACATACGCCTCATTCTGTCACTCAAAATAGCAGGCCCTCGCTATATTGCGTACCAACGATTTTCGGCCGCACTGACTGGTTTGCGCATGCGTACTAAAAACCGTACGCATGCGCAGATGTGCGACCATCGCTCGGAACGAGCGTACTGTCGCTAGCGAGTGGCTCTGAATGAGGGCCTATGATCATAAATACTGCTGGATAGTAGCAAATTATATTTTTCAAAGTTCAAGGGACTCAGAATATCCAAATACAAAGTGACATGGCCATAAATTTAAGCTGCTCTGAAGTTGATACAGGGACCTATGACGATTCCACTTCTGTAATCCTTATAAGGCTAAAATGGGCGTAATGTTAAAATTGTATTAGCTAATAAATTGTAGACATTCACCTACTATATAAAGTAAGTTACTATTTAATGACTTTATACACATGTCATAGTGATATCAAAATGTTCTACTTAATTTTTAGAAATGTTAAAAATGGTTTAGTGCACAAAATATTGGCCTCCACTTTCTGTAGAAAAAAGATACTAAATGTTTTTTTTCCCTATATGAAAGTACAATACATGTATGGCTTTGAGTATAGCACATATACATTATACCTTGACATACAAATCAACTATTGGTACAGATATAGATCATCATGAAGGTCGCAGTGATTGGAGCAGGGAACAGTGGTCTGATTTCCATCAAATGCTGCTTAGATGAAGGATTGGAGCCGACTTGCTTTGAAATGAGTGAAGACATTGGTGGCCTTTGGAGGTACATAGTAAGTACCTATTTTACTAAACAGAATATTTGCATTTTTGCCTAAAAGTGCACTTTTTACATAGTAACAACATTAGTGTATATGTGGTACCCTGAGCTTTGGTGTGGACACAGATAAGTTAGGTTTAGAATGTACCTTACAGTTGAGAAAGCAGCTCCAGTGGATCTTCCTTCTTCTCTGGCAACAACTCTGTGAGCTTATCTACCTCACACTGTAGCAGAGAGGCTAGCCCCATGCACACAGTAAAATTACATATTGTGACATCCTTGAAAAATAAAATAATCAAGTAGATTTATTAAAGGGGTTGAAGAGGATGTAAGTGCAGGGCAGGTCACTGCATGATGAAAATAATCATCACTATACCTATGAAAGCCACAAAAGGTATATGGCAAATATGAACAGTAGTTTGCAATATGGTGATACTTAGGCAATGGCAATACCTTTCTCTAATAATTAAATGGCCTTCTTTAACTCAACTGCTGCAGCACCTCTTTGGCTGTAACTAGGGCTAATAAAGTTTCTCAATTGCTTCAAAACACTAGATACTAAACACGCTATAACCTTCACAAAACACACCTATAATGAAATAGCAAAACAGATTATTATTTAGCAGACTATCAAAACTCCTGATTGATCAGCAATTTACTTTAAAGTGAACTCAAAAGTTCTGTTGTTGTAGTACTCTGTTGCTGGGTGATCACTGTCCTATAACATGCATGTATTTATAATCCACAATAGACAAAAGCATTAGGATTAGCATCTAATGCTGGTCTTTCTTGATCTCAGAGAAAACAATAGCTTTGTCTTGATAAGGCACAATAAACACAGTTTTACTTTCAATAGTTTAGTTAACTTCAACCCTTCACAGTATCAATAGCTCAGTCCCAAAGTGCTTTTTATTCAGTTTAAGATTCTTTCACAGAATGGCTTCCTCTTTTTACACAGTTAGACTCGCTCACTGGTTAAATTGTAGCTCAAACCAGGGAACTATCACAATCTCAGAATATTCAGATATTTAAATAAGTCTCTTGCACATGTTATAGTGCATATCCACTTAGCGATTAAACAGGCCAATTGAATGATAACAACATTGTTATCATTCAATCATTTGTTAATTGCTCGCAAATCGTCCATGTAAATGTCAAAAACGACCAGCAATGCGTGCGCCCCCTGGTCATTTTTTACATCTATCATCGCCCAAACATGCTGGTAAACCTGACGACGTCAGGTTGCCCATGTTCAGGGATGATTGATGAGCCTACACTGAATGACTCAACGTTCAGTGTAGGCACATCACAGACTGAAATGACTGCACGATTACAATTTCGTAATCGTGCACTCGTTTCTATGTCTATTAGTGGATACGCACCTATAGGGTTACACAGTACTTACAATATGTTTCCCAATACACTTTCAATATCTCTCAATATCATTTCAATAAGTCTGTATAATTCTCAGTAGCTCTCAATAGTTCTCAGTAGTTATCAATAGGGATGTTTCTTTTTATCAGTGTTTACTCACACAGCCTCCACAGGTTTCAGCTGTGGCTACCAGAGCTTACACACTGTCTCCGGATCTCAGACTCACACTGCTGGCGCTTCTGCACTGATCCCCAGCACACCATCAATGGGTATCCAGTGTCACTTGGCACCACTTCAGCATAGTTAATTACCCAGGAACTATCCTCACACCAGCGGCACCTCACCCTGCTCTCCTTCTCCAACTCTTCTGCCATGTGCAACCACAGCTCCTCCTTTCTGCTGTCTCTTTTTTTTTGTTCCATTGTGCCTCAGCCAAGTGGAGGTCCATTGGCTAATATAGAGTCAGGGTTATCACATATATACTGTATTATAAATGTTAGTATATTCACAAGATGTTTTTATGTAATGTACTGTACAGGGCTGTTAAAATGAAAGTATCCATACTTAGGGCACTCAAGAGCAAGTTCTTATGCTTGTAATGAAAATACATATGTACTTCTTTTGTAGGTGTGGTTTACTCAGAAGAATGGGTGTCTGTATTCAAAAAAATTAGTAAAGTAGTATTATTTGTTGTATTGTATAGTTGTAGTGCATTTTTGTCTTCCTTCCACCACCCTTCTATTATATTAGACTTTGTAATAGATGCATTTGTTTGGCATAATTTCATTTCAGTGTTTTCACTCCTTCTAACCATTATTTCAAACTTGACTGCAGCCAGAAGTGGAGGATGGCAGAGCTAGCATCTATGCATCTGTCGTCACCAACACCAGTAAAGAAATGATGTGTTACAGCGATTTTCCGTTCCCAGAAAACTTCCCCAACTTTCTTCACAACTCTAAAATGTTAGAATACTACAGGAAATTTGCAGATAGATTTGGTCTACTGAAATACATCCACTTCAAGGTAAAAATAATATATAGAACACACTGTCAATGATCTGCGTTATGCTTCTCCAGAGTCAGTCTATTAATTCCACTTATGGATGATAATGATTGTTTCTGAAGCTGGTTTGGAGGTTTTTGAGACTGTATATGATAAAACAAAATCTGTTATTTCTAGGCAATGCTATATAGGTCCATAAAATACAAAGAATTATGTTAAATTGGTTGTTTTTGTTATATAAAAAAAATGAGAATGCAATTATTCTGCCAGGTATTTTTGAGCAATGGCACCCTAGGCAGTCAACCATATGGTTTTATATGCCCAATGCCGACTCTGCGCATTGGCAATAAATTAGAATAATGAAGGCAGACTGGAATGCAGCTTTATCTTTTACCACCAGCCCACAACCCAATTATCGGATGAAAAAAGTAGAAAAATGTAACACATTACATATTAAGAGACCTGAAAAATTTTCACGGTTACAATGAGCATCTACTTGAAAACATAGTGTTACTAGGTCTGCTATGTCTATGTCTTCTTGCAAAATATGCCATTTAATTATTGTCATCCCCATAATTCTTTTATCTTTTCCTCGATTTTTCCTATTTTATTCATAAGTAATGATCTTCTGGCAATTAAATTACCCTGTAGGCATATCCTAATGGCTAGTTTTCTAATAGGTAGGCATAAGGTAGTGAGGAAGCCATTATTATCTTATATATAAAATTAATTGGTCTGTTTGTTTGTCTGTCTGGGTATGCATTCGGACACCCCTGCACCGATGGGGATGAAACCAACACGAGGTGGCCCAGTTGTATCCTAGCCAGGTTTTAAGGGGGTTAGGGTCTCAGTCGGAGCTCCCATTGGTGTACGCTGGGCAGAACTTTGACCCTAAGAGCCTGTTCTGAACCTTCCACTGAATGGATATGGATGAAAACTTTACAGAGTGGTAACATTGGATCCCAGAAGACATACTAGGGGGTTGAGGTCCCAGTCGGACCTTCCTTTGGTGTATGCTGAACCTGTTCTGGGCCTTCCACTGGCTGTATTTGGATGAAAACTTCACAGAGGGGTGGTAATTGGTCTGGGATGCCTAATAGAGTGGTTGGGGTCCCGGTCTGACCTCAACCATTTTGATTTTTAGAAAATCATTCGGGGGTCATACAAAATTATTAACTTAAAATTTGCTGCCTATATTTGCTTAAAAATGTTATTAACTCACCCTTAAGTTGTAAGTAACTGCTTCTCTTTGGTATGTTCCCAGGCAGAGTCTGGAGGGGCAGTCCCTATGGATGTGTGACAGGCAGATTGATAAGGCAGCCCTGGGGTCCTCTCAGTCCTAACCAGCCTGATGACAGCACTACTGTACACACCACCTGCTGTGCCAACACTGCCTGCTTGCCCGCTCTGTTAGGGTGAGACCCTACACTCCCCTGCACTAACCAGCTCAATGGCAGCCATATGACAGCCCAGTTTCCCCCCCCCCCCCCTTGTGCGCTGCCTGTCTCTCACCGCTGATGGGGAGAGAGCCCTGCATGGCACTCAATGACAGCCCTGACACCCTGATCCCCCCCCTGTACTATGTGCCGCCGCTGATATGGAGAGAGCCCCTGCACTAATCCGCCCAATGACAGCCCTGACACCCTCCACTGCAGCGCTACCTCCCGCCGTTGATAGCCGATGACAGCCCTGACACACACCCTCCCCCTGCTGTGCTACCTGCCACCGCTGATAGCGCAGCAGGGGGAAGGGGTGTGTCAGGGCTGTCATTGGCTACCAGCCGCCAATGACAATCTTGACATCCCCTCTCCCCCGCTGCGCTATCTGCCGCCGATGACAATCCTGACATCCCCGCTCTCCCGCTGCACTACCTGTTGCCACTGACAGCCGCTACACTACGCTGTTTCTGCTGCTGCCGCTGACAGCCGGCCGGGCCGGATTTTTTCACCTTGCGGGCCATATACTGCCCGCGGGCCGGAGGTTCCCCACCCCTGTTTTAAACGCTTTAAAATATCTCTAGCAGTGAATAGCACAGGAAGTGGAGAGATCCCCCTCTTATTCCTCATCTGTAATCACTGATACAGTAATAATGATACTACTAACCCATTGACCGTAGGAGAAAATACTGCCCGCGTGCCGGAGGTTCCCCACCCCTGTTTTAAACGCTTTAAAATATCTCTAGCAGTGAATAGCACAGGAAGTGGAGAGATCCCCCTCTTATTCCTCATCTGTAATCACTGATACAGTAATAATGATACTACTAACCCATTGACCGTAGGAGAAAATACAGCTGATTGGTGTCACAGTTCACTCTGTCATGCAGTAGAAACCATGGAGACTGACAGGTGGAAGAGAAGCAGGACAAAGCTGTGGTCTAGAACCTTGTCACTGCTTTCCTAGAATGGTGCCAGCTGACAAAAGTTCCTCAGCTCAACTACAATTGCTTAGGGTAGCTTTTATTCATTGTGTTAGAACAGCTCCAAATATATAATGTACATTCATTGTAATGACAAAATTCAATGTTAATTTGATTCAACATCAGTTTATGAAAATAATAATTTGAGACAGATTGAATGTAGGGAACAAAGGACAGTTCAGAGTCAAGGATGACACCAAGGTAGCGAGCTTGTGGGGCAGGTTGGATTGTTGAGTTATCAACAATGATAGAGAGATCAGGTTGGTAACTGTTATTGGCTGGTGGAAATATAATTCATTCTGTTTTAGAAATATTAAGTTTCAGGTGGCGAGATGACATCCAAGATGAAATTGCAGAAAGACATTCAGTGACACGGATGGTGATAAATCTGGGGAAGATAGGTAGATTTGAGTATCATCCGCATACAGATGGTACTGTGGGTCTCATTCAGAGCCACTCGTAAGCGGCCGCTCGTTCGTTCCGAGCGATGTTCGCACATCTGCGCATGCGTACGGATTGTTATACGCATGCGCGAACCAGTCAGTGCGGCCAAAAATCGTGTGCTCGCTAAATAGCGAATGCCTGCTATTTTGAGTGACAGAATGAGGCGTATGTGGGTGGTAACAGGGGGAAGGTGCTTGAAAACGGGGAGTGGAGATCAGAATGCAGGCGTGCCTAAAGGTCAAAGTGGGCGTTTTAATGGTGTGCATAATTAATAAATGAGCGTCATCGACCACGTCACTTGGTTGTTTTATAGTCAGAACTGCTCGCAAGATTGAGGAAGGATAAACAACCACAAGAATAGCGAGCAGTTCATACGCTGTTCGATGTACTCGATTAATCTAATAAATAGCGGACATGACGTATGATGCGAGCGGCCAGGGGGCGTTTTTTTACAAAAAAACGTCCGCATGTTTTGTTTGCTCGTTCAGACATGGAGGCGTCAACTGACCGCAAAGAGCGAACGGATAATTTAAATAGCCACCCCTTTTTTCTGAACGAGAGAGCGCAAATAGCGTCCGGCTCTGAATAGGACCCTGAAATCCAAAAGAGGTGATTAGTTTGCCAAGAGAGGAGGTATAGATTGAGAATAACAGAGGCCCTAATACAGAGCCTTGCGGTACTTTGCAGAGGCCCTAAGACAGAGCCTTGCGGAATTAGGTCAAGAACATCTTTTTAAAGTATTCCAACAAAATTTTTTATTTTTTAAACACCATATACCATAAAAATATTTTTTCTATGGTATACTGTAGTGATGGCCATTGACAGCCGTACCATCAATTTCCATGAAATAGCTTTTGAGTTGTTAGTCCCATTACTTTTGGCCCCTTAAAAGGGGGAGGCACATATAGAAACCGTTGTAATTCCTACACCGTTCACCTGATTTGGATGTAATTACCCTCAAATTAAATCTGAAAGTCTGCAGTTAAAGCACATCTTGTTTGTTTTATTTCAAAGCCATTGTGGTGGTGAATAGAGGCCAAAATCTGAAAATTCTGTCAATGTCCCAATATTTATGCACCTGACTGTATATATATGCATATGTATATAAAAATATATACATATATATATATATATATATATATATATAATATATATATATATCATACCTACATACAAACACATATATACATATATATATATATATATATACACATATGTATATATATATATATATATATTAGGGGTGTGCACCGGCCACTTTTCGTGTTTTGTGTTTTGGTTTTGGATCTGGATCTTTCTTCGTGTTTTGGATCTGGATTGGTTTTGCCAAAACCACCCTTCCGTGTTTTGGGTTCTGGGTTTTGTGTTTTGGATCTGTATTTTTTTTTTAAAAAGCATAAAAACAGCTAAAATCACAGAATGTGTTGGTTTTTCTGCTCCTATGCTATTATTAACCTCAATAACCTTAATTTCCACTAATTTCCAGTCTATTCTGAACACCTCACACCTCACAATAGAGTTTTTATGTCCAAAAGGTTGCACCGAGGTAGCTGGATGACTATGCTAAGCGACACAAGTGGGCGGCACAAACACGTGACCCATCTAGGAGTGATACTGCAGTGGCAGACAGGATGGTAGTTTGAAAAACTAGGCCCCAAACTGAACATAATGCAAAGAAAAAAAAGAGGTGCAAGATGGAATTGTCCTTGGGCCCTCCCACCCACCTTTATGTTGTATAAACAGGACATGCACACTTTAACAAAGCAATCATTTCAGCGCCAGGGTCTGCCACACAACTGTGGCTGAAATGATTGGTTTGTTTGGGCCCCACAAAACAAGCTGGCAATTAATCTGTCCCTGCACAAACTGGCTCTACGGAGGCAAGATGTCGTCCTCATCCTCCTCATCACCGATTCCTCACCCTCTTCAGTGTTGTGTACATCCTCATCCTCACAGAGTATTAACTCGTCCCCACTGGAATCCACCACCACAGGTCCCTCTGTACGTTCTGGAGGCTGGTCTCCCTGGAAGAGTTGATAATTCATTTTTATGGACATCATCTTCTCCACATTCTGTGGAAGCAACCTCCTACGCCTTTCGCTGACAAGGTTCCCGGCTGCACTAAACACTCTTTCGGAGTACACACTGGAGGGGGGCAACTCAGGTAAAATAGAGCCAGTTTGAACACGGGCCTCTAAATTGCCTCTTTTTCCTGCCAGTATAGGTATGGACTGTCTGACATGCCTACTTGGATGCTGTCACCGATGTAATCCTCCACCATTCTGTCAATGGTGACAGTACCATATGTAGTGACAGTAGACATGTCAGAAATTGTTGCCAGGTCCTTCAGTCCGGACCAGATGTCCAAACTTGGTCCTGCCTGCCCTGCATCACCGCCAGCGGGTTGCTTAGGATAGCTAAGTTTTTTCCTAGCAGCCCCAGTTGCGGAGAAAATGAAGAAGGAGCTGTTGACGTGTCACGTTCCGCTTCAGCTGACAGTGTGTTCACCAGCAGGTCTTTGCACCTCTGCAGGCTTGTGTCGGCCGGAAAGAGAGACACCACATAGGCTTTAAACCTAGGATCGAGCACAGTGGCCAAAATGTAGTGGTCTGATTCCAACAGATTGACCACCTGGAATCCTGGCAAAGCAAATGAAGGGCTTCATCCACAAGTCCCACATGCCGAGCGGAATCACTCCGTCTTAGCTCCTCCTTCACTTTCTCCAGCTGCTTCTGCAAAAGCCTGATGAGGGGAATGACCTGACAGTGTCTGAACTGACTTCACGTGTGGCAAGTTCGAAGGGCTGGAGAACCTTGCACAACACGGAAATCATTCTCCACTGCGCTTGAGTCAGGTGCATACCCCCTCCTTTGCCTATGTCATAGGTGGATGTATAGGCTTGAATGGCCTTTTGCTGCTCCTCCATCCTCTGAAGCATATAGAGGGTTGAGTTCCACCGCGTCACAACCTCTTGCTTCAGGTGATGGCGGGGCAGGTTCAAGAGTGTTTGCTGGCGCTCCAGTCTTCGGCACGCAGTCGCTGAATGGCGAAAGTGGGCCGAAATTTTTCGGCCCACCCAAAGCGTCTCCCTGCACGCCCGTGTCGCTTTTCAGAAAATTCTGCACCACCAAGTTTATCGTGTGAGCAAAACATGGGACATGCTGGAATTTGCCCAGATGTAATGCCCGCACAATATTGGTGGCGTTGTCAGATATCACAAATCCCCAGGAGAGTCTAAGTGGGGTAAGCCACTGGGCGATGATTTCCCTCAGTTTCTCTAAGAGGTTGTCGGCGGTGTGCCTCTTATTGAAACCGGTGATACACAGCGTAGCCTGCCTTGGAACGAGCTGGCGTTTCTGGGATGCTGCTACTGGTGACGCTGCTGCTGTTGCTGCATAAGGTGATACATCTACCCAGTGGGCTGTTGCAGTCATATAGTCCTTAGTCTGCCCTGTTCCACTTGTCCACATGTCCGTGGTTAAGTGGACATTGGGTACAACGGCATTTTTCAGGACACTGAGGACACTTTTTCTGACGTTTCTGTACAGTCTCGGTATCGCCTGCCTAGTGAAGTGGAATCTAGACGGGATTTGGAACCGGGGACACACTACCTCCATCAATTGTCTAAATCCCACTGCACTAATGGCAGATACCGGATGCACGTCTAACACCAACATAGCAGTCAAGGCCTCAGTTATACGTTTTGCTTCAGGATGACTGCTGTCGTACTTCATCACCTTCGCTAAGGACTGTTGGACGGTCAATTGTTTAGTAAAAGTAGTGGTGTTCCTACTTCCTCTCTGGGATGATGAACGACTCCCAGCAGCAGCAACAGCAGCAGCAGGAGGCGTAGCAATGCAGGATCCTCTGGAGGAATCCGGATAGGAGAGTCAGTCATGCCAGTGACATGGCCTGCAGGTCTACTTCCGATCCTGACTAAGGAGGAAATTGACGAGGAGGGAGTTGACGGTGTGGTTTGCAGGCACTTGGATACAACAGGACAGCGGGATTTAGGTGTCCCTGGACTGCTTACGGTCTTAGCCAAAGTTTCTGAACTTGACAGTAACTTTTTATGAACACGCTGCAGGTGCCGTATAAGGGAGGATGTTCCTAGGTGGTTAACATCCCTACCCCTACTTATTCCACCTTTACATATGGTACATATGGCAAGACAGTTGTTGTCCGGATTTGGATAGAAATATTGCCAGACCAAAGAGGTGGAATGTTTGGTCTTCTGCCCAGGCATGACCGTGATGGGCTTTTTCATCCCACGGACAACAACTGTCTCCGCCGGAGCCTGATTTAGACAAACCACATCACCATCAGAATCCTCCTCGCCAACTTCCTCCTCAGCGCCAGCTACACCAGTATCCTCATCCTGTTGTACTTCAACAGTGACATCTTCAATTTGCATATCAGCAAGTGGACTGTGGGTGCTCCTTTCAGCACTTGCAGGGGGCGTGCAAATGGTGGAAAGAGCCACCTCTTCCCGTCCAGTGCTGGGAAGGTCAGGCATCGCAACCACCACCACACTTGGACTCTCCTTGGGGATTTGTGATATCTTCTTAGAATGCACAGTTCTTCGCTGTGCGTTTGCCAGCTTAACTCGTTTGATTTTTTTAGTGGGAGGAGGGCTTCCATTGTCATGTGAAGCTGAACCACTAGTCATGAACATAGGGAAAGACCTTAGCCATTCCTTGCCACTTCGTGTCGTAAATGGCATATTGGCAAGTTTACGTTTCTCTTCAGATGATTTAAATGTTTTTTTCAAGGTCATTTTCCTGAACTTTGTCATTTGGGATTGTATGTGCCCTCTACTATGACAATGGGCATCGGCCTTGGCAGACGACGTTGATGGCATGTTATCGTCTATCTCATGACTAGTGACAGCAGCTTCAGCACTAGGAGGAAGTGGTTCTTGATCTTTCCCTATTTTATTTTTATTGGAGAAAGTTTGGTCCTCCATTTATGTTATATTGATATATACGTGCGGCTAAGGCGCACACAAACACAGAAAATAATTTTTTATTTTTTTTGGAGACTAGTGCACTTTGTGGGTTACACCACCCTTTAAGAAATGAGCCTGCCGGCCCTTTACTTATGGGACACAGGCGCACGCTTGGCGCTGCTCCTTTGTTGATGCACGTGCAGCCACAGTGCACACAATTCACAAACACAGAAAATATTTTTTTATTTTGTTTGGAGTGTACTTTGGGGGTTACAGCACCCTTTAACGGACAAGCCAGCCGGCCCTTTACTTATGACACAGGCGCACGCTTGGCACTACTTTGTTGATGCACTTGCGGCTACTGCGCACTCAATTCACAAACATAGAAAATATTTTTTGAGTTTTTCTTGGAGTGTACTTTGGGGGTTACAGCACCCTTTAGTGGTCAATCCAGCTGGCCCTTTATTTATGGGTCACAGGCGCACGCTTGGCACTTCTTTGTTGATGCACGTGCGGCTACTGCGCACACAATTCACAAACACAGAAAATATTTTTTTATTTTGTCTGGAGTGTACTTTGTGGGTTACAGCACCCTTTAATGGACAAGCCAGCCGGCCCTTTACTTATGACACAGGCGCACGCTTGGCACTACTTTGTTGATGCACGTGCGGCTACTGCGCACACAATTCACAAACAAAAAAATATATTTTTTTATTTTGTTTGGAGTGCCCTTTGGGGGTTACAGCACCCTTTAATGGACAAGCCAGCTGGCCTTTTACTTATGGGACACAGGCGCATGCTTGGCGCTGCTCCTTCGTTGATGCACGTGCAGCCAGAGTGCACACAATTCACAAACACAGAAAATATTTTTTTATTTTGTTTGGAGTGTACTTTGGGGGTTACAGCACCCTTTAATGGACAAGCCAGCCGGCCCTTTACTTATGACACAGGCGCACGCTTGGCACTACTTTGTTGATGCACGTGCGGCTACTGCGCACACAATTCACAAACAAAAAAAATATATATATTTTTTTGGAGTGCCCTTTGGGGGTTACAGCACCCTTTAACGGACAAGCCAACTGGCCTTTTACTTATGGGACACAGGCGCACGCTTGGCACTACTTTGTTGATGCACGTGCGGCTACTGCGCACACAATTCACAAACACAGAAAAAATTTTTTTATTTTGTTTGGAGTGTACTTTGGGGGTTACAGCACCCTTTAGCGGTCAATCCAGCCGGCCCTTTATTTATGGGACACAGGCGCACGCTTGGCACTACTTTGTTGATGCATGTGCAGCCACAGTGCACACAATTCACAAACACAGAAAAAATATATATTTTTTTAGCACTTGGGGGGAGCACCCCTGA
Source organism: Taudactylus pleione (assembly GCA_031769625.1). NCBI lineage: Eukaryota > Metazoa > Chordata > Amphibia > Anura > Myobatrachidae > Taudactylus > Taudactylus pleione. The sequence goes on along the minus strand of JAUIMM010000016.1, from coordinate 8,121,350 downwards.
CGGACAGAGCACCCCCTGGACAACACTACAGCACCCCTTTAGGACTGGGAGACTGCACAGGACTTTGGAGTGGACACAGCCCCTATGGACAACTGACTGCACAACACAGTCCAGCCAGCCCCTATGGACTTTGAAGTAGTGGACACAGCCCCGATGGACAACAGCAGCACAGCACAGCACAACACTACACTGCACTACACTACACTACAACACTACACTACACTACACAGCCCAGCCAGCCCTAACTCCCACCCTCCCTCTTCACTGTCCACAGCCGAGTGAGAAAATGGCGCCGACGCGGGTACCTTATATAGGATCCAAAACCCGCGAGTCCCGGAAGGCGGGATGATGACGTTTTGCCTCCATTTCAGATCCGAGTCAGGCGGGAAAAGTCGAGCCTGACTCGGATCGGCCTCGGATCGGGGGGGCTCTGTCGGGGTTCGGATTTCAGAAATCCGAACCCGCTCACCCCTAATATATATCTATATACATACACATATATACATGTGCATATATATATATATATACATATATATATATACTGTATATACATATATATATATATACACATATATATACACACACATATATATACTGTGTATATATGTGTGTATATATATATATATATATATATATATATACACATACAAACTACAAGATCATTGTTCCAGGGGGGACACACTCACTGAGAGCTGCGCCGAGGAGAAGGGGGTGGTCGCTGGATACAAAGCAGCAGCTGCCGGGTCGGAAGGAGAAGAAGAACACCGGCAGGTCTGCCAGACATCAGCAGCAGCCACTGGGCTGGAAGGAGAAGGAGGGCACCGGCACACAACAGCAGCAGCCGCCTGGAAGTAGAAGGAGGGCACCAGCACACATCAGCAGCCAACGCAGCCCGGAAGGAGAAGGAGGGCACCGCTACACATCAGCAGCAGCCGCCGACCCGAAAGGAGAAGGAGGGCACCGGCACACATCAGCAGCAGCCGTCACGCCATGAGGAGAAGCACACAGAGCAGCAGCTGCCGATGGACACCCAGCAGCTGCCGACGGGAGGAGGAGGTGAGTACACTGCGTCGGGAGGAGGGGGTGGAGGGTGTGCTGGCTCGGGGACAGCAGCGCTGTAGACAGCAGTGCTGTAGAAGAGTGGGCCGGCCTGGGGGACATTGTAGCGCTGTGGGAAGAGGGTGGAGTAGCGCCAGCGCGGGGAGTCACTGCAGCGCCGGAAGAGCATGGGCCTGCCCGTGGACACTGCAGCGCCGGGGGAAGGTCATGAAGGCTGGCCACAGTGATCAGGATACACTGGAGCCATGCGGGGAGGGGGGTGTTGCTGGATGCCCGATCACTGTGGCCAGCAGTGATCGGTACACACTGGAGGGGCAGCTACGGGTGCAATGTTGGCGGCTGTTGGAAGATTAGCTTCCCGCAGCCGCCCAGTGGTCATTTCTGACTGGTCGTATCAGATACGACTATGTCAGTTAAAGCCCAGTCTAGTATGGTCGTATCTGATACGACCATGCCAGGCAAGTGGTTAATTACAATTTGCAGCAGATAATCTGTTGAATGCGGTGCATAACTGGCAGCTAAGAGAGGTGGTGGATAAAGTGAATGATAGAGATTTTGCTGTTGGACATGTGTGGCAGAGTACACACCATATTGGATGCCCAGAGGAAACAAACAGCCCAAATGCTTAACCAGTGGAGTGGTGTTTTTGTTTGTAGATGCAGAACAGAAGTACTCTGTTATACACACTGGTTATGTGGAGCAAGGCTTGAGTGGAATGGGGTATACTACAGCTCACAAGCTAGTGAGTGTATACGAGTAGCAGAGCAGACACTCTGGAAAGTGGTGTGAAATCAGTAAACTCTCTCACAGAGCTAAGTGGAAGACTTGCATCTCCCATTGTGCTGCTCTAACACTGAGAAAAAGATGAAGCCATGCATGCACAGTACTAGGTTTGGCAGACATCTTGGTAAGGGAGTGAAGTTTGGTGGTTCCAATATCAAGTCTGCACAGTGGCGCTCTCCATCTTGAACACTCCCCCTTGCTACAAGTTTTTCCATGTTACACAAACATTTACTCAAATCTTATTGGCAAATTTGATAAAAACACTCCTCTTGGTAGGTCTATTGGCAAGACTCATCTCACTCATCTTGGACCACAACAATATTTGTATTCACGAATTCTGGACTTCTGTCACTCTCATGATTTCTGATGTCTTCCACACTTGTGACTTTTAAATCTTGCAAAGTCTCTTTGTCTATCTTGGACTTCCATTCACACCAGTCGGACCTTGACTTTGGTTTCTGGATGTTTTGAGGTTCACTAAATGCAATATTTGTGAATTACTCATCATATCTTTTAGGTGGATTGCCAATATTTGATCTTGCAGAAGACCATTTTACAGCTGAAAGTCCCCACTGTTAGCTTCTGGTTCAGCCATATCTCCATTGCCTGGCATATCCAGTGACTAAACTTGCTCTGCATTTTAACTTCCAGCTTTTCTGTAACTTGTGATGTTTCTTTGAATATGAATCTCTTGACTTGACTAGCTTTCTGGCACTTGGATTCCATAATCTATAGCCTTTACTTTAATGGTAAAAGCAAAGAATGATATACGTTATGAATTTTTAATCCAGATTTCGTTTTATTTCTTTTGAAATGTTTACTTAGGCAGTACTGCCAAATGTAGTGAGTTGTTTTACACTTGGTTTTCTCTTTGACCATACTTCAATAGGTGTCTTGGCCTTGTTGAATCGTCCGTATTAACCTTTTAATACATTCCTGCCTATAAACCTCTAAGATTCACCTGCCTAGAACCTCTAAGACAAAACCTGCCTGTACCTTCTAAAACCACAAGATGTCGCTATTTTGATTATACCATTAATGAAATACTGAGACAGTTGAATAGCGGTCCAAAGCGCTAAAGATTATTATTCAGGTAAAAGTACAGATGTTACAACGCTATGATCTAATAATGAGCGCAAATAAACTGTACAAACATTAGGTCATAAGGTACAGTTAATATACATGAACGGTTATTAAAGATCAAAATACAATGAGCAATATGAGAGAGAGAGACATCAAAATACAATGAGAGAGATATCAATGTCTGCTGAGAGCACATGTTCAAGATGGCTGGTGATGGTGTGTGTGTGTGTTTGTGTGTGAGGGGGAAGGGGGTTGGGAATGCTTCCTGCCCTATTACCCAAACCGCATGGTCTACAAACAAACTCCATTATGAAGCTACCTCATTGAAATCTCCCATAATGTCATAGTTAATTAAATATGCAAGCTGGATATCATATGCCAACACATCAGGCAAACACTGCACCATTTAATATTCCAACATGTACAACACAAGCTGATTCCAATATACAACAATACCATCCTACAACAGACCTCATCCAGTAGTCACTAGACCGTGGGGAGGGGGAAGGGCCAAAGCACATGTTTTTCCTTTGTTTGCAAGCCTCATGATCCCTAGGCAAACTTCACCCTGAAAACTCACACCAAGCTGCAACTCCGCAAATCATACATCCATCAATGACTACAACCACAACAAAGACAATATACCTATCTGACCCACACAACACCACAACTGGGCAGAATCACAATTTCCCTTGTTCACCCCACATGGAGGCAAGCCATCTCCAACAAACCGCAGACAACATACCCATCTGACCCACACAACACCACACGGCAACCACCCACGACCATTCAAAGCTGCCATCAATTCAACCTCCACGATACAACACTGACACCACCCTATGATCACATTCATGAGTATACAACACACACCAAGCCCATCTCTCCCAAGCAGAGATACCGTTCAAGCACATGGGAAGGCCCCAACACAGAGCACACCAGAGGGTCTCAATCAACCAGCATCAATCATCCACAAATATCACGACAACTCCACAATCAATCCCTTTCCTGCATGCTGACAACAAACCACTGTACCCTACAGTGCAGATGAAAAGCACAGACCAGACAACACATCATCCACTGCATGCCAACACAGACCCATGAATATCCCCAGAACGCCACAAACCACAAACCATGCCAAGCCAACAACAGACTAACACCAAAAATAGCCACAGACACCCAAATAGGCTAAATATTGCACAATTTATACTTAGCTATATCCCAGGGGAACTGAGATCCATTTTCCGTTGTCTTGTGAGAGAGGAAACCTCTCTCTCCTCCAAAATCTGCCAGTGTGTGTGCCGGCTGCCGGCCTTTTTTGTCCTCAGAATGTGCATGCTATGGTTCCCACCCCCTTTTACCTGTGAGGTCATCAGAAAGGGAGTATCCTTTTGATTACCTGAAACTACTGTTAATTAGGTTCTACTCCCAGTTAGCTAGCTCTATTGATTAGACTGGAATAACCAGTCCTTTGGACAAAAATGTAAACAGGCCTACACCATGTTATTGTCTTTTGGTAAAGGTTAGAAATCTGTTACAGGGCATTTATTGGACAATTCCAAATGGATACAAAAGGTCTCCAACCTCCTTTTGTATCCCCCACATGCAAATCTAAGCTGCTATGGCAATCAATATTTCAAACAGTTATTCTCTCTAACATTCATATTTCATAGCCGCATGTTCTGATCTTCATATTGATGTCACCAGAACGCTGTGGAAACAGAGTAGATCAGTACAGCTCCACACACAGTCCAATTGTCATTTACTAAGCCATAGTTACAGAAAACATTCATTTCTTTATATACTGACATTGCGTTTAAACCAAGTAATAAATATCCTTTTTGCGTTACGGGACAATTGCTTTTAAATGTATGTATGCGGGGGAAAACACCACTGCTTTGCTGTTGCTCAAATATAAGTCTGTGGTGATTTTAATATGTTAGAAAGTTATTTTATGTATTCTGAACACTGTCAGTATGTGTTTGGGGAAGATTGTTAAAAAGCTGTTCGTGCTACTTTTAGCAACTTTGCACTGTGGATTGTGTACTATGTATTTTTGACAAAATGGCGCTTGTGTAAGCTTTCTTTTCTAAAATGGAGTCTTGCTGCCACTCACAAGATGGCGTCATGCAGTTTTTTCTGATTGCAAACAGATTCTGTCTTATCCAATTATCCGGTTTCGACAGCCTTTAGGTTAGCTGTAGGAGAATGGTTCTTGAGGTAAATTGCTGTGTACACAGCTTCCACCGAAACTGCTTATCTAGGTCTGCATCCTTTAGCATACATCTTGCTTTCTCCACTAACGTACAGTTTGCTCATTCACTCACACCATTCTGTTCATGAGAATAGGTAATGGTCAAATGTTGCTCTATTTCATATTTGCTCAAGAATAATTCCACCTCTCTATTTACAATAGATATTCCCCACCATTGTCAGATCTCAGGGTTTTCAGTGTATGACCGGTTTGATTCTCTACAGGTGTCTTGTAGTCTGCAATCTTCTTGACTACTTTAGACTTCTCTCTAATGAAGTAATTTTGTGTCATTCTTGTGAAGTCATATATGAACATCACAAAGTATCTGTATACACTCATTGACTCATGGACCACACATCTGTATGTATAAACTCAAGTGGTACTGCAGCTCTGCTTACTAACTTGATAAAATGGCTGATGGGTTTCTTTGTGTCAGTCACTGACATTCTGGTGACCATCCCATTCAGTTGGATTCAAACATTACCATATCCAAGGTGACCAAATCTGTACCAGAGCTCTAGTGACTGAGAATCAGTCATCATCATCATATAACAGTGCTGTATATCAAGGTCATACAATTGCTGACATTGGCTGTCTGTAGCTATTAAAGTCCCTTTTCTGTTCTGCACTAGCTCACGGGTGAAGAAGTGTCTAATAGTGTGTTGACAGGTCAATTGCACCTTGTTGTCACATCCCACATTAGATCAGGATGAAAGTGTCAAACAAGTTAGCTCACACAAAGTTTCTTTCAGGAATATTGCTTCCTTAGCTGCTTCTGCAAGTGCCATGTACTCCACCTCAGTGGTGGATAGGGCTACAGTTGGTTGTTTCCAACTTGTCCAGCTAATGACTGTGCCTGTTAGCACAAAAATATATCTCATCTAATATCAAGTTGGCATCACAGAATTATTTCAATGTGGAATTTCCAGATTTGGAAAATTATAGCTTTAAGGAAGTTGGACCTTTCAAATATTCAAATATTTGAAGATTATTTTGACTGCTGTCCAGTGCTGCTTCCCTAGGTTAATAGCAAATTGGCTCACACACCATGGGGCATATTCAATTAGACATGAAAAGTCCCGTACTCTTTGCATGGTGGACTTTTCGCCAACATCGCTGGTTTTCAATGCAAAAAAGTGTTTTTCGCTCGTCCCTGCTTAGCCCCGTATTCAAGTAGAAATCGGCAAAAACGGGACCCGGCGGCACTCTAACATGCGAAAAGTGCTGTCAGATTTGGGGAAATCAGCCTGACACTCCCTAAAAGATGCACTGACATTGGGGATCACTATAGATACCCCCGAATTGCCCTGCCAAAGGTATTTGTGGTACTTAAATTATCTCAATAGCTGCTATTTAGCGTCTTTGCATAAGTGGTGAAGAATAGCAGTTTGTAGTTTTTTTTTTTAAAAATAAGTTGGCCCAGCATATTTGGGGTCCATGAAAATGGGTACTAGCATATCTTAAAATTGCTAAAGTGAAGTTTAAAAAAAACATAAAATATCCACCTGCTGCAAACACCTGCAAACTTAAAAACACCTGGGGCATACTTGGGGACCCCCCTGGAGAGTATTTTGCTAGTTTTTAAGTTTGTCCCCCAACTTTGGACTTTTCACCTCCAAAATGAAAGTACTTTTTTGGGAGGATCTAAAGTATTTTTTACACTTTTTATGACGCTATTTACCTTTGGGGGAGTGTTCCAAGGGTGCAGCAGGGTTTTCCGAAGTTTGCACCCCAAAACCCAAATTCTGCATTTTTTTTGACTGCTGTTCATAGGTGAATCTCTCTCGCCGATTCCAATGCATTGAGTTTCCGCACCGGCAAAAAGTTTTTGGAATTGAATATGGAGCAAACTTTTTGCATGGCGAAATGACGATACTTTTCCGCAGAAACTGACTTTTTGCGGCTAATTGAATACGGCCCCATGTGTAATGTCTGGATGAGTTGCTACACTGGTATACATTAAACTTTCAATAGCACTTTGATATGGTTCATCTCTCATGTAATTTAACTCTGCTTGTGGGTGACATGGCTCTGGTTAGTTTAGTGCTCTTGTCAATGGGAGTAGACATTTCAAGTATTGCTTCAATATATGTTTGCTGATCAATAGTGATTGTTCCTTACTCTAAGATTTGTGAAATTATGCCTAACAGGTGATGTGCAGGTCTTTCATCTTGAATTTCTGTTCCAACAGCTGCTTAATACTTGTTATTTCCTGCTCTTGGCCTGCTAGTAATAGATCATCCACGTACAATACAATGATGAACAATTTTTGCCCTTTCTGTCGAGACAATGATCAGTCCCTGAATGTATAAAGTCCATTTCAAGTAGTACAGCATCTAGCTTAATGTGCCAATAACAACCACTTTGATTTAAGCCATAAAAATCTTTCTTTAGAATACACACTTCTCCCTCTTTAAACATGTTCTCACAGCAGTGTTTGGAATGTTCTGTAAATCTTTTGTAGCAATTCTCCATTTAAGAAAGCGGAGTCAAAGTCTAATTGGTATTTACAATAAGTCATACATGACAGATATGGCAATGACTAAACGTAATGTACTGTACCTCATCACAGGAGACAGGTACATTTACTAAAGGTTGATTTTAGAGCAATTTTAAAATCAATCTAAAGTAACTGGCATCAACGGGATTTACGACTGCAAATTCCATAGATTTATCATCCATCAGGTTTGAAACCCAATGTTGATGTCAGTCGGATTTTATAGGTGTAAATGTCATCAGTTTTGAACTTTCAGTTCAAAATTGACACCAAATAGAAGTCAAACATGACAGCAAACACATCCAATGTACAGATCACTATGTTCTGTGCAGGCTCCTTAGGGAATAAAGCAATTAAATACAGTAGTTAAAATTTCTTTGGTAAAAAGGGCGTGGAGTCCCCACTTTAATCCATGACCAGCTCATGACCTTTCAGCCCATTCTGGTCATAGAGAATTGGGGGAAGAAAACGTCATGGGGTTCAACCTATTTTTCATTAACCAGCACTGGGATGAACCAGCTGGTGGGCTTACACTATAACAGGGAGAACTACAAGTAGAACCAGCAAGTGCCAGCATGCCTAAACTTTAGGGGCCTACTGGTACCTGTGGTCCCACTTTGAAGAAAATATTACAATAATACCAGGACATGGACACTGACTGTGGTAATCCTTTATTAAATACACTCACACTTCCTACTTACCTACTGCTTGGATATGCTTGCTTCCCATTCTCCATGTAGCAGTAAAACCATACAATGCAGAAACCCGAGCCAATGTTAATGTGTGTCATTCTTGTGAAGTCATCGATGAATGTTAGAAAGTATCTGTATATACTTTTCGATTTCACCTCCAATGGGCCACACACATCTGTATGCATTAATGCTAGTGGTGCTTCAGCTCTGGTTCCTGATTTTGGAAAGGGGCAACAGCTTTTGCATGTCAGTCTGCCTGAGTCACTTACTGTTATTCCTGTCACCATTCCATCAAGGAGTTTCTGAACATTATCATACCCAAGGTGGCATAGCCGCCTGTGCCAGAGTTACATAAATTTATTTGAATCAGAGGTCATCATCGCACAACTATTCTCTATGTCCAGTATGTACAGTTGTTGGCATTGGGTTGCTATTGCTATTACAGTCCCTCTTCTATTATGCACAACTCATTTGCCCTCTGCAAATTCAACCTTTGAGTCCTTCCTGCTCTAGAACACTTCTAGCAATAAGGTTTGTCCCCATATCTGGTACAAATAACACATCTTGAATATCTGTGACTATGGTCTCACCTCTTACTCTTAGGTGAATCATGAGTGTCCCAACTTTCGTGGCTGTAAAGACCTTGGGGTACATTTACTAAAGAGCAGGTTTTTAGAAGTGGAGATGTTGCCCATATCAACCAGTCAAATTCTAGCTATTATCTACTAGAAAGTGCTAGATAAATGTTAAGTAGAATCTGGTTTGGTTGTATGGGCAACATCTCCATTTCTAAAAATCTGCACTTTTGTAAATATACAGTGCCCCCTTGTTTTCAATCCCTCTGATCTGTATAGGAACACAAATGGTTTGTGATGTTAACCACTCCTGGTTACAACTGAAGTTCCTTGTAGCTCCAGAGTCTATGTAATGACAGACTCTTCTGCAGCTGTCCGTGACACTTAAGGTGCATACACACGGTCAGATTTGTCAGATCATTAATTTCTTTGAACAATAACGATGAAAGATGAACGATTGAACGATTTCAACAATGATTTGAACAATTTTATCAATGATGAATGATGAACGATTTCTGACATGAATTAAAATGAATGAAATCGTCCAAATCTTACTGCAAACACAATCAATGTCAGATATCATTATCTGACATGCAGGAACGTGCATCATTGCTCGATGCATGCCCCACATGTCAAAGATATGATCGATTGAACGATTTTTACAATCGTTATCGTTCAGATCTTTAACAAAACTTGATCGTGTGTATGCACCGTTAGAGCTAACTCATTCCTTTTGTCACGCTTCTTTTGCTGTGCGACATTCCCATCTTGTGTCCATATTTGTGACATACAAAGCATCTGTACTTGTGCCTTTTGAGCTTGACATTCCTTATGTGCAGCGCAGTATTTTCAGCATTTCAACTGGTATGCATTCCTGGAACTGCAACAGTTTAATTCTCACAATTTCTGTTGTGTCGTGTTAAATTTTAAAGCTACTACTAGGAAATGAGCGATTTCTGGTTCCTAGAAACCGAACCCACACGAATTTACTGATCAGTGGCGGGCTAGGCCGGGGGGCATGGAGCCATGTGCCCCCTGGGACACAGCGTCATGTGGGCCGCGGGCAGTCTGTGTCACTCACTGTGACACAGACTGCACCGCGTGTGTAGCGCTGACCAGACGAAGTTCGGTCAGCGCTACACAAGTGACAAACACACAGCCGCCAGCACTGGCAGCTGTGTGTTTGTTTTGATCAGCAGCCAATGAGAGTCTGTCAGACTCTCATTAGCTGCTGCTGCGCCCACTGCAGGAGCCACTCCATCTTCCGGCTCCCGCAGTGGGCAATGGGAGAGGCGTCATGATGTCATGACGTCTCTCCCATAATGCAGAGTGGCCCGGCCCGGGAAGGACAGACGGATGAGCGGATGGCAACGGCGGGAGCGGGGATTCAGGTAAGTGTTTTTTTTTATTTTTTATTACGTGTGTCTACTGGGAGAGGGGCGGGCACTACAAGGGGGGAGACTACTGCTACTGGGGGCGCTACAAGGGGGGAACCACTACTGGAGGCACTGCAAGGGGGGGATTACTACTGGGGGGCACTACAAGGGGGGGATTACTACTGGGGGCACTACAAGGGGGGAACCACTACTGGAGGCACTGCTAAAGGGGGGACTACTACTACTGGGGGCAATACAAGGGGGGGACTACTACTACTGGGGGCAATACAAGGGGGAAACTACCACTACTGGGGGCACCACAAGGGGCGGTCTACTACTACTACTGGGGGCACTACAAGGGGGGAACCACTACTGGAGGCACTGCAAGGGGGGGATTACTACTACTGTGGGCAATACAAGGGGTGGACGACTAGAAGGGGGGACTACTACTGGGGGCACTACAATGGGGGGACTATTACTACTAGTGGCACTACAAGGGGGGACTACTACTACTAGGGGCACTACAAGGGGAGGGGACAACTACTAGGGGCACTGCATAGGGGGGAGGGGACTACTACTAGGGGCACTACATAGGGGGGAGGGGACTAACACTGGGGGCACTGCATCGAGGGACCACTGCTGGGGGCTCTAGAAAAAGAGCAATACTGGGGGTACTGCATAGGGGGTAGACTACAACTGGGGCCACTATTTAAGGGGCACTGCATAAGGGTTACTACTATTGGGGGCACTGCATGGGGGGTGACTAGGGGCACTATATAAGGGGCACTGCATAGGGGGTACCACTACTGGGGGCACTGTATAAGGGGCACTGCATAGGGGGGATCACTACCGGGGGCACTACTGGAGGCCTGCATAAGGGGGTCCTCTCCTGGGGCACAGGGGGGCACTGCATATGGGCACCACGACGGGGCTGCCCCATGTCTTTATTTTTACTTTACATTAATCCCATATGGACCCGCCTCCTCCCTGGAACACTTGAGGGGGGGCGCCTTAGCACGCACGTTCTTCGGGCACCCAGGCTACACGCTACTCCTCTGCCAGGGCCACCTGCATGCATTTGCCCCCCAGGCTAAAAGTTGCCAGCCAGCCCTTGTTACTGATTATGAGTGATTCTGAGCCGTGGCTCTGTTTTCCTACCAGGCTCTGATTCCAAAACGAGGCAAAACGTCATCTTCCCAGAGTCGGATCTTGCGTGTTTTGGTTTCTGTATAAGTCCCTCCAGCGATGATTCGGGCACCATTTTATGCTGGAGATCCGACAAATAGGTTATAGACAGGCATGGCTCTTAATTGTTAAAAACAATGAAAACGGTGAGCAGCAGCTAAAAAATTACTGCACACAGTGGCCCTGATTCAGAGCCAGACGCTCTGACAGAGCGCTCGCTCTGAATCAGAGCCGTACTTCTTGATTTTTAGAGCGGCCTCCTGGCCACTCGTATAGCTGTGGGTGACCACCCACAGCTATAGCGAGCGGCCAGGAAGATGGTCGCGATGGTCAAGACCATCGCGACCATCAGGCTTGCGATGAGACCCTTGTGGTAGGGTCTCGTTGCCGCAAGCCCTGGAGTGCTTACGGCTCAAACAAAGCCGAAAGCACTCCCACTGACATCACTTGTGATGTCAGTGGGGCCAGCCCCAGACAGTAGGTGTTCCCATCACGAGCGGGTCTGAATCAGGCCCAGTGTATCTAAAGCCTGTAAAGACTTTAGGCAATTCTCACACAGATCCAGCGATTGTTTGCCATTGCACATGCATATAAACCGCACTGCGTGTGCACAGCGATCACTCTGAATGCACAACGGAATCCATTGCAGAGTGAGTGACAGGTTGTTAGCGTTTGGGGGTGGGGACAGGGGGTGGTCTGAGAAACGCAGGCATGTCTGTCCCTTTAAACACCATTACATGGGCATGCATAAACTAGCCACTGTAAGTGCATACGCAGCTCTGCGTGTCTGCAGAGCTCCCTAGGCCACTGCGATTTTACCGATATTTAAGCAGGATTGCGTCATTGCACGCAGGTAAGAAGGCATCAGTGGGCATCCTTATGCTCAGGTGAGCATTGCAGACAGCATATTTTTGCTGCTGCGTTTCGTGCGCAATCGCAGCTGCGATCAAATTAGCGTACATCTCTGAATCAGGCCCTGTGTCTGTGGAGCATTGTGTTCAAGGGGCAGTGGGCTCTGTGTGTAATTAAAAACAAAAATGCCATTAGGAGCACATTGCGTGTACACTCTCATTAAAAAAAAGTCTATTAGGAGCAGTGATCTACTGATATTGGGGTCATTTGCTAAAAAAAACATTTTGGCAAAAAACTTTTGTGTTTGTTCAGGTCCAGGCATTGGCATTGTGTTAAAAAATAGAAAAAAAACTATTTTTTTGTTGTAAAACTTGGTTTTCTTCAGACAGGCTAGGCAGTGGTAATAATTCATATCAGCCATGTGAGTTGCAGTTTTGTGGTCATTTGTTAAAAAAAAGAAAAGAAATAAAAACATTTTTTTTTGGTAAAGCTTGTGTGTGTTCAGAACTTCAGACAGGCAGGCACTGCCAATGGTATTATGTTTAACAACAACAATAACGGTCAGAAGGTGCTGTGCCACCACATTAATATCAGCACTGTGAGTTGCAGTTTTGTGGTAATTTGTTAAAAAACTAGAAAGAAATAAAACAAACATTTTTTTCTGTAAAACTTGTGTGTGTTCAGAACTTCAGACAGGCCAGGCAGTGGTACTGTGTTTAACAACAATAACAGTCAGTAGGTGCTGCAGTACCTGCAAAAAAAGTCAAATTTGCCATGCCACCAACTGAAGCAAGGGGTAGTAACAAGGTGGAATTCCACCCTTTATATGCTTCATCGAATGGAGGAACAGCAATAAGTCATCCAAACCTACACAACAAGCCATGACATAGGGAAAGGAGGGGGAATGTACCCAGCACAGTGGACAATATTTTCTGTGTTGTGCAAGGTGATGAAACCATTCGAAGTAGTACACTATGAAGTGAGTTCAGCCACTGCCAGCTTGAGTCAGATGATTCCCTTTTTCAGACTACTGGAAAAGCAGCTCAAGAAACTGAAGGAGGAGATTAAATTAAGTGATTCAGCCAAATATGTTGGAATTGTAGATCAAGTTCTTTATTTGCTTTGCCAGGATTAAAGGGTTGTCAACATTTTAAAATTGGATCACTACATTTTGGTGACCATGCTTGATCCTAGGTTTAAGTCATATGCCATGTCTTTCTTTCCAACTGATGCAGATCTCAAGGATGAAAAGAGCTATTTGTGAGCAAGTTGTCAACTCAAGTGGTACATGACATGACAACATCTCCTCCTTCAGTTTCTCTTGCTACTGCTGCCAGGAAGAAACAGAGCTTTCCCAAAAAGGTTAGGGTTAGGTAGCGGGATTAGGGTAGGCACCGGGTAGGGAGTGTTAGGATTAGGGTGCAAGGAGGGGGAGGCTAGGTTTAGACACTGTGGAGGAGGTTAGGTTTAGGCATTGGTGAGGGACTGTTAGGTTTAGGGTGCGGGGAGGGGGAGGTTAGGTTTAGGCATAGGTTTATGGTGTGGGGAGGGGCAGGTTAGGTTTAGGCAATAGGGGGGAGGTTAGGGTTAGGCACCTGTGAGGGAGGGTTAGGGTAAGGGTAGGGGATAGAATAATATTTACCTGTCTTCCCTATGGGTGTTGGGATTCTAACTGTTGGGATGCCGCTGTCGGTATTCTGACCAGTGGCATCCCCACAGCCGGGATTTCATACCCAACCCATTTGGGGCATTGTTGACTATCTTTTTGCATAGACGACAAACATTGTTATAGTTTATTAAACTGCCATCCTGTCTGCCACTGCTGTGTTGAAATGTTTCATAGATGTCTTATGTTCTTTTAAACTGCTGTGTGGTTGTACCACTGCTCTGTCGCTTAGTTTAGCAGGCCAGCTCACTGTAGTCTTTGGACTTTATTGGTGAAAACAATATTGCGAGCTGTGAGGTGGCCAACATTGACTGGAAATGACTGGAAATTAATGTTATTCAGGTTAATAATACTGTAGGATCAAAACCAGACCCAAATATTGTGATCTTAGCTGTTTTTAGCATTTTTAACAAAAATTCAGATCCAAAACTAAAACATGTGAGGAAAGTTTTGGCAAAACCAAAACACAACGATGAATTAGATCCAAAACCAAAACACGGAGGTCGGCACACATCTCTACTAGGAAATCAAATTCAGACATTAGATTTTGTAGCATCGACATTGCAGAGTATGTGTGAGAAAAGAGTGTAGCTGTAACAGCAGTGAAGTTAGCGGTACTCACACCCTGTGTCCATGCAGTACTCTCTCAGACACATATACAAAATGGCGCAAGGTCGCACAAGCTCAGTAGCTGTACCGACGGCCATCTTGGTAAAGGTGCTTGCCGGCTTCAAGGCAATACAAAAGATAGCGCTGGAGCGCACTCCTCTCTAACAAGAGAGCACATTGATATTTATTAAAAATGGTCTTCCACTAGAGGGTAGTAGTAGTCATAGTAACTTAGAATATCTGTACATAAGAGAATGTTATAAGATGTTACAGGAGCTTCAGGAACAAATATTTGAGTCTAAAAAAATATGTAACAATCACATGCATTAGTCACAAGATGATAACATGGCACCAGTTTACGAAATAACCAAAAATTATTTGATTAGAGGTGCGAGTTATATCAAAGTGGATTTTGGAAACTTGTTTTCTCTTTATGTGAGTGACTATATTAACAACATGTCTTTTAGACTTACGTACACAGTATAAAGAAACATCCCAATTTCGCCAGTACTGGACAGTGGATCGTTAGCACAGAAAAAAATGGAAAGCAAGAGACAACCACGTTTGATGCTGTTATGGTTTGCAATGGCCACCATTCAGATCCATATTATCCACTGCAAGCTTTTCCCGGTGAGTATTGATAGCATATTACAGATATATGAAAGCTTTGCCTTTTAATATGTATGAACTGTTAAATGAAATTGAGCTTGTTTACTGCTAAACATGGGCACAACAAAGCATTGTAGGGCATCATAGCATAATCTGCAAAACAACTTGATGATACTGATCTACCCTCCTCTAAATATGTGGGGGCCAGTGCTCATACTTTGAAACCCTGAACAGATTTCAGAGCAAGGGCTTTGCATGGATGGGTGGCATCACGAGGCCACCCTCAAAGCCGGCCACAATAGTGTACCTCTGCCATTCCTACTAACATACACCCTGCTAACAATTTTGAATTTCTCCAATTTCTTCTCATTTACATGGTCTTTTTGGTACCAAATTGAAAAAAAATCCTGCACAGGCAGGCCAAAGAGACTATTGTGTGGGGCACTCTTAGTTAATGAATTATAATAGTAGAGAAATTGAATAGTTTGTTAATTTAAAACATAAACTTTTAATAATACTTGTTAAAATAATAGTGTGCCAGACACCCAGAAAAATATGGTAAGGGTCCACTATAAATATATAAAAAATATATTTTTTTGGATTGAAAAATCACTAGTTTTAATAGCACAGCCCTGCATTACAGAGAAAAACTTGATTTATAGCAGGAAAGATTAGGCGAAAGTAATATGAGCTATCTCTCTATCCCATATATGGAGAAAGAAAAGAAAAGAGACTCACATATAGATATTTTATCGTATAGATATATATATATATATATATATATGTATAACAGCAGCTACAAAATTAACACTGGTAATATATAGTATCTTTTTTATGCATGGGATTACGATGAATAATCTTAATGATTACTATAAGACACCAAAGATTGTAAGTCAGCTCAAAATATTGTAAAATAATGCAATTAATTGTTTTTAGTCAGAATTTGCAAGAAAATTGTCTCAGGTCTATTATTTGTATCAACTCAGAATACTCTGCGAATAGTCTGAATCAAAATTATATTCAAGTGTCATACAATAAAAATGTGTACATATAAAAATGAGAAGTTGGTACATAAATCACTTGCATATGTGGCACAAAAATAGACTTATGAGTGAATAAATGTAAAGAAATAAGAAAAGTCAAAACACTGCTAAGTGTCACCCCCACTTCTGCTTTTGCATGGAAATAGTGCAAGCCATGCAATGAGAGAGTGAGGAGACTGGTGTCTATAGAAACAAAAGCAATGGTAAGGTCTGTTAGGGCTCTGCCAGGTGTTAGATAGACCTTGTTACCATAAAGGCATTGCAGGGTTAAATGCGCCCAGGAGCAATCAGATCACTACCAGGAGAGATAGAGAAATATCTATTAGACCATGCACATAGTGTTTAAATACAAATAATTAGTCCAATACTATGCTGCTGTGTTCTCTTCCTGTCAGCAATGCACAAATTTATTAATCAAAAGCACAGTAGCGTCTGCTTAGAATCGCACAGCGGCGATCACATGTCTCTATGCAGTACACCCAGCGGTTAAATGCACATCTCTCAAGTCCGATATAGAGGAATGCCCATAGTGAATCGCACAATAGTAATCATACATTGATACTCAGCTAACAAGCACTGTAGTCAGGGCTGTAAGTCTCCAGCTCTCAGATAAGGCTTCCAGTCTGACTTTGGTACCAAGTCATCATAACATAAGATGGTTCCAAGGATTCTGTTTGGTGGATAGGTCTAGTCATTTCCATTCTGTATGTTGGGACCTCCTTGTATGCTGATATTTAAAGGGCCAATGAATATTCTCTAATTCAATTGCTGGGAACTATCTATTTGGTAAGACAGAATATGGCATACCTTATTTAAATCCTCTGCTGGCCCTGATAGACAAGGAAAGTATAGCTCGGGGGAGAAATGGTTATCTACTGTACCACTGCAAGTTCTCCTCTGAGCAGGGACCTCCTCTGAGCAGGGACCTCTAAACGTAAGACCTCATGTAGAGTTTTGGAATGTAAAAGAATTCACAGAAGATTCCACTGCGCAGGCTTAACTAAAAATAATATGGCTGTCCTTTAACATGAAAGATACAGAGGTATCTTAATGCAACATACAGCAATACTGTATATTTATTACATAAATAAAACAATTTAAAATATATATATACAATGCAAATACATTATCAACAATCTCAAGTGAGAATAGTTGGTATCCTGCTATAAAGATAATAATAGCTTCTATTATAAATGGCACAATATCCTCTAGATGTTTGTAAAAAGATCTGACTATTTGCCAGATAAGCAACTAAAGCAGCAGAGAATTAGTGGCAGATTTCAAATCTATTGGGTATTACAGAACATGGCATATAATGTAGACAGCTCAGTTAAGTGACTATCTGCTGACCCTGTCAGATGATGAGAGTATGCAGGGCCATAACTAGGAGGGGGTGAGTGGTATCACTACCCACGGTGCAGGGCCTAGGGAGTGGCACCTGTATTTGGCATGCAGGATGTGTGGAACAGCAAGTCCCCATGGTAAGCTGCCGCAGAGCCACCAGGATCTTTTGCTGTTGCAGAAACGCCAGATCACCTAGTCTTCATAAGTTCCCATGTTGGGGGGCAGGGCTGAGACAGGGTGCATTATTGCTCTGTTATGACACTGAGAATATGGCCCAGAGGGAAATCAGTCATCTTCTATGCTGGCTCCTTTGTGCAAAGTCCACAAAACCTAGGGCCTCTTGGATAGTTTTGTCTAAAATACGTATTTCTGAACTGCACACAAAAAATATGTATGCATGCTTCAATAAGTACTATAGATTGGGCTACATCTTACATGTGCAACTCTTTACTTTTAGAGATGTGAGAGAGGGGTGGGCAAACATAGGCCAACTACAGTAAGGGCATGTTCACGTAAGTGTATCAAATTAGAAGGGGAAGCAGGTGCAGATATGACTGTCAAGATGTAAGTCTGCAACCGCTAGTGCAAAGATCCATGCTGATCATAGAGACCATCAGCATTGTCTTTGTAGTAGGGGTGTGCACCGGCCACTTTTCGTGTTTTGGTTTTGGATCTGGATCTTTCTTCGTGTTTTGGATCTGGATTGGTTTTGCCAAAACCACCCTTCCATGTTTTGGGTTCTGGGTTTTGTGTTTTGGATCTGTATATTTTTTTAAAAAAGCATAAAAACAGCTAAAATCACAGAATGTGTTGGTTTTTCTGCTCCTATGCTATTATTAACCTCAATAACCTTAATTTCCACTAATTTCCAGTCTATTCTGAACACCTCACACCTCACAATAGTGTTTTTATGTCCAAAAGGTTGCACCGAGGTAGCTGGATGACTATGCTAAGCGACACGAGTGGGCGGCACAAACAAGTGACCCATCTAGGAGTGATACTGCAGTGGCAGACAGGATGGTAGTTTGAAAAACTAGGCCCCAAACTGTACATAATGCAAAGAAAAAAAAGAGGTGCAAGATGGAATTGTCTTTGGGCCCTCCCACCCACCCTTATGTTGTACAAACAGGACATGCACACTTTAACAAAGCAATCATTTCAGCGCCAGGGTTTGCCACACAACTGTGGCTGAAATGATTGGTTTGTTTGGGCCCCCACAAAACAAGGTGGCAATTAATCTGTCCCTGCACAAACTGGCTCTACGGAGGAAAGATGTCGTCCTCATCCTCCTCATCCACTGATTCCTCACCCTCTTCAGTGTTGTGTACATCCTCATCCTCACAGAGTATTAACTCGTCCCCACTGGAATCCACCACTACAGGTCCCTCTGTACGTTCTGGAGGCTGGTCTCCCTGGAAGAGTTGATAATTCATTTTTATGAACATCATCTTCTCCACATTTTGTGGAAGCAACCCCCTACGCCTTTCGCTGACAAGGTTCCCGGCTGCACTAAACACTCTTTCGGAGTACACACTGGAGGGGGGGCAACTCAGGTAATATAGAGCCAGTTTGTACAGGGGCCTCCAAATTGCCTCTTTTTCCTGCCAGTACAGGTATGGACTGTCTGACATGCCTACTTGGATGCTGTCACCGATGTAATCCTCCACCATTCTGTCAATGGTGACAGTATCATATGTAGTGACAGTAGACATGTCAGAAATTGTTGCCAGGTCCTTCAGTCCGGACCAGATGTCCAAACTTGGTCCTGCCTGCCCTGCATCATCGCCAGCGGGATGCTTTGGATACCTAAGTTTTTTCCTGGCAGCCCCAGTTGCGGGAGAAAATGAAGAAGGAGCTGTTGACGTGTCACGTTCCGCTTCAGCTGACAATGTGTTCACCAGCAGGTCTTTGCACCTCTGCAGGCTTGTGTCGGCCAGAAAGAGAGACACCACATAGGCTTTAAACCTAGGATCGAGCACGGTGGCCAAAATGTAGTGGTCTGATTTCAACAGATTGACCACCCTGGAATCCTGGCAAAGCAAATGAAGGGCTTCATCCACAAGTCCCACATGCCGAGCGGAATCGCTCCGTCTTAGCTCCTCCTTCACTTTCTCCAGCTGCTTCTGCAAAAGCCTGATGAGGGGAATGACCTGCACTGGCAGTGTCTGAACTGACTTGACGTGTGGCAAGTTCGAAGGGCTGGAGAACCTTGCACAACACGGAAATCATTCTCCACTGCGCTTGAGTCAGGAGCATACCCCCTCCTTTGCCTATGTCATAGGTGGATGTATAGGCTTGTATGGCCTTTTCCTGCTCCTCCATCCTCTGAAGCATATAGAGGGTTGAGTTCCACCGCATCACAACCTCTTGCTTCAGGTGATGGCGGGGCAGGTTCAAGAGTGTTTGCTGGTGCTCCAGTCTTCGGCACGCAGTCGCTGAATGGCGAAAGTGGGCACAAATTTTTCGGGCCACCCAAAGCGTCTCCTGCATGCCCCTGTCGCTTTTCAGAAAATTCTGCACCACTAAGTTTATTGTGTGAGCAAAACATGGGATGTGCTGGAATTTGCCCAGATGTAATGCCCGCACAATATTGGTGGCGTTGTCAGATATCACAAATCCTCTGGAGAGTCTAATTGGGGTAAGCCACTGGGCGATGATTTCCCTCAGTTTCTCTGAGAGGTTGTCGGCGGTGTGCCTCTTACTGAAACCGGTGATACACAGCGTAGCCTGCCTTGGAACGAGCTGGCGTTTCTGAGATGCTGCTACTGGTGACGCTGCTGCTGTTGCTGCGTAAGGTGATACATCTACCCAGTGGGCTGTCACAGTCATTTAGTCCTTAGTCTGCCCTGTTCCACTTGTCCACATGTCCGTGGTTAAGTGGACATTTGGTACAACGGGATTTTTCAGGACACTGAGGACACTTTTTCTGACGTTTCTGTACAGTCTCGGTATCGCCTGCCTAGTGAAGTGGAATCTAGACGGGATTTGGAACCGGGGACACACTACCTCCATCAATTGTATAAATCCCACTGCACTAATGGCGGATACCGGACGCACGTCTAACACCAACAAAGCAGTCAAGGCCTCCGTTATATGTTTTGCAACAGGATGACTGCTGTCGTTCTTCATCCTCCTCGCTAAGGACTGTTGGAGGGTCAATTGTTTAGTAAAAGTAGTGGCGTTCCTACTTCCTCTCTGGGATGATGAACGACTCCCAGCAGCAGCAACAGCAGCAGCGGCAGCAGGAGGCGTAGCAATGCAGGATCCTCTGGAGAAATCCCGGATAGGAGAGTCAGTCATGCCAGTGACATGGCCTGCAGGACTACTTCCGATCCTGACTAAGGAGGAAATTGACGAGGAGGGAGTTGACGGTGTGGTTTGCAGGTGCTTGGATACAACAGGATAACGGGATTTAGGTGTCCCTGGACTGCTTACGGTCTTAGCCAAAGTTTCTGAACTTGACAGTAACTTTTTATGAACGCGCTGCAGGTGCCGTATAAGGGAGGATGTTCCTAGGTGGTTAACGTCCCTACCCCTACTTATTCCACCTTTACATATGGTACATATGGCAAGACAGTTGTTGTCCGGATTTGGATAGAAATATTGCCAGACCAAAGAGGTGGAATGTTTGGTCTTCTGCCCAGGCATGACCGTGATGGGCTTTTTCATCCCACGGACAACAACTGTCTCCCCTGGAGCCTGATTTAAACAAACCACATCACCATCAGAATCCTCCTCGCCAACTTCCTCCTCAGCGCCAGCTACACCAGTATCCTCATCCTGTTGTACTTCAACAGTGACATCTTCAATTTGCATATCAGCAAGTGGACTGTGGGTGCTCCTTTCAGCACTTGCAGGGGGCGTGCAAATGGTGGAAAGAGCCACCTCTTCCCGTCCAGTGCTGGGAAGGTCAGGCATCGCAACCACCACCACACTTGGACTCTCCTTGGGGATTTGTGATATCTTCTTAGAATGCACATTTCTTCGCTGTGCTTTTGCCAGCTTAACTCGTTTGATTTTTTTAGTGGGAGGAGGGCTTCCATTGTCATGTGAAGCTGAACCACTAGTCATGAACATAGGGAAAGACCTTAGCCATTCCTTGCCACTTCGTGTCGTAAATGGCATATTGGCAAGTTTACGTTTCTCTTCAAATGATTTAAATGTTTTTTTCAAGGTCATTTTCCTGAACTTTGTCATTTGGGATTGTATGTGCCCTCTACTATGACATTGGGCATCGGCCTTGGCAGACGACGTTGATGGCATGTTATCGTCTATGTCATGACTAGTGGCAGCAGCTTCAGCACTAGGAGGAAGTGGTTCTTGATCTTTCCCTATTTTATTTTTATCGGAGAAAGTTTGGTCCTCCATTTATGTTATATTGATATATACGTGCGGCTAAGGCGCACACAAACACAGAAAATAATTTTTTATTTTTGTTGGAGACTAGTGCACTTTGTGGGTTACACCACCCTTTAAGAAATGAGCCAGCCGGCCCTTTACTTATGGGACACAGGCGCACGCTTGGCGCTGCTCCTTTGTTGATGCACGTGCAGCCACAGTGCACACAATTCACAAACACAGAATTTTTTTTTTTATTTTGTTTGGACTGCCCTTTGGGGGTTACAGCACCCTTTAGCGGTCAATCCAGTCGGCCTTTTACTTATGGGACACAGGCGCACGCTTGGCACTACTTTGTTGATGCACGTGCGGCTACTGCGCACACAATTCACAAACACAAAAAAATATATTTTTTTATTTTGTTTGGAGTGCTTTTGGGGGTTACAGCACCCTTTATTGGACAAGCCAGCCGGCCTGTTACTTATGGGACACAGGCGCATGGTTGGCGCTGCTCCTTCGTTGATGCACGTGCAGCCACAGTGCACACAATTCACAAACACAGAAAAATATATTTTTTTATTTGGTTTGGAGTGCCCTTTGGGGGTTACAGCACCCTTTAATGGACAAGCCAGCCGGCCTTTTACTTATGGGACACAGGCGCACGCTTGGCACTACTTTGTTGATGCAAGTGCAGCTACTGCGCACACAATTCACAAACACAAAAAAATATATTTTTTTATTTTGTTTGGAGTGCTTTTGGGGGTTACAGCACCCTTTAATGGACAAGCCAGCTGGCCTTTTACTTATGGGACACAGGCGCACGCTTGGCGCTGCTCCTTCGTTGATGCACGTGCAGCCACAGTGCACACAATTCACAAACACAGAAAAATATATTTTTTTATTTTGTTTGAAGTACCCTTTGGGGGTTACAGCACCCTTTAATGGACAAGCCAGCCGGCCTTTTACTTATGGGACACAGGCGCACGCTTGGCGCTGCTCCTTCGTTGATGCACGTGCAGCCACAGTGCACACAATTCACAAACACAGAAAAATATATTTTTTTATTTTGTTTGGAGTGCCCTTTGGGGGTTACAGCACCCTTTAACGGACAAGCCAGCCGGCCTTTTACTTATGGGACACAGGCGCACGCTTGGCGCTGCTCCTTCGTTGATGCACGTGCAGCCACAGTGCACACAATTCACAAACACAGAAAAAATATTTTTTTTAGCACTTGGGGAGCACCCCTGACGGACAGAGCACCCCCTGGACAACACTACGGCAACCCTTTAGGACTGGGACACTGCACATGACTTTGGAGTGGACACAGCCCCTATGGACAACTGACTGCACAACACAGTCCAGCCAGCCCCTATGGACTTTGAAGTAGTGGACACAGCCCCTATGGACAACAGCAGCACAGCGCAGCACAGCACAGCACAACACTACACTGCACTACTCTACACTACACTACAACACTACACTACACTACACAGCCCATCCAGCCGTAACTCCCACCCTCCCTCTTCACTGTCCACAGCCGAGTGAGAAAATGGCGCCGACGTGGGTACCTTATATAGGATCCAAAACCCGCGAGACCAGGAAGGCGGGATGATGACGTTTTGCCTCGATTTTAGATCCGAGTCAGGCGGGAAAAGTCGAGCCTGACACGGATCGGCCTCGGATCGGGGGGGCTCGGGGGGGTTCGGATTTCAGAAATCCGAACCCACTCACCCCTACTTTGTAGTGTACAAAAATAAATTATTGGTAGAAAAGAAATTTACCCCTCCATCGCTTGTAGTCTTGGCTATTTGCTGCTACTGCTATTTGCTAGCAGCATTTGGCCTTCAACACACAAACCATAATGAATGCCAGGCTAAGCTGGTCACACTGTTACAGGGAAAGCAACAGCATGATACACCCCCCCCCCTGTTATAATGGGACATAGTCCTGTGCTGTTCAACATGCCCCTGGTCAGAATCAGGCATGTAAAAAGTTGTGTACCCCCAGTGAAAAAGAGCCCAGTGCTGATAGTGCTGATCTTTACCCAATACTACTGGCCAGTGGTTGCCATCATAGTGTTTAATAGTTTATTTATTTTTATTTATTACCAGTTATTTATATAGCGCACACATATTCCGCAGCTCTTTACAGAGAATATCTTACCATTCACATCTGTCCCTGCCCCAGTGGAATTTACAATCTATATTCCCACACATACACACTATGGGCAATTTTGTGGGAAGACAATTAACCTACCAGTATATTTTTGGAGTGTGGGAGGAAACCGGAGTACCCGGAGGGAGAATATACAAACTCTGCACAGTTAGGGCCGTAGTGGGAATCAAACCCATGACCTCAGTGCTGTGAGGCAGTAACGCTAACCATTACACCATCTGTGCAGCCCAATAGTTAAAAATTAGCATTTTTGGATGTTACACTAATAATCCCAGCATGTCCAGGTAGCCATAAACTAATTGAGTATGTTGGCACTTGTAGAAGTCTACCCACTACACAGGTCAAGGCAATTTTGCTCAATGTGAAGCAGATCAATTGTTTGCCACCTACAGAGAGGAGACATGACCCTTACCTTTCCTTAGTATGTATGCTCTCACAGTCAGTGTCTTCTTCCTTTTTGTTCTCCCTTGTCATCAACGCTGCACTCCAGTAACTCAACCTACTGTACTTGTACATACTATATGTTGGATATAGGATCATCAAGTGGTGAATTGATTCCCATCCGTTACTCATCACTACATGCCCCTTCTGCCAGCACCGAGTTGCCCTACCCGTGCCCCTCTTTCTCATCCTACCCAATCTGTGGTGTTGTACTGTTTTGTAGTTATGTTACATACTATACTCATGTTATGTTTAGCTTTTAGTTATTATTAGAGATGAGCAGTTGGTTTTGCTGAAAACTGAACGCACCAGAACTTCAGGGTTCTGAGTCGACCAAACTCCAGCTCAGATCACTTTGGGGTTCTGAGTAGAACTGAGTCCCATCACGGGTCCGGATCTACAGTAAAAACCAGATCACGCATGATTTGGACTGTATTTAAGTCCCTCCCTCATGATTATTATTAGCTGTGTGGTGATCAAAATTGACTGGAAATCAATGTTATTGATGTTAATAATACTATAGGAACAAAAACAGATCCAAGTGACATTATTTTAGATATTTAGCTGATTGTAGCTGTTAGCCCAAGCACATCCTAGTGTAGAAAGCTGTCTCAAAGTCTGTCACCAAAATTACCAGTACTGCAAACATTTTGATGAATTGACCCTGTCAGTAACTGAGGCGTTCAATGACTCACAAGATGAAGCAGCACAGTGGAACCCTCTCATTCACTTTGTGCTATAATTATCCCACCGCCTGAGGAGTTGAGGATGGAGCAGTGCAGTGAGTTGTACATGTTTTATATAAAACACACTATCCAGTTCTATTTGGCATAGGTGAATATTTATCAAAGCTTGGAGAGAGATTAAGTGGAGAGATATTAAGGGGTCTATGTACTAAGCCTTGGAGAGAGATAAAGTGGAGAGAGATACCAACCAATCAGTTCCTAAATGTCATTTTTCAAACACAGCCTGTAAAGTGTCTGTGGAACTGATTAGTTAGTACTTTATCTCTCTCCAAGGCTTAGTACACAGACCCCAAAGTACCAATCAATCAGCTTCTTACTGTCATTTTACAGACTGTGGGGTCTATTTACTAAGCAGTGATAAGAGACAGAGTGAAAAGTGATAAGGTGCCAGCCAATCAGCTCCCAACTGTCATTTTTCAAACACAGCCTGTGAGATGACAGTTGGGGGCTGATTGGCTGGCACCTTATCACTTCCTTATCACTTTTCACTCTGTCTCTTATCACTGCTTAGTACATAGACCCCTGTGTTTGAATAGACAGTTGGAGCTGATTGGTTGGTGCCTTCACTATCGCCAAGCTTTGATAAATCTTCCCCAAAGTGTGAAGTAGGGGCATTACTGTGTGGCATAGTATGATCATAGGTAAGTGCAGTGACAGAGTTGTGGATATGATGATATGGGGTAGTTTTGGGGGGGGGGGGTGTTATGATTATAAGAAGGGGGATTGATGACATGAAAATACATGCCCCTGAGTGCACAGTATCTGTCTAGCTTTCCCTTGGTGCACACCGTAATTACTGTAAATGTGCTATGCATGCCAATGCACATTACTCACGTCAATGTGATACATTTCCAAAGTGTGATAATGTACCTGTTTTTCTACAACTGCAGTAGACTTGGCTGATTTATTGAAGTTAGATAATGAATGGGTGGAAACACCATAACATTATGTTAATTGGTCTTATTGTCAAGTCTGATTATGCAGCCATTATACACTCATCAATTAATCTTTTCTTAATGTTTTATGTTTATGTAAAAACAACTTTAGCTAAGTGTTTATTATATAAGTAAGACTAATAGTCTAAAAGAAGTATGTTTCATCGTAACATCTTCCATTTTATTTACTTGCAGGCATAAAAACATTTAAAGGACGTTACTTTCATAGTCAAGAATATAAATCTTCTGAAGGATTTAAAGGGAAACGAGTTGTTATTGTTGGAATGGGAAATACAGGAACAGATATTGCTGTAGAGCTTAGCCGGACAGCAGCTCAGGTATGATCTAAATTAAAAAAAGGATTTTTTTTTATCCTACTAAAGAGTAGGTAATCCCAGGATATACTGTACGGTAGCTTCTATGTTTTGTCTATTAAACTTTTACAATTGCAAAATATAAAACTTTGTGGCTTTAATCTGTGCTCTTCTACTACAGAATGTATTTTTTGACATCTTTATTATTATCATTATTAACATATAGTACCAGTGTATTTTGTTATACTTTACAATTCGGAACAAAACAGTTATAATATCAAACAGACAAAGAGGCAAGTGAGTCCTGCTTACAAGTTTACAATCTATAGACAGCGCTTAATAAATGTCAAGACTACAGTACCAGTAATCCCTCTTTACCTCAAAATGTAATCTGCTCACTGTACCCCTATCCACAGTCTCTAGGACAGCTTCATTATCTTAGGCAAATATGACAGGTACAGAAATATATTTGTCAGTGTACCCAAGTTCCCTGTCAGCTGCAGATGCAGTACTAAGGCCTACCCAACAACAGTGAGTAAAAGTATTTGTTCTGCTTTGTGTGTTCTTCCAGATGTTAGGAGTATATTTACTAAAGTGTGGGTTTTTATGTTGCCCATAACAACCAATCAATTACTTAAAATTCATTTGCACTTTCTACATGATAATAACTAGAATCGGATTGATTGTTATGGGCAATATCACCACTTCTAAAAAGCTGCACTTTAGTAAATATACCCCTTAGTGTCATCTAATTTTATTTAATATGTAAATTATTTCTTGTTCATTGCATTTATTTTGGGAGCTAATCAACTCTGGATTCAACAATCTCTGTGTGAGTTTCCATATTTGTAAATGGTCCATATATTCTCATAGTGGTACATTTTAGCAAGGGCACAGCTCGGCGCCCAACCCAAGACAGCTCTCTCCCCTGGGTATCATGACAGTTGGTCACATTTATGCCAAAATAAAGCCAGTATAAAAACAAAAGTTATATCTATAATCTACATTTACTTCTATGTACTGTAGGTATATCTCAGCACACGGAGAGGATCATGGGTCATGAGCCGTGTATTTGAACATGGGTATCCTTGGGATATCTGCTTTGACACACGGTTTCAGACCTTGTTGAGGAACACACTTCCATCATCTGTTGTCCTGTGGCTGACTGAGAAAAAAATGAATGAGTGGTTTGATCATGCCAACTATGGAATTCAGCCTTGCGACAGGTAATCACTACTTGGTTAGGCTTAGTTTAGTGAAGATTTATTTTACCACCCTATCTGAGCTACTTTGGGTAACAATGTGCAGCAAGTTCAAAATAAAATCCTACATGTACTTGGAATTGATGTTTTCATTTTTGCATAGTATGCCAGATATTTCCCACTTCTATACACTAGACAACCTTCTCTTTGCAGCCTTGTCTCCTGAGTTGGGGGAGTGGGCAGGTGCCTTGAAGTATACTAGGTGAATGATCCAAAAACCCTTGGCAAAATAGAAAACATTGCCCTGATGAAAGTTATGCTTGAATATATTTTCCAATTTTCATTATTTTAATGTCTGTATTACTTTAATTTCTAATTGCTGATAGGTTGTAATAATTTCAGTGCAACTTTATACTTTAAAAAAAAGCTAATAAAGGTTGAGTCTCCCATATCCACATATTCCGAAATAAGGAATATTCTGAAATACGGAATATTATTAGCATGACTGAAAAATTGAAACCTTTGCTTTCTAATGGTTCAGTGTACATAAACTTTGTTTAAAGAACAAAATTATTAAAAATATATTATAAAAGAACTTTCAGGCTGTGTGTATAAGGTGTAGATGAAACCTACTGTAAATTAATTTCATGTATGTACACAAACTTTTTTTATGTACAAAATGATTACAAATATTGTATAAAATTACCTTCAAGCTGTGTGTATAAGGTGTATATAATACTTACAGTAAATGCATCCTGTGTTTAGATTTGGGTCCCATTCCCAAGGTATCTCATTATGGTATGTAATTATTCCAAAATACGGAATATTCCGATATCCAAAATACACCTAGTCCCAAGCATTTTGGATATGGGAGACTCAACCTGTACAATATTGAGGGATTATTTTCATCAGTTTTACAGTTTTTTATTATTTTAATTACTGTGTTACAATTTGACCAATTCTCAATATAGAAATGTTACTTTTAGAATGATTTCAGTGAAGAAGTTGTAAACATCATTAAAATTTTATTTTTAATCTTTAATTTACTGAAGCAATGTTCTCATAATTAATAGTTGTTTTTAATTTGTAATTACACAATAAAGTGAGAAATTTTACAAGTAACTATAACAAAATTTAGCCTTAGGTGTTCATAATGGATACCACCTATCTTTTGTGTTCTGCCTCTAATGCTCAGTCCTACTGCAATCACTGTCATTCCTGTGCCAATATTAAAAATACAATGCAAAATATCCATAAAGTAGGGCTCAATCCAATTAGGAGTGAGACAGTGAGTTTCCTCGCCGGCATGAGTGAGGTTGTATGCCACACTTACAGTACCACCAGATACACATTTTTGTACGCAGCCCCATAGGGCTGTGAACAAAAATGTGTGAGCCCGGGATGTGATAGGGCCATGAGAGAGGTGAATTGTACGATGTTATAACGGCAATTTGCAGCCTTTGCATCTGATTGGATCGAGCCCATTAAGTGGTATGTGACCGGCAGAAAATAATACAGTAATCATCTTCAGGTATATCAAAATGAACAATGCTATGATCCAAATTTTGGTAATAGAAAGGAGTACTTAAAAATTTGCCAAAATAGTAAAGTATCTAAAAAGTAGTAGGTTGTAATGCTACAGTAAGTCTGATATGTTGTTCATTATTTCCTAGCTCACAGTTTAAAGAGCCTTTGTTTAATGATGAACTGCCGAGTCGCATAACCTGTGGATACGTGGTAGTGAAACCAGATGTGTCAGAGTTCACTGAGACGGCTGTAAAGTTTGATGATGGGACTACTGAGGAAAACATTGATGTAGTTATTTTTGCTACAGGATATCGATTCTGCTTCCGCTTCCTGGATGAATCCATTATTAAAGTTGAAGATAATAAAATAAATCTATACAGAAACATCTTTCCCTTAAACTTGGAAAAGCCAACTTTAGGTGTCATTGGCCTCATCCAGCCTCTTGGTCCAATCATGTCGTCTTCAGAAATACAAGCTCGCTGGGTGACCAGGGTCTTCAAGGGTACGATAACAGGACTGGGTGTGCTGGCACATGTTTGGCACCTGTATAGTAATCTTGTTAATTACTCTTTGGAATTTTGTTAAATTACCAAAAGTAATAATATTGATTATAAAACATATTAACCACTTAACTGATGATTTTTCCAGTAAAACCGGTCAGAAATTGCCGGGTCCGCAGGAGAATCCGGGGAGTCAGAGGAGATCCGTTCTGCACATGTGTAGAACAAATTTCCTCTTCAAAAACACAGCAAGACAGTGCAGTCGCAACTTGTTAGCTGAAGCACAGCTGGCTGCATTTTCATCCCATACGACCACGTCAGTTAAGTGGTTAAGATCAATAGTGTGAAGATAAGTATTTCCTCTTTCAAAGGTTACAAAGTGATACTTCATTAAGAACAGTTTTAATACTGTGCATGCCCTACTCTGTGGAACACTTACTGTATCTGCATTCTTTGAATGTCATAAAATGGTCACTTGAATGTATTTTTCAAGCAAAGCATTGCTAGGAACTTGACAGACAACATAATTTTGCCCACAAACATGGATGGTAAATACAGTTCAAGGAAAAATCCTTTAAATTTATCACAAGCCTTCATACAAGGGCATTTTAAGGGAGATGGTGGCCCATATACAGCACTCCCGATCCCCTACCACCACCACATGCAGCAGGGCTCTTCCCAGTAGTGCAGCAGGCCCCCTCATAGCTGTTCATGGGTGTGTCGCCTTTCTGGTGATATATTTGGAAAGCTGGAACATGCACAGAAGAGAGCAAAGACTTTATTGCTCCTGACCAGTCACCACCTTTCTAAAGATATTGCTTCAAAGATGTGATGGCTGGATGCATGACTGAAGGCACCCTTAAACCCATGGGCCCGTGTATACCTTATACCCAGCACCTATAGTATTATAGAAACGCCACTGCCTTCATATAAGTCATATGAGTAAGACTGTGTTATTTGTTACAGGTTTGTGCAAATTACCTCCTCCGGATGAGATCAGGAGAGAGAATGATAGAAAAAGAAACATTTCCATAAAAAGGTAATTCTTGATTTTTGTTTTGTTTAATTTGACCACAGTCAATTAAATATACATCAACATAAACTGCCACTACACGGTAATTGCAATGATCAGTCTATTAATACAGTGGTAACTGCACAACATAATAGTCATGTAATATATTCCAGAGGTTGTGGTAATTTCTTGCTGATCAATTTTCTGAAAAATATATATTTAGTATGTAATTTTCTTATTTTGATTGTGATCATCTTGTAAGACCAGAATGATTTTGTAACATAGGAATAGGTTAATTAAACTGTCAAGCCAACAACATCACACAAAGATGAACTGGACATCAGAATCCTTTTAAAACAGTTATTAATTAACAAATCTGACCACATTAACTGCCAAACACTAGTCAGATAGTGTTATCAACATTCCTTTCTGATGCACTGATATTCTGTGTTCCTAAAAGAGGTCCACGTCCTTCAATCATTCCATGCCGATAAGTCCTTGGTAATTTCTGTATAATAGGTTCACAGAGCTCAGATATTCGTTAGCTTGCACCAATGCTCCAGTGCCAGATTAAGGTCCACATGGGTGTATTGAAATGTATGGGGGTGTGACCATTGCTGTGGGATGTGGCTAGCTAGGTGAAAATAGTGAATGAATGAACATTCTAGCCCCACTCTTATCAACTAGCCCCCGACATTCAAAAATAAACACCAGAACAAATTTACAACAAGAAAGGGACACACAATAAACAAGGCCAATATATCCTACCTGCACTTGCATCCTTTACAACTTGCTACAGCTGCAAGCTGGTGATGTAAGTTCCATTTGTTGCTTGTCTAAATTCTGTCCTGTATGGAAAATAGAGGTAATAAACACCTGCATTTAACCACTTACAGTAACTGGTTAATATATTTCTAAAAGTGTTATCAAAACTGTCGATTTTTTTTTATTATAAAATTATGTAAATAATAGCCACTTAAACCTGATTCATTATAATTGTATGAATAAATATGCAGATTTATTAATAAAATTATATTGAATTAGGGTTTAAGAAATCCAAAATTTTGGGGACATTTTGAAAAAAATTGTTTTATATATTTTAACACTAGTATGCACAGGTCTCTCTCATTGCTCCTTCTTACTGCCACCTTCCTCCATATCTATCCCTGCCCTTTCATAGCTGTCTCACTGCCACCTTTCTCTATATCTCACTGCCCTCCAACTGCTCTCCTCACACCTCACCTCCCCCCTTACACCTCACTGCTCCCACTGTACCTCACAGGCCACCTCACTGCACCCCCCGCAGCTCACTGCCCCTTACACCTCACAGCATTCCCTGCAGCTCACTGCCCCCAACCTCACTGCTTCCACCACATCTCAATGCTATCCCCGCAGCTCACACTGCTCTTTTCATACCTCATTATCCCTACAGCTCACACTGACCCCTCACAATCAGTGCTCTCCCTGTAGCTCATTCACTACTCCCTCCCCATCCCACCACTTACAGTAACTGGTTAATATATTTTCTAAAAGTGTTATCTTAACTGTCGATTTTTTTTTATTATAAAATTATGTAAATAATAGCCACTTAAACCTGATTCATTATAATTGTATGAATAAATATGCAGATTTATTAATAAGATTATACTGAATTAGGGTTTAAGAAATCCAAAATTTTGGGGACATTTTGAAAAAAATTGTTTTATATATTTTAACACTAGTATGCACAGGTCTCTCTCATTGCTCCTTCTTACTGCCACCTTCCTCCATATCTATCCCTGCCCTTTCATAGCTCTCTCACTGCTCCCAACTGCAGCTCACTCTGCTATTCCCCCCATAGCTCACTGCCCCATTAAACCTCCCTGCTCCCCTTCCCACAGCTCACTGCTCCCATGGCACCTCACTGCTCCCCCCGCAAATTGCTGCCACCTTACTGCTCCACTGTCCCATCAAAACTCACTGCCCCCCTTACACCTCACTGTGCTCCCCTCATGCCTCAGAGCCACTCATGCCCTTGACTTCTCCCCTCACCCCAAATCATTTCTCCCACTACCCTAATTTCTCCTATCACCTCAATTGCAATTCCATACACACTAACACACAGAGTTAACCTAATTCTACCCCAGCATTCAGACACACACATAACACTCACTTGTTGTCCTCCAATCCATCTTACTTTACAGTTGTCCTTCTACCCCCCTCACCAGCCTGCTCCCGGACAATGTGGGCCTACTTTCTGCTGCTCCACTCGTCCCATTGTTAATCCAGTCCTGATTTTTGTCCATGCTCTGGCACACCACTTTGCAATGCATGCATTCTTGCAGTTTTGTGACAAGGCTGGAAATGTTAATTGGAAAAAAAAGAGTAACGTTCTCCCTAGAATGTCTTTATTACAATTCCCTTTATAAATGTAAAGGTTTAACCTTTATCGTAATAAACAGTACTACTAGTTTCAGGCTCATATATTTAGCAAAATACAAACAAACCCAAGGCACTGGTCACAGAAGGTGTATAAATTATTTGAAATATAATAAGATGAACCAAGCTGCTGTTAAATGGTAGTCAACCAATAATTAATCACAGAAAGACAAAAACAAACAGCGCTGCATTCATCAAGATTAGTTATTATATAAAACAACGCTGTAGTTTAGAATATTTATTCAGACAAATGTTAGCAAACATGAATATCTACATCTAAAAGCATACTACACATACAGTACTGCTTATCAATACATTCATGTTATTATTGCAAATATGTTTATATATAATCATATGATTAATGCAATAAAACACACACAAGACACTCCTGCTAATCAAAACAATAATATAATGATTAGACCAAAAGATAGGAGAACAAAGTAATTTTCTCACTTATTCAGCTCTTGCAATAAATGTCTTGCAGCTTTTACTTTTGTCTGCTGCATCCAGGACTCTCATTGATTGTTTACTGCCAGAAGGTACACAATCAAAAGTAGAATCCCACGCAGCACTGGCCTGACCGTTAAGCATGGTACGCTGGCATGTAGGGTGCCAGGCACCCTGCATGGTGCAGAGTATAAAACCTCACCCACCCGCCTTACCTCATGCTCGAACTGAAGTAATGTGAGAGGGAGGGAATAGGAAGGCGGAGGGAGGCACTGGGAGGCGCACGATAAATGTGCAACTTCCCTGCTATAATCAGGTCTGTCCATCACTGACCCCACTGCACTAATGAAAGTTCTTATACCCTAAGTTTAGGTAGTGGTGTCACAAGGGGGGTGTGCGCCGTACCCGGGTGTTACCCAACAAGGAGTGACACCAAAGGGCAGACTCCTCAGTGACAGGAGCCGGGTTCTGCAGAAGACTGCCGGAGACTGCGATGAATACGCATGCACCGTGTGAAATAATCGTCCAATTGCGTGCTTGTAAGCAACTGCGATCCTTTATGAATCAGGCCCTTAGTCTCTTACCTTATTCTTTTAAGAGGATACAACTTTGCTACATAGTGCAAATCTATTATATTATACCT
This sequence comes from Taudactylus pleione, assembly GCA_031769625.1. Taxonomy (NCBI): domain Eukaryota; kingdom Metazoa; phylum Chordata; class Amphibia; order Anura; family Myobatrachidae; genus Taudactylus; species Taudactylus pleione. Next base: position 8,087,028 of record JAUIMM010000016.1, on the reverse strand, counting down.
CCTTCTTACACCATACATATTTTCTCTGCACTCTCATCAGTTATACCTAGCTGACAGCAGATGCAGGACTATTTCTTGTGCACCTGTTTAAATTGTTTTAGGAACTAGAATCCTTTCATATTAATTTACATGTGCTTTTTCCACTTTTTTCTTCTCTATCACCTGACAGCTGTGATCCAATAATATTATGTTGGTTGGTAGATGAGAAACAATTTATATAAATTTATCTCCCCTGTTACTTACAGTGGCTATTCACCATTGTTGGACATAGATTATTCAGATATGTATAAATGACCCAGACGGGGAGACGTGATTTATCTATATCAGGGTTATTCTGCTGATTTTCCTTTTTTGTCCCATCACTAATAATATTTTGCATTTTCATATTTTGACACTGTGTATTATAATAGTGGGTTATACTCTGAGACCACTATGCTTGGAGGTAACCTTATCCTATAGAGAGATGGCATTGGAACTACTATATTCCACTATACTTGTTGTTTTGAAGGTGAATTTGTATCCTTTATTCCTCTTCTATTACAATCCAATTATTATTTAATTATACTTAACCTGTTGTTTGTCTTGGTAACTATTTTATTATATATTTTAATAAAAGTTAAGTTTTAAACTTTAGCTATAAGAGTGCCCCCCAACAAAGAGTCTTCTTTTCTTCTCTAATATTATCACTACTACTCTAGGGTGCACCAGAGGTTACTTTAATTAAATTATCTTTAATGGAGTAATCACAAAAGGATTTCCAATTCACTGCTTCTTTGTGAGACATACAGTATATAAAAAGATAAATACATACCTTTCTCACTTACTCCGGTCTTTACATATACAATTGTATAGACCAGATGTATATGTTGGATGTATATTCCAAACTTATCCAACATGTTGAACCATGTCGCCATTCTAGATTTAACATTGGGGTGTAACATCATAAATGTCGAAAGGCTAACTGTCGACAATGTGACTGGATCCCGTTTTAGTTTCTTTTGCAGGTCTGGTTTCTGGGAAGGATTGATGTAGCAAGTAATTTAACTCTGTACTTTGGAAGCCTTAATGTCAAAAGGCTGTGACAAGATGTGTGCTTCCCTACGTTTGGCAGCACACAGTGTCACGGTTCCAGTTGCTGGTCGGGTTAGGGTTTTCTCCTCTGCAGATGGACGCAGGTGCACCCCTTGGTCCACAAGTCTGTAGTAAGTTTATGATCTCACTGCTGTAGCATTTAGAGACCCCCTGACTTCTTCTTGTGGGGAATTAGCTATGGGAAAAAGAAAGTCCAGCTATTGTATGTGGCCAGAGCTGGCACAATATGCTCAGGCGGCACTACGCAGCAGTGAGGAGTTAGGCTGGTGAGGCACCACTGCCGTCCCATTTGCTGGGTGGCTGCTGAGAATTAGTAAGCAGCGAGTGCCCGTCGGCTCCTTCCCTGCAGACGGAGGCTGTCAGTGTGCGATGGGAGAGACGTCAAGAGTAGAGATGAGCGGGTTCGGATCTCAGAGATTCTAACCCACCCGAATTTCAGGGATCTGGGGCGATGCGAGTAACCCCGCTGTCCAGTCGCAAGGTTTTGTTTTGAGCGGGCTTAACACTGATTGGCTGAAAGAGCCGTCTGTCACGGCTCTCAGCCAATCAGCATTAAACCCATTGAAAACAGCACAAAGGAGAAAAAGAAGATGGCGCCCGCCATCCCCGCTGCCGACACCATCGGCACCCCCACTGGCAGCATCCCCCGTTGCCGACACCATCGCTACCGACACTCCTGCACTGCTGCCAAACATACTGAGGACACCGTCAGCGACCCCCACACTGCCGACACTGCCGACACTACCACACTGAGGACACCACCAGCACCCCTGCACTGCTGACACTGTCAGCACACATGCAATGAGGACACCGCTGGCACCCCCACTCTGCCGACACCGCCGCTACCCTTCACTGAGAACACTGCCAGCCAGAGCCAGATTTAGACATCACGGTGCCCTAGGCAAGATATTGGTTAGAGGCCCCCTCCCTCAAACAATCCTGTGCATATATTACAGTAGGTGTCACTGGAGCAAGACACACACATCATATTATATACATGCATCATATTATATACACACACATCATATTAGATACATGCATCATATTATATACACACATCATTATATATAAATAGCAATATCTATATATATATATATATATATATATATATTTATATATATACAGTTTTATTTACCCCAAAAGACACCTGTCCGATCTGTGGAAAGGAATAGACTATGTATTTAATCCATTGGTGATCAATACACGTTTTTTTAGAGACAAAAGAATGCCGCCTATTCTTTTCCACATGGGGAGAGCCAGGTTTTCCTTATCTTGCTCCAGTGTCACCTACTGTACTATATGCACAGTTACTACTGTCTTCCTAGATCACATTTTATATATATATATATCAATATATATATCAATACATATATATATATCATCCTGTAACAAATATATACATGAAAGGAGTGTGCATGTATGTGTGTTTGAATGTATGTGTGTGTGTATACATACATACATTCACAGTATGATAGGCGAGACGGGATGAAATAGGGTCAAATGAACAGAGGAAGACAGGAAGAAAGGGAGAAGAACAGAGGGAGATGGGAGGAAAGGGGGAAGAGCAGAGGGAGACGGAAGGAAAGGGGAAGAACAGAGGGAGACGGGAGGGAAAGGGGAAGAACAGAGGGAGACGGGAGGAAAGGGGAAGAACAAAGGGAGACGGGAGGAAAGGGGGAAGAACAGAGGGAGACGGGGGAAGAACAGAGGGAGACGGGGGAAGGGGGAAGAACAGAGGGAGACGGGAGGAAAGGGGGAAGAACAGAGGGAGATGGGAGGAAATGGGGATATATATCATCCTGTAACAAATATATACATGAAAGGAGTGTGCATGTATGTGTGTTTGAATGTATGTGTGTGTGTATACATACATACATACACAGTGTGATAGGCGAGACGGGATGAAATAGGGTCAAATGAACAGAGGAAGACAGGAAGAAAGGGAGAAGAACAGAGGGAGACGGGAGGAAAGGGGGAAGAGCAGAGGGAGACGGGAGGAAAGGGGAAGAACAGAGGGAGACGGGAGGAAAGGGGAAGAACAAAGGGAGACGGGAGGAAAGGGGGAAGAACAGAGGGAGAAGGGGGAAGGTGGAAGAACAGAGGGAGACGGGGGAAGGGGGAAGAACAGAGGGAGACGGGAGAAAAGGGGGAAGAACAGAGGGAGACGGGAGGAAATGGGGAAGAACAGAGGGAGACGGGAGGTGAGCGGGAAGAACAGGGAGACGGGAGGGAAGGGGGAAGAACAGAGGGAGACGGGAGGAAAGGGAGAAGAACAGAGGGAGACGGGAGGAAAGGGGGAAGAACAGAGGGAGATGGGAGGAAATGGGGAAGAACAGAGGGAGACGGGAGGAAAGGGGGAAGAACATAGGGAGACAGGAGGGAAGGAGGAAGAACAGAGGGAGACGGGAGGAGAGCGTGAAGAACAGGGAGATGGGAGGGAAGGGGGAAGAACAGAGGGAGACGGGAGGAAAGGGAGAAGAACAGAGGGAGACAGGAGGAAAGGGGGAAGAACAGAGGGAGATGGGGGAAGAACAGAGGGAGACGGGAGGAAAGGGGGAAGAACAGAGGGAGACGGGAGGAAATGGGGAAGAACAGAGGGAGATGGGAGGAAAGGGGGAAGAACAGAGGGAGACGGGAGGGAAGGGGGAAGAACAGAGGGAGACGGGAGGGAAGGGGGAAGAACAGAGGGAGACGGGAGGGAAGGGGGAAGAACAGAGGGAGACGGGAGGGAAGGGGGAAGAACAGAGGGAGATGGGAAGGAAGGGAAAGAACAGAGGGAGATGGGAGGGAAGGGGGAAGAACCGAGGGAGACGCGAGGAAAGGGGAAAGAATAGAGGGAGACGGGAGGGAAGGGGGAAGAACAGAGGGAGATGGGAGGAAAGGAGGAAGAATAGAGGGAGATGGGAGGGAAGGGGGAAGAACAGAGGGAGACGGGAGGGAAGGGGGAAGAACAGAGAGAGACGGGAGGAAATGGGGAAGAATAGAGGGAGACGGGAGGAAAGGGGGAAGAACAGAGGGAGACGGGAGAAGGTAAGGGAACAGAAAATAAGTTAAAAACACCTACACAATAAGTAGTAACTCAGCACATTATATATATATATATATATATATATATATATATAAATCTAGTGACATTGTAAACACTGCATAAATCCAGTAGGTGTCAGTGTAACACACAAAGAGGATGTGTCAGTAAGTGTAACATGCACAGTGGATGTGTCAGTCCGTGTTACACACACACAGAGGATGTGTCAGTAAGTGTAACACACACAGAGAGGATGTCAGTGACTTGTCCCTAATCACAGAGTCCCTACATTATAATGGCACCTGTACACAGACTCACCTTGCTGGCCGGCCCCTTGCTCGCCCTCCTCCAGTGGTATAGACCCGGCCTGTGGGTGTCAGTGGCCCCGGATAACATCCTCTCTCCGGCCTCAGTCCCGGCTCATTGACCTGCCAGGAGCTTGGCGCGGGGGATGCTGGGAGCTGTAGTTCCTAACACCTTCCCGCAGAGGAAGCTAATACGTAACAGGACTACAATTCCCGGCTTGCCCTGCGCAGGAACGGAAGCGTCCTCTGTGTCCATGGCTACCAACTAATTTATTGAATATGGAAAGCGGGTGATGTGAGTGGTGCTGCTTTGCGAGATCGGGCTGCGTACAGTCTCTCTCTCCTAGACAGAGAGCCATGCCGGAGAATGGGCGGGACGGCAGTGACATCATGACATGACATCATACAGTACTCTCGCAGTTCTCCTCTGGGAGCACTGTGATCATGTAATTTCTAAGGGCAAAGGGGCTATGCCACGGGCCCCGCTGGGCCTTTTGCGAGCGCCTAGGATGCCTAGCTGGAAATCCAGCCCTGCTGCCAGCACCGCAGCACTGCCATTCCATGTACTGAGGACACCATCAGCAACCCCGCTCTGCTGACACTGCTGTCACAGTAAGTGCACTATTGGTGTATCCACCCCACACTGTATAACACACTGTATCCATGTTGGAAATTAGAAATTGAACTGCTACATGTTAGTGCCGCCCACCAGGGCCAGCCCTAGGCATAGGCATAATAGGTGAATGCCTAGGGGCATCCCAAGCCTAGGGTAGTAGATTTTATTTTCCTTTCTGGTGTCTCTGTCAGTGATCGCTAGCACAGCGATCCCAGCCACCCAGGACGAGATATCGGGACACTATAGCAGCAGCACACAGAGCGGTGCTCAGACTCACAGAGGCAGAGAATTTTACTTTCACTTTCATTTCTGCCTGACCTGACACTGAGCACTGGAACCTCACTGTGAGCAGCTGCAAGAGAAGCCAGGCAACACTCCTGGGGCTGCAAGACCCTGTCCCAGCCATTTAGAATAAAGGTAAGAGCTGGGTGAGGGGGAGGCAGATGCAGATGGGAAGTAGGGGCTCATGACAAAGCTATGGGAGTGGGAGGCAGATACATATGGGGAGTGGGGGCTCAGAGGGCTGATGACTGTTATAGGTAGGATGTGGAGGCAGAGACATGGGGTGTAAGAGCTCAGCGTTGATGACAGTGCTATTGGGGGGGGTTGGTACATGAGGCAGAGACACATGGGTAGTCAGGGTCGGTTCTATAATTACGCATGGTACACAGCCGAGGAGGGAGCGCTGGCTGCGACCAGGCTAATTTATTATGTAAGCCACAACAAGGCAGCCAGCAGCTGAGGTGGGCCGCGGGCAGACTGTCACTGTGACACAGCTGTACCGCACTTGTAATGGACCCTTAGCTTGTAAGGAGCGACGTGACGTCATGCCGTTACATGGCAGCACAGCACACAAACAGTGTTGGGGCTGGACAACGTACTGTGGGAGAGGGGAACAGAAGCCACCACCCTTGTCTGGGGAAGGATCATTGGTGCTGGCGGCCATCTTCATGTTGTCATTGCTGCTGGCTGATGCGGCAGCTGGCAGCACCACCCTCCTGGGCTGGCCGTCACCATCAGTAATCAAGTCCCTCCTGGTCCTGGGATGGCTGGTGCTGAAAAGTTGTTAACTGTGACAGACATGTCTGAGTCTGACTCAGAGGCACTGGGCTTATAATAATAATGGTGTGGTTTTACTATATATTACCCCTGTGTGACAATGTCGGACTACTGTGTGTGAGACAATGGGTGACTGCTGTGTGTGAGACAATGGGTAACTGCTGTGCGTGAGAGAGAATGGATGACTGCTGTGAGAGAGAACGGATGACTGCTGTGTGTGAGAGAGAATGGGTGACTGTGGGTATGTGAGAAAATTAATGATGTGTGTGTGTGTGTGACAACGGTTGACTTGCATACACCTGCATAGTAGCCATATCTTCCTCACTAGAAAAAAAAAAGCTGGGTAGCTGCTTTGAGCAAGCAGTGAATAAATGCTGTGCCACATCTATTCACTGGAGTGAGGGACTGGGAGCATGGGCAGCAGCTCCCGGAGTGCTGGGCATGCATCCAGCGTGACATAAATGGGGTGTGGTTCGTGGGTACGGCTTTACTCACGAGATCATGCCCCCTAGATTTTTTCGGATGCGCGCCTTAGGCGCGCAACAAATACACCTAATGGTGCCGGTTAATATATTTGCTTTCCAAATAAATTTGGCTAGGGCTGACCCTGGAGGTGGTGGCTCAGGGTGCTAATGACACTGCTATGGGGGGAAAGGAAGACATATTGATAGTGGGAGCCCAGGGGGATATGACACTGCTATGAGCATGGTGCTGTGCTGAGACAGGAGTGCTGTGCTGGGAGAGGAGTGCTGGGTGGGGGTCACTGTGCTATAATCTGTGCTATGAGGGGTGATGTGCTGGGTGAGACGTACTGTGTTAGTAGAGGGGTGCTAGGTGAGGGATGCTGTGCTGGGTAAGAGGTGATGTGTTCGATGAAGGGTGCAGTGAGAGGAGAGCCAGTGGTGCTGTGAGTGGAGAATGTGCCCTATAGAATGCATTCTGAGGTGGGGGTATAAGCGACTTTCCACCTAAATCCTGTCCTATTTTTCTTTAGTTACAGTGTGCTGTGCCGGGAGAGCCTGGGATTAATTGCTGGGGTCACCAGCCAAAATCTTGCCTAGGGCACCAAATTGGTTAGGGACGCCTCTGCCGCCCACTGTGTCACTTAGCTTAGTCAGCCAGCTAGCTGGATGCAACCATTTGGCCTTAATTAGATGAAGCAAATAATATTGTGAGGTGGTCAAAATTGATTGCAAATTACTGGAAATAAATGTTATTGAGGTTTATTATACTGTAGGAACACAAACAGGCCCATTTTATGTGATTTTAGCTGATTTTATGATTTTTTAAGTAAAAATCCTGATCCAAAACCAAAACACGAAAACAAAACACGGAGGTGAGGTTTTGGCAAAACCAATCTAGATCCAAAACCAGGGGGGATCCAAATCCAAAACCTAAACCAAACCAAAACACGGGGGTCAGTGCATATCTCTAGTCATAACGTCTCTCCCATAGTACCCATCGCAATTAGTTGTCGGACGGCAGCAGGTGCAGCCTCTCCTTACCCAATATGAGACAGCTGACATGTAACTCTCAGCTTCCTTACTTCATATTTACTGTAGAAATAACCAAGCCATCCTGTTGCACACTTAGGGGCTGATACAGAATTGGGGCTACACCAGTTGCAGAGAATATTTGGAATCATTTCACTCTGTGTATGTGGCGGAAATCCACAAGCTCGGGCATTGCAGAGTTGTACACGTTTCAATCGCATCTACACTACTGACCAAAGAGGTGGAACTGGGCTGTAATGAGGCATTTACATGTAGGCAAGGTTCAGTGAGGGGGTTGCAGAGTCATAGTAGGTGATGAATACACACCTGTTTGCAAACATATCTTTTGTACTGACTATAGGGTAGGTGCAAGTGCCCACTGTTGGATGATGACTACTAGTAGCAAAACTGATGTACATGTTCAGGAGGTGTAATCCCAAATTGTGTACAACTCTACATATGGGTGATTATGCACATTTTTTCCAACCATGTTTCTTTGGGATTATGGGCCTGATTCAGACCCGGGCGCTATTTGCGGCTGTTCGCTGGCTAAAAGGGGCCAGCTATTTAAACCATGTGCTCACACTGTGTTGCGTAAAGCCGCCCACTACGTAATAGCGAGCAGCCGCACTATTCGCTCGCACATGTATAAAGACTCCCCTTTGCTACTCGCAACACACGTCATCTCCGGAAGTTGTAGGATTAATCGGGAACATCGAGAGCCATCGGAGCTGTTCGCAGCGCTTGTGGTAGCCTTTTCCCACCACAACATTGTGAGCAGTTCAGGCTAAAATACAACCCAGTCACGTGTGAAATGACGCTACTTTACTAATTATGCACACCCATTAAACGCCGTTCTGATGGTCGGGCACACCTGCGTTGGCATATCCACACCCCCGTTTACAAGCACCTTCCCCTGTCACCACCCACAAACGGCACTATCTATCACTCAAAATAGCGGCCAGACTGCTGGCTATGGGCGAGCACTTTCCCATCGCACTGGCTGGTTCACGCACACGCATTGCAACTCATACGCATGCACAGATTGGAAAAAATTGCTCAATGCGAGCAAGCGCAGCATAGCGTCCGGGTCTGAATCAGGCCCTATATTCACCTAGTTTATTTCAAAATCTGCATCAGCCCCTTTCAGTCTATGAATAAAACTGTTGTCCCTCCATCTGCTTCTTCTGGTATGTGGCAATGATTGGGAGGCATTAGTGTTTGGTGCGCTACTGCTTTCAGTACTGTATGCTCTTAAACATACTATGGATGCTGGATATCTAAGGAACTAGGTATATTGGTTAGGGTCACAACTTACATGCTGTTAGGTGCAAGTGCAGAAAGTGGATTAAGTACTTCCAAAACAGCTGGAGTTATAAGGTTTTAAGGGATATTTTTGTTCTATAAAATCTCCTTAAAAAAACTTTTAATTTATATTTAGCACAAAATGAATCATTTGGGTATTAGTCAGCTCTTCTAAATTAGTCAATAACATATAAATATTTGTATGTCTTTTTTTACCTTGCAGGTTTGGTACAACAAGAGAAAACAGCCTGCAGCAGGATTACATTGAATATCTGGATGAGCTGGCTATAGACATTGGCTGTAAGCCTAATATTTTGGGACTATTACTAAAAGACCCTATTCTAGCTCTGACTCTTTACTTTGGACCTTGCACACCAGCACAATTCCGCCTCACAGGCCCAGGACAGTGGCCAATGGCCAGGAAGCAAATCATGACCACGTATGATCGGATTTTAAAACCAACTAAAACCCGTGTGATAAAAAAACAAGAATACAATTTGCTGTCAATGATATTTGGACTAGGGGCACTGTGTGTTCTTGCTACGCTGTTAGCAGCAGTTATGTACAAAGACTAATTTGGTAAAACCTTGAATGCACTTAAAGGTTGATAAAGTGGTATTGAAGTATATTTACCACAATATTTGATCAAATAAATTCTGCAAAGGGTCACTAACAGTATATGTTAATTTGCTTTCACGACCATAGAGATAAAACAGAGGCAGATTGTTGAATGGTCTTTTGCTGTTGCCAGCCTTGCAAAATATCACATTTTCTTAAACTTACCTCTCTATGCTCTTTGTTAAAATTAAGTTGTGTACTAAGTTACTGGAAGAATGTCTGCATTTTCTTTGAGTTTGGTATAAAAAGCTTTTTTTATAGTAGATTTTTCTCTGTGCCAAGTCCAAGCTGGCCTCATGCCTAAAGAGTGTTAATCTGGCCACATAATTTAAGAATATCTTTCCAACCAGCCAACTAATTGGCTGGTTGGAGCAAAAATATGGTAATGTATGAGAGCAAATGACAAACAGCCCAAATACTCCCAAACACTGTATAATGGATGGAAATGGTCATTTAGACAAGTTTGTTGATTTAATTTGTTTTTAGTTTTACCAATTTCTCTGAAAGACAATTTTTTACCATTTTCCGAAATTTGGGAGCAAATGGTCGATTGTCATTTGCTTCCATACATTATGAGATTTCATTCCAACCAGCCAGCCAATTTTTTTTTCTCTTCTCATTATAATCAATACAAAAAGAAAAAGAATTTTATCAGAAAATTCACCCTGAAATATAATATGTTCCAATTGTATGATTTTGAATACTGAGATCCTGGACACTAAAACTATTACATTAATGACCTTTGTGTTATTTTCAAAAATTGCAGCTAGTTATAGAAAGGCTGGTTGCTTAACAGGGTTGAATACGGTATAACGTGTTTTCAGGATGCTGGCGGTCAGATACCGACAGTGGCATCCTGACACAAGTAGGTAAGTGTCCTAACCTTCCCCCCTACCCCACCTTTCCCTCAGACTAACCCTAACTCTCCCCTCCTGCACCCTAACCCTACCCCCCCACAGTCTAACCCAAAACTTCCCCCTAGTGCCTATACCTAAACCTAACACTCCCACTAACATACATACTCGTACTTACCGTTGGGATGCCGGTTGTGATCCTAGAGTTGTGATTCAAAGAATGATTCACATAACAACAGCGCAATAGGAATGCCTGAATGTTAATTAATATGCAAATATGCCAGTATATATATTTTAAAATTGTTAATTAATTGCAACAATATAAAACACATACAATGTCTTCAAGAATTCAATTGTAACAGTCACATAATAGAAACATATCTAAAAATGGAATACTGTAACAGCAAGAAAATGGGTACTGTTATAGATGTATTATTGTAACTAATTGTACAAAGTCACTTGTAGGTAATCCGCATTAAAAGTTAAATTTTGGATGAAAAAAAGCTATTTTAATTGGATGTAAATAATTTGTTAATCTGTTTATGTGCTCCCTCCAAAAGTTCTTTTTCACCACCTCAGTTTGTCTTGTGGTGTATGTAAATCCTCTATGCAGACATCGTGTTTACAAGAAAGGTAAGAAGAGAGATAAGCACATAGCCGGCTCTTGAATATCAAGTGTTACATTTGTTTAAGCCGCTGTGGTTTCTATAAGCGGCATTGGGTCCCCAAGTCAACCAGTATTTCATTGTCCGTTAATAGGCAATGTAAAGTCAATGTTAGACATACAATACCAGTGACAGCTCCCAATACCTTTATGCTCCAGTCACTTTGGTTATGGTTATCTATAGCGTGCAGTCCTGGACTTGGCATGTGCCGGGTATGAGAGGAAAGATACACACGTGCTGCGTCGGCCTCTGGTGAACAAATCCCTCACTTCTTTCTGTGTCCTTGTCAGAAGCGCTTTCAGCGCAAGCATCCAGGGAGCTGTTGGCTTAGGTCCAAATGTTGGTGATACAACAACAGGCACCAGTGAAGATAGCAGCAAGTAGCTGATCCAGACCCTTCTTTAAATGAAGCAGTGTTGTGTAACCCTAATGCGTTTCCAGAGGCGTAACTATAAATTTTGCTCCCCCCTGCCAAAAATGTTTTTGATGCCCTCCCATGGCATTTTGGTAAAATAATTACAGGGCCATTTGTACGCAATTTGGCTCCCAGTGCAAAAGTTAAAAATGTGCCCCCACCCCCCCTAGACAGTTTACAGCATTATTCCTCCTTGTAGTAATGCCCCTACACATTATGCCACACACCGAAATGCCCCTTACAGATTATGCCACACACTGTAATGCCTATTACCAAAGTGCCACTTACATATTTGTCCCCTGACACCATTTTATGCCCCACAGTAAGGCTTCTAATTACTTTTAAATTACCTGCTCGTTGTCTGGGGTCTCATGCTCTTTGTCAGGGGTCTCATGCTCGTTGTCAGGGGTATCATACTTGTTGTCAGGGGTTTTATGCTCATTACCAGGGGTTTCATGCTAGATGCCCAGGTCTCTGGGTTTCATGCTTGTTGTCAGGTGTTCCATACCTGTTGCCAGGGGCTCCATGCTCGTTGCCAGGGGTTTTACGCTCGTTGCCAGGGGTATAATATATATATATATATATATATATATATATATATATATATATAAATATATACACATATATGTGAGAGTGTATGTAAATGGGGGAGCCGGTGCTACTTTGAATTCACAGAGCATCCTTGCTAGTCACAGAACACCACTCCTAGTCACAGGGTATCCCTTCAAATATCACAGCACATCCCTGCTAGTCACAGGTCATCCCTCCCAGTCGTATAAAGCATCCTATACTGCCAGCATCCCTCACACTACAGGGGACAAAAAGTGTAGGAGTCGCCTGTATTAACCAGAACCAGCACCGGGCTCTTTCTAGCGGAGGGGTAATGCCAAAGCCAGAAGAACCCTTTCACCGGGTCCACGGCCAAAGCATTACCCATGACTGCGAGTCAGCCCAGGCTGGGGATCCCTAGGAGGTGAGGACCCTCCAATAACGGGGTAACCCTCATAGTGTACCCCAGGCTTAGACTGATAGCCTGGAACTGTCCCTGGCACCCTTGGAGTGGTGGGTGCCGGGTTGATAGTGTATAGTGTAGTGCAAAGAAAGATTGAATAAAATTGTAATTTGCAGGAGAACTACAGGTCCCAGCAAGCCTGCCCCACATGCTGGTATTTGAAGAAGCACACATACCAGAATGCAGGGCATTACATGCCCACTGGTACCTGTAGTTCCACTGCAAAATAAATATTAAAAAAAGACATTACACACCTTGAAAGTACAAGTTTATTAACATACATGCACACTCGCTATCTCACATACTCACCTAGTATTTCTGTATACATCAAAACACAGATGCCCACATGGATTAGAGAGATTTGTGCGGCAAGCACCTGTGATAAAAGACACCAATGCATGGACAGATCAGTGAGATCCATCCATGCATCTGTGTAAAAAATGAATTAAAAATATCAAAAAAACAAACAAACAATGTGCCCCTACTCCAAGGGGGTCATTCAGACCCGGTCGTTAGCGCCGATGCGCTCGGACCGGGTCGATGGCCCCCCACAGAGCATGCGCACGACAGCGCCGGTGCCGTCATGCGCATGCGTGAGACCCGCTACGACGGACAGCGCCGGTCGTAGCGGGTCTCGATCCAAAGGGGGCGAGCTGTCGATGTTGATTGACAGCTCGCCCCGTTTGGAAGGTGGGCCGGGGGGGTGGCAGCCCAAACGGAGGCGTTCCCATGGGAATGCCTACCGTTTGGGGCGGCCCCACTGACATCACCTTAGGCAGTCGTAAGGCTGTGGATGTTAACCCACAGCCTTACCACGGCAAAGGAGGACGTCTTGAAAATTCAAGACGTCCTCCCCTCATTCAGACCGACCACATGCTCTGTGCTACCGGCTCTGAATGAGGTCCCAAATCTCAACCACCTCAGGCTTTGGAGACCCAGTAATGGTTGTGCTAAATATAGTGGGCAAATGACGTAGGGGTTCCCTGTATTAAGCACAACCAGCCCCGTGCTATTCAGAACCAGTCCTGGTTACCAAAATACAGGGGACATATGATGTAGGGAGCCTGGGTCTGGGGTACTCTAGAGTGGGGCACCCTTTTATTGGGAGGGATCGCTGGCCTGGGCTGACTAGTGGTCAGGGGTGATGCTTTGGCTGGGGTACCCGGTGAAAAGACTCCTGGCTGTGGCATTACCACCCCCCTCTAGAAAGGATCCAGTGCTGGTTCTGGTAAATACAGGAGAACCCTACACATTTTTTTCCCTGTATTTCCTGAACTAGGACTGGCTCAGAGCCCAGTGCTGGTTGCGCTGAATACAGTGGACCCCCTAAGTCGTTTGCCCCCTGTATTTAGCACAACCAGTACTGGGTCTCCAAAGCTCGGGGCTGGTTGTTTTTTATTTGGAGAGGGGGCATGCCATTTATTTATTTTATTTTTTATACAGGTTAAATTTGTTTTAAACACAGAAGCCCAGACAGATCTCACTGATCCTGTCTGTGTTCTGTGTTTATTTATTTATACAAAGATGCACGCTTCACGGATCTTCCTACTCCATGCCTGCATCTGCCGCTAACGCCCACTACCTCCCCCAGTTCCTGCAGCCTGCACCACAGCCACTGCTAATGCCCACTTCTTTCCCCGGGTCCCGGCCACAGCTAACGCCCGCTACCTCACACGGGTTTCGGCCGCAGCTAACGCCTACATCCTTCACCCGAGTCCCACAAAGGACAGCCATCTTTGTGAATCTAAGTGAAGCCACTTCGAGTACACCCCCTGCTGGAGGCAGCTACTGTGGCTGCACAACAAGTTGAAACTCCCTATCTGTATAATGGCGCATTTGTGAGGTAATAATTTAAAAACTTTAACTTGCCAATTTACCTGAACCCCAAAAGCACCTACCCTGGAAAAATAGCTACCTAATAAAACAAACCCCAAGTCTAAATTCGCCCTGTAACCTTACTTATGCCTTCCCAAAAATCCCCCATAGACTAAAGCAGAAAAGTGGGCCTAACTGAGATTGTCAGAAAAAACTGACATTTGGAACTTTAGATTACTCCCAAACCTTCAATTAAAATTTTTTTGCCCTGAAATTTAGAATGCAGCATGAGCATGCCAAACCTCAGCTTGGTAACTCCAATAGCTTTTCAGGTGTATCCCCTAAAACACCCCCCCGCCCCCTCGTGGAGTTCTCTATGGGAGAATTCCATTCCATTAATGCAGCCTTACTATAAGGGCACGACTGTGCCCTTATAATATATTATAGCTTACCCATAACTGCTAGAGTCTTAAATAAAATCAGGTTTAATATTGGGTTTTAGAAACAAAAAAAATAGTTTTTTATTATTTCACTTTATTTTGTTTAGAAAAAAATATTTATATGTTTGTTTCTCTGAGATGGTGTCTTTATCTCAGCTCTATATAAATGGCTAGATGACAAACAACTTTGGCTTATATGACACACACTCATACAGCATACACACAGGCACACACATACCTACAGTGTACTTGCAAACACACATATAGCATACACACACACCATACACACCCACAATGTATTTGCAAACACACACATACTGTAGCATGCATACTTACACAAACCAAAGGCTGTGGAGAGGAGGAGGCTTACCGTCGGAGATGGCATGATGTGAGTGGAGCTGCTGCAGCTCCCTCGGCTGTCTGTACTACTATTTAGTACACAGAGCTCTGCTGTTCAGAGTTCTCTGACTTGGGAGCTTTCATGCATGTGCGGCATCTCTGATCTCGGCCAGTGCTGACTGGAGAGATGGAGACAAGGCTATCTTCGTCTCTGACAAAAATATTTTGGTCTGTCGGGCGGGTTCTGGGTACTCAGAAACTCCCCCTGCATGCGCCATTGTGTACTATATGTGAGTGGTGGATAGCCCAGTTCAAAAGCAACATGTTGCTATATATTGATAAGAATGGATAGCCTTAAAACCTTGAGTGTAATGGCGGAGTTTGGGAACCTCTGCAGCAAGAGATGTACATACTGTATACATATAAAAACTTTGTGCCTTGATTTTCAACATTTCACTTACAGAGCAATCTAAAATGAACACTTAAAAAATGTATAAAATTTTATATTGATAACAATATCAAATTCAAAATTATTCTTCAATATCGCTGTGCTTAATGGGAATTGAACACCAGTTGAATACTGTTGTAAGCATTGATCATACATCTAACCCACTGCAGCCACCTTTTCAGGTGCTGCACATCCCCCTTGTGAAGCCATTTACTGTAATAAAATAGTTGTCCTCTCCCGCCCCACTTTATTGATTATTTCTCTTATTTAAATATGCCCTTTGCTACTCATTGTATAAGGGCCTGTCCCTATGCTTCACCAGTATGAGAAGCTCTCTCAGCCAGTCAGCAGCTGTTGTCATGGCTTTTCCATATAGGGCATCAAGATACTCATCTGTGCGACTTACATCTACATAAGATCATCAACAGAGACACCTTTCTACAGCTGGATGTGCATAACTAGATTATGAGTATCAGCTCGCATATTCAACACTTATGTAATGCCCTAAACAATGTTTTTATCCATAGCATTTTGAAGATTTGCCATTCGTGTTACAACGCAGTATATAAAGCCATTACCCACAATTAATTCCTACCTCAGTTGAACTTATATGAGGTGAATTGTTATTCTCAGTCTCACAATTCTTATTTTGCTGATGAGTGAAAATAAGTTTGTTGCATAATGAAGTTGAATTGAGTGGGAAACAAAACACAGCTTTCCATTACTAGGTGTGTTCTGGAGAGGAAAACTTGGCAGCATAAATGGCTCAGGGATGTAGTTTATAAAAGAAAATTGCTGCATAGGAACAGCTCCCACCCACACCACAGCTGCGGCATCAATCAGGTCACTTTATCAGGGCCGCAACTAGGGAGAAGCGAGAAGGGCCCTGGGCAAAAATCTGAGGGGTTTGGGTAAAACTGAGGGCATGGTGGGGAAGGGTGTCAAATGTCCTTCTTTCCCAAAGCATTACAATTTCATGTTACGGTTCTGCACTGTAGATCTTGGTGCTAAATACAGAGTAAGAGGCAGAGCTGAAGACAAAGGGCCTCAAACCACTCTGGTGAACATTTTTCAGGGATATGATTTCTGTCTCTTCCTCAGCGATGGACAGCCGGGCGCTGCACAATAACATCACAGTGCAGCTCCCGGCTCCCGGTCACTGAGGAAGAGCCAGCAACTTGGTGTCACAATCTCGGAGGGTAACACCCAGTAAGGTCCGCACCAGCTGCACCCCATAGTGAAATCACTGCCTAAATGGTTAGGAATTCCAACTGTGCCTGTATGTACATCCATTAGACTCATTAGACTCATTGAAGCTAATGAGTAACCTCTATCTAAAGCGTTCATTTCACATTTCTACATCATAGAAAAATTCAAAGAGAGGCAGTTATGAACATTCTGAGAGTATTTCCTTACATTTAAATAACCCCATGTTTACCTCAAGGAAGTTTAGTTACACCACAATAGTGTAGATAAAGCCTAGAGGTGGGCCTTGATTTTGTTCATAGTAAATTTGAGTCACCGTATCCTATTTGCACATAAAATAATAATGTAAATAATTATACACAACATCTTGTGTTATTCAAAAATGTGAAGTCGAATTTATTATAAAATAATATAACTAAAACTGCAAAAAAAATTAATCAATTAAGTGAAATTAAATACAAACATCCAATGGTAAGCTTCTTTCTTTGTGAAGTCCAAATGGAAATGTCAGTTACATTGTAATCTAAATAGAGGACCAAGACTTCAAATAATATAAAACCAAAGAATGAAGTAGTCTCAATTTTAGAGGTGACTCTCTAAACATCCACGCGCCATGAGGGGCCATTTGTGAGACTGCATGAGGACACATCTATACATTTCTGTAAAATTAGTGTTTAAAAATGTCACACTTCTACATGGGGAATGGGATTGTATGACCGCCGGTTCAAATCCTGACAAGGAGAGACAGACAGGCTGAAATCCAGACATGCTGAGGTAAGTACTCTAACCTTCCTCTTTCCCCCCCTAACTCGCCCTTAGGGGTGCCTAACCCTAACCCCCCATTAGTGCCTATACCTAACCCCCCTCCCCACTCCCTAAACCTAACCCTCCTGGGGGGTGCCTAACCCTAACCTGCCCCTGGGGGTCCTAGCCCTAACCCCCTCTTCCCCTAGACTAACCCTAACCCTCCCCGGGGGTTGCCTAACCCTAAATCCCCCCCGTGGTGCCCTAAACCTAACCCTCCCCCCAGCGGCTAAGAGAGCGGGCGCCCGTACTTACCTCGATCGGACCCGCAGCATTCTGTATTCCGGCATCAGGATTATGACAGGCGTTGTTATCTTGATGCCTGTCATAACTCCTTAGCCTGCGTTACGGCCCCAGGATTGTGACCGGCGGCCGCCGGTCATATAACTACATCCCCTACAGGGTCATAGTTCTAAGAAAAATATATTGCTGACATACAAGGATTGTTAAAAATGAAAGCGATTTGTAAAAATATAATAATTGATCATCAGAAAGTGGAAGATGTTGTATGTTGCAGGCAAAAAAAATATGATAATCAGTTGGCAGAATTACATGACAAATTACTGAAAAATGTTGACTACAAAATCAAGTACAGCAATTTAAAACATATATATATATGTATATATACAATCCAGGTACTGAGGGCCTGATTCAGAGCCGGACGCTCTGACCAGAGCTCTCGCTTTGAATCAGGGCCCTCCTACATGAAAATGGAGCGGCCTCTTGGACCCTCGCATAGCTGTGGGTGACCACCCACAGCTATAGCGAGCGTCCATGATGATGGTCGTGATGGTCTTGACCATTGCGACCATCGGGCTTGCGACGGAGACCCTGCGGTAGGGTCTCGCTGCCGCAAGCCCTGGAGTGATTTTGGCTCTATCAGAGCCAAAATCACTCCCACTGACATCACTACTGATGTCAGTGGGACCGGCTTCAGACGGTAGGCGTTCCCATGGCAGCCACGCCCCCGGCATGCCCACCAAAGGGGGCGTGCTGTCAATCAACATCGACAGCACGCCCCCTTTGGTGCGAGACCCGGAGCGATGGCTATCCCATCGCTAGCCGGGTCTCGCGCATGTGCACGACAGAGCTCCCTCCATCGTGCGCATGTGCAGTAGGGCACCATTGACGCTCAGGACGCTCGCAAGCGGGTCTGAATGACCCCCTGAGTACAGCGTTAACAGGTCAGGGTGTAAGTTCAAGTTGTCAGTTTTCCATATAAGTAGTCCACTTTCACACACTATGGCCCTCATTCAGAGCCACTCGCAAGCGGGCGCACGTACGTTAGGCGTACGTACAAAAATATTTAAATTCAAGGGCTCGCTCGTATTTTCGATCGCATCTAAAAATCCTCCCCAAACTCAGACAACCCCTCCTCTAACTAACGAGCGTGCGAAATAGCGAGCGTACATCCCCGAAATGGCTTGAAGGGAACGCACGCACAAGTATAAACCGGAAGAGGCCATGTCAGATGTCGATTACCTGCTCCTTTATTCTGCCTACCTCCATCAATCGTATCATGCCAATCAATGTATCAATTAGCTTAATGTTTTTTTTTTTTCAACACAATGCAAGAAACTTTACTCTTGTCCGTGTTTGTGTTTACCCGCAGAATACGCACGGCTTAAACATTCGCTTTTATTGCTCAAAAAACATGTTAGCCACAATGAGACAATTGTTCTATTGCTGTGGATCCCCGCATATTTTCCGGGGTTCATTTCTTTATTTAAATTTGCTTACGCATGTCACTGCATCAAGCCTATCATAACTCTCCAGAGATTTCTGGCCCTGTCGAACACATGACTCATACACTAACCAATCAAATTGCTCCTGTTAATTTCCAAACTACATTAGCCAATCAGAAATTTTTGCCACACTTTATCAAAAATGAATTTTAAGAAAAACACCATTGCCATCATGAGAGCCTCCGCATTCACCAGGCGCGAGCTGCTGGTGCTAACGGAGGTGCTGGATCGGCGTATCACCAGCCAGCCTCCACCCATCACCAACCGGCAGAAGCGTTCCGCGTATGCTGAGGCACGGGCCCGCCTGCGCTCCTTCGGCTCACGCCGCAACATCGGCCAGCTGGAGCGCAGGTGGTCTGGCCTGCAACGGCGAACGCCCCGCTTGCTGGCATGCTTTCGCATGCAGATATTGGAAAGTAAGTGTTATGTATTGTGGTTTTCATGTCTGTCCTATTTTTTCATTCTCATCATATCTGCGTGTGCATGTTTTTATGTCTGTCCTATTTATTCATTCTCCTCATATCTGCATGACCATGTTTTCCCTCTATTTCTGATATATTCATTCTACTCATATTTGCATGTTTTTTTTTGGTGGTGGGTGATTTTAAAATGTTATTTGGGCAGGATTTGGCCAGAAACTAACCACAATTTGTTTGACATCTTTTAGGGGGACAGGCAAGACTACGCCGTCACCGTCCGGCCAGACGGCGGTCCCACCCACTCTCACCCACCCCCAGCCAACACTCCACCCCAAATAATTCCCCTATTCCCCCCTCCTCCCAAGCCTTCCAAGAGCCTCTCCCGGAACTGTCGGGCCTCCTTCCCCTCCGTCCCCCTTCCCCCTCTCCTCCAACCACCCCTCTTCCAATTACCCCCTCCCCGGAGTCCGTGATAACCCTTCCCCGTTCTTTGGGGAATGAAGGCTCCTCCGAGGATGAAGATGGAGGGACTTCGGGATCTGCCGTTTTGGCTACCGGTATGTTTTTATTTTGCATATTTTTTAACCACAAACTGTTTGTATGTAATCATGTGTCGTTCCTTTATTCGTGATTTTTGGGTTCTTTTTTGGTGATTTAGCAGTTTGCCTTTACCTATTCATGCTGATTTCAACATACACATATCACACCTGTGGGTATTTCTACATAGGCCTTGTAATTTTTGCAGCACCCCTTTTTTTTTACATTTTGGTTTTGGAGTGATTTCGTTGTGTTTTTGTTTTTTTAATGTGGATTCTCTATTGTTTGATTAATCCACACACTTTTCTCACCCACAGAGGAACAGAGGCGTCGGCAAGAGGTCGAACATTGTGTGGCACACATGCGCCAAAATGTAATTGGGGTGCTTGTGGCCCTTGACCGGCTGTCTGGCATCCTTCGCCAGTAGTTTTTTTTTGTTTTTATATTTTTCAAAATAAATTGTTTATTTCTAATATACGTTCTGCCTCATTCGTTTTTTCAAAACCAAAGATAGTTAACCCTGACATAAGTAGACTGTTCCTGCAAGGTTTTGCATTTTTTAAAAACTAGAGTGGGTTTTGTATTTGTATGTAAAACACCCTCAAGAAACACATAACAGTAACAATGTCATTTCCCTTTTTGTGTGTAGTGGCAATTAGATATTTCAACATTTTACAGGTTCCTAGTTGGTGGGCAAGCTGCTTAGGCGAATCTTACAAAGCCAAATGATTGGACAGGCTTCCTTTTGGTGTGGGTTGGGAACCTGAAAACATATTTCATTTTTGCTCAACTGGCGTCAGTACTGGATTACCCCTTAGTCAAATGTAAGGTGTGTTAACCTGGTTAAACTTGCTGGTAACGTCCAAAAAAAGGAAGAACATTTAACTCTCCAAACATTTATTCACAACATAACTGAGAAATCAAAGTGGTCACTCACAAAAAAAACACACAGTGAGAATCTCAAATACAACACATACCCAATAAAAAAAAAAACCAAAAAAAAAAAATCAAGAACTGGTTGAGGAAGGACCATGCCAAAATGATTCCACAAACATGGCGTTGCGATATGGGTTCCAGAATATATTCCCAAAATGAGCAGATCCAGGTTTGGTAAGGGTAGCATGAAGTAGTGAGCATTGTAGGGCCAAAGATTATGTGAACAAACCGAAGATGTTGAAAAAAAGAAAACAAAATTAGATGTTCGCAAACAAACACATACACATTAGGTTAAAACACTGTTTTGGTCAAACTTACCTAAAAAATCTGCCCACCACATCATCGCGTATGGCCCCCCCACATACTGACCTCCGACCAACCTCGGGGGGGCCATCCTCAGGTAAGGCATCCTCTGGCTGCATTGGGACACCACTCCTTATGGCGATGTTGTGAAATATCCCACACAGGACCACAATTTTCGACACCATATCCGGCAAATACATGAGCTCGCCACCAGAGCGGTGGAGGCATCTGAATCGGCCTTTTAAAAGGCCGATACAGCGCTCCACCACTTGCCTGGTGGCTGTAAGTGCGGAATTATACTCACTTTGTGGCCCTGGTGTGGGAGCCAAATAAGGAGTGAGCAGCCAGGACATGCAAGGATATCCACTGTCTCCTATGGAAAAGAATTGACAACATCAGGAACACTGTGTATCAAGCTTAACATTGTTATGTACTAAAGGTCTCCACTTACCCAGAAGCCACGCATCACCAGCTTGTAGGTTGGTTAATTTGTGCCATATCCCTGATTGCCGGATGACGAAGGAGTCATGTGCACTTCCGGGTAATTTAGCATTCAGGGACAGGATCTGGAGGGAGGCATCACATACCACCATTACATTCAGGGAGTGATAGTGTTTCCTGTTTCTAAATATGGCCTCCAGCCGGGCTGGAGGCTGAAGTGGTATGTGAGTACCATCCACAACCCCTATGATGTGTGGGAAGGCAGCTATTTGGTAAAAATTGGCCATGGCCACACTAAGGGCACCCATATCCAAAGGCATTTGAATAAAATGATGGAGGTGCTTGAAAAGTGCCTCCATCACTGCCCTCAGGATCCGGGAAAAGGAGGATTGGGAGATGCCCGCCACTATTCCCACCGTTGTTTGAAACGATCCTGAGGCACAGAAATGTAACACCACCATAAATTGCGTAAGTGGTGGTATCGCTGTTGGACTGTCAATTTGCCGCTCAAGATCACTTTCTATTAATGAGAGAGTGTCTATGATGATTTTGGGAGGTAGACGGTAGCGTCTTAAAACCTCATCATCGGGCATTCCAAAAAGGGTGACACGTGTTCGAAATATCTGGGGCCTTGCATGCCTACGATGCCTACGCCTGGGACGAGATTGAGGTTGGTCGGCTTTCCGGGAGCATGGCCAGAACAATCCGCCCCAGATCAACCTGAAATTCAAAGATTTTAAAGTAAGGCTTTTGACCCACCCCAAAACTATATTAAAACAACTTAGCTTGATGATACCATCCATTGCTGCTTACATGCCGGGGTATTGTCATGATACGTCCAAACTGAAAATAAACACCAAAATTACTTGACACATTTCACTCTGTGCATTTTTGTTTTCTAATTTTGTGCTAGACCAAAGTTAAAATATGCCAAACACCCATTTAGCAAAACAGCAAAGCGACATTTAACACAGTACATCAAAATGGGTCGAAATGTTGGCCCAAAAAGCGAAAGAGAAACCACCAAAAAGTTAGAATGATTATTAAGCTGTTAAAAATGCGCTAATTAGTTCGCTAATACAAGTCACAAGAGTAACTACTAAAAATGCGCTAATTAGTTCGCTAATACAAGTCACAAGAGTAACTACTAAAAATGCGCTAATTAGTTCGCTAATACAAGTCACAAGAGTAACTACTAAAAATGCGCTAATTAGTTCGCTAATACAAGTCACAAGAGTAACTACTAAAAATGCGCTAATTAGTTCGCTAATACAAGTCACAAGAGTAACTACTAAAAATGCGCTAATTAGTTCGCAAATACAAGATAAAAAATGGACTTACCAAGACCAAATATATAAGAGTCAAAAACAAAAGGTCTTTTGGGTCGAAAATAAACAAAATCTAAAATAGAAGAAATTATGGATCCAAAATTAAAAAAAAATAAGAAACACAATGAAACAACAATTGAACAAAAGTTAGACTTCACCAAACTTACCAAATCAAGAAACGAGGTCCCAAAAATATAAACCAACAAAGATAACGGAAAAAAAAACGCAAATCAAACCAACAAACGAATCTACAACCGCCAACTCCTTTCTACGCAATCAATAAACTCCAGCCAAGATAACCTCCAACAATCCAAAAACGCCACCTCGACTTGAGACACACCAAGCCATAAATAGTGTTTTGTTTCCCGCACAAATTAAGGAGGGATCATAGGGCCGCACAATCAATGATGCGGCCGCAAAATAAGGACGCATGTATAAATACGTCACAAAAACACATTCAAATTCTGTTGTATTTCTTGTTTGGACCTCAGACATGGCGACAGACCAGGGAAAAAATGCCCAAGAGTCAGGCGGTAAGTCTTTCATGCATTTTCTATCAACGATTAATTTGAAACATAAGATTAGGCAAGTTGTGATTTTGTGAATTCTGTAAATTTACACAAATAGGTGAGGAGGATGACATGGAAGAGACTGCTGGGCCCAGTATTCCGGCCAAAGCGGCCAAAAAAAAAAGGCAGCCACATTTCACAAGAAAGGAGATGGAGGTTTTGATCCAGAAGTGTGTGGACATCCTGCCACAGGCAGACAGGAATATGAGTGTAAGCCAGAAGTGGAGAATGTGGGAAGAGGTAGCCGGTGGGTGATTATGTCCGTCTAGCCCGGGATGTCAAACGGCGGTAAGTAAACCCTTGCCCCCCCTAAAAACAAACCCCATTTTAAACCAAAGGATAATGGCTTCCATTTTTTCCCACAGATGGGGTGACTTCAAATATCGCTTAAAACAAAAACTCGCGGACAGGGCTAGGCATGCAAGGGGGACAGGTGGGGGTCCCACCCCTGTGTCATTGGAGTTGACGGATTTAGAAGAGCTGGCACAGGGGTGTGTGCAGCCTGTGGAGGTGTTTGGCGTGTCCAACATGGATACGGACATGCCAGACTTTGCGGCTCCTCATGTTGTCCCAGGTAAATCTTTGGATGTCATCAACTCTGAAATGTTATTGTGCCAATATGTAGATTGTAATGTGAGGCTTTTCTCTTTTTTCCTAACAGAGACACAGGCGGATGAGTCTGCTCCAGAGGGGAGCCTTGGCCGCCGAATTTCTGCTGGCTCTGCAGGGGAGGAACCAGTACATCCGGCTGAGGACCCTGCCAGTCCAGGACAATCCCCCTCGCAGGCAGTGGCCCTCCTCACAGAACTCAATTTCAAATCGGATTCCCATACGGAGATTCTGCAGAGGATGGACGCCAGTCTGCTATGGGTGGCTGAGGCCCTGGAGCAAAATGCTGCGGCCAACGAGACCATTGGTCAGGCCCTGGCGGAAAATACCAGGGCCAACATCCGCATCGCCAATGCCCTGGAGCAGCTCGTTCGCCAGCACATGGTGGAGCCGACCTCCCTTCCTGCCGGAACATCAGGATCCTCCACCTCTGGCACAACATCAGCCAATCCTCCAAATGTGCCTAGCCCTGTGCCTAGTCCAGAGGCCACAACATCTGCCTCTGGACAGGCCAGCCCGATGACATCCCGGACCCGGTCTGGCGCCCTCCCTCCCCCATCCAAACGGGTGAAAAAACGGTGACAGCAATGGTGACTTTTCCCACAATCCTTCTGTGCTTGGCTCATATTCCTTTCGGGTCAAAACTTCCCTCTCCTTTCTTGTGAAATGTTTTTATTTTTTTGATGTATGTTTATGTCAACAGTTATGTTGGGCCAATTTGTTTGATTTGGGAACATATCTTTGGGCAAAAAAGATGTCCCCAAAATTTTAAAAATAACTTTTTTTGTTGGAGCAATAAATTGGAAATTAAACAATGACATTGGATTGTGAAATTATTGTACAAATGGGTTACATTTAATCCTGGGCCAAAAGGCAAAAACTCGGCCCAAAAAAAAAAAAAAAGGGCTCTTTAAGGAACGTTTAAAAATTCATATAATTCGGCAAATTCAAGAGGCACAAATAAAATGGTGCAAAACTGAAAACATGATGAAATTATTGTTACAATAGGCCCTAACCACCAAATTGCTGCCCAAATAAACCCCCCCAAATGTACGCAAATTGACTGTGTCATCCTGACATTAGCAGCTCTGAGTTCCACCTGCGTACGTTTTGTGCTATCCCAAAAAACTGATTTCAAAACACATACCAAGTCGGTTCTCAATCCAACACTAATTGCTTTTCTGCCCGCCCGCGATTAATCGCAACAACATCGTGGAGTCCAGGGACGGAGGAGAAGGCCATCGCCAATGTGGTCGAGTAATCCAGACCCTAAGCTGTGCGAGCATTTGGAAGGGAAAGAGGATCATCCAGTGACGTAGGAGTCGGTCCGTACACATTTTACGCTCGCATCTGCTAATGTATGTACGCCCCAAAAACGCCTCGCCACGCCTGCGTTTTTCCATCTCCACCCTCGTCAACACCCTAAAACGCCCTGTTCTGTCAATCACATTTGACATGTCACTTCCTGTACGCTATTTTAGGAACGAGTCCCAAAAAACTCGCAATCTGCAGTACGCACATGCGCAGTGTTACTCCGACGCATGCGCGGTTATTGAACATCGGAACGCAACGAGCGTACTGCTGTTAACGAGTGGCTCTGAATGAGGGCCAATATTCCAGATCCTAAAGGTGGCTGCTCAAAGTTTCCCAGAAAGAACTTCTGTTGTGTAGTCCTCAGAATTTATGAAAGTACAAAAGTGGAAACAAGCACCAATAGTGTGAAACGTTACAACGATAGTGACAAACCACACACATAAATTTTTGTATTTTAAACAATAACAAAATCTCGTTGGTCCATTACATTGTATGCACTTCAAGAAAATGGCCACCGGCTGTTTAACACTGCATACATGACTACAAAATGTGAATAGACACTAGAGCACACATTGGTAGTGACGTATCATCCTCGGAGAGTGATCGCACTCCCGACGGAGTAAGTTAATGATGGCATACCTCCGCAAATAACGCGAGTGTCATCACTCCTGAGCATGCGCGGTGATCATCAAAATGGTGGCGCTCACCGGACATCCATCTGAGCCTCTTATTTGGGCCTTTGTTAATTAAATATTAGGATATATAAAACTGGGATAGTTAGTTTAAACCATCCTCCTGACGAAGTCCAGCTATACCAGCATCAGTGACAAAACGCGTTGAGGACAAGTGACCCCTGCTTACTGACCTGGTCAGCCACCTATTCAGATAAGCTCACTATAATCTATTTTAAAGTAATTGTGCATTTTTTCTGTGTGTTTTGTGTGACTGTAATAAATTGTTTACATACTACACCATGAGAGTGTTTTCTATCTCCCTCAAAATGTTCGAGCATTGTGTTGGACCTTGCACTGCAATAACGCCGGGGACCAGAAGGAACATTCATACAAAGACCCCATACTAGATGCCCATGGTCTAGGGCGACATGGTACGCATCATTATTTATGTGTGTGGCAAGTTGCTATTGCTGTAACAATTCACACTATTGGTGCTTGTTTCCACTTTTGTACTTTTATATATATATATATATATATATATATATATATATATATATATAATGTACTGATATGTGTTTTGGTTTTGGCAACACCAACCCAAAATTTTATGGATTTGGTTTTGGTTTTGGCAAAACCACCCTCAAGTGTTTTGGTTTGATTATAGTTTTGGTTTTGGATTTCATTAATGTATAAATATAGCTAAAATGATGTAACTTTTAATGGTTTTTATTCCTACAGAACTATTAAGATCAATAAAATTAATTTCCAGTCATTTCCAGTCAATTTTGACCACCTCACAGTACCTGATATCATGAGGGAGGGACTCGACTTGGAACCCCAAAGTGATTCAGAACTGGGACTTGGTTAGACTGAGAACCTAAGTTTGAGTGTGTTGGTTTTTCAGGAAAAATTAACCACACATCTCTAATATTTTAATAGATTCATTAGGTCTCAGTAATATAGGGTGAGTGTAGGCCTCCAAAAGTCCAATTTTGGGCTTAACATGCACCAACAAGCTGACGTTATAATCCTCTTACTGGAGTCTGGGCCCAGCTAGCATCAATGAAACAAGCAAGGTATGAACTAAAGCTCCTCCCACTTGATGGCTTGCTTTTATGTGAATACAAGGAAAAAATATGATCCAAGGTCGAACTACTGGACCTTTCTAGTTCCCCTTAATGCTCATTTGCTGTGGAGGGAAAGTTTTGTCACAGAAGGAGATTTATATACCCAACCGTTCAAATCCAAATTCAGCCATGACCAGTGGACAGAATGTCCTTACAAAGCCAGCTGGGGACTTCTTGTGCCATGAGAGCAATTGGACGTGTCCTTTATAGCTTTGACATCAAAATGGACTCCACTGTGAATATTATCCAATACACTACTGCTACCAAGAAGTGTTCTGAAATTTGCAATGTGAGTAGACCCCCATATTTTGGTTTTGGTTCTAATTCATCTTTGTGCTTTGGTTTTGCTTTTACCAAAACCACCCTCAAGTTTTTGGTCTTGGATCTGTTTTTTTTTTAATTGATAAAAACAGATAAAATCATGTAATTTTGGCCTGTGTTTGCTACAACGGTATTACTAACCTCAATAACTAAGCAATAGAGCCGTGGTGCAAACACATAGCAGTTTAAAAGAATATAGCACTTTGATAAAACATTGCAGTGTAGCAGTGGAAGACAGAAAGGCAGTTTAATAAACTATGTGACCTCAGAGATAGAATATTTTCATTAATCAAGAACTACATCAGAGGCCCAAGGGCATTCCAGCAAAATGGAGGTTAAGTATGCAGTGGAAGGCAGGTAAATTATTGATTTATTAATTGATTGCTTAATTGAATGACTGTTTCTAAATAAAATTAATGAAATTTGACATGTGGAGCAAATTATTAAATTGAAAGCATCAAAATGTGAGTTTTTATTCTGCAATTGCAAACTGAGCCATGCAATAAATCACAGGCCTTAGGAGTCAGGATAATATAAAAGATTCAAATGGCCTAGCGACCGTCATCAATGCCCCCAAAAATGCAGCTCATAATGAAAAGAAAAGTGGTGCACAATGGAATTGTCCTTTGGAATTATGTTGCATATTGAAAAGGACAAACATAGTTTAACAAACCAAGCTACCAATGTACTTACGGAAGCTAACAGTGTTGTTAATCTTCTCTACATCACCTTCATCAGTGATAACATCATCATCACACAATATTAGCTCATCCCCTCTGGAATACACCATTACAGAAGTCTCTGTACTTTGATGTAATTGGCGGCTAATTTGTAGTTTATTTTTATGAACATCAGAAGGGTCAGGAGCTGGATGCGGCCAGAAGCCCATAGGCTTTTATAGGGTAAAACTAGAAAAACCTGGTGTTCCCCTCCACATCGAAAATCGGGCATCCGGGGCTTAGTACATATGGAAATGCTGTGAAATCCCCGAATAAGGGGTTTTTACAGCATTTTTCCTTTAGCACATCGGCTTTTTCCTTGAAGTATTATAAGGGCCTGTGTGATGTTTTAATTTGTACATTTTCATTAAAATAATCCTCCACCATTCTATTGATGTTTAGTATATAAAAGTCATGGTAGCGGTGTCAATTTTGGCAGTTTTACATTTTTTGTCAGTAAATTTTCCCTTTGTTATTAGATGTGATGTTTTTTTCTTGACATTGTGCAATATTGTTTAGATTTTAGGTGCACTTTCTTAAGATTTCTTACACCCTGATCCACATTTAGTAGATGTTGAAGTTCTATCATGACTGGCAGCAGTCACAGCACTAGTATTGGG
This sequence comes from Taudactylus pleione, assembly GCA_031769625.1. NCBI lineage: Eukaryota > Metazoa > Chordata > Amphibia > Anura > Myobatrachidae > Taudactylus > Taudactylus pleione. The sequence continues at coordinate 8,057,855 of JAUIMM010000016.1, read as the reverse complement.
ATGCCGCTTCTGCTCTTCTATTAACTGATCCATATCGACTCACAGTGCTCCTAGTAATGACACCCTAATGATGTTATTTTTTAACACAGTGCCTGAACACACAACATAGTGTTTTATCTTTATTTTTTTAACACAGTGCTTAAACTAACAACAATGTTTTATTTTCATTTTGTTTAACACAATACCTAAACACACAACACAAAAAAGAAAAGGGGAAAGATCAGGTCAGTGCTGCCACTAAGCAGCTGGTTCAAATGGAGGGCGCAAGCCTCCTAACACAGAAAAGGGAAATAAATAGGATGAACAGCGCTGCAAACCTAAAAATTATATAAAACGAAAAATAAAATGAAATCTATAATAAAATATAATAATAAATTATATTATTTTATTATAATTATAAACTTTCTAACATGCATAGGAAATCTGGCAAACAGAAAATACATATATGCACATGACATATGACTCTATACTGCTTGGTTGAAAAAGCAAGAGCTATTTATTCATTGCTGCAATTCATAAAGGGTTAAAAATATAGAAATCCATTGGAGAATTAATGAATAAAAGATCCAGCTGATAATAAATAAAAAGCAAATGTGATAGAATGTTAAATATATGATTAAGTAATCAATGTAATGATATCTGTTACAAAAGTCTCAGTTCAAATAGCAGATGGCACTTCCTAATAATTAGTCACTGGCCTCAATATGATGGTCCAAAATAATATCCAGCAAGTTGTTACCAGATTTATTTTTGTCCACAGTCACATCCTGATGAATATGCATAAATGGGCTGCACTGGTGTGTTGGTGGCTGAAGCGTAGACTGGAAAAAGTAGAAGATGCTGGTCCGGAAGGCAGGAGTGGTCCCAGTAGTATTATAGTCAGTGTCTGTGGTGTTTTAAATGCATTTTGCTGTGGAATAACCCACAGTTTCCTCAGTAGCAGTAAACACTCAGTAAACACACAACACAGTGCCTCACAGCACTCCTAGTAATGGCACCCTAATGATGTTATTTTTAACACAGTGCCTAAACACACTACATTGTGCCTCCCAACGCTCTTAGTAATGGCACACTAAATATGTAATGTTTTTTTAACACAGTGGCTGAACACACAACACAGTGTTTAATTTAACATTTTAAGGTCAGTTCAGGGGTTTCGGTTGCTTTTCAGTCGGTTTTCCAACCGACATTTACAAAAGTCATAACCAACGGTACAATGACCAAATACCCTACTTGAGAGCACTTTAGAGCATTGGACCAACAATTGATTTTTCAACATAGAGAATAGGATCTGCAGATTTATTAATGGTCAGTTTTACAATTGACTAAAAACTGATTGCAAAATGATGGGAATCCTGCCCAAACAATAGACCTGCCTTAGGTACCCGAGTTTGAAAGAATCACTGCACTGATCATTATGATCTATTCAGGCATCATTAGGTTAAAAAGCTAACAATGTGTGAGGTCCCCTCCAAATCGGTAACCAGTCCCGGACTTCTGAGCCTGAGATGGTATTAGAAAATAGGGGGAAAAACAGTGTGGGGTTCCCCCTATTTTCCAATAACCAGCACCAAGCTGAACAATATGGGTGGATAATACCATAGCAGGGAACACACAGAGTGGGTCCCCTGCTATCACATTAACCAGACCCAAACTGATCAGCCCAGGGAAGGAATTCTTTGGAAAGTGGGAACCCTGAACATAAAATGTGTTCTACAAGTGCTAGGATGCCGGGAAAGGGGGGGGGGGGTGATCTTGTAGTCCACCTGTAACAAACAATATTATTAAGTATTTTATTGCTATTAATCCCGCATCCACTGCCACCAGGGATGAGGGGATTTGTTCCTTGGGAGGGGGACCCAATTTTATTTTTGGTTCCCCATTTTTAGTGGAATTCCCGCCCTGGGATGTCCAGATTTGGGTTGGTTAATGTGATGGCAAAGGAACCCCATACTACGATATGTGTTCCCTGCTATGGTATTATCCACTTGACTGGTTCAGTCTGGTGCTGGTTATTGGAAAATAGGGGGAAACTCATGCCAGTTTTTCCTTTATTTTCCAATACCAGGCTAGACTGAGAAGTCTAGGGTTGGTTATTGATTTTTATTTTAACTCTTTACAACCTTTTTAAACCTAAATAACCTGCACAGATCATAGTGATTTGTGCAGTTCTTCTGTTTGGGGTGTTTTACTGTTCTATTTTAACTTCTATTTGCCATCGGTTTGAACATTTTTGGGAAAGTTCAAAACCGAAGTACAGTACTTAAGAGTTTAAAAAACAACTGACATCAATGTCAGGTTTCTATTGAAGATGAAACCAGCTGGATGATAGTTATTTTTCACACTGCTAAACTAAACGCTATCGATGTCCATTGGTAAACATTGGTTTTGGTTTAGAACCGGCGTTTTATCGATCAGTTTGTCTGTGAACCCGAACAGGAGTCTTGGGCTGACCTGGAGTCTATGGTGAGCATTTGGAAACTGGATGGCCTTAAGTTATCTCTGCTCATAAATGATGACAGGACTGAGGAGTAATATTAGTGATATGTGAGAACCTGATGGACAGGCGAGTGCTGCTGGCAACCGTGGGCAGTGGAAATGCAGCTGAGGACCTGAAGGAACTCCAGATGATGTCTAATCACAGATGATGTATGAAATAAAGTTATAAAATTGGACTCACTGGAAGGGAACCGGAATGCTGGATAGTCAAGTGCACTGTGATGGAACTGGAATAGCTGGGTAGCCAAGAACACTGGAATGAAACCGATGGTGCAGGACTGGAACTGATGGTGCAGGATATCAGACTGTAACTGAAGTAGAGGATATCGGACTGGAACCAATGGTTTAAGGAGCCAGTAGAGCAGCTAGATGGAGTTTGGCACTTAGAGCAATAGAACAAGATTACCCTCACAGGAGAGATCTAAGCTGGGCTATACAGTAGACAACACTGCACTGGCAAGTGCTGTTTGCAGGGAGAGTCCTTAGATATCCCTGGCTAGTCAGGGATTGGCTGCAGACATCATCTGACTACATACTGGTCCCCTATTGGAGGATGAACAGTCACCTGATTCAGACTGTCATGGCTGCGCCCAGCAGCCAGCACTTGAAGGAATGCTGCATGTGGAAGCCAGGGAGACTGCAGGAGATGCCACAGCTAGAGAGAGTCTGTCATGGAGCTGGATCATGCAGCAGGAAACCAGATAAGTGACCCGCTGATTGTGACACAGCGATTAGTAAATTTACCTCTTGGTATCTCCTTGCCTGCAGATCTAGACCTCGACCTTGTAGAATTCCACATCTTTTCTTGGGAATACTTTGGTGACAAGACTTAAGTGCCACTCATTATATTGTGATTTGCAATCTCTAATGAGCACAATGGAGCTCATTCAGAGTCGGTCGTGAGCGCTGAGCGCTCACGACCGACTCGATGTTGCCAGACAGCGCATGCGCACGACGGAGCCGGCTCCGTCGTGTGCATGCGTGAGACCCGGCTAACGATGGGTGATCCGTCGTTAGGGGTCTCTTCATAGACGGGGCGAGCTGTCGATGTTGAGTGACAGCTCACCCCGTTTTCTGGGGGGGCCGGGGGCGTGCCTGGCCAAACAGAGGCGTTCCAGTAGGAACGCTTGCCATTTGGGGGTGGCCCCACTGACATCATCAGTGATGTCAGTGGGGAGCTTCCTGCTCGACAAGAGCAGGAAGCTCCCTGGGGCTTAAGGTTGACGAGACCCTACCTTAGGGACTCTTCGTTGTAAGCCCTGATGGTCTTGACCATCGCGACCATCACCCTTGTCGGTCGTTAGAGCTGTGGGTGTTAACCCACAGCCTAATGACCGTCATGGAGGCGGCCTTTCAGGATGCAAGCACCCTGTTTCTGAGCAACCGCTTGCATCCTATGACCGCCTCTGAATGAGGCCCAATGTCACCAGGTTTTAAGTTAGCTTTGGCAACTTGCCATTTGTTCCTTGGTATGAGGTAGAGATATACTGTATTTTCTACCTGTCGCAGAAGGTGTTTGTAAAGTTTTGTACTTGTCTCCATTGATAGATAATTCCAGTTTTCTGAGTAAGAAGAGAGGCAGGAGCAAGCAGGTGCATCTTCTGGGTCAATAGAAGCCGAAGTCAAGGGTGTGGAATTGACAATAGCGGATAATGTGGTATGGAATGTAGACACTTGTGAATGGATTTTCACATCTAAGAATGTGTCTACTAGCTCAAAGGTCTCACTTTCAGGAAAGTTCCATACATTTTGTAATGGCTTCAAGGCCAATGAGCCATGAAGTATGTGTAAGGAGATGGCTGTTTTAGTGCAAAGTGTAACAAGTGTTAACTGTAACATTCAGCAAATAGTACCCTTATCTGATAAATTTAGTTACAACTATATTTGATACTTTTAATAAGTTGTACCTGTATCTACAGAACTACCAGCTGGAGGTTATACGGCAGATTGCCAGTACAGACTACAATTGAAGCTGAACTTCTGTTTTGCCGGTGGCTCATTAGCTTCTGGATGAAATACGAATGCCAGGAGCATGAATGGTCTATATCCTAACTGGGTCTGGTAAGTTCCCTAACCCTCCCTTAGTGGTACCTAACCCTAACCTCCCCACGGTGGTGACTAACACTAACTCCCCCTTCCCGCACCCTAAACTTAACCCTCAGAGGGGCTGCCTAATCCTAACCTCCCCCCCAGTGGTGCCTGACCCTAACCCCCCTTCTCTAGCCTACCTCTAACCCTCACCATGGGGTGTCTAACCCTAAGTCCCCCCATGGGTGCCTAAATCTAATCCTCCCCCCTGGGTAAAAGCTAGAAAGCCCCGCTTACCTTCGTTCGGGATGCCAGCTCTCGGGATTTCAGCGTGGGGCTAAATATAGACATCGGGATATTGACACCTATCTTTAGTCCCGGGTCGGGCTTCTTGTTTAATATAAATCTTAGTTAAGGCAGACAGAATGGGGCATCCCAGTCAGATAACTCACAGATTAGGTCTCTGAGAAGGGATTTATCTCGAATAGTGTGGGGAACTGCAGATCCTAAGGTGTCGTACCTCTGCGGGTGAAGGGCTTTCCATCACTGTTCAATTGGAAGGTAAATGAGTCAGATTTTAAGTCCATAAAAGTCCAAGGCTACATTGAGCTGATGAAGAATCAGTTCTTAAATCCAAATCCCTAAAATTGTTAGTATGATCTTGGGAAGGAAAAGCTTCCATCACACCATTGCTGTTGGAAGTTATTTTGTGAAGCCTGAGATTTGAACAGGTAATTCCTGAGTGACGTCCGAATTAGAATTTGCTCTTTCCAGTCTAGTTTCTCTGTTTCCGGGATCCTCACACCTGCTACTCTGTCTACACCAGAGAGAGCAGTAGGGGCACAGCATCCAGCCTGCACCTGGAGGTCCACGGCTACACTGCATTATACATGCTGTTTTACAGCGTATGTAGGAGATGAGACACCGGTCTTTTACATCAGAAGGGGGAGAGGGAAGCAACATTGCCGGCTCCCTTAGCATGTCTCCTGCAGTACTCTTGGAACATTTTTTTTGTAAAGTGACCAGTGAGCTGAGTATAATCTTTGTGTTTTGCCATGCATGGCCAATGATAATTACTCACAGGTATCTCAATTGCCTATATATATTGCTGCTTTTGACCTTAGATGAATGACTGTGTGATTTATATTTCTGGAGGAGAACATTTACTAACAACTGGACACTAACTCATAACTTGCTGACAGACTTATTCTTGTTTCTCTTTATGAATTCCCAGGACACTGACTATCTACTAAACAAATTGCACTAACATCCTATTAGGAGACTACCAAATGGATTTCATATGCTGCTGATTTCATATGCTGCTTATATAAAGTGACTAAGAAGGATGATGATAATATAACTAAACCAGCAATTAGTGTCTTTTAAGCTCACTTTACTAACAAGTCTATGTTATGTGATTTAAATGTTGATATTATAGACTTCCTATGCTAGTATATCTTGTTTTTTTAATGTTATATTGCTTTGATCATTGTAAATTCTTTTATTGAGTTTTTTATGGATAATTACTGATAGATTGCTACTTGAATACATTTTTATGACCTTCTGTGGACAGCGCTTCCTTTAGTGTTCATTTTTATGTTTTATCGGATGAGGCCCCAGTTCTTAATTTTTTGTAGCTGCAGTCCATGTTAGTTTTTCATTTGTGTAGTGTTTGAAGTTATTGGTGTCACTAAAAATCCTAGCCTGCGCTATTATAATTAGACACAGCAGCACCCTTCGGTAAGTCCTCTGTTAGCAGGACTGATCTAAAAGTGAAACAACTTGATTACTGATGGGACGCTTCTATTAGACCCAATTTTCCAAGTACAAATAAAGACATATATTTCTTTTGCAATGCAATAAAGTCCCTCCGAGGCTTATAGGTTCTGATTCTTTTCTTTTGAAGAGGCAATATTGCGCTGTTCCTGCTTGTTTTCAATATTGATCAATTAGACCATAAAATTGAGCTTATTCCAAATCCTCCTCGAGGTTCTGAAAAAGATACCCTCATGCCAAAAAACACCCGAGAAATAGGCCCAAGGCCAATATTAATAGAAATTTAAAATTAAAATATACCTTTATTAAAATATGACAATGTATCAGATGGACAATTATCTTACACAGTTTTGGTAACATGTAAACATCCAAAACTTTTTGGAGAAATATTGACTTCTCTACACCTTCCAATCAAGGGAATGCTCAAGTATAATGTCCACCTTTCACATAAACCCTATGTGTTTCGTCTCATTCCGAGACTTCTTCAGGGGTAAATCTCAAAATCAGTGTGTACATGCGTAGTTAATATCTGACCATAATCTAGATGATTCTCTGAATCAGATAATGTAAAACCTCTTAATTGATGTGTACATAGCGATATTCGTAATTAATGTCTGACCTTATAATAGTCGATTCAATGATCAAAACGTGTAAAAACTGGTTATGTACTTGTACCTCTCAGTTTAACTGCTACACCTCAGCTATTTTGGTTGATTTGTTTCTATGAGTGTATGTTTATATTGGGATATCTACTTGTTCTATGTAGAGTCCTCTTTTAAAATATATGTCACTTTATTTCCTGTTAGTCACGTAGGTGTTAGGAGGCATCCCTTATAGACACTGATTTGATGGCTGTGCCCTTGGTGCCATAGTTGCTATGGTGATTTAAGTCAGATTGCGCTCCAGAGATGTAAATGAAATGCAGGCTGTCAGTAGTACTGGTGCTAGAGTGTTTGTTGGAGCTCTAGCACTCTGATAGCATGTAATCCCTGATGACGCGACTCTGTGGGCGGAGCTATGGCAATGTGCTTTTGCCCGTTATGTGTGTGAGTTCCGGGTGGTGCGGCAGCTATCACCACCCAGTGGAATTCAACCAACAAAGAACCTGTGAGTAGGGGTTATGTGAGAAAATCTATTTTCTTACACCATCATGCTGAAGGGATTAGTGACTTCCGGTGGTGTGCTCCACGGCTGTGGAACACATGCTAATGATGGTATGAAGGTTTATGATGATCTGAGCTGTTAGACAGTGGTAATGTATTTATATCTGCCTTGGTTTACATTAACGTTAATTAAATAGATGCCCTACAATGTGTGATCTGTGTTTACAGATGCAGTTATTGGTGTTAGATATTTATGTGTTATACTTCCTGGTGTTAAGTGGGGGGTGTGTGTCTGTTTGGGATGCCTCTGGTATTTATAGGCCCTGATGGGTAGGTGGTGGGACATGCATCTTTGATGCTCTGGTCTCTGGGATTTGGGTCTTGACAAAGGGCCAGGTATGGTCAGAAATGTCGACATCTCTCTTTTTATATGATGTGAGTAATAAAATATACCTCTTTGTCTATACTAAGAAGACTGATGAGTGCTCTCTAATTTTATGGATTATATGATGGCTAAACTAAGGATTGACTCTGCCTGAGAGATGTGCACCAGCAACTTTGACACCAATAATTTTGTGAGTCCCACCTGACTTTGGAATATATATATATATATACATATATATATATATATATATGTATAAATATATTACTGTCTACAGCGGGAAAAATACATTTTTTTCTCAGTAAATATATTTGTAATGGGGCTATTGTAATGAAATTTTCACCAAATCTCAGCAACTACCAATGCAATCCAAACATGCACAAAGAAATCAAACCATAGATGTCCATTAATTAAGTTATGTGCAATAATGTGAAATGAAACAGGGAAAAAGTATTGAACACGCTTACAGAAATTTATTTAATACTTCGAACAAAACCCTTTGTTGGTAATGACAGCTTCAAGACGCCTCCTGTATGAAGAAACTAGTCGCATGCATTTCTCAGGTGTGATTTTGGCCCATTCTTCCACACAAACAGTCTTGAAATCTTGAAGGTTCCGTGGGCCTCTTCTATGAACTCTGATCTTTAGTTCTTTCCATAGATTTTCAATTGGATTCAAGTCAGGTGATTGGCTGGGTCATTCTAGCAGCTTTATTTTCTTTCTCTGAAACCAATTGAGAGTGTCCTTGGCTGTGTGTTTCGGATCATTGTCTTGCTGAAATATCCACCATGATTTCATATTCAGCATCCTGGTAGATGGCAGCAGATTTTTATCAAGAATGTGTCAAAGCCGGATGATTGGCTGAGACCAGATCTTAAATTAATATTGGGTGATGCCATCTTATGTTTCCCCTGACAACGCCATCTTGCGTAGTCAGTATAATATCATTGTGTACGGCACTATTTAGCATTGTGTACATCTGCCGTGTTACTACACACTGTTAAAGTCTTTACATAATAAATGCACATGGATACACATATGTATTTAAAAGACTTTATATATGCAAGGTTTGGTCAGTGCTGAGAGACAAGTCCTGTGGACATGTCTGTGACTAGTAATTGAAAAACACACACTTACTGTGATGTGTAGATGAGTGTTTTGAATGTACCATATCCTTTAAGCCTGACTATCATTGTATGCCTAAAGGAATTGGCATTTACCTTCCAAATAGGCTGGAGAGAGGCCTTTGATTACATTTTGATTCCATCAAGTATCTGCTGGCCATCTCTGATCAGAACAACTTCATTGTCTGTCATTTTTGAACTTAGTTCAGTCAGAAGTAATATCAATAATACCAGTTACTGAATAAAGATACATATATATATATATATATATATATATATATATATATAAATATAAGGAAATAGAAAAAGAAGCACCTGCTAGTGTCAGAAAAATAATTAAAATCAACACCCAAGTGAAGCAAACTGTTGATTAGTCCACTACTTATCTGGTAAGATGTTCTTCGGTCGTATGACCATTATAAAGAATATATAAAGGAAAAAACAAAAAGAAAACCAACATAGTGTGTACCGTACCGCACTGTATGTTATTCTCTATAACCCAAAAGGAACAATATTGGACCCTTTTAGGGAATATTCTTTTCCCACAATCAGGGGTCACAGTAAGTTTTCCAATATAAAACAGGTTTAATAGCACAGTGACGCACAATGGTAAAAAGACACATGTACAAGAAATGTTAAAAAATAATGCTTATCTGTCCATTTAGGGGGGATCAAGGTACAGCAAACCCAATGCATTTTGTCTCTAGGACTTCATCAAGGGGATAGAGATCATGTAACAAAATGCTGTATTTATACCTTAGTTAATTGAAAAAAAATGGAGATCACACATGTAAAACAATTGTGACATCACTTCCTGTGACTAAAAATCTAAATGGAATTAATCGTACTTAAAATCAGACATTTATATATAAAAGAGAGACCATCTATAAAAAATAATAAACACAATAATAATAACACATTACCTTCATCCAAATAGGAAGAAATTCATGAATTATAATAATACAAAATAATTTATTATTAAAGATTTTATGAACTGTAATTTGACCATGGTGATTTACCTACTAGAATGTGTATGCGGTTTTAAGTATGTTGGTAAAACAAAAAGAGATTTGAAACTGCGCATCCAAGAGCATGTGCGAAATATAAAAAATAAGGTCGTAAGTCATACAGTATCTAAACACTTTTTGGATTAACATTGTTCTGACCCAGAATTTCTGACTTTTAAAGCAATTGAACTGGTTAAACCTGGGGAAAGAGGAGGTGACATTTTGAATAAACTTTCCAAAAGAGAGATGTTTTGGATCTGTGAGTTACAGACACTTTCCCCTCTTGGATTCAATGAACATTTTGAAACAGCACCTTTTTTATAACATCTCTCCTCATCCTTTTAGATTGTTTTAGTTTTATATGATATTTTTATAGACTATCTTTTTATTACAATTTATAGTTTTAATAATTTCATATATGCCACCATGATATCTCTGGTTCTTTTTTCTTCCTTTATGTCTTAATGTATTATTTATAGATGATTGTCTCCTTACAGAAACAAAGATGGCTGCCTATGCCCTTAAGAAGCCCCTTGTTCGTATAAAGAAAAACAGACAGTGTTATGCCAAAATAAATATTTACTTGAAAGTACATCATGGCGGACTTTTTGGAATTTTAATTCCATTTGTGTTCTTATCTTCCTGCATTGGAAAACAAAAGCCAGAATATGAGTGACGTTGGTTTTCAAGATACTGGTGCATTCCACCTGCACTGTACCCTCGATATGGCCTGCATTCCATCAGGGACTTGACGCTGGAGATGACGCTGATTTCCAAGATGGCAGTGCATTCCATCTGTGATGCACCGTGGATATGGTTTGTACTTCACCTGAGATCTGATGCCGGAAATGACATTGTTATTGGGACACGCTTCACTGGGGACTCGTCACCGGATGTGATGCGGCTGTGTGCCAGATGCGTTCCACTGGCGTTTCACTTCTGGATATGGAATATACGAGGGTCAAATTTGACCCACTCTCTCCACCTTTTTTAATGTGTTATTATTATTGTGTTTATTATTTTTTATAGATGGTCTCTCTTTTATATATAAATGTCTGATTTTCAGTCTTCATCCTCCCCCCCCAAATGGACTGATAAGCATTCATTTTTTACATTTATTGTACGTGTGTCTTTTTACCATTGTGCGTCACTGTGTTATTAAACCTGTTTTATATGGGAAAACTTACTGTGACCCCTGATTGTGTTAATCTTTGGAAAAAGAATATTTCCTAAAAGGGTCCAATATAGTTTCTTTTGGTTATAGAGAATAACATACAGTGCGGTACGGCACACACTATGTTGGTTTTCTTTCTGTTTTTTCCTTTATATATTCTTTCCAATGGTCATACGACCGAAGAACATCTTACCAGATAAGTAGTGAACTAATCACCAGTTTGCTTCACTTGGGTTTTGATTTTAATTATTTTTGTGACACTCGCTTCTTTTTCAATTTTTTTATATTTGTTTTGGGTACCAAAACCCTACTACTATTTTGGAGATGCCACTTACTTATTGTTTGAGGTGTGTCACATTTAAAGAAAAAAAATTATTTTCTTTTTTTAGCATGTTATATATAAAAAAAAATTTTTTTGGAGTGTTATATCACAATCAGTGCACTTCTATATTCCCTACACTATATATATATATATATATATATATATATATATATATATATATATATATGTATATATATAAATACTTGATACTGATGCACGTTTGCACACACACATATATATATATATTAGGGGTGTGCACCGGCCACTTTTCGTGTTTTGGTTTTGGATCTGGATCTTTCTTCGTGTTTTGGATCTGGATTGGTTTTGCCAAAACCACCCTTCCGTGTTTTGGGTTCTGGGTTTTGTGTTTTGGATCTGTATTTTTTTGAAAAAAAGCATAAAAACAGCTAAAATCACAGAATTTGTAGGTTTTTCTGCTCCTATGCTATTATTAACCTCAATAACCTTAATTTCCACTAATTTCCAGTCTATTCTGAATACCTCACACCTCACAATAGTGTTTTTATGTCCAAAAGGTTGCACCGAGGTAGCTGGATGACTATGCTAAGCGACACGAGTGGGCGGCACAAACACGTGACCCATCTAGGCGTGAAACTGCAGTGGCAGACAGGATGGCATTGAAAAACTAGGCCCCAAACTGTACATAATGCAAAGAAAAAAAAGAGGTGCAAGATGGAATTGTCCTTGGGCCCTCCCAACCACCCTTATGTTGTATAAACAGGACATGCACACTTTAACAAACCAATCATTTCAGCGCCAGGGTCTGCCACACAACTGTGGCTGAAATGATTGGTTCGTTTGGGCCCCCACAAAACAAGCTGGCAATTAATCTGTCCCTGCACAAACTGGCTCTACGGAGGCAAGAAGTCGTCCTCATCCTCCTCATCCACAGATTCCTCACCCTCTTCAGTGTTATGTACATCCTCATCCTCACAGAGTATTAATTCGTCCCTGCTGGAACCACAGGTCCCTCTGTACGTTCTGGAGGCTGGTCTCCCTGGAAGAGTTGATCATTCATTTTATGAACATCATCTTCTCCACATTTTGTGGAAGCAACCTCCTACGCCTTTCGCTAACAAGGTTCCCGGCTGCACTAAACACTCTTTCGGAGTACACACTGGAGGGGGGGCAACTCAGGTAAAATAGAGCCAGTTTGTACAGGGACCTCCAAATTGCTTCTTTTTCCTGCCAGTACAGGTACGGACTGTCTGACATGCCTACTTGGATGCTGTCACCGATGTAATCCTTTAACAGACAGACGCACGCTTGTCGCTGCTGCTTTGAGGATTCAAGTGCGGCTACAGCCCACACAATTCACAAAGACAGAAAAAAAAAAAGAATATTTTTATTGTTTGTGGAGCACACTTTGAGGGTTACACCACCCTCTAACAGACAGACGCACGCTTGTCGCTGCTGCTTTGAGGATGCAAGTGCGGCTACAGCCCACACAATTCACAAAGACAGAAAAAAGAAGAATATTTTTATTGTTTGTGTAGCACACTTTGAGGGTGTCACCACCCTTTAACAGACAGACGCACGCTTGTCGCTGCTGCTTTGAGGATGCAAGTGCGGCTACATCGCACACAAGTCACAAACACAAAAAAAATAGTTTTTTATTTTTTGGAGCACTTTGAGAGTTACACCACCCTTTAACAGACAGACGCACGCTTGTCGCTGCTGCTTTAAGGATGCAGGTGCGGCTACAGCCCACACATTTCACAAAGACCGAAAAAAAAGAACAATATTTTAATTGTTTGTGTAGAACACTTTGAGGGTGTCACCACCCTTTAACAGACAGACGCACGCTTGTCGCTGCTGCTTTAAGGATGCAGGTGGAATCTAGACGGGATTTGGAACCGAGGACACACTACCTCCATCAATTGTCTAAATCCCACTGCACTAATGTCGGATACTGGACGCTCGTCTAACACCAACATAGCAGTCAAGGCCTCAGTTATACGTTTTGCTTCAGGATGACTGCTGTCGTACTTCATCCTCATCGCTAGGGACTGTTGGAGGGTCAATTGTTTAGTAAAAGTAGTGATGTTCCTACTTCCTCTCTGGGATGATGAACAACTCCCAGCAGCAGCAACAGCACTAGTAGGAAGTGGTTCTTGATCTTTCCCTATTTTATTTTTATCAGAGAAAGTTTGGTCCTCCATTTATGTTATATTGATATATATACGTGCGGCTAAAGCGCACACAAACACAGAAAATATTTTTTTATTTTTGCTGGAGAGTAGTGCACTTTGTGGGTTACACCACCCTTTAAGAAATGAGCCAGCCGGCTCTTTACTTATGGGACACAGGCGCACGCTTGGCGCTGCTCCTTTGTTGATGCACGTGCAGCCACAGTGCACACAAGTCACAAACACAGAAAATATATATTTTTTTGGTTTGGAGTGTACTTTGGGGGTTACAGAACCCTTTAACGGTCAAGCCAGCCGGCCCTTTACTTATGACACAGGCGCACGCTTGGCACTACTTTGTTGATGCACGTGCGGCTACTGCGCACACAATTCACAAACACAGAAAATAATTTTTTTTTTGGTTTGGACTGGAGTGTACTTTCGGGGGTTACAGCACCCTTTAACGGTCAAGCCAGCCGGCCCTTTACTTATGACACAGGCGCACGCTTGGCACTACTTTGTTGATGCACGTGCGGCTACTGCGCACACAATTCACAAACACAGAAAATAAATTTTTTTTTGGTTTGGACTGGAGTGTACTTTGGGGGTTACAGCACCCTTTAACGGTCAAGCCAGCTGGCCCTTTACTTATGACACAGGCGCACGCTTGGCACTACTTTGTTGATGCACATGCGGCTACTGCGCACACAATTCACAAACACAGAAAATAATTTTTTTTTTGGTTTGGACTGGAGTGTACTTTGGGGGTTACAGCACCCTTTAACGGTCAAGCCAGCCGGCCCTTTACTTATGACACAGGCGCACGCTTGGCACTACTTTGTTGATGCACGTGCGGCTACTGCGCACACAATTCACAAACACAGAAAATAATTTTTTTTTTGGTTTGGACTGGAGTGTACTTTCGGGGGTTACAGCACCCTTAACGGTCAAGCCAGCCGGCCCTTTACTTATGACACAGGCGCACGCTTGGCACTACTTTGTTGATGCACGTGCGGCTACTGCGCACACAATTCACAAACACAGAAAATAATTTTTTTTTTGGTTTGGACTGGAGTGTACTTTGGGGGTTACAGCACCCTTTAACGGTCAAGCCAGCCGGCCCTTTACTTATGACACAGGCGCACGCTTGGCACTACTTTGTTGATGCACGTGCGGCTACTGCGCACACAATTCACAAACACAGAAAATAATTTTTTTTTTGGTTTGGACTGGAGTGTACTTTCGGGGGTTACAGCACCCTTAACGGTCAAGCCAGCCGGCCCTTTACTTATGACACAGGCGCACGCTTGGCACTACTTTGTTGATGCACGTGCGGCTACTGCGCACACAATTCACAAACACAGAAAATAATTTTTTTTTGGTTTGGACTGGAGTGTACTTTCGGGGGTTACAGCACCCTTTAACGGTCAAGCCAGCCGGCCCTTTACTTATGACACAGGCGCACGCTTGGCACTACTTTGTTGATGCACGTGCGGCTACTGCGCACACAATTCACAAACACAGAAAATATATTATTTTTTTAGCACTTGGGGGGAGCACCCCTGATGGACAGAGCACCCCCTGGACAACACTACAGCACCTCTTTAGGACTGGGCCACTGCACAGGACTTTGGAGTGGACACAGCCCCTATGGAGAACTGACTGCACAACACAGTCCAGCCAGCCCCTATGGACTTTGAAGTAGTGGACACAGCCCCTATTAACAACAGCAGCACAGCACAACACAGCCAGCCCCTATGGACTTTGAAGTAGTGGACAACAGCAGCACTACACTACACTACACTACACTACACAGCCCTAACTCCCACCCTCCCTCTTCACTGTCCACAGCCGAGTGAGAAAATGGCGCCGACGTGGGTACCTTATATAGGATCCAAAACCCGCGAGACTCGGAAGGCGGGAAGATGACGTTTTGCCTCGATTTCAGAATCCGAGTCAGGCGGGAAAAGTCGAGCCAGACTCGGATCGGACTCGGATCGGGGGGGCTCGGGGGGGTTCGGATTTCAGAAATCCGAACCCGCTCACCCCTAATATATATATATGTATATATACATACATACACTTAAACGATCGCATGTGTATCCACAATGCGTACACACATATACACAGTTGCTATTGTAAATATAAACACACACGGCGCATGTTTGCGCTGTACACAACCCCTGCACACAGCGCACCTTTTATGCTATGTGTAGATGCACAACGCAAACTTACATATAATCATAAATATACACTCACTCATAAAAGGTTCCTTTACATTAAACGTAATATTAGAGGTTTTAGTAGCATATAATTATGTTGTGAAATGTATGTATATGATATTTAAGGTATACAACATGGTAGACATGGCATGTTTGGTACTATACTGACACACTGTTTATTGCCAGATATCCGAACCTACCAGCGAGGGAGTCGCATCTTGCATTCGATGGTTATGGATCATAGGAAATTATTGGTTAGAATGTATACTCTGTATGTAGTGTCTTAAACCAATTATAGAAAGACAATGTAATCTCAAGAGACTGTGGAGAATTGGGACATACCCTTAGTGAGCTGTCCTATGAACTACAGAGTACTACAAACACCAAGAGCAAGAACCAATGGCATTATGTTTGTCTGTCTACATTGCTGTTATCATGATCTGTTAGGGCATATAGCCTGTGTCACGGTGTCAGTCAACAGCCATTCTTTCTTGGATGACCACAGGCTTCTGGACTGAAGACTGTATGCTGGGACTGGTGCGCACGAGTATGTATTGGGCTGTATCATATTCTGTATTTTATTGTCTTTGTGCTAATTGTGCTAGATGAAAGCGTGTAACTTTCTTTTATTGCAATAAGAACTTTTGTGCTTTGGAACCACAATAATTGTCTGTTCAGCGAATATTTCTCTCTAGCAATTTAAGGGTATACATAAATGTCTAGTTACATTTTTCCATTCATCCTTCCTTCAATCATATGAAGTATGCCAGTACCGCATGCTGAAAAACAGCCCCACACCATGATGTTCCCACCTTCGAACTTCAATGTACGTATGGTGTTTTCGGGTTGATGTGCAGTGCTACTTGACATAAAACAGCCATATTGTAATGCTAATAATCTTCTGACGGAGGGGTCAATATACAGTATGTGTAATTGTAGAAGTGCATGGGAAAATGAGAAAAGATTGCAGTTAAGTGCACAGCCAGACATTATAGTGATGCTCACTGCACAATGCTCGGAAATTAATGTTCATATTAGTCTTTTTACCTGTTTAATGTTTACACACATGATACCATTTGATGACAGCAGAGGCTGCTTGTGAAAAACATAGAACATTACAAAGTCATACAGCTAAGGATCTACTTGATTTGTTTGTCTTGTACACAGGCATTTGCTTTCAATACGGAGTACGTGGTATACTGCATTGTATTATTGGATTTTTTTCATATGAAGTTTCTGTTTGTATTTTCCATAGTCTTATTCTCATGCCACAGTCAGATGTTATGTGAACTGTAAGATGCCATCATAGCAAACTTGGGCAAGAGTGGTCATGTATCCACCAAGTTTAGTCCCAACACGCATCAATAAACTTGTATACCCTATTTACTATCTGAGTAATTTTTAATAAAAAGGTGCTTTTGGGTACACTCTACTGGTCTCTACATTTTGGTATTTGAGTTTTGTTATTTTCTCTCTTATTATCCTTTCTTTCCAGTAGCAGATGCCTGAACACCACTGACAATTTAGATACAGAAGACCTCTTAAGAGAAGATTTCTCAGATTCATAACTATGAATGTGCTATTAACTTGATTTCCAATAAAATTATTTCTTCAGCAAAAACATTTTTTCCAAGCTCAAAAAAGCCAAATGGCATCCATTAATTATATGGTCTTCCAAACATCTGCCCATAATAAGATTAAAGTCATTGCAGATCCCCTATGAGGAAAAATCATCTAGTGCTCAGTGCTCTGCTGTTTACTCCCGCACTCCAAACTCATATAAAACTCCATCTCTTTGGTCTTGGTACATGTACATTGCACCACTATATTAAAGGACTACACTTTCTATTTTCACTTGTACTATATGAAGAGCTGGATTCATTACATACAGTATTTGTTACTGTACGAGGGGTATGCAATAAGTTTCTGGATGTGCAGTGCATAGGTAGAGTAGACACAATATGACTGTCTGGTTGGGAACTGTAATCTGTGACTAAACTTATTGTGAAAATGTAATGGCACACCAAAGAAGTCAGCTGGTTCACTTCCTTCAAGAAACTCGTCACTGTTTTGATTTTTTAAGATATTTTGCTTTGCTTTATATATTAATGGATACAATATTTTTAAGTAATTTAATAAAGGTTACATTTTAAATCTAGTTCACCCCATACAGATTTCTGCTGTTCTTTTTGTTTAATAAAAATTTTAGTTAAGGCAGATAGGAAGGGGCATCCCAGTCAGATGACTCACAGACAGGGCCGGCCCAAGACACATTTTTTAGGTAAGCAAAAAAAAATGTAAGCGCCCTAAAGGGTACCAATGCACGGGCCCAGAAAAAAAATAAAGGAGCATGGTCTAGTGGGAAATATAATACACCCCCACCCCATATAATAATACACCCAACACCTCTCAAATAATATTAATAACCCCCATCCCACATGATACATCCCCACCCACATAATACACAGCACACTCCTGTAATAACAATATACCACCACACCACATAAAAAAAACACCACTCCTCAGATCACATTAATATATCTCCACCTCTCAAATAATATTAATAACCCCCATCCCACATGATACAGCACACCCCTCAAACAACATTAATAAACCACCAACACACATAATAATACACCCCACACATCGCAAATAACGATAATATACCAGGGCCACATCACATAATACACCACCACCCCTCAGATCACGTTAATATACCCACCACCCAATATAATACACAGCACATCCCTCAAGTAACATTAACCCCCCACCCCACATAATATACAGCACACCCCTCAAATAACATTAATAAACCCCCACCCAACATAATACACCACCTCAGTGACAGTGCACACATGCGGTCAGTCAGTGACAGCGCACACATACCTTTTTATAGAGGCACTGCACTGAGACAGGCTGCAGGACACAGCACCCCGCCCATCCACGATTAGCAGCAGCAGCAGCCAGCAGGTCGCCCCCTGAAGATAGCACGCAGGACAGCCCTGGATGCAGGTACAGTTGGTCGCAGTGGTGTGGTGGCGCTTGTGTGACGTCACACGCCGCGACCTCACACAGTGCCGAGGGGGAGTTCTGAACGGTGCAGAGAGGGCTTGTTAAGCCTTCTACTGCGCCTTAATTTATTACTGTACTATGCACACATAGGATCCAGAGACACTGGAGGCGGAGCTGGAGAGTTCTCTCTACTCCAGTGTCTGTGGCTGCAACGCGTTCCCGGCGGCTATTCACGGCGCCCTCTGCCGGCTGGCGCTCTACGCACCAGCGTAGTCGGCGTAATGGGCGGGCTGGCCCTGCTCACAGATTAGGTCTCTGAGCAGGGCTTTACCTCAAATAGTGATGGGAACTGCAAATCCTAAGGAGTCGTACGTCTGCGGGTGAAGGGCTTTCCGTCACTGTTCAATTGGAGGTTAAATGAGTCAGATTTTAAGTCCATAAAAGTCCAAGGCTACATTGAGTTGATGAAAAATCAATTCTTAAATCCAAATCCCTAAAATTGTTAGTATGATCTTGGGAAGGAAAAGCTTCCATCACACCATTGCTGTTGGAAGTTATTTAGTGAAGCCTGAGATTTGAACAGGTAATTCCTGAGTGACGTCCGAATTAGAATTTGCTCTTTCCAGTTTGGTTGCTCTGTTTCCAAGATCCTCACACCTGCTACTCTGTCTACACTAGAGAGAGCAGTAGGGGCACAGCATCCAACCTGCACCTGGAGGTCCGTGGCTACACTGCATTATACATGCTGTTTTACAGCATATATAGGAGATGAGACATCAGTCTTTTACATCAGAAGTGGGAGAGGGAAGCAACATTGCCGGCTCCCTTAGCATGTCTGCTGCAGTACTGTGCAAAGTGACCAGTGAGCTGAGTATAATCTTTGCATTTTGGCATGCAGGGCAAATGATAATTACTCAAAGGTATCTCACTTGCCTATATATATTGCTGCTTTTGACCTTAGATGAATGACTGTGTGATTTATATTTCTGGAGGAGAACAATTACTAACAACTGGACACTAACCCAAAACTTGCTGACAGACTTATTCTTGTTTCTCTTTATGAATTCCCAGAACACTGACTATATACTAAGCAAATTGCACTAACATCCTATTAGGAGACTACCAAATAGATTTCATATGCTGCTGATTTCATATGCTGCTCATATAAAGTGACTAAGAAGGATGATGATAATATAACTAAACCAGCAATTAGTGTCTTTTAAGCTCACTTTACTAACAAGTCTATGTTATGTGATTTATATGTTGATATTATAGACTTCCTATGCTAGTATATCTTGTGTTTTTATAATTTTATATTGCTTTGATCATTGTATATTCTTTTATTGAGATTTTTATGGATAATTACTTATAGATTGCTACTTGAATACATTTTTATGACTATCTGTGGACAGCGCTTCCTTTAGTGTTCATTTTTATGTTTTATCGGATGAGGCCCCAGCTCTTCATTTTTTGTAGCTGCAGTCCATGTTAGTTTTTCATTTGTGTAGTGTTTGAGGTTATTGGTGTCACTAAAAATCCTAGCCTGCGCTATTATAATTAGACACCGCAGCACCCTTCGGTAAGTCCTCTGTTAGCAGGACTGATCTAAAAGTTAAACAACTTGATTACTGATGAGACGCTTCTATTAGACCCAATTTTCCAAGTACAAATAAAGACATATATTTCTTTTGCAATGCAATAAAGTCCCTCCGAGGCTTATAGGTTCTGATTCTTTTCTTTTGAAGAGGCAATATTGCGTTGTTCCTGCTTGTTTTCAATATTGATCAATTAGTCCATAAAATTGAGCTTGCTCTAAATCCTCCTCGAGGCTCTAAAAAAGATACCCTCATGCCAAAAAACACCCGGGAAATAGGCCCAAGGCCAATATTAATAGAAATTGAAAATTAAAATATACCTTTATTAAAATATGGCAATGTATCAGATGGACAATTATCTTACACAGTTTGGGTAATATGTAAACATCCACTATTTGGAGAAATATTGAATTATCTACACCTTCCAATCATGGGAATGCTCAAGTATAGTGTCCACCTTTCACATAAACCCTATGTGTTTCGTCTCATTCTGAGACTGCTTCAGGGGTAAATCTCAAACTCGATGTGTACATGTGTAGTTAATATCTGACCATAATCTAGATGATTCTCTGAAAGATAATGTAAAACCTCTTAATTGATGTGTACATAGTGATATTCGTAATTAATCTCTGACCTAATAATAGTCGATTCAATGATCAAAACGTGTAAAAACTGGTTATGTACTTTTATCTCTCAGTTTAACTGCTACACCTCAGCTATTTTGGTTGATTTGTTTCTATGAGTTTATGTGTATGTGTGTTATGAGCGATATTGATGAAAGATTTCCCTTGAACTTGCTGGAGTGCAGGACAAATGATATTGGATGTACGCACTAAACAATATCATTAACGATATCCAGGGCCGGTTCTATGATTACGCAAGGTACGCGGCCACGTAGAGCGCCACATAGTGAAGGGCACAGCGGCCGCGACCTTGCGATTAATTAATTTACTTAGCCACCACTAGCCGGCACCCAGCTTCATTGAGGCTGACCGCAGGCAGACTGTATCACTGTGACACTGCTGCACCGCGGTTCCAATGGGCGGCCGTTCGATGGCTTATATGCGGTGACGTCATGACGTCACGCCGCAAGCAAGGTCGCAAACAGGGCTGGCGGGAGGAGAGTGGCAGCTGTAGTCAGCCTTTGAGAAGGATCGTGTTCTTACTGCAGGGCAGGCTGAGACCGCCCATCCGGACTGCCAGTGAAGCGGAGGGGGAGCAGTGCAGCCAGGTCGGCCCTTTAATTATGCAGGGCACATTGAGAGGAAGTAGTCGCAGGGTGCAAGCAGTCTTCAGCTGCTCTCTTCATGCCTGGCGCCGGGGGACAGGTAAAGGATGCACCCGGCCCCCTACTGCTCAAATTATGTTTACTTTATAACACAAAACAAATATGCAAGGAAGGACAGACTCCGTTTGTCTGATCGATATGAGACAGGCTCCGGATCCGAGTCCTGGATGGGGGAGGTGAGAATCTCCCTCAAGTCTCCACTGTTCCGTGTAGCAGCAGATTTAGATTAACCCCTGCATTGCTGGAACTGGCCACTGTAGTTACATACAGTATCTACAATGGCCAGTTCCAGCAATGCAGAGGTTAATCTGCTGCTACATTATCTACAGTGGCCAGTTCCAGCAATGCAGAGGTTAAACTGCTGCTACACGGAACAGTGGAGACACTGAGGCAGATTCTCACCTCCCCCATCTAGGTCTGGGCACATGCAGAGACGTGAGTTGCCTGGCTGTCACTAGTCTACACAAGTTACTATTCTGCCTCTGGAAACAGCAGTAATGTAATGCTCTTCTGGAAGGAGCAAGTAAGGAACGGGTATAGGTGAAAGCCGGACCGGACCAGTTTCCGGAACGCCGGACCGGACTATCTCCCTGCAGCAACCTCTGCCGCTGAGGAGATGTGTAAAGCACGTCCTCGACTCCCCGTCCGGAGGGTGTGTCAGTGACCGCCTGTCACCGTGGGGGACGACGACGACGGAGCGATCATCACCGCAGCTCCCCCACCAGACCAGATGCCAGAATGCCGTTCCGGGCTAGCTCCCAGCAGCGATCTCTGCTGCCAAGGAGCTGTGTAATGCGCTGCCGGTGTGGGGTGTGTGTGACAGGCGGGGAGAGATTACAGCCGGCCTCCTTCACGAAGCTGCTGCTGCTGGACTGACCTGAGAAATGTAGTGTATGCCCTGCACAGTAACACAGGACACACTGTGCAGGGAGATGCTATACAGGCTCCTGACCCTGCTGCCCCCAGACCATGATCGCTGCTAGACTAGTGCTACATCTAATGCATTTAATTACACTTGCTGCATACAAGGAGGGGGAGGGGGGCATATGTTTTGAATATAATATTAAATATTATACATAATAAATTACCACTTGTCCACTGTTAATTTTGGGATGGTAGGTGGTGTAAACCTTAGCTGAGTGATTGGGAATAGCCGGAAAGGGTGCAGACCCCCTTAGATAACCGTTCTGGGTGCCAGAGCAGGGAATAGACCAACTCATTTGTTCAGGGTGTCAGCCATTCAGGGTCCCGGGACACAGCTCTGACCACCTCAGCCAGCCCTTCAGGGTGCCTAACCACCTTAGATAGCTGGTCCTGGTGCCGGAATGGGCCACAGACCACATTAGATAACCTTTCTGTGTTCCTGAACGGTACTCCTACCACCTTAGATAGCAGATCAAGGGGCCGGAATGGGCACAGACCTCCTTAGATAGTCGTCCAGGTTACCGCAATGGTGCACAGACAGCCTTAGATAGCCATTCCGGATGCCGTAACGGGGCGTAGACCACTTAAGATAGCCTTTCTGGGTACTGGAACAGGGTGCAGCTCACCTTAGATAGCCGGAACGGGTGCCGGAACACACACGGACCACCTTAGATAGCCGTTCCAGGTGCCAGAATGGGGCACGGACAGCCTTAGAAAGCCGCTCCAGATGCCGGAACAGCAGGTCATTTGCCATTTTATATGTATTATATTACACATAACCACTAATAAATATTAATGGTGGGAGGTTAAAGGGTGTAGATGAGTGATTAGCAATGCCATTGCCAGTCACATTATTAAAGATAAAAATAAAAAAATACCTCTATTTACTGTGCAGAATGTTCCATAATTGAACTTTTTATTATTTAGTCATCAATTCTGGTAGACGGAATGTTGCCCAGACCACCTTATTCAGCCATTCCGGATGCCGACACAGGGCACATACTACCTTATTAAGCTATTCTGGGTGCTGGAACGGGGCATAGGCCACCATAGATAACCTTCCGGGTGGCAGACTGGGTTGCCGATAACCATAGATAGCCATTCTAGGTGCCGCAATGGGGCGCAAACCACCTAAGTTAGCCGTTCTGGGTGCCGGCATGGGGTGCAGACCACCTAAGATAGCTGTTCCGGGTGCCGGAATGGGGTGCAGGTCACCTTAGATAGACGTTCCGGGTGCCGGAATGGGGCACAAGCTACCAAATATAGCTGTTCTGGGTGCCGGAATGGGGGTGCAGGTCACCTTAGATAGCCGTTCCGGGTGCCGGAATGGGACACAAGCCACCTAAGATAGCTGTTCTGGGTGCCAGAACAGAGCACAGACTACCATTGCCAGCCATTCCGGGTGCCAATACGGGGCGCAGTCCACCTTAGATAGCAGGAACAGGCTGCATACCACCTAAGATAGTCGTCTAAGTGCTGGAATGGGACACAGTCAGTCTTAGATAGCCGTTCTTGGTGCCGGAATGGGGTGCAGACCACCGAAGAGAGCCTTTCAGGGTGACGGAATGGGGTGAGGTCAGCTTAGATAGCCAGAATGGGTGCTGTAACTAGGGTGGAAGCCGCCTTAGATAGCCAGAAAGGGCTGCAGACCACCTAAGATAGCCGTTCTGGGTGCCGGAATGGGGCGCAGACTAATTGAGATAACTGTTTTGGGTGTCTGAACGGGGTTCAGGTCACTTTAGATAGCCGTTCCGGGTGCCGGAATGGGGTGCAGACCACCTAAGATAACCGTTCTGGGTGCTATAATAGGGTGCAGACCACCTAAGATAGCCTTTCAGGGTGCCAGAATGGGGTGAGGTCAGCTTAGATAGCTAGAACGGGTGCTGGAACTATGGCGTAAGTCTCCTTAGATAGCCATTCTAGGTGCTGGAGTGGGCCATTCCGGATGCCGACACAGGACAATAACTACCTTATTCAGCTATTCTGGGTGCTGGAACAGGGCTTAGCCCACCATAGATAGCCTTCCGGGTGGCGGACTGGAGTGCCCACCAATGTGGATAGCCATTCACGGTGCCAGAATAGGGCGCAAACCACACTAGATAACCATTCCAGGTGCTGCAATGGGGCACAACCCACCTAAGATAGTCAGTCCGGATGCCGGAATGGGAAATAGACCACCTAAGATAGCCGTATTGGGTGCTAGAATGGGGTGCAGGTCACCCAGGGCCGGATTAAGGGGGGGGCGACAGGGGTGGTCACCCTGGGCCCCCACACATGGAGGGGCCCCCACTAGCAGTGGTGCAGCTGGTGGCTTGCTCTGGGATCCGCTATCTGCACTGTCGCTAGTGTAGTGTAGACTGCAGTGAGCGCGGTCCACACTACACAGTGAAAAACACACAGCAGCAGCTGGCAGCTGTGTGTTAGAGCAGCCGATGAGAGTCAGACAGACTCTCATTGGCTGCTGCGTCAACGGAGGGAGCCGGCTGGAGCTCACTCATGAGCTCCGCCTTCTGGCTCCCCCCGCAGCTGGTGATGACGGGAGAGAAGTCATGATGCTGACGTCTCTCCCATAGTGCAAGAGAAGAGCCAGGTCTCAGAGCAGACAGCGGCGGTCGCGTCAGGTGCGGGGATTCAGGTAAGTTGTGATTTATGTTTTTTTGTGTGTGTGTGTAAGAGGCACTGCATGGGGGGCCACTACTTTGGTCACTGTATAGGGGGGCCGCTTCATGGGGGCACTAGGGGGGGCGCTACTAGGGTCAATGCATAGGGGGGACTACTACTGGGGCCATTGCATAGGTGGACAACTACTGGGGGCACTGTATAGGGGGGACTACTACTGGGGGCAATGCATAGGGGGGATTTTATAAGGGGCACTGCATAGGAGGGAACCACTACTGGGTCTGGGGGCACTATATAAGGGGCACTACTGGGGTACTGTATAGGGGACCACTACTGGGGGCATTATATAAGGGGCACAGCATAGGGGGACCACTGCTGGGGGTGCTGCTTAAGGGGCATTACTATAGGGGGCATTGCATAGGGGGGACTACTACAGTGGGCACTGCATGGGGGAACCATTACTGGGGGCACTGCATAAGGGGCACCGCTACTGGGGACATTGCATAAGGGGCACTACTACAGTCGGCATTGCAAGAGGGGCCTTACTACTGGGGACATAGGAAAGCAACATTTTCCTAGTGTGACAAGAAACAGTGGTATATAGGGGCCTCCACAGACCTTAATCCAGCCCTGAGGTCACCTTAGATAGCCGGTCCAGGTGCCAGAATGGGGTGCAGGTCACCAAAGATAGCCATTCTGGTTGCCAGAATGGGACATAGACCACCTAAGATAGCTGTTCTGGGTGCCGGAACAGAGCACAGACTACCATTACCAGCTATTCCGGGTGCCAGAATGGGGTGCAAGGCACCTAAGATAGCCATTACAGGTGCCAGAATGGGCTGTAGACACCTAAAATAGCCATTCTGGGTGCCAGAATGGTCCACAAGCCACCTACTATAGCCGTTCTGGGTGCAAGAATGGAGTGCAGACCGCCTAAGATAGCCATTCTGGGTGCCGGAATGGGGCGCAGACTACCTAAGATAACTGTTTTGCCTGAACCGGGTGCAGGTCACCTTAGATAGCCGTTCCGGGTGCCGGAATGGGGTGCAGACCACTTAAGATAGCCGTTATGGGTGCTGGAATTGGGTGCAGACAACCTAAGATATCCTTTCCGGGTGCCGGAATTGGGTGCAAGTCAACTCAGATAGCCAGAATGGGGTGCAGGCCACCTTAAATAGCCAGAACGAGCTGCAGACACCTACGATAGCCATTGTTGGTGCCACAATGGGGTGCAGACCACCTAAGATATCCATTCTGGGTGCCGGAATGGGATGCAGACTACCCGAGATAACCGTTTTGGGGGCCTGAACGGGGTGCAGGTCACCTTAGGTAGCTGTTCCGGGTGCCGGAATGGGCTGCAGACCGTCTAAGATAGCCGTTCCGGGTGCCGGAATGGGGTGCAGGTCAGCTTAGATAGCAAGAATGGGGCGCAGGCCACCTTAGATAGCCAGAATGGGCTGCAGATCACCTAAGATAGCCATTCTGGGTGCAGGAACAGGGATCAGACAACCTTAGATACCCGTTCTGGGTGCCAAAACATTTCGCAAAACATCTTAGGTAGCTAATCCGTAATCGGTATGAAATACCGCCGGCCGTATTCGCGGCAGCACCTGGCCAACAAAAGCAGAGTTCCCTGCAGCGGAAGCCCGACAGTGCTGGAAATCCCGATCATTGCTAAGGTAAGTATAAACTAACCTAACCCCCTAACCCTAACCCTCCTTAGGGGTGCCTAACCCTAACCTCCCCCCCAAGTGCCTAACCCTAATCCCCTGTCTAAGTGCCTAACCCTAACCTCCCCCCCAAGTGCCTAACCCTAATCCCCTGTCTAAGTGCCTAACCCTAACCCCCCCTTCCCCGCTGCCTAAACCTAAGTCCCCCGGGGGGTGCCTAACCCTAAGTCCCCCCCAAGGGTGCCTAACCCTAACCCTCCCTCCCCCTAGCCTAACCCTCCCGGGGGGATGCCTAACCCTAAGTCCCCCCAGGTGCCCTAAACCTAACCCTCCCCCCCCGCGGCTGTCCGCTCGCGGCGCCCGGCATCTCTTCGATCGGGATGCCGGGCGCCTGTCTCCCTGCGTCGGGGAAATGACAGGTGTCTAGATATAGACACCCAGCATTTCACCCTCGCCGGGATATGACAGTCGGGATACCGGCTGTCGGTATTAAGGCAGCCGGTTTCCCAATTGTATACCGCTATTCCAGGTGCAGGAACAGGGTGCAGACAACCTTAGAAAGCCATTACGGATGCAGACCACCTTATATAGCCGTTCCAGGTATGGGAACGGCGCTCTTACCGCGTTAACCAGCTGTTATGGAATGGGACATAGACCACCTTAGTCAGCCGTTCCAGGTGCTGGAATGGGGCACTGACCACCTTAACCAGTATTTCAGGAGTATTTGAAAAAGCAGGTGGTTCCTTTCCCGCATCCATGTCTAATGCTAAATCTGCGGCTAATTTCTCTAATATTATGACCCTTATCGGCAGTGGTACAGTGTCTCCGTCTCAGGTCTATGGCAGGTGCAGTGTCTTCGTCTCAGGTCTATGGCAGGTGCAGTGTCTCCGTACGAGTATGTGCTTCTGTGTGAGCGGTTTGTGCATCTTTGGAGGCAGCCGCTTCCAGCGACACGCCCGCGTCTGCTTAGCCATCGTGTTACATCCCAGGCACGACCCCACGAGGGATGGGAAGGTGCGTGTCTTACACACACCCTTTTCTTGTGACCGCGTCCCTTTTCGGGTGCTTGCAGGAGTGCCCCCTTCTAGGTCCGATGCCCTGCCCGGCCGTGAACCTAGCGTGAACACTACTACTGAAACGTTTGCGATTGGCTGTTGAAAACGTTCAACTGACAGTGATTGGTGATTTGTTCACGTTTGGCCACAGAATATGCTTTTGAGAGTGTATTCAAGCAATTAATTTTTTTTGGTTAAATTAGTGTACACAGGGCATGATTCAGACCTTTACACTAACCCGATGGTTAGCACACGTCTTCGATTGTGCCTATGTCTGAGGATATCATGGTTAGCGCACATCTCAGATTGTTAGAGGACTGCACATACACAGGATGTGTACTGCGCATGTGCTGCCCTCCATCTGCGACTCCTCTCACTGCCCCCCAGCCTGACTGGCAGGCTGCGGCGTTGGGGAGGCGGAGTGTGAGCATTCCTGGGCAGTGTTCCTGGAAATGGAAGCGTGTCGCCCAGGTTTACCTAGAGGGAAGAGGCCCGGGACTGCATCGGTGGACGCAGATTTCCTGGCCCCGCAGGCTCCAAGGACAAAGCCTGGCTGCGGTAAGCTTCAGAGGGGTGTAGTTTGAATTCCAGTGGTGTAGATGCTGGTACCAAAATCCTGATGCCAACATCTCGAGGGTAAGTATTGGGGTTAGGCGGAAGGTTAGGCACTAGGGGAGGAGGGATCAGGGTTAGGCACTGGGGGGGGGTAAGGGTTAGGCTGTGGGGGGGAGGGTTAGGGTCAGGCTGCAGGTTGGAGGGTTAGGTTTAGCGATAGGGTTACGATACCGTCAGGTGTCAGTATCCTAACCCTGTGTGGATGCCTGCATCGGGATTATGACCGCTGGGATCCCGAGCTCCAGCATCCTGTACCCAACCCCCTACAGACACCTCCTGCTGCATTAGCATTTTAGTTGGACGGAATGGCACAGACCCTTGTATGCGGCTCTGCAATTTCCATCCATCACTGAATCAGGCCCACAAGACGGGATGTGTTTCTGTTGTATTACAGAGGTTTTAGACATTTAAATGCTGTATAGCAAATGTAATTGTTATTACACATAAACAAAGTAGTGTAATATATGTGAGGCTGTAATTGGTTATTTAGGGCTTGATTCAGAGATGGACAGAATTGCAGAGGCGCACACAAGCAATACCGTTCATCTAACATGCTAATGCTGCAGGAGGAGTCTGAAGAGAAGAGACAGCCTCCTGTCAGCATCTGCGATCCCAGCGCTGCGAATGAGGTCACAGCCTGGGATGTCGCAGCTGTATAAGCTTCCGCCTATGCAGGCTGTCTGGCTCCTTGCTGTTTGCGAGGCTGTAGCAGGGGTCAGTGTACTAGTGCGGTCACTGGCCCTGCTACTAGGCATCCTCACCTTTCACACCTGGAGGGTGTGGGTGCCTTGGGTTATAGGGGGCCCTGGGTCATCAGGGTGGGGTGGGATTTGGAGGGAACCCAGCCCCATCCGAAAGTGTGATGGGGTACATGTTCCGCAACAGGCAGGGCGGTGGGCCGGGGACATCGGTAAGTCAGGCTAGGTCGCAGGCACTGGTATTGTTGCCGTTAGACCGCAGGGGTTGTTATTGCGGTGGCTAGGCCGAAGGCAGTGGTAAAAGCAGGCGCTAGGCTGCAGGTACTGAGGGCAAAAGACTGTTCTGGAACCGTGATGTTCTCCCCAGCAGTCAGGCCCCCATTGAAGGTAGGCTATTAAAAAGTCGCTGTATCTCCCACAGTCAGGTGACCCTTAAAGGTAGACTGTGGTAAGGCATCGGTTGTTGCATTGGGTTCTGGGTTGGGCTCTTGCTAATGTGTTCGCTTGCAGATGGGGAGATCAGGACCACTCATCCAGCAAGGAGACAAGAGTATATTCGGTGAGCATAAACTGTGTTTTGTGTGCTGTTTGTGTTGTGTGTCATCCCTGTCCCCCTTTCCATTCGGGCATTTTCATTCGGGATGCACTCTTGTGCATGGCATGTAGGTGTAGCCTGTCTGAGGCCTAAAGTGCCAATGATTACCATCCACTGATCCCAGTGGAGGTCATCCCACCTCAGCACGTTATTTTCTTCCAGGGCCAGGAGTGGGAACCCCAGCCATTACTGACCATGTCCAACCTGTGTTCAAGGACCGTTGACAAGAGCGTCCTCGGTGGACTGAAGGTGAGAGACTGGAAGCCGCGAGGTAAGTGTCACGCCACACCTGCACGGCAGCAGGCACACACATCAGCCCCCCGGACCCACCTCTTACAAGGCCAGGAGTCTGTGTCTATGGACACTAAGGATACTGCCTTTGAACCTCTATATACCCCTGCCTATACCTTCTAATATCCTTCCTATAAACCTCTAAGGATGACGCTAATTTGCGTACGCAGTCATCCAGTAAATAAAGACTCCAGACTTAGAACATGTGGTTCCAAAGCACAAAGTATTATTCAAGTAAAGTACAGCAGTTACGTGCTATGATCCTCATATAATCTTAGGGCCTGATTCAGAGCCACTCGTTAGCGGCAGTACGCTCGTTCACCGAGCGAGCGAGAAAATGTAAATTCCAGCGCTCGCTCGAAAGTTCGCTCGTAGCTATTCTTCCGCCCCAAAGTCTCCAAACCCCTCCTCTAGCTAACGAGCGAGCAAAATTGCGACCGGCCATCTCCCAATTTGGTTGCAGAGAACGCTCGCACAAGTCCAAACCGGAAGTGGGCCTGTCAGATTTCGATTACCTGCTCGTTCATTCTGCATACATACTTTAATCGTATCATGCCAATCAATAAATTAATTAGCTTAATTGCTCTTCACATGTTTGCCATCCGTTTTTTTTTCCTTTTTCAATAAACTTTATTGTTGTCCGTGTGTGTCATTTTTCCCGCAGAATACGTACGGTTTCAACAATGGTTTACTTTATCAAAAAAACATGTTTTAACCAATTATCCTATTGTTTTCCTGTGTTTAGGATCTTCCGAGTTTCAGATTTAAATTTCTTTATTTAAATTAGCTTACGCATGTCACTGCATGAAGCCTATCATAACTCACATTATATTTTAGAGCCTGTAGGACACATGACTCATACAATAACCAATACAATGGTTCCTGTTAATTTACAAAGTACATTAGCCAATCAAAAGTTTTCTCTGGCCTTTATTAAAACAGTTTGTTGTTAAAAAAATCATTGCCATCATGAGAGCCTCCGCATTTACAACACGTGAGCTGTTGGTCCTCACAGAGGTCATGGACCGGAGGATCACCAGCCAGCCTCCCCCCATCACCAACCGGGCCAAGCGATCGGCCTATTCGGAGGTTCGCCACCACCTGCGCTCCTTCGGCTCACGCCGTAATATAGGCCAATTAGAGCGCAGGTGGTCGGATCTGCGGTGCCGCACCCCCCGCTTGCTGGCATGTTGTCGACAGCGGATCGCTGCAATTAAGTGTTTTTTTTTGTTTGTAGGATTTGTTTTCGGCCCTATCTGCGTGTGCTTGTTTCAAGTATAGCCCTGTTTGTTTTTTGCGGCCCTATTTGCGTGTGCATGTTTGTTTTCAGTATCGCCCTGTTTGTTGCGGCCCTATCTGCGTGTGCATGTTTGTTTTCAGTCTAGCCCTGTTTTTTGTTTTTTGACATGTCTGTGAGTGCATGTTTGTTTTCAGTCTAGCCCTGTTTTTTGTTTTTTGACATGTCTGTGTGTGCATGATTGTTTTCAGTCTAGCCCTGTTTTTTTTTTTTACACTTGTCTGTGTGTGCATGTTTTCCTTTTTTAGAATGTTTGTTATTTTTTTGGTGTTGTAAATTTGGCTTCCACACCCCCCCCTTCCCAAAAAAAATTAAAACATTTTTCCTTAATCATTTAGGGGCTGAACGCAGAATCCGGACTCTCTGCAGAGTTCAGCGCCGGGCTCGGCCCCTGCCGCCGATGACCAGTCTGAGCCCATCTCCCCAAACTTCCCCCAATTCCCCCTCCACCCCTGCCCGGCCAATAGCTGAGGCCCCTCCCTCTCCCAATTTGCCCCACCCCCAAAATTCACCCTCCCCTCCAACCCCCCCTCTCTTTTCTTCACCCTCCCCTCCACCACCACCTAGATTTTTCGGCCCGTCAACAATTTCCAACATCTCCCCTCCCTCAACCCACCAGCACTGGCCCACCTCCGAGGAGGAGGAGGATGGAGGTCTTCCCAGACCATCCAGCCCAATGACCGGTATGTTTACCTTTCTTTTGTTGTAAAAAATCATTTTAAATTGGATATACAATGTCTTGGATATTTTCCACTGATACATATCACACATGTGAAAACACTCATTCTTGGGGTTTTGTGCTTTACCCTAACAAGGGTACTTTGTCCTTTTTGGGTCGCCTTTTTGTGTGTTCATTTATAATTTAGTATTGATACCATCTTAGCATTTGCCAGTACTTGTTTTTTAACACAAAACTGGATCTTGTTTGCAACTAGATTTATTTGTTTAGTTTATTCAACTTATAATGTAAGGTGTCATTTCATTAAGGATCCCTTTTTTTTATACCAACAGCGGACCAGAGGCGGATGCATGGTATGCAGGATTGCTTGGCCGCCTTGCGTGGCCACGTCATTTCCATGCTCGTGGTCCTCGACCACATGGCGGCGCTCCTTCGGAGTTGATTTTTTGTTTGTTTGTAATTTAGTTATGTTTTTTTGTCAAAATAAAATAGCGTTGTATGTTAACGAATCTCATTTCTTGACTGAAAATATTATATTGTTTAACCTTCCATAAGTCCACTATTTGGTCATGTTCTTTAAAGTAAGGTAAATTAGATTGTACAAAGCGCTAGAAAGTATGTAAGCTGCCACATTAAACACCTCACCATACCAATAGGTTTGTGGCTAAACCAACAGTTTGTTGTTTTTCTTGTGGTGGGTAATGTAAATAGAAACTGAAACCTGATTACCCCTCTTTTTTAACAAACTACTGATTCATCCTAATACCTTTGTTGGTTTTTCTAAGCCACAAAGCATGTTCAAAGACTTAACAATTTCACACATTACAGGATTCGGCATTATGAAAGGTGGCATTTTTTGAGACAGGTTACACGTGCTTGTAATGTGTAAATAAACAGTCTTTTTAATGGAAAAGAAAACTTTAATACACAGCAAACACAAACAGAAAGTGAATTGTGACAAGCAATTCACACAGTGAAAACACACTCAAAAAACAACCTACACCAAACACAAAAAAAACAAACAACACTCAAGAACTGTTGAAATAAGTAGCAGGCCAACATGAATCCACAAATGAGGATGCCATGGAGAATAAGTAAACATTATTGCGCTATATAGTTCGCATTTGGCGAAAGAGAATAAGGAAACATTAGTGCGCAAAATAGTTTGCATTTGGCGAAAGAGAATAAGGAAACATTAGTGCGCTAAATAGTTCGCATTTGGCGAAGGAGAATAAGGAAACATTAGTGCACTAAATAGTTCGCATTTGGCGAAAGAGAATAAGGAAACATTAGTGCGCTAAATAGTTCGCATTCTGCCATTGAAAAACCAAGGAAATATATTTGCCAATAACTGACGCTATATTTAGTGTTAATACATTTCAAAAATAAAAAATTTAAAATTAATATGCCAAATATATGCGAAGACCAACACATCAAATTCTTTAAATAATGTTAAAATACAAACTTACCAAAAGTCGAACAATAAGTCACAGTCCAAAAACTTCTCTGGGGCCCAGCCAAAATAACTGAAATTAATTAAAAAAATTATAAACATGAAGAAATTCGGTTTGTATATACCTTATTTTTAAAAGGACATGAAAAAAAATACTTACTCCAAAAAAATAAACAAATCAAATTATCCTTTCGACAAAAAAAAAAAAGGAAAATAGCCGAAAAAATAATAAAAAAAACTCCACCTCCAAAAATCCGCCTCACAACCACTAATCCCGCCAACAATCCATGACTACACACGGTACCTCCAACAATCAACACCCGCCACCTCGACTCGAGTCGCCCATAGCCATAAATAGTCTTATTTTCCCGCTCAAATTAAGGAAGGAACATAGGAGCGCACAATCAATGATGCGTACCAAAAATAAGGACGCATGTATAAATACGTCACGGAAAAGCAAAAACGGTCTGGTGTAGTTCAAGTTGTTTGGATCAAAATGGCTACAGACCAGCAAAACGATGGCCAAGAGGCGCCCGGTAAGTACTTCTCTCTTTCTGATTAAAGGATTAATTAGCCCCCGATTTTAGAGACAGTTGGACATGTAAATGACTATAATTTTTGGTATAAAAGGCGTGGAGGATGCCATGGAAGAGGCTGCTGGGCCGAGTATGCCAACCAAAAAAACAAAGGCAGGCACAAGAAAAGAGATGGAGGTTTTGGTACAAATGTGTGTTGACACCCTGCCACAGGCAGATCGGAATATGGGTTCAAGCCAGAAGTGGAAAATGTGGGAGGAGATAGCCAGTGCTGTCAATAGGGTGGGTGAGTTTGAACGTCTAGCCCGGGATGTCAAACGCCGGTACGTAAAAGCTACATTTTTCATATAAGTGGTTACAGGCCCAAATACTGCAGGAACAATGAATAATGCATTTTTTATCACCCACAGATGGACCGATTATAAATATCGGCTAAAACAAAAACTGGCAGAGATGGCTAGGCATGCAAGGGGGACAGGTGGGGGTCCCACCCCTGTGTCATTGGAGCTGAATGACTTGGAAGAGCTGGCACAGGGGTGTGTGCAGTATGAGGAGGTGTTTGGCGTGTCCAACATGGATACGGACATGCCAGACTTTGCGGCTCCTCATGTTGTCCCAGGTAAATGTTGTTATGTTACCAACTCTGAAATGTGTTTGAGACAATATGTAGATTCTAATGTTCCTCTTTTGTCATTTTTCTCACAGAGACACAGGCGGATGAGTCTGCTCCAGAGGGGAGCCTTGGCCGCAGAATTTCTGCTGGCTCTGCATGGGAGGAAGCAGTAGATCCGGCTGGGGACCCTGCAGAAGCCAGTCCAGGGCAATCCCCCTCACAGGCAGTGGCCCTCCGCACGGAACTCAATTTTAAATCGGATCACCACACGGAGATTCTGCTGAGGATGGACACCATTCTGCTACGGGTGGCGGAGGCCATGGAGCAAAATGCTGCGGCCAACGTGACCATTGGTCAGGCCCTGGTGGAAAATACCAGGGCCAACATCCGAATTGCCAATGCCCTGGAGCAGCTCGTTTGCCAGCACATGGTGGAGCCGGCCTCCCTTCCTGCCGGAACATCAGGATCCTCCACCTCTGACACAACAACAGCCATCCCTCAAAATGTGCCTAGCCCTCTGCCTAGTCCAGAGGCCACAACATCTGCTTCTGGAGAGGCCAGCCAAAGGACATCCCTGACCCGGTCAGGCTCCCACCCTACCCCAGCCAAACGGGGCAAAAAGTGATGACAGCACTGGCTAATTTTCCCACAATCCTTCTGTGCTTGACACATATTCCTTAAGGGCCAAAACTTCCCTCTCCTTTCTTGTGAATTGTTTTTAATGTGTGTTATTTTATTTTGGCCAAAAGCCATTCTTGTTTTTTATTTCATTATGTCATTTTTTGTGACGTTATCCAGACCGGCAAACTGGCAAATGGCCTTGAAAAACAAAAAATGTGTTTCAAAAAATAAAAACATTCTAAATCTTCAACATTGTATTGTGACATTATTCCAAAAATGGTTTTTAGGTAATCCCAGCACAAAAAAAAAAAAAAAAAAAGATTCTAAAGGGTTAAAAACCATTTCGGAGTTTAAAGGAACACTTTTCCATTAAAAAATGTTTGTGAAATTTCCGGGAACGTTAAAAATGGAGAAAAAATACAAACATGATGACAATATTGTTGCAATAACATAAACCCAAAAACAAAAAACAGAAAAAAATTTGGGTCCAAAAATGGTACGCTAATTGATTGTCTAATCCTGAAATTAGCAGCTGAGTATTTCACCTGCGTACGGTTTTGTGCTTCCCAATAAAAACTAGTTGTTAAACACATTACAAGCAAGTTTTGTAATCAAAGTTGATTGCTTTTCTGGTTAAAAATGAAACATCGATGATACATCGAAGAGGCACGGGGAGGGGGACGAGACCATCGACATTGTGGTAGAGTATACCAGACCCCAAGCTGTGCGAGCAGTTTGAACGGAAAGTGGATCAGACAGTGAAGTATGACTCGTTCTGATCACATTTGCCGTTCGCATGAGATAATTTAGGGACGCCCACAAAATGCCTCGACACGCCTGCGTTTTCCCATCTCCACCCCCGTCACTGCCCAAAAACGGCCTGTTCTGTCAATCACATTTGACATGTCACTTCCTGTTCGCTATTTGACGAACGACTTAAAAAAAGATCGCAATCAGCCGTACGCACATGCCCTGTGTAACAACGGCGCATGTGTGGTTGCACAACATCGGAATGCTACGAGCGGCTCTGAATGAGGGCCTTAGTGCAAAGAGATTATACAGACCCTAGTACAATTATACATACGCAGCGCTCTCTGGTCCAGATGTTAGGCATCAGCAAGAAACCCCTCATCAATCAGCATTCAGCACAAAGACTAGGAACCCAGGGTCAGCACACATATTTATACCCCACAGAAATAAACAACCTAAAGGAGAGGGCATATGTTACAAGGTATTTAACAGGTTGATTCAAATAGACACAACCCAGCCTCTAACAACTGGGGGTCTCTGGTTTCCTGACTCATGCAATCATCCTAACAGTTGTTCATATTATGTACATTTTGTTGCTTGAAGTCTCTGCGGTCCATAAGTTGAGAATGCATGATGCGATCTCCACACCGATGGTACCGGAATACTGTTGAAAGAGTACGCATCAGTACAATACCAATCACGGCTTACTTATCATGTTTAAAACCTTAGTTACCAAATAATCTTATTTCACAGCATTTATGCTAAATGAACAAACTTAAATATTATACTTTACAGCTTATTAAACCTTTTATGTGAATATGTAATGTGTAAGTATGCGGGGTGTGATGTAAAGATGCTAGTTAACTTGGGGCAGATGCGTGCGCATGAAGCTAATAAACAGCATTTTCATACAGGATCTTATGCATTCGCTAATATGCAATTGTGCGTATTAATGTGTGTATGAGAAATGGTGCACTTAAATCTCACTTAAACTAAGTGAACTCCTAGCAGTGTGGAATGCTGAGCATTATAGTTCCACACGCCCCCCCCTCTCAGCAGCCCCCACCCTTCCCAGGCTCAAAAGCACAGTCCTTTGTTCTCCCAGGTTCTTGTGTAAATGCAAATTAGCACAGCTACAAGACCCAAACCTCAGATAACACTCTTGGCTTTGAAGGTATTTTATTGCAGGAAGCCTGCTAATGTAATGTGCTACAAACGACCCTCTTGCCGTATTCGAGCAGGGCCGCCTGGAGTGAGAGCAGATGTTATGTCCAGGAAGCTTATCTACACAGGCTAGTTGTCACGTGGTCATTTGCTCTGTTTAGCTAATGCAATCCAATTTTGAAAATATATCCTTATGGGTAATTATAATAATATACACTTTATCCAGAGCAGCCAAACTACGTAAAGTCATGAAATGGGCTTTTGGTGAATCGCCGTAACTTATGATGGTCACAGATGCAATCGCATTATGCTAATAGTAATATCGCCACATGTACTAAAGTGTGAGTTTATCTAAAATGGCGCTTAGGTGGCCATTTGCAAAATGGCGTCTTGCGATCTCATTTCCAAGATGGCGTCTTGCGGCAAGTTGCAAGATGGTGTTGCTGCGATTCAATTTTAATCTGATCTTGTCCAGCTTCAACAACACAGACCCCGGCCTCAGCACTGCCAGATATGCCCCCGTTTCCAGAAGCACAGGCTGTCCCCACCCCTGCACAACCACCAAAATGCTTCCTGTCAATCAGGCAGAGGCTTGGGGGAACTCTATGTGCTATCACAGGAGCCCTTCTGCACATACACAGAATGGGTCCTACGCATGCACAGACCACTTACCATAGGAGATGAGCACTAACCATCGGGTTAGCGTACATCTCTGAATCAGGCCCTTAATTATTTGTACAAAGTTCAGTACCTATGGTTATGTACACCATCCACCTCTTCCATCTTGCCCATCGTCTTGTAACCACCATCTGTCGTACCCCTGTTTCCATCTCCAATCTCCCAGTTCTCTACCTGGCTCCCCACTTTCTCTCTTACGATCTCTCCTCCCTCATGCTAGGTGACTTTAATATTCCAATTGATGATCCTGGCAATCCTACTACCTCCAAACTTCTCACCATCCCTTCATCATTTGGACTCTTTCAATAGACTGCTACCCCCTCCCATAACAATGACCAATCCCTCTACTTGGTTTTCACTCACCTTTGTGCTATCTACAACATCCTCTCCCTCACCCTTGGCCTGATTCAGCATGGATCGCAACTGCAACAGCGTATGCAGATGGATGATTGTTGAGTACTGCATATGCACCGCAGTGCGCGTGCGCAATGGCAGCATTGCGTTCACATTGCGATCATGCAGACTACGGAAAGCCATTGCAGAGTGAGTGACAGGTAGTCAGCGTTTGGCGGTGGTGATGGGAGTGTGGTTGTAGAAACACAGGTGTGCCTGTCTGTTTGAACGCCGTTACATGGACGTGCATAAATTAGCCACTACGACAGCATACACAGCTTGTGTACTCCCTGCGTGCGATGAGGTTAGCAATTTCTGAGTAAGGTCAGACCTGCTCTAATTGTGCGTGAGGCTCCGATGTTACTTTATGTACCCGATGTATATGCAGGACTGCATGGTATTACGGATGCGAGATAGCAGCAGTGGGCGCCTCTATGCTGGCCGTGCGATGGCTTTGCTATTGCAAACATTAGCATATTTTCGCCAACAGTTCTGAGTGCACGATCGCATCCGCAATTGCAAAAATGATTCGTAGAGAATCAGGCCCTCTGACCACCATCTCCTCTTCTTCAGAATTTCTCTTCCCTCCCTATGCCCCCCACACTTTCTCTAAGCCTAATCTCATTAGCAGTAATCTTGGTCACTTTAATTTGATTTTATCCTTAATCTGGTTACACATTAGACGATAAATCTTCCGATATAATGTTTTGACGTGGATCGGAACAATATATTGAGAACATTGTCTAATGTGTACCCGCGAGTGCGCTACCGCGGTTTGTCAGCGACATCGTCACATCTACTGTTCTGCACAGCAGATGCAATGATCCGGCAGCCGACGACATGCTCCTGGATGCAGCCACTAAAACATATGTCGCGCAACATATTGTTTTGTGTGTACAGGCGACCAATGTATCCTTACATCGTTTATTCCGTAGGCCATGATCCATGATCGTTTAATGTGTACCCAGCATTAGTCTCTCTTCTCTCCACAATCTCCACTCTTCTGTCAGACCAAGCTGTACTCCTGCTATGGCCAAGCCCTTTCCTCTGCCCTTCACTTTACAGCAACGGCTGTCACTATTAACGATATGATGATCCTCTCCTGTGAGTGAGGGTCACTCACTCTGACCTTATTTCTCTAAACATACTTACTGCTGAGCTTTGTGCTGACTTCCTCCACTTTATATTCATGTTCTCCCCCTATAGCTCTGCACATTAATGTGCCAAGCAGTCTAAGTTTAAAACTCTTACCTCCTCTCAATGATCCAACCCATTGCATCTCTTCACCACATGTAACTCCCGTCTCTCCCTTTCCCGTCTACTCCTGCCCTTATCCCTCTCCGAACTTAATTACTACACCCACTTTTCCTCCCAAATCTATTATATCTGACTTCTCCTCCTTGTAGACTCCTCCTTTCACCCCCCTCCCCCCACCACCCTCAACACACACATACACACACACCTGGCTGCCAACGTCTTCTTCCCCCCTGTCAGGTGTTGAAATACATAACCTTCTCTATCCTCCACCTTCCCCCTCAACTTTCCCACCTCCACTGGTGCCTCTACCTGACTCCTGCTCCCACATGCCTAACTATTCAACCTATCCCTCTCCTCAGGTACCTTCCCCTCTTTCTTCTAATGTACTGTCGTCTCCCTCATTCTTAATAAACCAAACCCTAACTTATTCCCTCTCCAACTACCTTCCCATCTCTCTTCATCCCTAGACCTCCAACTTTGCAGGTTGTTTACAACAGATTCCCCTAATTCCGCTACACTCAAGCTCACATGACCCTGTCCAATCTGGTTTTAGACCTCTCTATGCTACCAAATCCACCTTAAACAAAGTGAGTATTAACAGCCTATCTACTAGATCCAAGTGTCACTTTTCTCTACTGATCCTTCTTGACCTAATGGGGGCTCTAAACAGTTGTCCACCCACTCCTCCATTAAATCCTCTATTCTTTTGGATTCCGTGACACAGATCTCTTCCTGCCTGTCCAAGAACTATTCCTCTGTCTCCACACCTCACACCATGCCCCCTCCTTTCCACTTAACTATTAATGGCCCTCAAGATTCTGTACTTGGCCCCATCTTTTCTCCCTACACCTCTTCCCATGGTGGGCATCAGTTCCTTTAGCATGCAATTTCATCTATATGCCAGTGACACCAAAATGTAGCTCTCTTCCCCTAACCGCTTCCCTCTTATCCTCTCCTGTGCCACTCATTCCTCTTGGATGTTGCACCACTTCTTATAATCATCCTCTTTAAAACTTGTTATTGTATCCCTCCCCCCTTCTCTCTCCATTAACAATATCTCTCTTTCCTCTGTTCCCCAAGTCTGATGTATAGGTGTCATACTTGCTTGTACCTTCTCCTTCTCTCCATGCAGTCACTCCCTCTCCCACGATCATGTCATTACTTTCTCTGCAATATTTCCAGGATCATGCACCTGCATTCTGAAAGCCACTAAAACCCTCATCCTTGCCCTCATCATCTCTCTCCTTGATTACTGTACAATGTACTCACCGACTGCCTACATATCTCCAACTGTTTTCCGCTTCAGTGTCTTTTTACCTCTGCTGTCTGACTTATTTTCCTCTCTCACTGATCCACCTGCTTTTTCAAATACTCCTGAAATACTGGTTAAGGTGGTCAGTGCCCCAATCCAGCATCTGGAATGGCTGGCTAAGGTGGTCTGCGCCCCATTCCATAACAGCTGGTTAACGTGGCAAGAGCGCCGTTCCCGTACCTGGAATGGCTATATAAGGTGGCCTGCACCCGTAATGGCTTTCTATGGTTGTCTGCATCCTGTTCCTGCACCTGGAATAGCTATCTAAGATGTTTTGCGCAATGTTTTGGCACCCAGAACAGATATCTAAGGTTGTCTGATCCCTGTTCCTGCACCCAGAATGGCTATCTAATTTGGTCTGCTCCCTGTTCTGGCACCCTGGATAAACTAGCTAAAGTGGTCAGTACCTCGTTCAGGCACCCTGAACACTGTGTAAGATGGTCTGTGTCCCGTTACGGCACCCGGAATGGCTAGCTATGGTAGTCTGCGCCCTGTGTCGGCACCCTGAAAGGCTGGCTAAGGTTACATGTGCCCTGTTCCAGTCTCCAGAATGGCTGGCTATGGTAGTCTGTGCTCTGTTTCGGTACCCAGAACAGCTATCTTAGGTGGTCTACGTCCCATTGCAGCACCTGGAACGGCTATCTTAGGTGGTCTGCAGCCCGTTCAGGCACCAATAACGGTTATCTCAGGTAGTCTGCATCCCATTCCGGCACCAAGAATGGCTATCTTGGGTAGTCTGCACCCCATTCCGGCACCAAGAATGGCTATAGTAGGTGTCTGCAGCCCGTTCTGACTATCTAAGGTGGCCTTCGCCCCATTCTGGCTATCTAAGCTGACTTGCACCCAATTTCAGGACCCAAAACGGCTATCTTAAGTGGTCTGCACCCCATTCCAGCACCCAGAACGGCTATCTTAGGTGGTCTGCACCCCATTCCGGCACCCAAAATGGCTATCTTAGATGACCTGCACCTGTTTCAGGCACCCAAAAAAGTTATCTCAGGTAGTCTGCGCCCCAAATTGACACCCAGAATGGCTATCTTAGGTGGTCTGCAGCCCATTCTGGCTATCTAAGGTGGCTTGTGCCCTAGTTCCAGCACCCGTTCTGGCTATCTAAGCTGACCTGCACCCCATCCCGGCACCCGGAAAGGCTCTCTTCGGTGGTCTGCACCCCATTCGGCACCCGGATAGGATATCTTAGGTTGTCTGCACCAAATTCCAGCACCCAGAACGGCTATCTTAAGTGGTCTGTACCCAATTCCGGCACCCGGAACGGCTATTTTAGGTGGATTGCACCCCATTCCGGCACCCGGAGCGGTTATCTTAGGTGGTCTGCACCTCATTCCGGAACCCGGAGCGGCTATCTTAGGTGACCTGCACCCGTTTCAGGCACCCAAAACAGTTATCTCAGGTAGTCTGCGCCCCATTCCAGCACCCAGAACGGCTATCTTAGGAGGTCTGCAGCCCATTCTGGCTATCTAAGGTGGCTTGTGCCCTAGTTCCAGCACCCGTTCTGGCTATCTAAGCTGACCTGCACCCCATTCCTGCAACCGGAAATGCTCTCTTCGGTGTTCTGCATCCCATTGTGGCACCTAGAACGGCTATCTAAGACTGTCTGTGCCCCATTCCAGCACTTAGACGACTATTTTAGGTGGTATGCAGCATGTTCCGGCTATCTAAGGTGGCCTGCGCCCCATTCCGGCACCTGGAATGGCTGGCAATGGTAGTCTGTGCTCTGTTGCGGCACCCAGAACAGCAATCTTAGGTGGCTTGTGTTCCATTCCAGCACCCGGAACGGCTATCTAAGGTGACCTGCACCCCATTCCGGCACCCAGAACAGCTATCTTTGGTGGCTTGTGCCCCATTCCGGCACCCGTAACGGCTATCTAAGGTGACCTGCACCCCATTCCGGCACCCAGAACAGCTATCTTTGGTGGCTTGTGCCCCATTCCGGCACCCGTAACGGCTATCTAAGGTGACCTGCACCCCATTCCGGCACCTAGAACAGCTATCTTAGGTGGTCTGCACCCCATTCCGGCACCCAGAACGGCTATCTAAGGTGGTTTGCGCCACATTGCGGCACCTAGAATGGCTATCTACGGTGATCGGCAACCCAGTTTACCACCCGGAAGGCTATCTATGGTGGCCTATGCCCCTTTCCAGCACCCAGAATAGCTGAATAAGGTAGTATGTGCCCTGTGTCGGCATCCGGAATGGCTGTATAAGGTGGTCTGGGCAACATTCCGTCTACCAGAATTGATGACTAAATAATAAAAAGTTCAGTTATGGAACTTTCTGCACAGTAAATGGAGGTATTTTTTTACTTTTATCTTTAAAAATGTGACTGGCAATGGCATTGCTAATCACTCATCTACACCCTTTAACCTCCCACCATTAATATTTATTAGTGGTTATATGTAATATAATACATACAAAATGCCAAATGAACAACCCTCCCCTCCCTTCCCCCTCCAAGCTCTGTCCGGTCCAGGGGCAGCAATAGCCATCACCGGGGTAGGTAGAAGACAGTTTCCCCCAGGTGACAGA
The DNA here is from genome assembly GCA_031769625.1 of Taudactylus pleione. Lineage (NCBI taxonomy): Eukaryota > Metazoa > Chordata > Amphibia > Anura > Myobatrachidae > Taudactylus > Taudactylus pleione. The sequence goes on along the minus strand of JAUIMM010000016.1, from coordinate 8,014,409 downwards.
AGTACACAGACAGTGCTTCTCACCAGGGCTGGCAGTCCGGGAGCAGCAGCAGCATGCGGGGAGCCGGCTGTGATCTCTCCCTCTCCGGCTCGCCATTGACAGCCCGTCACCACACACTTCCCCGGACGGGCATTGCAGAGATCGCAGCAAGGAGGTGGGGTCTGGTCCGGTGTTCTTGGCAGGGAGACACTGCAATGATCACTCCCTCCCCTGTGACATCCTGACACCCCCCCGGATGGGAGTGCGCTTAAACAGCTCCTCAGCGGCAGAGGTCTCTGCAGGGAGCTGGTCCGGTCTGGTGTTCCGGAATCTCTTCCGGTCTGGCATTCACCTAAACCCCTAAAATTGTCAGCTGCGCATTTTGGTTTCCGGAACGGCCATCTACGGTGGCCTGCGGCCCCGTTCCAGCACCTGTTCTTGCTATCTAAGGTGACATGCACCCCATTCCAGCACCTGGAAAGGCTATCTTAGGTGGTCTGCGGCCTGTTCTTGTACGGCTCTCTAAGGCTGTCCGTGCCTCATTCTGGCACCTGGAACGGCTATCTAAGGTGGTCTGCGTGTGTTCCGGCACCCGTTCCGGCTATCTAAGGTGAGCTGCACCCTGTTCCAGCACCCAGAAAGGTTATCTTAAGTGGTCTACGCCCCGTTATGGCACCTGGAACGGCTATCTAAGGCTGTCTGTGCCCCATTGCGGTAACCTGGACGACTATCTAAGGAGGTCTGCGCCCATTCCGGCCCCTTGATCTGCTATCTAAGGTGGTAAGAGTACCATTCAGGAACACAGAACGGTTATCTAAGGTGGTCTGCGGCCCATTCCGGCACCAGAAACAGCTATCTAAGGTGGTTAGGCACCCTGAAGGGCTGGCTGAGGTGGTCAGTGCTGTGTCCCGGCACCCTCAATGGCTGACACCCTGAACAACTGAGTTGGTCTATTCCCTACTCTGGCACCCAGAACGGTTATCTAAGGGGGTCTGCACCCTTTCCGGCTATTCCCAATCACTCAGCTTAGGTTTACACCCCCTACCATCCCAAAATTAACAGTGGACAAGTGGTAATTTATTATGTATAATATTTAATATTATATTAAAACATCTGCCCCCCCCTCCCCCTCCTTGTATGCAGCAAGTGTAATTAAATACATTAGATGTAGCACTAGTCTAGAAGCCATCATGGTCCGGGGGCAGCAGGGTCAGGAGCCTGTATAGCATCTCCCTGCACAGTGTGTCCTGTGTTACTGTGCAGGGCATACAGTACATTTCTCAGGTCAGTCCGGCAACAGCAGCAGCTTTGTGCAGGGAGCCAGCTGTAATCTCTCCCCGCCTGTCACACACACCCCGCACCGGCAGCGCATTACACAGCTCCCTGGCAGCAGAGATCGCTGCAGGAAGCTAGCCCGGACCGATGTTCCGGCATCTGGTCCGTCGGGGGAGCCGCGGTGATGATCGCTCCGCCCTCCCCCCATGGTGACAGGCGGTCACACACACACCCCGGACGGGGAGGCGGGGACGTGCCTTACACATCTCCTCAGCGGCAGAGGTCGCTGCAGGGAGATGGTCCGGTCCGGCATTCCGGAAACTGGTCCAGCTTTCACCGAATCCCGTAAGGAACTGCTTTTAACTTCATTGTCTCAGTAGCTGCCTCCAATGCACTGTGGAATGGGGAGGCACAACATGCACAGTCACTAGCAGGAATACATCCATTTATACACCAACCCCCTCTTCCCAGCCTGTCACCTGGAGGGATGCTGTCACCACCTGCAGAACAGCAACAGGTACCTGGAGCTATCTCCCTGAAGTTTCAGCCCTATTCCTGATATGCACTCTGACTCCTACTTCCCCTGACCACCTGCATGATATCACTCAGAGAGCTACTGATTGACTGTGACCAGTGTCAGTATGGCTGAGGGGTATCCTACATATTACAACTTGCATGCAGCTAAAATCTCCTGCACCACCACCCTGACACCTCTATACCCACCACTACTGCTTTGTGCTACCTTGCTGACACCTCCATGACCACCGATACCTCTCTGCACTATCCCCCTGGTCCCTTCATACTCTCCTCTCTCTACCCTACCACCCTGACCCTTCCATACTGTACCTACTACTAGGTATCTGTGCTACTCCCTGAATCCTCCATGCCAACCACTGCCTCTCGGCACCACACCCCTGACCACTCAATATCTGCTTCTATCTCTGCACTACTGCCCACACCCCTCCATATTGTACCTGTCACTATGTACCCACACTTCACCCTAAATCAGGCTCTATATATCTAATCTTAACCTGGGGGGGGGTATTAGGGAGGGGAGGGAGTAGGCAGAATTTCACCTAGGGTGCTGAGAAACATTGCATCGGCCCTGACTGTGTGTGAGAGCGAATGGGTGACTGTGTGTGAGAGAGACAATGGGTGACTTTGTGTGTGAGAGAGAGAATGGGTGACTGTGTGAGAGAGAGAATGGGTGACTGTGTGAGAGAGAGAATGGGTGACTTTGTGTGTGAGAGAGAGAATGGGTGACTGTGAGAGAGAGAATGGGTGACTGTGTGAGAGAGAGAATGGGTAACTTTGTGTGTGAGAGCAAGAATGGGTGACTGTGTGAGAGAGAGAATGGGTGACTTTGTGTGAGAGAGAGAATGGGTGACTGTGTGAGAGAGAGAATGGGTGACTTTGTGTGAGAGAGAGAATGGGTGACTGTGTGAGAGAGAGAATGGGTGACTGTGTGAGAGAGAGAATGGGTGACTGTGTGAGAGAGAGAATGGGTGACTTTGTGTGTGTGTGAGAGAATGGGTGACTTTGTGTGTGAGAGAGAGAATGGGTGACTGTATATGAGAGAGAATGGGTGACTGTGTGAGAGATAAAATGGGTGACTTTGTGTGAGAGAGAGAATGGGTGACTGTGTGAGAGAGAGAATGGGTGACTGTGAGACAGAGAATGGATGACTGTGTGAGAGAGAGAATGGGTGACTGTGTGAGAGAGAGAATGGGTGACTTTGTGTGTGAGAGAGAGAATGGGTGACTGTGTGAGAGAGAGAATGGGTGACTGTATATGAGCGAGAATGGGTGACTGTGTGAGAGAGAGAATGGGTGACTTTGTGTGAGAGAGAGAGAATGGGTGACTGTGTGTGAGCGAGAATGAGTGAATGTGTGTGTGTGAGCGAGAATGGGTGACTGTGTGTGTAAGAGACAATGAGTGACTGCTGTAAGACAATGTCTGACTGGTATGTGTGACAATGGGTGACTTCTATACATCTTCATAGTAGCCATATCTATCCTCAGTAAAAAAAAGAAAAGGCAGGTAGCTGCATTTTGAAATAACTGCCGTGTGCATTTGCGCCACATCTATACACTGGAGAAGAGGTCTGGGGGCATGCCCAGTAGCTCCCGGAGTGCTGGGCATGCATCCAGTGTGACAAAAATGGGGTTTGGCTCATGGGTATGGCTTTTTCCATGAGACCACGGCTCCTTAATTTTTTCTAGCACAGGCAACAATATGCCTGGGGGCGCCAAAAAATATATTCGCTTACAAATAAATTTGGGCTAGGGCCGGCCCTGACGATATCATTCAGTGACATCATCCTGCCACATCCCTGAACAGGCACTTTCTGATGATACTGTCAGATTGGCCTGCATGTTTGATATGAATGATATATCGTTGAACTTTTATCATTTAGTGTGTATGCCCCATTAGTTGCAATTGGATGCAACAAACCACTTTATGAGACTGCACTAATTTGATATGCAACACTTGTATGTTTGTGTGTGATTGACTCTGAATCTACAATATATATGAAGTGCTAAAATGCAGCGGACACCGATTTTTTTTCACACCAAGTTCTGATGTGCTCATACTCACACAGATATACATCTAAAGAAGCTGTTTGCTACTAAAATGCATTTTCAAGAAATAAAGACACGGAAAAGACGCTCGTACTGGTCCTGGTAGTTCATTCGCACCAGGCATCTCACACTGCATAGCATATTGAGGCTAGATATATGAGAACACATCTGTATGTGTAGTTATTCCATTTCAACGATTTCTCATATGATCCACCACTCTAGATGTGAGCTTTCTTATAGTGCATCCTACATAATGTAGCCTGCATGGGAAATAGTAGGTACTCTAGATTAAATCTTCTGTACTGCACATCATATTGTCTGTAATTATATATGTGTTTGGAGGTATCTCTTTCTAACATTTTATGTTCATGTACAGTATTGGCTACAATTGCAGGCTTTGCAATTATTATGTGCTATGTCTTCTTCTCGTCCTTAAATGTGAATGAGTTAGAGACAAATTTGTCCCCATAACAGTTTCCTTGTGTCTGGCTGAAAAAATAATTTTGAGCCAGAAACGGATTTGCCATGGGGACAAAATTTGTGCCAAACTACGCAAATCTCATGGCCAAATGGGAGGAAAACAGCATCTGCCAAAACAATCTATTTATCTCAGATGTAAAATGTTGGATATAGATAATATCTTCATCATTTATGGCAGCAATGGTATATATTTACTAAAGAACATGATATATGGTGTTAGTGTTACAACATGATGCTCTTCAGTGCACTGTGAGACTGCTTCTCATACTGGGGTACATTAAGATTAGTTACATTTAGGGCTAAATGTATTAGGAAAAGTTGCACAAAAAAGATATTGATGTGCATATGTGTAATCAGACTATCTGAAGACAAAAGCAAGCATTTGCATCAGATGTATGTTAGGCATAGAACTGTGTATAGTTATACCCCACAATGGCATAGAAATGTGGCTTGCCAGTGTTAATACTAAATGCTAAAGTTATAGTATCTTGTTTGTGCACAATATAACAATAATGTAATGAAGTGTCATGTACTGTCTCAACATTTATTAATAAATAAAATGCAGCTTAAATATAAAATGTAGTTAAATACAAACACATATATAAAAAAATGTAAATAAAAGGCAAACATCCAAGAAACTTATTTCCTGCAATAGTCAAATGTTTTAAGTAATCTGAATAGACATCCGCGACATGACATTATACAGCCATATTGTAATGCTAATAATCTTCTGACGGAGGGGTGAATATACAGGATGTGTAATTTTAGAAATGCATGGGAAAATGAGAAAACATTGCAGTTAAGTGCACAGCCAGACATTATAGTGATGCTCACTGCACAATGCTCGGAAATAAATGTTCCGAATAGTCTTTTTTCCTGTTTAATATTTACACACATGATACCATTTGATTACAACTGAGGCTGCTTGTGAAAAACATAGAACATTACAAAGTCATACAGATAAGGATCTACTTGATTTGTTTGTTTTTCTTGTACACAGGTGTAGCGAAAAAGCGGATTTTGTGTCCGCATGGGCATAACTGCACATAATTGCGTCAGCAAAATCCATAACTTTCCCTTGTAAATGTATATGTACTATTGTGTGTGTATAGGAAATGACAAACCTTTGAAGATGGACAGAAAGGTTGAAAGAGAGGTTATAGGAAGTTTGTTTCCCTGCCAGCCATAAATGTCGAAATCATATATGGCACAGAAGAAAGATGTCCCTGGAAATGACTGCACATCTGACCAGGCTTTGCTAACACAGCCATAAAAAGCCCTGTGTCCTGTTTAGGGACGGAGATCAAAGAATTGTTGTTTATACCAACAGACAGCCAGGCTACAGAGGTGTATGTTTAATTACTTAATCTGTGTGCACATTTACTGACGTAAGCCCACTTCTCAAACTTCAAAAAGGACTGAAAGGTAATTAAGAACCCCTTCCCAAATGATAGCGAAACCCTATAGTCCAGCTATAGGGACAATACACTCTGGGCTGAGTAGGGTTAAAATTACCTCAGCGAGAGGGGGTGAGGAGGGATGCTGGAAAAGCAGCATAAAGATGTGACACTCTGGTAGTTCAGTGTTCATTCTGGTAGAGGCTATCGACATGGTACAGATTGATCCAGAGTTCTTCATAGATACTGCCTCGTCTCAAAGCTGTTCAATCTGTCGAAATCTGAACAATCTGTTTTCTCCCATTTTATTATTTTCTTTGGTTTACTTGAAATTGTGATTACCTGTGTTTGTGACTTTTTGTAACATCCTTATATACTTTGTAATTTTTGTACAAAAGCTTTGAAGATATTTCTTGAATTAAACTAAACTAATTTTAGTTCTTGGAATCTGTGTTTTTATTACCCAAACGCCTCATGCTTGGCATGTTACCTATGTTTAAATATTGATAATTTGTGTGTACAGGTGAGAGCAGAAGCTTGCCTTACACTTTAGCATTAAATTGGTCTTCTGCTGGTGGCAGATACCGGAGTTAGTAACCACACATGCTGAGGTACTGGTGTAAGGTCACGGTGGCGACTCTCAGATTGTCATGTCTGGGAAGAGTCGTCATGGCGGTCCATGACAATTAAACTAAACTAACTTTAGTTATTTTATTTTTATAAACACTTAAGTGAAAAAGGGAGTACTCTGAGGGAGGAACTCAATTTCACCAGATTGCAGAACTCAAAGCTTATATTAAGTCACACAGTGAAAGCAATTTCTGTTTCCCCTACCCTGTTATTTTTATTTTGGAGAATGATGGCTGCAAGCACAAAAAGCTCAAGAAGGAAGAGCTGGTAGCGCGGTGTGTGCAGAAAGGTCTGGTCTGTATGGATCATTCTAAGAAGAGATTGATCCGGGATCTAGTGGACTATGATACAGAGCATCAGGATGTCAGCAAGTCGGTACTGGAAAGGAGTGCATTGGCAGGGGCTACTGCATTAGCCTGGGATGTACCCTGTACTGGGGTTTTACTTACTGCGGGAAGTAATAGCAGAAAGTTGGACTCTGATGTGGACTCTGTTATCAATGTGAGGTCCATGGAAGCTGCCTCAAATTTATATCTTACCCATCGATCCGTGGATCTGGCCAGAGCTGAGTGAATGGCAGAGAGAGTTCCATGGCAGAGAGGAGTTCTGCAAAACACCAAGCTGAGGGAAAGAATGCATCAGCTGGGGCTACTGCACTACTCTGGCATGTACCCTTTACTGATTTGTTACTTACTGCGGAAAGTAATAGAGTAACGTTGGACGCAGATGTGGACTCTATTAGCAAACGGGCAAGGGATGTGGAATATATTTCAAAGCTGTATCGATATCTAGACTCTGCTTTTAAGTACATGACAGAGCCTGACCCGGCTATGGTACTCCAGCTTGTGAAGAGGTTCTGTACTACAGAGGCTGCAGAGCGTAAGGCAGCCATGGACCGGGAGGCTGCTGAACGCAGAGCTGCCATGGACCTGGAGGCTGCAGAGCCTAAAGTGGTTCAGGACCAAGAAGAAAAGGAGGCTGACTGCAGGCTCCAGTTGGAGTTAGCCAAGCTCAAGCACCAGTCTGTGACTGGAGACATGAGTGCCAACATGCTCCATCCAGAGCATTTCCCTCTGTGGGAATTTGATGGAGAAAGCCCAGCACACACTAGCTGTGGTTTGGGCAATCAGATGGCCCTGGACATTACAACAGACACTCGACAGAGGTCTGACCCCTCTGCTAGTTCCTGGGAGACTGCCGGATGTGTGGCAGCTAGGGAGGCTGCAGAGAGCCAATCCATTGCAGCACCAGAGGGCCCCTTTACCACCATGAGTACGGAGGAACTAACTAAAGAATGTCAGCTGCAAGGTCTATCCTGCAGTGACAATACCTGCAGCAATATGATCAGGCAGCTCGTGTGGGCACAGGACAACGTGTACCATGCCTTTAGCCAGTATCAGCTGGTGATTCTGAATCCATCTTATAATATGAGTTGTGTGGAATGGATGGACTACCTTGAGGAGTGTTTTGAATTTGCTCAGGAAGAGATAGATTATTGGGGTCAGCTCGATAGCCCATTCTGGCAAAATCAGTGTCGCCGGGTGGATGCTAAAAGGTATTACCTGCAACAACTTTTTTTACCAGCTGAGGAAGCAACAACCTAGCCTACCAGGGTGCCCCTCGAGGAAAAGGTAACGCCACCAGCACCAGCCACTGTGGAATTTGATACCGAGATATCGCATCCCGAGGTGCAGTGTGCCCTGCTGAGACCTAAGCCCACTTCTCAAACTACAGAAAGGGCTGAAAGGTCATTAAGAACCTCTGCTCAAATGATAGAGACACCCTGTAGTCCAGCTAGAGGGACAATACACTCTTAGCTGAGAAGGGTTAAAATTACCCCAGGGAGGGGCTTTGAAGATATTTCTTGAATTAAACTAAACTAACTTTAGTTCTTGCAATCTGTGTTTTTATTACCCAAATGCCTCATGTTTGGGTAATCTTTATTCCAAACCCTCCTCTTGGTGCCTAACCTGAAGTGCCTAACCTTAACCATCGGGGTAAGTGCCTAACCCTAAACGTCAGAGTAAGTGCCTAACCCTAACCGTCGGGGTAAGTGCCTAACCCTAACCGTTGGGGTAAGTGCCTAACCCTAACTGTTGGGGTAAGTGCCTAACCCTAACTGTTGGAGTAAGTGCCTAACCATCGGGGTAAGTGCCTAACCTTAACCGTCAGGGTAAGTGCCTTACCCTAACTGTCAGAGTAAGTGCCTAACCCTAACCATCGATGTAAGTGCCTAACCCTAACCCTAAAAAAAAAAAAGTGTTGACCATTTGACTATATGAGTGTCGACCTACTGCCCATCGACCTCCATACCTGTCGACCTTGTTACCAGTTGACCTTTAGTGTGTCGACCTTTAGGGTGTCAAACTTCTGACCCTGTCTACCTACTGCCTGTCGACCTTCATACCTGTCGACCTTGTTACCAGTCGACCTTTAGTGTGTTGACCTTCTGACCCTGTCAACCTTCAGTCTCTATCGACTTATTGCCTGTCGACCTTTAGTAACTGTCGACCTATTGCCTGTCAACCTTCTGTACCTGTCAACCTACTGCCTGTTGACCTTCAGTACCTGTCGACCTTGTTACCAATCGACCTTTAGTGTGTTGACCTTCAGACCCTGTTGACCTTCAGACCCTGTCTATCTATTGCCTGTCTATCTTCCATTGTCTACCTATACACTGTCTATCTAGACAATGTAGACCCATTGAACCATACCCATTGCAAACATGTGGCTATCGTCATCACCAGTAGGAAAAATTTCACCAGATCTATAGAATGTGCAAATATGCACATCCTAAAGATATTTCTATGTCAGTATAAGAGGCTTCTCTAAGGGGTGTGACTGGTGTGCCTATCTATGTCTTTTTTGATCATCACCTGAATGACCCTGATATGTTGCTCCAAGTGTGACTGCAAGTTTAAGATGCGCTCAACTCCATATACAGCCTCAATATGGTAAGCATTTGCAGTTCAGAAATGTGCATTTTTATGCACTGAAAAAGGACTTTTGCCCAACTATAAATTTGTCATAAAATGTGTAATTTGGAAAGTGCTTCATTCAAGTGAAATAATAAATAAAACACACTGTGGACCGTCATTCTTATAATATTGTCTTTTTCTGCAATAAAATACTACCAAATATACCAGAGTGATGATAAATAATACACTACATAAATGTTAAGTAAAATCTGATTGGATGCTATTGGCAACGTCTCCACTTCTAAAAACCTACATGTTGAAATGATCCATACAGCAATAACTGTACAAGAGATGAAGAAAAAGAGAGTTGTTTGGCTGGGCTGGTAACAAATGGATTTCCCAGCAAACACTAATATTATTAAATGTTTTTCTACACTGCTAAATTGAAATGTAACAAATATAAACTTGTTAATAACTTGCAGATCGGGAGACAGCACAGGCAGGTAATAAATACAGATGTGCAGGTTTGGTTTTACTCGGATATGTTCGGATCTCAAAAATTGCATCTTATTGGCTATCGACTATCACATGTTTTGGATAGCCAATAAAATAAATACAAGCTAATCCGAACTTGCGATCATTTTGGCGAAAAGAACCAAGTAAAACTGAACCCGCACATCTCTAGTAAAAATTCTTTCAAAAAGTAAATTTAAGTTCAGTTCACAGCAAAAATCAAATAACAAACAAATAATACAATTTGTATTTCACTTACATTGAATTGCAAAACATGGAGTGCACAAATGACATTGTGCTGGCATTGAGATGAGGAATCCTCCCTATTAATATGATTTTGTCATTCCCGTGCAGCACACAGTTTCAATTCAAGTATGTACATGTCTGCTATAAAGTTTATTTAGTTAAGTCTGGAAATATAATCTGTATGTTGAATTACTGGTTTACCCATTCTGCTCCATTTCTGCTCCAAGTACAATTCCCTCTGTTCACTCTACAGTATGTTTTCCTCAACCATTAATTGGAAAAGTAAGTTATGAAATGTGTCCTTGCAAAATTAAAAATTGTTTAGTGCAGCAGTCCTCAATCTATGGTACTGTACATGTATCACCTGTATTACAACTAACAAGGCTAGGTGCCACTCAAGTGCAACGGAGGTGGCGTGCACAATACAGAGAGGTCACACTGATGGTGAGCATGCAGTGATTAGTCTCATGCATTTTAAATGCCTGAGACTGATCTAACAGCACAATCTCCACTGAGCAATCAGAGGGGACATGTTAGGCAGTGTTCAGTCAGGAAGTGAGCTCACATCCTTGCCTAAGCTGAATAGGAAAGGTATAGATCCCCTTTAGTATTTGTAACTGGAAGTGACGTGATGTGAGAGCGGAAATTAGGTTCCATGCCCATAAAGTCCACCCACCAAAATAAAAAATTTGTCCCCTCGTGGGCTCGATTTGCTTGCCACACTTTGGGCACAGTAGCTTGCTTCGTCCGCCACAGGTTACATTTCTCATCTATAGTAGAGTATGACGTTGGACAGTAACTGAAGATGTCAGGGTACAAATACTGAAAGGGATCTATCCACTTCCAATCTTGAATAGGACAGTGCCTGGAGCAGCAGTATGAAGACAGCAGGCACACCAGTTACACACTCACACCACATAAAAGGACTCATGACAGCAATCCAACTACCAAAGGCAGTAGCTGTAATCAAATGTAGAGCCCATACATGTGAAGAAGACCCAGTGTCACTGGGTGATAACAGAGCAGATGAAGCTGCCAAATGGACAGCAGGGTTAAGAGTTAACATACCAGTTAATCAAATGATGGCTTTTCAGGCAATTGATAGACAGAAATTAATTGAGATGCAAAATTTGTGTTCCATTCAGGAAAAGGCAGTCTGGAGATCAAAAGGATGTTGGCAAGAGTGATCTGGACTCTGGAAAGATGGACAAGGTAAGCCGGTGGCTCCCAAGGCATACTACCCAATCCTAGCTGAGGCAGTGCATGGTCTGACTCACCTAGGTAAACAAGGTATGTGCAAGTTGGTCAGAGCATATTGGTGTGCATCAGGCTTTTCTTCTCAAGCTGAGAAAAGGGCAATGTCCTGCCTGACCTGCTTGACAAAGAATGTCAGGAAGACAATACCAACTGAGCCATCCCACATCCCTCCAACAGACTGACCTTTTTAGGTAATACAAATTGATTTCATCCAATTACCACCCTGCAGGAATCTCAAGTATGTAATAGTTTGTACAGATGTGTTTTATAATTGGCTAGAGGCATATCGAGCTGCCACTAATACTGCTGTTTTTACTGCTAAAAAGATTGTTCAGGAATTTCTATGCTGGTAAAGTATCCCTAGAATCATAGAACGTGTTAGGGGTACTCATTTCACTGGTGATGTATTCCAGAACATGTGTAAGTTAATGGGTATTAATAGTAGACTTCATACCCCCTATCGACCACAAGCCAGTGCCAGGTGGAGAGGGTAAACGGTACTATTAAGAATAAACTGAGTAAGATCATGGCAGAAACTGGATTAGGATGGCCAGAAGCCTCACCGCTAGTCCTTCATAGCATCAGGACAACTCCTAGACCCCCTCTTAATTTGTCCCCATTTGAGAAACTGTTTGATAGACAACCTCATCTGATTGTAAATCCACAGGAAGATTTGAAGAGTAACAATGAGGTTACTGTGAAGTATCTTATAACAATGAGTAAACAGTTGAAACAGCAGCAGCAGAAATTGAAATTGTTGTCACCTGATATGCCAGAAACAAACTGTCATGATGTTGAACTTAGAGAATTTGTTATGATCAGAAATTTCTTATGTACGAGACCCTTAAGGAGGACCCCACAGACAACTATCAGAACAAACTAAGGAAACATCTCAATTTAGGCTTAACAATAGGAATATTAAATAAAAAAGAATTTCAATTTCTTGACATTCCACATCCAATTATTCCTGTCTTTTATTATCTGCCAAAATTCATAAGGACATTGCAAATCCACCGGGCCGACCAATAGTTTCAGGAATTAATTCTCTAACGGCCAATCTTTCACAATACATTGACCAATTTCTGCAACCTTACGTAAAACAACAAAGATCCCATTTAAGAGATACTACTGATGCACTTAAAACTTTGGATCAAATCAAGTGGCAGAATAATTATTGGTTGTGTTCCAGTGATGTTGCATCACTATATAGTGTTATAGACCATGAACAAGGAACACAAGCAATAGAACACTTCTTAACACAAGACACAGAATTAGATCCAAGGCAGAGACAATTCATTATAGACAGCATAACATTTATCCTTAAACATAACTACCATTGGTTTGGTGGGGAATTTTACCGACAGACCACAGGTACTGCAATGGGGACCAGGTTTGCCCCCAGCTATGCAAACCTATTTATGAGTAGCTGGGAAGACAACAAGATCTGGTCTCAACATGGCTGGTTGGCAAACCTGGTCCTCTGGAGAAGATATATAGATGACGTCATCTTCATTTGGCAAGGAGAGGAGGCGTCATTGATCGAATTCACTCAGTATTTAAATAACAATGCCAACCATTTAGTTTTTACAACTACACATAGCCAAACAGAAATTAATTTTCTAGACCTTACAATCTATATACAACAGGGACAATTGAAAACAAAAACATACCAAAAAAAGGTGGATGTAAATAGTTTTATTTTTTCAGATAGTGGACATCATCCAAACTGGCTGAGGAATATCCCCAGCAGTCAGTTTAAAAGAATAAGATGGAATTGTTCCGACATTAATATATACAAAGAACAGGGGCTACAATTAAAAACACAATTTCTGGAGAAAAAATATGATGAACAATTAGTACAAACAGCATTCTCCGAAGTTGCACAAGTAGAAAGAATTGAACTTCTGGAACATAAGAACAGAACGAACAAAAGAAGTGCGATTACCTTTGTAACACAATATAACAGAGACAACAAATCACTAACCAAAATATTAGAGAGACACTGGCATATCCTACAGGATGAAATTCTTTCTGACTTTCTAACATCAAAACCATCAATAACGTTCAGGAAAGCGCCAGACTTAAAAAGCTAATTAGTATCAAGCTATATAACACCCACTATTATGACACAGAAAACAATAGATGGAAAAATACCTCCTGTAGGTTTTTTCCAATGTGGCAATTGTCAAAGCTGTAATGTATTAACATACACCACAAAAGGCCAAGAATCCTTTCTTTCACAACAAACGAAGGAATCATACAAAATCACTGATTTTATTACATGTGCAAGCACAAGGGTTATATACTTAGCACAATGCCCGTGTGGTAAGCAGTACATGGGTAGGACGGTCCGTGCTTTAAAAACCAGAACTGCAGAACATATTAGAAACATTCGGAAAGGATTGGAAACACACAGTCTTTCCAATCACTTCAAATTAGAACATAACTGTAACCCAAAAGGATTAAAAGTAATAGGGATACAGTTGGTACAAAAAAACTGGCGAGGAGGTGACTTTATTAACAAAATCAATAAAGAAGAACTCAAATGGTTCTATACTTTAAAGATGATGACACCACGAGGACTAAATATAGACAATGAGATCTACTCAGTGATTACAGCCTAACGTCAGATTATTGATATATATGAATTAATTAAAAACATATGTAAACCAAATTTAAACACCACAATTATCGTATAATTAATGATCGATTTATTAATAAAATTGGAAAGCCCCGGTGTACAGTATATACCAGCATCATAACCCATGGACATCTAATAACCATCCGTGTAATTTTACTTTATTGTATATACCATTTTTTTACATCACCATACATCTCTGGGTTTCTATCTACTTAATTGTCCCAATCAGTAACATCATAATGAATCATCTCTGGGTTTCTATCTACCTAATTGCCCCAATCAGTAACATCATAATGAATCAATGTTATTTTATTAAATATACATGATTGTTGAGATTATTTGCTAGACTACTAATCAGAACCACACTAGATGTTCACTATGCAAGTAGTGACAAGACTCCAATATGATACCATTTATCAGTAAAGAGATAATTATAGAGCAACCATCAGATTCTCCCATTTAGTCTTTAACCTTTTCACCAGATTCTCACAGTCAGATTTATCTCATGTGGAACTAATTAACCAGTCGTTAAGCAATTCAAGTTGCCCCCTGCTGACCAATAGGAATGGAGCCTGCACTTTATAAAGGCAGTGCTATCACAGACACAAGAAACACACCCCCCTGAGGAAGGCCAATCAGAGGACAATACGCATTGGGAATCCCTGCATGACGTAACAGAGACATACCCGGATACAACCAGCACGTAAGAAGCAGCACAAGCAGCCAGCGTGCACCAGCTTCCCGCACGAGCGGTTCAAACAGAGGAGGAACCCCGTACTGAGTCCCCATTATACAATACTGAGGGACTCATTATCTACAGTTCTCCAGTATCAGCGTGAGCAGCATGGAGGCGCGCAGTTCTTACCGCAGCAAGCGGACAGACATTTAGGAGTCCCAGACCCTACAACATAAGACTGTCTGATCTGGTGTCCAAAGACTTACAGCATCAACCAATTGGCTCACTACGCTTGCACACAGAAGTGCAAGTCTACATAGAACTCTATACTGCAAACAGTTCCGCACTCCGGGAGGGGTTTGACTTCAGATGAGAAGTCACCCAGAAGTGGGGTGAGTAACAGTGCGGGACGCCGCTTACTGTGTCAATCATTAGTTTACACCAAGCCACTTTCTCACTGATGGCTGCATAGCAACCTCCTGGGAGACGTATGATAGAAGTTTTAAACAGAGATCATACGGAGAGCCTATCCCTGCAAGAAAGGCTGACCTCCCGCAGTGAGACTGAGGAAGGTGGCTAGTGCCTATACCTTTATAATACACTATATGTTCACTCACTGTTGACTGCATAGCAGCCCCTAGGGGTACGTATGTTACAAGCATAGCAGCAGAGAACATACGGAGAGCTTGTCCCTAAAAGATAAGCTGACTCCCCACAGTGACACTAAACATACAGGTGATTATTTTAACATCTGGTTCTTATTCAGCACCCCTTTGGAGGGTTGAGTCATACTATATTTTGACATATACAGGGATTATTCATCTTGAACTATTTTAATGTATGAATAAATTACCACATTTTTAATGAATTACATGCATTGACAATTCATTTTCATCTCAGGACATAATTAACCAGGTTGAGCATCTGAGCGCACTTTTTTTCTTTATTTTCTTACGTTCAGGTTGTCAGACAGATTGGTGGGACGGTCCATATCAAGTGTTGCTGACAAGTACAACATCCTTGAAAGTGGCAGAGAGAGATACCTGGGTCCATTCCATTCACTGTAGAAAGGTCAACCAACTGGTGGGGATACAAGGCGGTGTCAAGACAGATAATGTAGACCTGTCAATTGCGAGCTTGTTCCGGGAGAATTAAAGACTGCAGTGAGATACCTGAGCTAGGAAAGTTTGCAGCCCACTATTCCAGCAATGGAGTGGCGGGCTGGGGTTGCGTTCCAATTTTCTTCCAGAGTTCTCATCATCCTTGTTTGGTTCGGGATGTCTTGTTTCTGTAACGATGGACAGTTGATGGAAGGAGAGGTTGATGGTGATACCGATGGAGTGGAGTCGGGAGAAGGAGCAATACATTCACCAGGGCGTTATCTGACCAAACTCAGTACAGTTATTGCTAAGAGATCTGTTATCCCAGAAACTCTGAGTCAGTGTGAAGGTCTATTGTCTGAGGAATACTGTATGTGTGCAAACTGTGGATCCCTAATTGATAAAAAGTGCATCCTGCAGTGTCAGTCCAAGAGTAGGAGGGGCTGGGCTGCACATCCTAATATTAAACATGATAATAGGTGCTACCATGCTGAGACCAGTAGTTCTACAGCAAAAAGGAGAGGGGGGAGGAGGAGCTGGTGCACACTATAAGCACTAAGAATACAAATGATCAAAATATCTATAATAGACTGCAATAAGGTTCACCGTGACGTGGTAGGTGGGCAAACATCTTTGGCAAACATGTACTAAGAAACCTTACATTTAAAACCATGTTAATTATTGCAGTCTATTATAGATATTTTGATCATTTGTATTCTTAGTGCTTATAGAGTGCACCTGCTCCTCCCCCCCTCAGTCCAAGAGTAACCTGTATTTGGGCGAGCATCCTTTAGAGGATTACCATTCCTTAGTGGGTAAGGTCTTAAACCAGACTGAGTGTTCGGTTTGCACTCATGTGCCTCAGGGACAACATAATGTAGGTTTGGTACCACTCCTGTTAAATGTCTCTGAGTTTCTTGGATTACTTAAGGGGAAAATGCTGGACAGGAAATTCGTCAAGTCCAAGCCTCCAAATTTTAAGCTCCATCAGTACCAGGTGGATCGATCCCTGTTATGTTTAAACATCACCAATTCCAATAAACCAGGAAATTGGGAGGTGTCCGGGAACAATCAGACAATGACCTTTTCACACAGAGCTGATAATGAACCAGTAGATGGTGGACTTATACGCAATATTACCAGTGGAAGATACTTCCGGTATAAGTATACACTTAGTGCTACCAAGGTAATGGTTGTCAGAGTACCAGAAGGGTACTGTGCAGTTATTGTACAACCTAAAACATGTATCAGTCAAATGGGAAAATCTGTTGTAAGATTATTTGTCAGAGAATTGTGCCCGATGATAATGATGCATCCTATCACTTATTTACTCCCAGATGATGTGTATTTTAAATGTGGATGGAAAGCGTAAAAGTGGCTCACTCCGAGTTCTGAAGGTTTATGTTATCTGGGAAAGGTACTCCCAGAGGTTATGACCCTTACACATGGTTAAATGCTTGGTATCCATAAAAACACACCATCACCATATCTTCACACACAGTATGAACACAGAGACAAAATAAATATGATACCTGGTGATGTACATACAGCCACACAGTTGATTAGCGAAACAAGTGGCTTCCAAATTTTGGTAGCTTTAGATCCCACTAGGATCGCTCGGGGAACTTTCAATTTTAGATACATCCAAGACCTTGCTAAATTAATAGATTATATCACTGAGATGTATGATAACACATTCAGGTACCCTGGTAAGGAGCTACAGGTCTATAAGAAAGAACTTGTGCAACATAGATTAGTGTTAAATTATTTAGCAGCTGTTACTGGCAGATACTGTGTGACTCTGGCCATCCAAATTGGTGTTAAGTTTTGCACTTACATCACAAATAATATTGGTGATCCCAAGGAGGTGATAGACCGGAAGATGGATGAGATTCTGCAGCTGAAATGGGAATTTCGAAAGAACCATAATGCCTCATTGCTGAGGTAGAGGAAAAGGTAGAAGAGTGGTTCTCATGGTTGTACCCAGTAAAATGGTTCTCTGGTCTAGGAGAGTGGGTTCAGTAAATGGTTGCTAGTGTAGGTAAGATCCTGATCCTCATATTGGTTGTCATCTTAGTAATTGGCTTATGTGTCAGATGTGTTCCTGCTGTGTTGAAGTGTGGAAAATGTAATGCTAAGGTAAACCAGGAGAATGAGATTATAATGGTGGTTAGTAGTAATAGTATGAATACCAAGGTAAATAAAGAACTGCATTACAATACTGAACTAGAATGTACCATCAGATGATGTATAGATTTAGCCATGCATGAAATGTATTATTAAATGTTATTTTAAATATCCTAAATAATGTAAGTGCCTATCCCCTTCAACACTTCCTTTATAGGTTAGGTGTATCCCCACATCTTTCTCATGATCTTCCGAGATCCGCGGTGTGCATATAAGGGTAATTTTATGTCCCTCCCAGGGGTGCATTATTGATGGTTTAATGACCACAGTGTGCCATCCCATAATATAACATTAAAAAATATTTCATAGTGTATGACTGTATAGATTAAGACCAGAGTGTGATAGCATTTTGGTTGCTATCAAAAGGTGGACTGTCGAAGCTGGATGATTGGCTAAGACCAAATCTTAAATTAATATCTGGCGACACCATTTTGTTTCACCACTGATGACGCCATCTTGTGTTGCAATTATTAGTGTCATGTGTCTGCGTGCTACCGCATATTGTTGAAAGTCCTAACATAACCTATACACACATTAAATAATACTTATAAAATATACAGGATGCACAGCACACAGTTGCGCTGTTTATCAAAGCACAAAACACATAAAAGCACCATGCATACTAGCGACTTTACGCAATATCCTCATACAATAACTTATAAAAAGGTTCCTCCGCATTAAAAGTAATATTAGAGGTTTTATTAGCAAATACTAATGTTGTGAAATGTAAATGTATACAATATTTAAGGTACATAAGCTAGTAGACATAGAATGTTTGGTACCATTCTAAATAACTGTTTATTTGCAGATTTCTGGTTCTGCAAGCAAGGAAATCGCATCATGCGTTCGCAAGATATGAACTATATGAAATTAGTGGTTAGAATGTATCTCTGTATGTAGTGTCTTTTTATTGGTTCTTCGGCGGGAAACCACACAAAGCAACATCTGAGGAACTGGGACATACCCCCAATGATGCTATATGAACTGTCCAATGATCTGCATCGTACCAGAATGTCCAGGAGCAAGACCCAATGGAAACCTGTTAACTAGTTCCTTTGTTCTGTAAGGTACATAGCCTGCTTACTGGTTATAGTATACAGCCATTCTTCTTGGATGACCACAGGCTTCTGGAGTGATGACTGTTTACTGGGACCAGTGCGCACGCGGATGTATCAGCTTGTAACTTTTGTATTTAATTGTCTTTTGCGCTAATTGTGCTAGATCAAAGCGTGTAACTTTCTTTTATTTCAATAAGAACTTTTGTGCTTTGGAACCACAATATAAGTCTGGAAAGCAATTATTCTTATACAACTTGTATCGCTAAACAGTGACCTTTAGGGTATATAGATTAAGGGGTATCGATAAGGGTTAATGACTCCAGCAGTGCCAAGGATTGCAAGTTCCAGTAAGTCTCCTTCAGACATGGTTACTTAAAGTTCAATTAATAAGTCACTTAGTTCTCCAAGTATCTGATAGCCTTTGTTAGATAATCTAGGGAATTCCTCAATTCTTAGTGAACTTTCTATTATCTCTGGTGACACATAGCACATTTCAAGTCTATCCCAGATCATTTTAAGGCCAAACTATGACTCTGACAGATTTAAAAGCCATCTAATTAACCACTTGCCTGACATGGACGTAATTTTCTGTCCACACCAGGCAGTTCTTTATCTGTAACGGATGTAAAATTTTGTCCAGACAGATAAACATGAGGGCAGCTGCAGGAAGAAAATCTTCCCACAGCTGCTGCTCTCAGAGGGACCTTCTGGTCCCTGTGCTTGCCAGCTGCCTCTCTCTACCTCTGTCTGATGTGCTGCCGAACACTGCTGATCGGTCAGCAAAGCGGGACCACCTACCCAGCGCCTGCAAAACTGAGCAGCCACTGGGGAAAAGTAAGTTTAACCTCCCCCCTAATGCCCCTGACATACCTGGTTCCTGTATCCAGTCTATAATTGAACTTTGCGATGGTCGCAATGTTTCTGATGTTTCCGATGTTCCGATGGTGGTTCCGATGTTCAGTTATTTTTAAAAGGTGATTTTTTTTTTACAAATCTTAAAAAATAAAAAAAACTTTTTTTTTTATGAAACCATTTTGGATAAGTTAAAGTGAATGTTCCTCACCTAATTTACTCATAAAAATACCCGACAATTTTGGA
This sequence comes from Taudactylus pleione, assembly GCA_031769625.1. Taxonomy (NCBI): domain Eukaryota; kingdom Metazoa; phylum Chordata; class Amphibia; order Anura; family Myobatrachidae; genus Taudactylus; species Taudactylus pleione. The sequence continues at coordinate 7,994,372 of JAUIMM010000016.1, read as the reverse complement.
GCGGTTTTTGGGAAAAAAAATATGTGACTTTCAATGTAAGCAACAATGAATATGATATTAAATATTTCATTATGTGTCATACATGCAATGTAGTATACCTAGTGGAATGTAGCTCTACTATGTTGGCCGCACCAGTAGAGCTTTAAAAACCTGTTTTAAGCGAACATATGAGGAATATCCGTAAAGAGATAATGACACATTCCTTGTACAATCACTTTAAATAAAAGCACAATTGTTCGACAAAATACATAAAAAACTTTATGGCAATTGAGAATATGTTTTGGAGAGGAAATATTAAAGGAAATGGAGAAACCGGAATGAGGAAGTAGTGCTGGACAAAGCAGAAATGCGCTGGATACATAGATTGAAAACATTACACCCTTCCGCAATAAACCAGGACTTTGAAATTAAGTGGGTTTTATAACATAGATATCCTGGATTTTACCACTCTAGAATCTAATAGGATCTTTCTTGTGGAGCTCTCTTTTGAAATGCCATTTTAAAACTTATAGTATATGAAAGAAATTTTTATCCCTCTTAAAGTTTTGTATTTCATTTGAAGCTATTTTTTAGATTAATTTATGCATGTGAATATATATTTTTAACAAAATGTTTTTTACCCTATATAATATATATATATATATATATATATATATATATATATACAGTGCCTTGCAAAAGTATTCATCCCCCATTGCATTTTTCATGTTTTGTTGCCTCACAACCTGGAATTAAAATGGATTGTTTGAAGGTGTGCATCATTTCATTCACAGAACTTGCCTACAACTGTGAAGTTTTTTTTTTTTAATATATTGTGAATCAAACAACATTTAGGACACCATAACAGAAAACTTCAGCGTGCATAACTTTTCACCCCCCTAAAGTCAGTACTTTGTCGAGCCACCTTTTGCGGCAATTACAGCTGCAAGTCGCTTTGGATAAGTCTCTATGAGCTTGCCACATCTTGCCCCTGGGATGTTTGCCCATTCCTCAAGGCAAAACTGCTCCAGCTCCTTCATGTTGGATGGTTTCCGCTTATGAACAGCAATCTTCAAGTCTGACCACAGATTCTCAATTGGATTGAGATCTGGGCTTTGACTAGGCCATTCCAACACATTTAAATGTCTCCCCTTAAACCACTCGAGTGTTGCTTTAGCAGTATGCTTCGGCTTATTGTCCTGCTGGAAGGTGAACCTCTGCCCCAGTCTCAATTCACAGGCAGACTGAAACAGGTTTTGCTCAAGAATATCCCTGTATTTAGCACCATCCATCTTTCCCTCGACTGAAATCAGTTTCCCAATCCCTGCTGCAGAAAAACATCCCCACAGCATGATGCTGCCACCACCATGTTTCACTGTGGGGATGATGTTCTTGGGGTGATGGGATGTGTTGGATTTGTGCCAGACATAGCGTTTTCCTTGGTGGCTGAAAAGTTACATTTTAGTCTCATCTGACCAGAGCACCTTCCTCCATACATTTGGGGAGTCGCCCACATGCCTTTTCGCAAACTCAAATTGTGACTTCTTATTAATGGCTTTTTTCTGGCCACTCTTCCATAAAGCCCAGCTCTTTGGAATGTACGGCTTATTGTGATCACATGCACAGATACACCAGTCTCTGCTGTGGAACTCTGCAGCTCCTTCAGGTTTACCTTTGGTCTCTGTGCTGCCTCTCTGATTAATGCCCTCCTTGCCCAGTCTGTGAGTTTTGGTGGGCGGCCCTCTCTTGGCAGGTTTGTTGTGGTACCATGTTCTTTCCATTTGATGATGATGATGGATTTGATGGTGCTCTGGGGGATCATCAAAGATTTGGATATTTTTTTATAACCCAACCCAGAATTGTACTTCTCAACAACTTTGTTCCTGACTTGTTTGGAGAGCTCCTTGGTCTTCATGGTGTGATGCCTCTTGCTTAGTGGTGTTGCAGTCTCTGGGGCCTTTCAGAAAAGGTGTGTTTATACTGACAGATCATGTGACACTTAGATTTCACTCAGGTGGACTTCATTTCACTAATTATGTGACTTCTGAATGTTATTGGTTGCACCAGAACTTTTGAGGGGCTTCATAGCAAAGGGGGTGATTACAAATGCAAATGCCAATTTTCAGAATTTAATTAATAAAGATTCATTTTTATATATATTTTAATCACTTCACTTCACCAAATTAGACTATTTTGTGCAGATCCATCACATAAAATTCAGATAAAAAAAATAAATAAATTACAGGTTGTAATGTAACAAAAAAGGTAAAAAGCCAAGGGGGGTGAATACTTTTTCAAGGCACTGTATATATATATATATATATATATATATATACACATAATAACATAATAGAGGCTATGTCAATTGGGTTTATTGATGGCAAAATAGAGTAACTTTTGGAAATTGTCTTGAGATTTTAGTGATGGACCTGTGAGGTCACCCATCTGATTTAATATATATTTATTTACTTGATATTACACTCTACTTAAAATAAGTGTCCATACTTTATCCGGTTCTTGTCACTTTTTTTAAAATATTTATACTTTTACAGATATTTTTATTGCTATGTTTATGAGTACCCACTATTTACTTGTCCACAGAATTATGGACATCATATAAAATAATGCATACTGCAGTCCTGACATAGAAAGGAGTAATTACAAGCAGCTCATATACGGAGGATGGATGTGCTCCATGAACGGGGAGATTGAATGTCATGCGGCTCATGCAACGGATGATGGATTTGTTCATGCAGTGAGTTGAAGAATTTACTTGACAGCCGTGACAGAGGTAGCTGAGCTTGAGGTTCCGGGGCCTCCAACTGTATATCATCTACATGCTCGACTATCACGTCTTTCTGGTAACATCTCCACTCATTAACTGTTTTTATAGTGATTTTATCCAGCAGGGATTTTTTGGAGTGTGAATGTTCAAAGTTCATGTGGCAAATGGACTAAACCTGCTATCCTGTCACACTGCACTGTAAGCCAAGTCTTTTATCTTGTCATTTTGAACTGCAAGCCAAGCCTGCTATACTGCACTGCCAGGTGAAGTAAGCCATTGACTCTGAAGGATTCCCAGTGCCTATTCCCGGGAGGTTGCTGGCAATACTTTTGCATATGCTTGGCAGGGTGTAATATGTGAACACCCCTTTCTATCTGGTACGCTGCTTTACCTATTATTTGTCTGTGGCTAAGATTGTTGCAAATCTTTGGATGGTTTAACTACACGTATTATTAAACCTACTGCACTATATATACCCTTATCATATTTTTTTATATATAGACTCATATATGGAGAGGAAATACTGACATTCTTCCAAGGATTCTGAAAAAAACCCCATCAAAAAAGTGAAAAGTGGAGAAAAGAAGAAGAAAGAGAGAATTTTTTTTATAGGACCTTAAAGACAGAGGATTAAGGAAGAGATATTTGGTATCATATTACCCCGGAGGGTGCGTGCAATTGCAAGTACTCTTTCCTCTACATGACTATTTGTGGTGTGTGACCACTCTATTGTTATTGTGCTGCATCATTGATTTGCAGCGCAAGTTTCTCAATATTTTTATTACTGTATCATAATTGGGATGTATTGGGACTGAAGCAGAATTTAATGGAAGTCGTGTGCAATTGCTTCTGCAATGTCCATTTTTTTTAAAGAAAAGACACAATTGGGTCTATTTACTAAGCAGTGCTAGGAAACAGAGTGAAAAGTGATAAGGTGCCAGCCAATCGGCTCCCAACTATCATTTTTCAAACACAGCCTGTGAGATGGCAATTGGGAGCTGATTGGCTGGCACCTTATCAGTTTGCACTCTGTCGCTTAACACTGCTTAGTAAATAGACCCCAATTACTTTATAAGCGATTGTGCAGATTGTAGTGAAAATGGACATTGAAGAGTAAACTTTCCCTCCAGATACATTCTAGAATTCCTTGTTAGTTCACTTTGGACTGCTGTTCTTGCCATTATGGAGAATGGAGCAGGTGAGAATTTCTTGGATTTATCCAGAGCTGATAAGGAGAGTCAATTTATGAAGTCATTGGATAGACCTGTCTCAATTTCAATGTAGATGGACATTTGCTTACTGGGAATAATATACTGGAAAACACGGTTATTGTTACACTTCTATTGAATCACTTCATTCTTAAAGTCATATTTATAAATGTAATGTTGTTGAAAATCTCCCCAAAATTGCCAATTTTTGGGGATACCCACAAAAGGTAAGGATCCCCAGGGTATATGAAGGGGTGACTGCAGAAAATATCAGATATTTTTAAATGCAAAAGCAGCCACCATAGGTTTCTATGGTTCCAGTAGCTAATGCCATCATCACATTTTTTTTCAGAGAAGGAACGTCTGAACCCCTCCACGCCGGCCCGTACATTGGTGCCATTGAGCTTTTTCAAGGTGGTAAATATGCTAAAGGCAGACTATATTCTTTTTATGATCATGAAGCCAAAGCAATGGAAAAAAATATTTCAGAGATATTGAAGAAGTGCCTCATAACGTCATCCTGCTTATCCCTAGGGAGACAAATTCTTTATTTGTGAACATGAAGAACGGTAATTTTCTTTTATATTTTGATTATAGGTATGAGCAAATTACTGTGAATTAAGTATTTATAATACAATTGATTTGTCAGCTTTTAAATCAGCTAAAAGGGGCAAACATTTTTTCAAAAATGTATTTATTTGGAGTACATAACCTATTGCACATTCCTAGATATGATCCATGGAAAATGGCTTTTTATACTTATTCTGGGCACCATGAATATTGTGTCATACCCTTTAGGCTGTGTAATGACTATTTTTCAAAATGTATTTGATAATTTTTTGCGAAACTTCCTGAGCAAATTTGTTATTGTGTACCTTGTTTACATTTTTATATACTCCACTTCGCTGTTTCAACATCATGATCAAGTCCATATGATACTGAAAACCCTTAGTGTGTCACTGCACTAGTGGTTTGCTAACTCGGGTTGGGACCACTTGGGCTAGCAGTGTGGCGGAGTGTGAATTAAGCTGGATGGCTAAATAATGCTATTCCGTCTGCAGGCCACTAGGGGTACCAGAGGACTGGTGCTGCAGAATGATTAGCAGAACAGGTATTTAGAACAGGATAGCCTGTGGCTGTAGTAATAAGATATTGGAGCAGACTGCAATTATACCAGAACTGGGTGCCAGAAGCACAACTGAAATAGGCTGCAGAAAACACTGGAACTGAGTGCTGGAGCACTAATATAGCAGGCAGCAGTAATATACGCTGCAAAACAATACTGGAGCAGGTTTGCTGGAATATACTGTAGAGAAATTCTGTAGTAATTACTGGAGCAGGTGTGATGGAACACACTGAACAGAATACTTCTGAAGAAATTCCTGGAGCAGGTGTGCTGCCTGGAACACAGTGAGGTAGAATATCATTACGCAATACTGGAGTACAGTTTTTGGATAGCACACTGAAAAAGAATGCTGTGAATCAATACTGGAGCAGATACTGAAACAGGAGCCAGGATACTAATCCTCAGACAGAGATGTTGTACTGGCAATGTGCTGTTAGCAGTTCTTGGTTTATATAGGCCATCCTGATGTTGGGTGAGTCATGTGACTGGAGTACTGTAAGCTGGTTAGACAGAATGGATCATGTTATACAGTCCAAGATGGTGGCTCCCATGATGTAGAACAGCAGGAACTGCGGGAAGTGGAACACCAGCCACATTTACAGATTAGTGACCACAGGTCTCAGGGATATAGGTGGCCAAAGGGGATACAGATGGCAGTAAAATGACACCGCCGGACTTGGCTACAGTGACCAGGACCCAGATGTGTGACATAGAAATAATCATTTGTATTGCAACCACTTGTGAAAGCAATTCCATTACATTTGGTGAGTATTTGGGAATGCCATGTTTTGGAACATCTTGAAATTATTGAATTTAAATAGGTGATGCTACTTGGAACATATGATGTGATATCATCACACACAATTATCGAGCATGAGTTAGGTATAAAGGTAGTTAATTGTAATGTACAAACATATCATAAGTTTGGAGGGAACAACTTCTCAATTGTCTTAGATGTCTGCCTCATTATAATTATTTTTGCTTTGACAGCAGATGATTTTAATAATTTCAACCAGGATTGTCAAATTGTGAGTGCAACATATTATAACGATATAGGTAGAAATAGTTATATACACTGTAACAGCAGTCATTCTGAAATATTATGAAAATATTCTTATGCCTTATTTCCAGCATATTAAGCTAAACTGTTACAATGAAGCTAGTTTTAATAAATAGGTAAGAGATTCATAGATATGAAATGTGAAGTTTCTATGGAGGATATGACATTTGAGAAGCTAATTATTGTTGAATGAGATCTATTATTATTATTTCCAAAGGGTGGAACTGCTTGTTCAGATGTTAGGAATGGTGTCTCAGCACAAATTGCACGTTTGAAAGCAGCATATGAAAAAAATGTTAACAAGACTTTTTAATATATGTGATTAATTTACAAGCTGACAATTTATTGTTCTGGATATTATTCCCTATGCTAAATTTTTAATAAGTTTGTCATGTGCTGCTGACCAATGTGATATCTATTTTTAACAATATTGTTATTATTGAATATAGTATTCATCTAATTTGGAAACATGATTGAATTTGACTGTCACCAATAAACTAGAGATTACATTTTTATAACTAATATTAGTCTATGATCGTTGTGAGTTTACCAGCGCAGTTTTCTCCTTATTTCTGACATTTCAGTTAGGCATGAAAGCTGTAGCTAGTACCTTTAGTGCACCAGTAAAGGACATCTTTAAACAATAACTATTAACCCCATACCCACCGCCCAATGGGTATCGTAAATATCTTAGTGTTATTAACACCGAGCTAGTTTTTCTAAACATCACAGCTGCAGACACTGTAACTTAGCATTTCACATGCAGATGCACCCACAGTCGCACACAGAACATCGGCATGCCGCGTATCATTTTAATCAGCAGAAGCTGCTTGTGTTTCCTTATTGCATCACTTTGCGAATAAGATGCATTTTAAGGGAACAAGTCACATGAAAATACGCTCTGTGCTACTGAGTCGCACTGCACCCATGCATTATGTGTAACGTGTGAGGAAGTGCAGGGAGGATTGGTGTGTGTGGTGTGGAGGTATATATATATATATATATATATATATATATATATACAGTCAGGTCCATAAATATTGGGACATTGACAGAATTTTCATATTTTGACCTCTATTCACCACCACAATGGCTTTGAAATGAAACAAACAAGATGTGCTTTAACTGCAGACTTTCACATTTAATTTGAGGGTAATTATATCCAAATCAGGTGAACGGTGTAGGAATTACAACGGTTTCTATATGTGCCTCCCACTTTTTAAGGGGCCAAAAGTAATGGGACAAACTAAACAATCCTAAATGTAACTTTCACTTTTTAATACTTTGTTGCAAATCCTTTGCAGGCAATTACAGCCTGAAGTCTGGAACGCATAGACATCACGAGACGCTGGGTTTCATCCCTGGTGATGCTCTGCCAGGCCTCTATTGCAAATGTCTTCAGTTCCTGCTTGTTCTTGGGGTAGTTTCCATTCAGTTTTGTCTTCATCAAGTGAAATGCATACTCAATCGGATTCAGGTCAGGGGATTGACTTGGCCATTGCATAACATTCCACTTTTTAGCCTTAAAAAACTCTTTGGTTGCTTTTGCAGTATGCTTTGGGTCATTGTCCATCTGCACAGTGAAGCGCCGTCCAATGAGTTCTGAAGCATTTGACTGAATATGAGCATATAATATTGCCCGAAACACTTCAGAATTCATTCTGCTGCTTTTGTCAGCAGTCACATCATCAATAAATACAAGGGAACCATTTCCATTGGCAGCCATACATGCCCACGCCATGACACTACCACCACCATGCTTCACTGATGAGGTGGTATGTTTTGGATCATGAGCAGTTCCTTTCCTTCTCTGTACTCTTCTCTTCCCATCACTCTGGTACAAGTTGATCTTTGTCTCATTTGTCCATAGGATGTTGTTCCAGAACTGTAATGGCTTTTTTAGATGTTGTTTGGCAAACTCTAATCTGGTCTTCCTGTTTTTGTGGCTCACCAATGGTTTGCATCTTGTGGTGAACCTCTATATTCACTCTTGTGAAGTCTTCTCTTGATTGTTGACTTTGACACATATACATCTACCTCCTGGAGAGTGTTCTTGATTTAGCCAACTGTTGTGAAGGGGTTTTTCTTCACCAGGGAAATAATTCTTCTGTCATCCACCACAGTTGTTTTCCGTTATCTTCCGGGTCTTTTGGTGTTGCTGAGCTCTCCGGTGTGTTCTTTCTTTTTAAGAATGTTCCAAACAGTTGATTTGGCCACACCTAATGTTTTTGCTATCTCTCGGATGGGTTTGTTTTGATTTTTCAGCCTAATGATGGCTTGCTTCACTGATAGTGACAGCTCTTTGGATCTCATATTGAGATTCGACATCAACTGATTCCAAATGCAAATGTCACACCTAGAATCAACTCCAGACCTTTTACCTGCTTAATTGATAATGAAATAACGAGGGAATAGCCCACACCTGTCCAGGAAATAGCTTTTGAGTTGATAGTCCCATTACTTTTGGCCCCTTAAAAAGTGGGAGGCACATATTGAAACCGTTGTAATTCCTACACCGTTCACCCGATTTGGATGTAATTACCCTCAAATTAAATCTGAAAGTCTGCAATTAAAGCACATCTTGTTTGTTTCATTTCAAAACCATTGTGGTGGTGAATAGAGGCCAAAATCTGAAAATTCTGTCAATGTCCCAATATTTATGGACCTGACTGTATATACTATGGTATATTATATTATATTAAATATCATACATTCATTTGTAAACTTGTTTGAATGAGAGCCACCTTTTTCTGAATGTAACACTTTTTGTTGTAGTATAGGGAGTAATTATCTGGTGACCACCAGACAATAAATACTAAAATGTATCTAAAAGAAAGGTTTCCCCCATATTAAACTAGTATATTGTTGAGTGTGTGGGTGGCAGGATTAGGCAAATTAGCTCTACCTCCCATCACAAGGATCTATAGGTATATTTCACGGTAATCGCTTGTGCTCACCAGAGAAGTGCCACTAAGGGGCCACAACATTTGAAAGCGTGGACTACCTTATGTAATAGGATTTGGAGTAAAGTGATTTTAGTTGTCTCCCCAATTTTCTGGCACTTTACATTTGACTGCAGCATTTTCCTGTGAGGGACAGTACTTAAAAATTACTATTGAACCCTGACTTTGTGAGTGATCGAGCCCCACCCTAGAAAGAAGAAGTGGAGGCTCTTCAAGGTATTTTTTCCTCCATTTATGCTTCTGCACTGCTTAGGATGAGTGGGACTCATCCTTAGCACTTTTAATGAACATCTGGAAAAGAGTCTCACTTGTCTTTAGCACTAAAGATATTAGTGGTTACCACTTATGAATACGCATGAATGTGTGTTATTCATGTATTGGACCAGACTCCATTCAACTCAATGAATAGGATTCTGTTCAGCCCATGGCAAGTATAAGAAAACCTCATCAAAAGTGTGCATACATACTGCATCCAATTATAACACATTCAGTAGCAGCCATTTTCCAGAAATTTTCCTGACCCTATATGAATAGTTACAGATTATTGTTGAGATACTTTCATTAATGTGTTTTGCAATTAAGAAAAGCTTTAAAATACTGCAAGTTTATTGTGAATTTTGAAGCACATGTGCAAAGCTCTAATGTTATTAGTTGATTTGCCATTTTATTATATCACAGAGGAAATATTTGTTACATTTCAACATTATAGCCAGACAGCTACAAGCAACACCACAAAGAAATAAAACCAGAGAAAAAGCGATGTCAATGGTGATTTAGAATTCCGTTTTGCCACTCGCGTTATTAGGGGTTTTTCAATGCGTTCCCATTGGGTCAAAATGGCTTCTCGAGCTCCAGACCATTTTCCTGGACCAGTCAGACGGAGTTGGTAAGGATTGAAGGGGCCAAACACAACTTTGAATGCCAGAATTGGGTCAGTTGGAAACATCCTGAATATGTTTGGTTTCACCCCTATATCCGAGGCAAGATCATCCAGATATGTAATGTAATTTGTACGTCGAAAATTATTTTTAGATGTTGCAAACCTTAATGGATGATAAAATAAATGTTGAAATTAACAGGTTTAATTCCAGCATAGTTGTCACCATTTTAAAATAATGTCCAGGGACAAATATGGTACAAAATAGGCCAACATTCATGCACTATAATGCAATCTTTGTGACACTGCAATGTTTTAATTAAAATGTTGTAAGTCTTTTAAACAATAGAAAAAGATAGCAGCTCTAAATATAAACTGACAATTTATAGTGAACTGTATTTATATAACATTTAATTATACATGAAATAAGGTTAGAGAGGTGACTCCAACTTGGAGACAGTTAACAATGAACCCTGTTATCCACATAACTCAAAAGAGAGTCACCTCTCTAACCTTTTTTCATGCAGAGGCAGTAGAACACAGGTTTGTAAAGCTGCCGGAGCTCCCAGCATCATGTTGGCCAGGCCTGCATCTAAGAGCAGTGGCAAATAAAAGATTTTGAAAGGGGGGTTTCCAAATACCGAATACAGAACCAATGAAAAAAGAATCTAACCACAATGAATATTCCATCTGTATATATATATGCACATAGTGGCAGCGGCACTCAAAAAACAAACACTTTTAACTTGGGTTATAGAAACCTCTGTGGTTTACTTCAACGTTTCAATTGGAAGATTTTCGCCAGGAAGCTACAGAGTTTTCTATAACCCAACTTAAAAGTGTTTGTTTTGGGAGTGCCGCTGCCACTTTGTGCACATGTTTTTGTTTCTGCGGAGGGCACCCAGTGTATAGAAAAGAGTGCCAAGCCTATACCGTATGTATATTTTTATTTTTATTTACTATGTGCCGAGTTACGGAGCATAGCCCCGTCCTCGACACCTGAGAGGTTTTACCCATAGCTTCTGATTGGCCCATGGGCAAGTCAGTCTATAAACAGGGGTGACCATCGGATGATGAAACCATCGATGGTTATCCATTGCCCTATCCTCAATCATGGATGGTCACCTGTTATGTTACCATCGATGGTGACCCTCAATGGGGACCACATTAATGGCCATCACTAGTTCCAGCCACTATGTACTCGGGCACATAAAATTAGGGGAAGCATACGCAGATAGCCAAAGTTTGGAAGCATGTGTTCCACCATCATGATGGCCGATTGGGGCACATGCGTCATTCGCCATGCCTTCCAGAGGCAGGAAATATTAAAGCTAGGAAGTAGGTGTTCCACCATCGTGACGGCAGTCTGGAGTGCATGAGCTCATCACCATGCGTTCCTAAGGCAGGAAATATTAAAATGGACAGTGCTGAGTGCTGCCTAAACATTCCAGCACATAAACTTTATGATAAAATTTATATCCATCTCTCTCCCATATTATTGGGAGAGGCTGGATGTTTCCACTCCCTATAGGTAGAGCGCAGGGAAAAAGTCTAATTTCATGCGTTCCAGCAGCACAATGCAATCTGGGAAAATTGAGGGGGGATTCACTTTCAATTATTTAAACTAATTTCTGTATTACCAACACATTGCTAACACTTTAATTCCTTTATTATAGGCTAATTGTTCTGAATTCTACATGTCTTTTGATTATATAGAATCCTATCTCCACTTTTTGCACACTTCCTCATGTGTAATGAAGGAGGAAGTGATGTCAGGATAAGGGAGTATACATACACAGCCCTGAGATCTCCCAGCATTTACCGCTAACAGAGGGAGACATACACTTCATTGGACTGAATAAAGAGAGTAAAAGCCTTTTTGCTAGCCCTTGTTAAAGCTTATTTTTTTAAAACTCTAATATACTATTGTAAACTATGGCTATACAGACTACACTAGCCCCAGTTAAATACTTATCTTTAGTAAATTCTGTTATAAGCTATTGTAATTATGGTTATGGATATATGAACTATGCAGTATTATGCAGTATTATGTATAGAGTCTCCTGTATAAGTAAGAAAGATACCGGGTCTATGCTTGGAAAGGTGAAGTACACATAATTATGTGTATAACGTTTTTGTGTACAAACTTATTAACATGCATTATAATTATATAGTTTCTAAAGATCCGTTATGGACTATACACACCCCTATAGTACAGCCACTATATATTATATATATATATGTTGATAATAGATAAATACTTTTTAATTACTACCACGGCCCCCTAGAGAAAATGAATTAACCCACAAACGGATGAATTTCATTCATATGATACTATTATCCTTCACATTTGGTTTTACCACTTGCTTGGCACTGGGTCTCATTGTTTTTACACATTGAGAGTATATGATATGTCCTCATATTTAAAATAATATTAAGGAATCCGGTATGTATCCTTCTCATTAAATAAATAAAGATGTTTATTATATCGTTTGAATAAATGTACTTTAATAATATTAATAAAGGTACAATATTGTCCATTATACACTCGGTTGAGAAACATCCATCTGATTGTTCCAGTTTTCAATATATTCATTAGGAAAAAAGGATCAGTACTGATCCTTTTTTCCTAATGAATATATTGAAAATTAACATTAGCCCCTATAAAGTAGAATTAATATTCTACATTTTTCTATAAACTTTTGAGAGTCATTTTGGGCCCTTCCCGACTAAGGGACAGAAAATAAACTTATTTTAAATATTATTGAGGGTGTATTTAGACCCAATCACTATAATATCAGGGTTTTAAGAACCACCTGGTATGTACTTAATTTATCATGAATCTATTTACTTAATAATTTTTTTTATTTTTTCTCTCGACATGTGACTATATTGAAAATAAATACCAAATCTTATAATCTAGTAATTATCTGCATCTCCTATTAGGCTTCTCAGAGCATTTCTAGGAGTTCTCCCTATTAAGGGCTAAAAAATAATCGTATACCACTGAGTGTTCTAACTAGAGGTGTGCACCGGCCACTTTTCATGTTTTGTGTTTTGGTTTTGGATCTGGATCTTTCTTCGTGTTTTGAATCTGGATTGGTTTTGCCAAAACCACCCTTCCGTGTTTTGGGTTCTGGGTTTTGTGTTTTGGATCTGTATTTTTTTTAAAAAGCATAAAAACAGCTAAAATCACAGAATTTGTGGATTTTTCTGCTCCTATGCTATTATTAACCTCAATAACATTAATTTCCACTCATTTCCAGTCTATTCTGAACACCTCACAATATTGTTTTTAGGCCAAAAGGTTGCACCGAGGTAGCTAGATGACTATGCTAAGCGACACAAGTGGGTGGCACAAACACGTGACCCATCTAGGAGTGACACTGCAGTGGCAGACAGGATGGCAATTTGAAAAACTAGGCCCCAAAGAGTACATAATGCAAAGAAAAAAAAGAGGTGCAAGATTTATTGTCCTTGGGCCCTCCGACCCACCCTTATGTTGTATAAACAGGACATGCATAACAAACCAATCATTTCAGCGCCAGGGTCTGCCACATGACTGTGGCTGAAATGATTGGTTTGTTTGGGCCCCCACAAAGCAAGCTGGCAATTAATCTGTCTGTGCATAAACTGGCTCTACAGAGGCAAGATGTCGTCCTCATCCTCCTCATCCACCGATTCCTCACCCTCTTCAGTGTTGTGTACATCCTCATCCTCACAGAGTAGTAATTCGTCCCTGCTGGAATCCACCACTGCAGGTCCCTCTGTACGTTCTGGAGGCTGGTCTCCCTGGAAGAATTGATAATTCATTTTAATGAACATCATCTTCTCCACATTTTGTGGAAGCAACCTCCTACACCTTTCGCTGACAAGGTTTCCGGCTGCACTAAACACTCTTTCGGAGTACACACTGGAGGGGGGGCAACTCAGGCAAAATAGAGCCAGTTTGTAAAGGGGACTCCAAATTGCCTCTTTTTCCTGCCAGTACAGGTACAGACTGTCTGGCATGCCTACTTGGATGCTGTCACCTATGTAATCCTCCACCCTTCTGTCAATGGTGACAGTATCATATGCAGTGACAGTAGACATGTCAGAAATTGTTGCCAGGTCCTTCAGTCCGGACCAGATGTCCAAACTTGGTCCTGCCTGCCCTGCATCACCACCAGCGGGTTGCTTAGGATACCTAAGTTGTTTCCTGTGAGCCCCAGTTGCGGGAGAAAATAAAGAAGGAGCTGTTGATGTGTCACGTTCCACTTCAGCTGTCAGTGTTTTCACCAGCAGGTCTTTGCACCTCTGCAGGCTTGTGTCAGCTAGAAAGAGAGACACCACAAAGGCTTTAAACCTGGGATCGAGCATGGTGGCCAAAATGTAGTGATCTGATTTCAACAGATTGACCACCCTGGAATCCTGGCAAAGTGAATGAAGGGCTTCATCCACAAGTCCCACATGCCGAGCAGAATTGCTCTATCTTAGCTCCTCCTTCACTTTCTCCAGCTGCTTCTGCAAAAGCCTGATGAGGGGAATGACCTGACTCAAGGTGGCAGTGTCTGAACTTTCTTCATGTGTGGCAAGTTCGAAGGACTGGAGAACCTTGCACAACACGGAAATCATTATCCACTGCACTTGAGTCAGGTGCATGCCCCCTCCTTTGCATGTGTCATAGGTGGATGTATAGGTTTGAATGGTCTTTTGCTGCTCCTCCATCCTCTGAACCATATAGAGGGTTGAGTTCCACCGCATCACAACCACTTGCTTCAGGTGATGGTGGGGCAGAGGGTTCAAGAGTGTTTGCTGGCGCTCCAGTCTTTGGTATGCAGTCGCTGAATGGCGAAAGTGGGCAGAAATTTTTTGGGCCACCCAAAGCGTCTCCTGTACGCCCCTGTCGTTTTTCAGAAAATTTTGCACCACCAAATTTATTGTGTGAGCAAGACATGGGACGTGCTGGAATTTGCCCAGATGTAATGGCCGCACAATATTGGTGGCATTGTCAGATATCACAAATCCCCAGGGGAGTCTAAGTGGGGTAAGCCACTGGGCGATGATTTCCCTCAGTTTCTCTAAGAGGTTGTCGGCAGTGTGCCTCTTACTGAAACCGGTGATACACAGCGTAGCCTGCCTTGGAACGAGCTGGCATTTCTGAGCAGCTGCTACTGGTGACGCTGCTGTTGTTGCTGTGTATGGTGATACATCTACCCAGTGGGCTGTCACAGTCCTATAGTCCTTAGTCTGCCCTGTTCCACTTGTCCACATGTACGTGGTTAAGCGGACATTGTGTACAACCGCATTTTTTAGGACACTGAGCACACTTTTTCTGACGTCTCTGTACGGTCTCGGTATCGCCTGCCTAGTGAAGTGGAATCTAGACGGGATTTGGTACCAAGGACACACTACCTCCATCAATTGTCTAAATCCCACTGCACCGATGGCGGATACCGGACGCACGTCTAACACCAACATAGCAGTCAAGGCCTCAGTTATCCGTTGTGCTTCAGGATGACTGCTGTCGTACTTCATCCTCCTCGCTAAGGATTGTTGGAGGGTCAATTGTTTAGTAAAAGTAGTGGTGTTCCTACTTCCTTTCTGGGATGATGAACGACTCCCAGCAGCAACAGCAGCAGCAGCAGCAGTAGGCGTAGCAATGCAGGATCCTCCAGGGGAATCCCGGATAGGAGTCAGTCATGCCAATGACATGGCCTGCAGGACTACTTCTGATCCTGACTAAGGAGGAAATTGACGAGGAGGGAGTTGATGATGTGGTTTGCAGGTGGTTGGATACAACAGGACAAAGGGATTTAGGTGTCCCTGGACTGCTTACGGTCTTAGCCAAAGTTTCTGAACTTGACAGAACTTTTTATGAATGCGCTGCAGGTGACATATAAGGGAGGATGTTCCTAGGTGGTTAACGTCCCTAACCCGACTTATTTCACCTTTACATATGGTACATATGGCAAGACAGTTGTTGTTGAGATTCGGATAGAAATATTGCCAGTTCAGAGAGGTGGAATGTTTGGTCTTCTGCCCAGGCATGACCGTGATGGGCTTTTTCATCCCACGGACAACAACTGTCTCCCCTAGAGCCTGATTTAAACAAACCACATCACCATCAGAATCCTTCTCGGCAACTTCCTCTTCAGCGCCAGCTACACCTGTATCCTCATCCTGTTGTACTTCAACAGTGACTTCTTCAATTTGCATATCAGCAAGTGGACTGTGGGTGCTCCTTTCAGCACTTGCAGGGGGCGTGCAAATGGTGGAAAGAGCCACCTCTTCCCGTCCAGTGCTGGGAAGGTCAGGCATCGCAACCACCACCACACTTGGACTCTCCTTGGGGATTTGTGATATCTTCTTAGAATGCACAGTTCTTCGCTGTGCTTTCGCCAGCTTAACTCATTTGATTTTTGTAGTGGGAGGAGGGCTTCCATCGTCATGTGAAGCTGAACCACTAGTCATGAACATAGGGAAAGACCTTAGCCGTTCCTTGCCACTCCGTGTCGTAAATGGCATATTGGCAAGTTTACATTTCTCCTCAGATGATTTAAATGTCTTTCTTAAGGTCATTTTCCTGAACTTTGTCATTTGGGATTTTATATGCCCTCTACTATGACATTGGGCATCGGCCTTGGCAGACGACGTTGATGGCATTTTTTTGTCTATGTTATTACTAGTGGCAGCAGCTTCAGCACTAGGAGGAAGTGGTCCTTGATCTTTCCATATTTTATTTTTATTGGACAAAGTTTGGTCCTCCATTTATGTTATTTTGATATATACGTGCGGCTAAGGCACACACAAACACAGAAAAGAAGAATGTTTTTTTGGAGTGCACCTTGGGGGTTACACCACCCTTTAGCAAACTTATGACACAGGCGCACGCTTGGCACTGCTCCTTTGTTGATGCACGTGCGGCTACAGCGCACACAATTCACAACACAGAAAATAAGTATTTTTTTTTTTTTTGGAATGCACTTTGGGGGTTACACCACCCTTTAACAGACTTATGACACAACCGCACACTTGGCGCTGCTCCTTTGTTGATGCACGTGCAGCTACAGGGCACACAATTCACAAACACAGAAAATGTTTTTTTTTGCACTTGGGTGGAGCACGAGGGATGGACAGATCACCCTTTAAGAGATGAGCCAGCTGGCCCTTTACTTATGACACAGGAGCACGCTTGGTGCTGCTCCTTTGTTGATGCACGTGCGGCTACAGTGCATACAATTCACAACACAGAAAATAAGAATTATTTTTTTTTTGGAGTGCACTTTGGGGGTTACACCACCCTTTAAGAGATGAGCCAGCCGGCCCTTGACTAATGGCACAGGCGCATGCTTGGCGCTGCTCCTTTGTTGATGCATGTGCGGCTACTGCGCACACTATTCACAAACACAGAAAAGAAGATTTTTCTATTTTTTTGGAGTGCACTTTGGGGGATACACCTCCCTTTAACAGACTTATGACACAACCGCACACTTGGCGCTGCTCCTTTGTTGATGCACGTGCAGCTACAGGGCACACAATTCACAAACACAGAAAATGTTTTTTTTTGCACTTGGGTGGAGCACGAGGGATGGACAGATCACCCCCTGGACTCCCACCCTCCCTCTTCACTGTCCACAGCCAGAGTGAGAAATGGCGCTGATGCGGGGACCTTTTTTAGAGTCCAAAACCAACGAGATCCGGATGGCGGGATGATGACGTTTTGCCTCAATTTCAGTTCCGAGTCAGGCGGGAAAACCCGAGCTGGACTCGGGTTTGGTTCAGTTCGGAAGGGCTCAGGGGGGGGGGGGTCGGGTTTCTGAAATCCAAACCCCCTCATCCCTAGTTCTAACCAGTTCCATATCATCGACTGTTTATTCAGACTAGTTCCATTATTGGTATGTATTTTTACTATATGTCCATTAGTAGCCATTGTTAAACCTCCTATTGGATAAACTTCCTATATGAACCTTCTCTTCTGTCTTCTGTCTCTTCTGTATACATGTTGTATAAATATTAATCAAGATCATTTACAGTGCATGACTATGCATATATCTGTTATACACTATAAATATGAAATTGGATTTATCACCATAGGATTTAAAAAAAAAAAAGTATTTACCCCTGTTGAAGTCCCGTATGTGGATGAAATGTGTAGGGCCATCGTTTTGAAAAACCTGCACCTACCACATGAAAGGTCCACCTAAGAACTCACACCCATAAGGGTGTAGGTGGCAGATAACATCTATCCTTCTGTGCTGGGGCAGGTTTACAAAGAGTTGTTTTATGCTACGGTATTTATGCATTGATTTGTATTGTAAATTGTTTTATGTATTTTTACCTCTGTTGATGTACCAATAATAAAATATTCAGGTATAAGAATCATAGGCTGCCATAGGGCTTTTATTTTATGAATAATAACCTGAACATAAACAAAGGGTGATTTGAAGAGTAAACTTTATTTGAAGGGCAGTTCAGCATTACACACATACTCACTCATACACGCAAACAGACACACACAGTGTCACAGACATACTCTCACACAGACACACTCACAAAGACTAAACAGACACACACACACTGACACAGACACCCTCTTTCACTTAAAAACATGAATGCAGGAAAACAAGTGCAGCATCATTTATTAAAGAACCCCCCTGCCAGCAACCCTCATCCCACCCCCGCTGGAAACCCCCACTCCCAATGCTGACAACCCCCCCATGCCAGCACCTTTCCCCCGCCAGTCACCCTCCACATGTATTACCCTCACCTGCAGCTCCAGGAGAGAGTGGTGGGAATACAGTCAGTCACCCGGTGGCGAGTCAGCCTCTCACAATGCCCCATTGGAACTGCCTGGGAGAAGCTACAGCTTCCCTACATTCAGCGATCCCAGCCCCATTCAGTGTAAGAGCAGTCACAGATGCCTGAACTAAAGCTGCTCCTGTTTAGCTGTGCTGCAATGAAGCAGTGGCCAAGGGGGCTGGTGCTACCATTAGGCAGCTTTAGGCGGCTGCCTAGTGGTGCCAGCCACTAGAGGGCACCGCTGAGTTCATAAAAAAATGTCTTCTCAGTCCCAGACAGGTTTAGCGAGTGTGGAGGTGGTTTTATTGAGTGCTGACATAGTTAGTGTTTGTGTGTGTGGGTTTAATGAGTGCTGGCATAGTGAATGTGTGTGTTTGTGGGGGAGGGGTAATAGGTACTGACATACGGTCAGGTCCATAAATATTGGGACATTGACAGAATTTTCATATTTTGGCCTCTATTCACCACCATAATGATTTTGAAATGAAACAAACAAGATGTGCTTTAACTGCAGACTTTCAGATTTAATTTGAGGGTAATTACATCCAAATCGGGTGAACGGTGTAGGAATTACAACGGTTTCAATATGTGCCTTCCACTTTTTAAATGGCCAAAAGTAATGGGACTATCAACTCAAAAGCTATTTCATGGACAGTTGTGGCCTATCAATTAAGAAGGTAAAAGGTCTGGAGTTGATACTAGGTGTGACATTTTCATTTGGAATCAGTTGATGTCGACTCTCAATATGAGATCCAAAGAGCTGTCACTATCAGTGAAGCAAGCCATCATTAGGCTGAAAAATCAAAACAAACCCATCAGAGAGATAGCAAAAACATTAGGTGCGGCCAAATAAAGTGTTTGGAACATTCTTAAAAAGAAAGAACGCACCGGAGAGCTCAGCAACACCAAAAGACCCGGAAGACCACGGAAAACAACTGTGGTGGATGACAGAAGAATTATTTCCCTGGTAAAGAAAAACCCCTTCCCAACAGTTGGCCGAATCAAGAACACTCTCCAGGAGGTAGATGTATATGTGTCATAGTCAACAATCAAGAGAAGACTTCACAAGAGTGAATATAGAGGGTTCACCACAAGATGCAAACCATTGGTGAGCCACAAAAACAGGAAGACCAGATTAAAGTTTGCCAAACAAAATCTAAAAAAGCCATTACAGTTCTGGAACAACATCCTATGGACAGATGAGACAAAGATCAACTTGTACCAGAGTGATGGGAAGAGAAGAGTTTGGAGATGGAAAGGAACTGCTCATGATCCAAAACATACCACCTCATCAGTGAAGCATGATGGTGGTAGTGTCATGGCGTGGGCATGTATGGCTGCCAATGGAAGTGGTTCCCTTGTATTTATTGATGATGTGACTGCTGACAAAAGCAGCAGAATGAATTCTGAAGTGTTTCGGGCAATATTATATGCTCATATTCAGTCAAATGCTTCAGAACTCATTGGACGGCGCTTCACAGTGCAGATGGACAATGACCCAAAGCATACTGCAAAAGCAACCAAAGAGTTTTTTAAGGCTAAAAAGTGGAATGTTATGCAATGGCCAAGTCAATCCCCTGACCTGAATCCGATTGAGCATGCATTTCACTTGATGAAGACAAAACTGAAGGGAAACTACCCCAAGAACAAGCAGGAACTAAAGACATTTGCAATAGAGGCCTGGCAGAGCATCACCAGGGATGAAACCAAGCGTCTGGTGATGTCTTTGCGTTCCAGACTTCAGGCTGTAATTGCCTGCAAAGGATTTGCAACAAAGTATTAAAAAGTGAAAGTTAGATTTAGGATTGTTTAGTTTGTCCCATTACTTATGGCCCCTTTAAAAAGTGGGAGGCACATATAGAAACCGTTGTAATTCCTACACCGTTCACCTGATTTGGATGTAATTACCCTCAAATTAAATCTGAAAGTCTGCAGTTAAATCACATCTTGTTTGTTTCATTTCAAAGCCATAGTGGTAGTGAATAGAGGCCAAAATATGAAAATTCTGTCAATGTCCCAATATTTATGGACCTGACTGTATATTGGAGCACAGATGTATAGGGGCACAAACTTGTGGCATATTCTGTATTGGAGGAATTGATGGATAGCATAATTATGAATTGGGGATACAGCTGTGTGGCATGTAATGAATTTGTGGAACAGATGTATGACATATTATGAATTGGTGACAGTGTTATGAGGTACAGTATGACTTTTGGGCTCTGCTGTGTGGCATATTATAAATTGGTGTCACTAATGTGTGGCATAGTATGAATTAGAGGGAGCAGGGGCGGTGGGTAAAATGTTGCCTAGGACACCCAGACATCTTGCACCGGCCCTGGTTTCTAGGTACTCAGAAACCCCACCTGCATGTGCATATGTAGAGCTTTGTGAGCCCATTCCTGTCAGGCTTCACATTTGACTGTAAGCAACAAGACATCTAAGTGTGAACCCTTGGCATTTTGCTTCTACAGTAGAACACAACAAAAAAAGTGTAGCTACGAGTGGTGGTAGCCAGGGAATACCCTGAGGTCCTTAACACAGTAGGTACAAATGCCAAAGATACAGCTGAGTACACAAAGTGTTGAACTTTGGTGGCATGCCACAAGTTACACGATTGAGTCAACACTTGCACAGCGCATAGCATGCAAGTGGGTGTACGGTGGATATACGGAGGTGTTGGCACTGTTTGCACAACGCGTAGTGTGTAATAACTGTATTACACATACACATATGTGATGGGAACAGAGCATAGCATGAAATGAAAGGCACAGATGTATAGGCACTGTGGGAATACCTCATTATGTGCAATGAGTGGCATGGATGAATTGGCACTGTTTGGACACTGCACTGGAACTGTGGGAACAGAGCATAGCATGCAATGAGAGGCACAGAGTATATTGCAATAATCTGGGATCTTAAAATGGACAGCAAGTGTAACAGAGTAACCATGATAATTGGAAAAAAGTGGACTTGGCACAATCAAATACCCTGGTACATATGGACTTTACTCAGTGAGGACACAGGTTGCAGCCCAGTGTATTTGGTTCCCACAATGAAAGCAATAGAGTACTTAGCTGGTATAAGGACTTTGCCTGAAATCATGGCAGTTGGAAATGCAGGTAAGGATGTCTTGCTGTCAAGGAAAGAAAACACTGGAGTTTAAACAACATTGGAAAAAGGTATACTAAAGAGTATAGTTCTAGAGCAGGAGCACCTTTGTAGAATACAATTGATGATCAAACACTGAAGGAGGTTCATATAGTGGCTGGCTGATGGGTGGTTGTGCAAGAGTCATCGGTGCTGGAGTTTAGTGGTAACACCTGAGAGGTGTTGTGTCATCTCTAGTCTAAGGCTGAGCCTAATTTGGTTCTATTAATGATTCTGCTTGGTAAGGCCAGCAATCAGTGGGCTGCTGAGTGAGTCAGACCAGAGTTGTCTATGACCGCTGGTACTGACACTAAGAGATTTGTTTAATCTCGCCTGCCAGACCTTCATCTTAAAGCCATGGCTATTAGATCTCCCAGGGAACAGTGGTACAGAGCTGTGTGAGCCTTACTGCCAGGCTTCACGTTCAGCTGTAAGCAACAGGTCATCCAAGAGATTTGTTTAGCTACTTGACTGATCAATAAATGTTCTTGAAGATTAAATAGTAAATACAAGACTGTGAATACTCAAATTCATTTCTATATAGGACTAGCTTTCAAGCTTATATAAACAGCAGAACAGGCTATAAATTGGCTAACATAAATTTATCTGGGATGTCCTACTTTGACCATTCAAATAAGGAGCAACATCAGAGAATATACACTACCTATAGTCTTCCTACATAAGCGTAATTTCCTGTGTTTTAATCCTCTTTATTTTGATACATTTTTTTATTTTCATATATGTATAACTTTTTTTTATTCTGCAAATATTTTTATTATTGTATGTTAAATAATGTATATTTAATTGTTATATAAATACAATTAAAGCCTTATTTAATATGAATTGTCAGTTGATCTGTAGCGCTGCCATCTTTCTCTTTTGTTTTTTATGCCACCTAAGAGCATATTTATCAATTATCGGGTTTCGGACTAAATAATTGTAAATACCTATCGCCACTATTCACAACAATAAAAAATTATATACCAACCATATTAAAAGGCACACACAGGGACAGGAACTCTGAAAGAAGCCCTGAGATTTGTTTGGAGTAAAGTGACCACATCAGCGGTTTCCCCACTCTTCTTTTAGGACTCCTGCACTTGCTCGGTCTACTGACCAGGCATGTGCGGTGGCCATTGTCGCGGAGGGTTCCAGACTTTTGTGAACTGTAGTCCATAGGTTGCAAACTACAGGGCTTGGTAAATCTGACAGCTTTGCAGCCCCCATACAAACTATGGGGGCTACGGCTGCTGTCAGAAATGGAGGGGCCATTCAGATATAGAGAAATCTGCTACAGTTCATCCATGGTACATT
Organism: Taudactylus pleione; assembly: GCA_031769625.1. Classification (NCBI taxonomy): domain Eukaryota; kingdom Metazoa; phylum Chordata; class Amphibia; order Anura; family Myobatrachidae; genus Taudactylus; species Taudactylus pleione. The sequence goes on along the minus strand of JAUIMM010000016.1, from coordinate 7,971,129 downwards.
CGGGGGATATTTAAAATTTAAGGGTATCTCCTGAAAACATGTGTTTTCAGGGGGGTTGGGTATGGCTAGCCGGCAGCTGAATTGCCGCCGGTTGAAATCCCGACGCCGGAAGCTTGAAGGTGCAGAATCCCAACAGGGGTGGAAAGTACTCTAAACCTCCCGCTGCCCCCCCTAACTCTAACCCTCCCTTGGTGGTGCCTAACCCTAATCTCCTCCCAGTGGTGCCGAAAACTAACCCCCTCTTCCCACACCCTAAACTCTAACCCATCCCATGGGGTGCCTAACCCTAACCTCCCCCCAGTGGTGCCTAGCCCTAACCCCACCTCCCTGCAGCCTAACCTTAACCCTCTCCGGGGGGGCGCATAACCCTAATCTCCCTCTGGGGGTTCCTAAGCTTAAAACCCCCATCCCCAGGCTAAGTGTAATACTTACACATATACTTACCTTTGGGATGGCGGGGGTCCAGATGCCGATGACAGATTCCTGATGTCTTCGGGATAGTGGCATTGGCATTATGCTGGACATCGTGATTCTGGGATCGGTATATCGACATCCAAGATCCCATCCATCGGCATATTAAACGTATACTGTTTTTGAGGTATATCCTGCCATGTCGACATTACAACTATGTCAACAATCTCATGTTGACTTAGTGAATGTTGACATGATGAACGCTGACAAAATATACCACACTCGTGTGTAAATGTTACTGCAGTTAACTGTAGTATAAGTCATGCATACTTAAAAAGAGAAGCAATGTCCTTGGATGCATTATAATGGTAAAAATATTAAATATATTATTTTTTTAAATTTTGTAACCATTATTAAATAAGAAATCTATAAAGGTGGTGTCTATTCTTACCATTTCTTCCTATTTTTTTCATCTTTTATCATTTCCTCCTTCATTTCTTCTGCATTAGGAAGTTTGTGTAATCCTGAAAAATAATATTATTGTATAAAAATAAATTACTGAGATATTGGTTAGGGCCAAGTTTTAGATACTGTATATATTTTATAGGTTAAGTTTACTCATTATTATCTCAATCTCTTACCCTTAAAGAGACTTGTAGCCCATGGAGACTGAAGTTCAGCAACAACCATGATTGGCCCAACCGGGAGAATAAAGGAAATAAACGCTATTGTGGGCTTTTCAATGCCTAAAGGAATGATTTTTTTGTAGAAAGATCCTTTGGTTTCATCAATTTTAACAACTGATTCATCCAGAAAAGGGAAACTGTAGCCGTATCCTGTGGCAAGTATTACAACATCAAGATTGTTCACAACAGAACCATCTGCAAAATGGGCCGATGTCTCGGTGAATGATGTCACTTCTGGCTTGATGATAATTGAGCCTGATAAAACACGACTTGGAAGCTCTTCACTTACCAAAGGCTCCCTCCATACAATGCTATGAGTAAAAAGATAATATTTTACACCATTAATATCAATAAAAATATACTGTATAATCTCATGCAACACTCAATTATTGCATATATGGGCTAATCCCAAAACTTGGTAAAAGTCCCAAGCAAAACTATAAGTTATATGAGTAACCATATTGGACCGATGAAACTACTTAGCACTTGATACAAGTGACTTGATTGCATAGGGCTGGTTAACAGTGTTTGGCAGATGAGCATACACACAGTCTGGCAGCAATCATATGCTGGTGGTGTACTTAAGTAATATATATAATTTGATGCAGTAGTTCCCATCAGATTAATAGCAATTATCTGCTGCTCAATTGCATGTGTACCCAAAAAATAATATGATAATTTTAATTCTTGTAATTCCCAGACATGCAATCATTTTAGACCATTCCAAAATCTAAATTGGCTGAATATGCCAAAATTGTTCGCATTATCTGTTTTTGTATGTGTTAAGTTGTACTAAAAATTAAAAAATTGTATAGATAAATATTGCTACTGTAAACATAACTGCTATAGTAACTTTTTATTTATTTATTTATTTATTAAGTTTCTTATATAGCTCAGCATATTCCGTTGCGCTTTACAATTGGAAACATTAATAGAACAAAACGGGGTAATAACAGACAGATATATAAGTAGGAAGGCCCTGCTCGCAAGCTTACAATCTATAGGGAAATAGGCATTGATACACAAGGATAGGTGCTATATATTGCAATTTTGGTCCAGTCAGAATGCAGACTTTCTTGGTGGGCTGCATGATCCAGTCACACAGGAATGTCAGCCAAATATCAGGAGGATGTGAAAGAAAGACAATGTGTGAGGTTATGTGAGGACTGTGAAAGGGGATGTAATTAGACATGGAATTTATGAAGGTTATGTGGGCGGTTCTGGAATCTGTTAAACTTGCCTGAAGAGGTAAGTTTTCAGGGAACGCTTGATGGATTGGAGACTAGAGGTAAGTCTTATGGTGCGTGGTAAGGCATTCCATAGAGTGGGTGCAGCCCAAAGAAAGTCCTGTAACTATGAATGGGAGCAAGTACTGCATGTGGATGAGAGACGCAGATCTTGTGCTGAGCGCAGAGGTCGGGTTGGGAGATATTTTGAGATGAGTGAAGAGTTGTATGTTGGTGTGGTTTGGTTTGGCCTTATGTGTAAGTAAAAGTATTTTGTATTGCGGTAGAAAACTGGTAGCCAGTGGAGGGACTGACAGAGCGGGGCAGCAGACAATGAACATTTGGCAAGGACGATAAGTCTTGCAGCTGCATTCATAATGGATTGTAATGGTGATAGCCTGTTTTTGGGAAGACTATTGCAATAGTCAATGTGGGAAATAATGAGTGCATGGATTAGAGTTTTTGCAGTGTTTTGTGTGAGATATGGTCGAATTTTGGATATATTTTTTAGATGTATGTAGCATAATTTTGAGACAGATTGAATGTGGGAAACAAAGGACAGTTCAGAGTCAAGGATGACACCAAGGCAGTGAGCTTGTGGGGCAGGGTGGATTGTTGAGTTATCAACAGTGATAGAGAGATCAGGTTGGTAACTGTTATTGGCCGGTGAAAATATAATTAATTCTGTTTAGAAATATATTAAGTTTCTGGTGGCAAGATGACATCCAAGATGAAATGGCAGAAAGACATTCAGTGACCTGGACCAGTACAGATGGTGATAATTCTGGGGAGGATATGTAGATTTGAGTATCATCCGCATACAGATGGTACTGGAATCCAAAAGAGCAGATTAGTTTGCCAAGAGAGGTGGTATTGATTGAGAATAACAAAGGACCTGACAGAGCCTTGCGGTACTCCAACTGATAGAGGTAGCGAAGAGGAGGCAGAATCAGAAATATGAACAGTAAAAGAGCAATCAGATATGTAGGAAGAGAACCAAGAAAAGGCTGTGTCCTTAAGACCTAGGGATTGTAGTGTTTGTATGAAAAGAGAATGGTCAACTGTGTCAAAAGTAGCAGAGAGATCTAGAAGAATTAGGAGTGAATAATGGCATTTAGCCTTGGCAGTGACCAGATCATTAACTACCTTAGTCAGTGCTGTCTCTGTGGAGTGTTGGGAAAGAAAGCCAGACTGAAGTGGGTCCAATAAGTTGTGTGAGTTTAGAAAGTGTGTGAGGCAGGTGTAGACAAGTCTCTCCAGTAGCTTGGAGGGGCATGGGAGCTGGGAGATAGGACGGTAATTTGAGAGAGTGTTAGGGTCAAAATTTTGTTTTTTCAGAATGGGAGTAATCACTGCATGCTTGAACAGTGATGGAAAGATGCCAGTAGAGAGAGAGATATTACAGATTTTAGTAATGTTGGGATGAGCACATGGCCCAGAGCTTTACTGATTTGTGACGGTATAGGATCAAGAGTAGAGGTAATAGAGTAGGAGGAGGAGAAGAGTGTAGATACTTCATCTTCGTTTGTTAGGTCAAATGAAGAGAATGTGCCAGAAGGTTCAGGAAGGGAATTGAGCAGATCACTAGCTGAGGAAGAGTCCACCATTTCATTTTGGATTTTATCAATCTTGTCATTAAAATAGGAAGCAAGATCATGCACACAGATAGTAGCAGGTGGGTTGGGTGAGGGAGGGGTAAGAAGCAGTTTAAATGTATTAAAAGTTGCTTGGGGTTAGAGGCTTGAGCAGAGATAAGAGACTGGAAATATGTTTGTTTGGCAGCGTCCAGAGCTGTACGACAAGATAGTCTTATATGTGAGGAAGTCACATGGAGTATGAGACTTTCCCCACTGACATTCTACTTTACGTGAGAGCTTTTGTAGATGCCTTGTTAAGTTAGAATGCCATGGTTGATGTCTAGGTCTACGTGGTGTGTGATGGGTAGCTGGAGTTACTTCGTCGAGGGCTTTTTCTAGAATCTGGTATAGGTGTGATGCAGCAGTCTCAGGAGAAGTGAGTGCAGAAATTGGTGAGAGTCGTTGTTGTAGAGAGGTAGAGGTAGTTGTTGAACGTTAATAGCATTAATATTTCTGCGGGTTTTAGGAGGATTGGTTGATTCCAATGACATTGTGGTTGATGACATTCAAAAATATACAAAACACAAACTACTGTTAAGTAATGATATTGTAATTACCTGGTCTTAGATGTTGTTCAACATTTGTTCAACTGTTTTTTAACTGTTACATAAATTACACTTCATGTTATAATACACTTAGAGCCATATTCAATTTGGAGTGAAAAGTCCTTTGCCGGACTTATCGCCGTCATCGCAGGTTTCAGGGGTGAAAAAGTATTGCGCTCGTGCCCGCGTATCCCTGTATTCCATTTGAAATCGGCGAAAACGGGACCTGGCAAATTCGAAATCAGCGAAAAGTCCTGTCATTTTTGGGGAAATCAGCCTGAAACCCCCTAAAAGATGTTCTGACATGGGGGTTTACTTTGGGTACCTCCAAAGAGCCCTGCTAAAGGTATGTGGGGTCTTTAAACGGTCTCAATAGCTGCTGTTTTGCGTTTTTAAGAAGGTGGTGAAGAATTGCATTTAGGAGGGTTTTTTGCAAAATAAGTAGTTCCATCATGAAAATGGGTGCAAGCATATTTTAAATTTCCTAATATGTAGTTTTAAATAATGTTAAAAATCCACCTGCCACAACCACCTGCAATCAAAAAACACCTGGGGCACACTTGGGGACCCCCCCTGACTCTATTTCATTAGTTTTAAAGCTTGTCCTCCAACTTTTTTTTTTTCGCCCCCAAAACGAAAACACTTTTTTGTAGTCTCCTAATGTACTTTTTTTAAATTTTGACAAAGATGCACAGATTACCTTTAAGGAACTGTCCAAGGGTTGCAGGGTGGTTTTTTGAAGTATGCACCCCAAAACCCCAATTCTGCACTTTTTCTCGCCACCTATTCCTAGGTGATACTTTTTCGTCCGATGCATTGAGTTTTCACACCGGCGAAAGGCCAAACTGAATACAGTGAAAAGTGGAATCGGCAAAAATTACGTCATCGGCGAAAAAGTTTTGCTGAGAACGGCTTTTCGCTCCAAATTGAATATGGCCCTAAGTGCTTATAATACACGGCTGCCATCGTCATCCACGGCTGCCTCAACACTGATTCTTTCTAAACTTAAAGTAAGTCTGATTGAGACATGCTACAGCTGAGCACAAATGCCCCACTATATAACTATGGGCCTGATTCAGACCCGGACGCTATTTGTGGTCGTTCGTTCTAAAAAAAGGGGTGGCTATTCAAATGAACCGTTCGCTCATTGCGGTCTGTTCACGCCTATAAGTCTGAACGAGCGAACAAAACTTGCTGTCGAAATTTTGAAAAAACCGCCCCCTGGCCGCTCGCATCATACGTCATGTCCGCTATTTATTAGATTAATCGAGTACATCGAACAGCGTATGAACTGCTCGCTATTCTTGTGGTTGGTTTTTCCTACCACAATTTTGCGAACAGTTCTGAATATAAAACAACCAAGTGACGTGGTGAATGATGCTGCTGTATTAATTATGCACACCCATAAAACGCCCGTTTTGACCTTTAAGCACGCCTGCGTTCTGATTTCCACTCCCCGTTTACAAGCACCTTCCCCTGTTACCACCCACATACGCCTCCTCCTGTCACTCAAAGTAGCAGGCATTCGCTATATAGCGAACAAATGATTTTCGGCCACACTGACTAGTTCACACATGCGTATTACAAACCGTACGCATGCGCAGATGTGCGAACATCGCTCGGAACGAGCGTACTGCCGCTTACGAGCGGCTCTGAATCAGGCTCTATGTCACAATAATTATTCATTAGCCAATGACTACTCTACTGTATGTCTATAGTTGCATGTAATATTTAGGCAAACAAATACTAGACACATACTTAATACAATACTGTTAGAGGGAAAACACTGAAATAACATTTTGATAATTGAAATTACTTTTTTCCATTTAATTTTCTTGGTCTTTACCAGATTCTTGTTTTAAACAGTAAATGTTACAGAAAATGGGGCAAAGGATAGTGAGCATTTTGAGCATGATTACTAATTTAGATTGTATCCATTCACAAAACTTGGGACATTAGATTAAATCTCTAAATTGTTTTGGATAATGCTATATAAACTATCACATGCCCCTATTAAATCTTTTTGGTTTCCCAAATAGTTAGGTTATATTGTATCAGTATTGTCTACAATAAAATGTACTGCTCACCTGCATTACCTGGGGGCACAACTCCTAGAGGCAACAGAAATGTTTTCCTCCAGAGTGTTGGGGGTGGGGAGGGCACCTATAGGTGAGAAGATTTATGGAATACTGGGGCCCAAAGTATAGGGTACCCAGTATTTGTAGCCCCAGCAGTGCGCTGTCTATAACGTTATCCATTTACATATGCTGCAGAGACCCCTCCTGCAGTAGCACAAATCACAATCAGGACAGGTAAGAAACCAGGGATGGGTGCTGGGTGTGGTGCTACAGTATTAGAGATCATGCTGGTGGAGTTCTGCCATTGATAACCATTGCTTTATTCCAATTCCCGACTCTAATCCCTATTAATTTGTGTTACTTTTACTGCTTAGGCTTGTTTCTTATTACCCCTAAGAGTCCTAATTTCAGTTTAAAATCTGCAGCATTATGTAATTTCAACCAGTCCTGATACCAGTGTACGTAATGATCTAAGAAGCGCTATAATTTTTATCCATGGTGGGTTTTGCTGCATTTTTATAGCAAATAGCACCCATACATTACATCCGATAGAACTTCTTAAACAGCGCATATGGAATAAATTATGCATTTTCCATTCATCCTTGTACACTTCTCCCATTATGACAGAATACTATACATCCTGTATCATGAACATCCTGATAGAAATGATTCCCCAGATTTCAATTTACCCCTCCGGTTCAATGTTGTACAATTCATGGTTAAATTGTTGGTTCATGTGTTTCTTTATCATCCATCGAGATACAGCAGGTGGCAGTAGGTTTTCGATCACATTGCTGAAACGGCACAGGAATTGCAAATCAAAAGGAAATCCTCCTCTGCCCAGGCGCCTAATAACCCATACTCCTTTTTTGCTGCTAAGGTACACCTGCAAAATATATGACATAGGTGCGGTAAGAGACAGGGACAGGCAATAAGTGAGGACTCTGATGGGTGATTCGGAATCAGGCGGATCTGTGTGCACGAGCGCTAATGTAATACCCCGAAACTGTGGAGTATTACGAAGCTTCTGATTATTTGACAATTCTCCTTTCAGCTACACCTAATGGTAATGTTGCTAAAAGTTACTTTACGATGAAGTATGCGGTCTCACATATTTCTCCCATTGGACAAGTCAATTGGTACTTTAACACATTTCTTTTATTAACAATTATCTTGATAACAAAATAAGGTTTGAACAAATGTACGTATACTTTTCTAAACATATGAATTAGATCAATACATTCAATTGCAGTTTTGCACATAAAATACACAAAATAACTGAAGTTTTATTATTCTGGAACAATCTAGTCTCTGGGCTGTGCGTCTGTGGAGCCAAAAATGGTTAGATCAGGGCATACAATACAAATCAATCACATCAGACCAGATCCTGCTCTATGTAACATATAATCTACCTAAACAATGTACAGTATACTGGTTCAAGTCAAAACATTACACACGTTGCTGGCCAGTTAATTCTTTAGAGGCGGTGCACTTTCTGGAATTATATCCTGATTTTATGTCAATTATTCTTGTACTATAGTTATTTTCCGTTGCTCGGGATAATATTTTAAATTGTAGTTTCAGACACATTAGCTTCCTCTTCTATTAAACTTTGCTACCTCTGTATAACAAGTTCTGCAACTTTTTGTCCATTTAGTAATAAAACTGGATACTTTAGGTAAGATAGTGACATTAGCAACCAAATGACTCTTAAACTGTTACTCCAAAGTTCAATTAGTATGTAATGTAGTTGTGGTGCATTTCCTTCCTCCCTGCAACTATGGGGTTACCGCTGCATAGTGAATATATCCTTTTCTTAGGCATATGAAGAACACAATTTGCTGGTTAGCTCCATATAAGATAAGATGACTAGTCTCTGTAATTGGCAGCAGCTATATTGTACAGTAATTATCTATATGTAGATAGCGCTATTCCTGTGCCGTCTGATAGGGTAATTACTTTTCCTCAGAGTACTATACTGGGTATGTATGTTTCGGTGGAGGAATCAGGGATATACTCCTCCTGCTTACCCATCTCCTGCAGTGTTGCTCACCGGCAACCACCCATATTGGGTACACTGGGTAGTGTGCAGGGTGTTGTCTGATTGTAGCCGCCTCCACCTCTCGGCATCCGTAACAAAAGACCGGCAGTCATGGTCACTGTTCCAAAGATTTCAGAACACCGTACCAATTATTAGCATTACTCTGCATCACGATCAGCGGTTACTGGACACCGGTAAGTAAAGCTGCGCAGCCCCTCTCCATCTGACAGCCTCCTCAGGGCTCCCTGTAACTGCCCTAACTGTCCACCTCAGCCACCTGCTACTGGCTCCAGCCGGTTCTATGTCATGAGACCTGCTGCTGGCTCCTCACTGCTTTATTCACTCCTCTCTTTCCCTATTGGCTCTCGGTTACCCTTGTGGGGTCCAGAGCCCCAACATAGAACAATATAAATAATGACATATTATAACAGCCATAGTACCGTACTTACAGTATATAAAATTCTAATATACGTATGTTTTAACATCTATACAAGTACACACTACTATAAGTGGTCCCAGGGCCGCAACCAGGGGGGGCTAGAGGTGCACGTGCACCGGGTGCTGGAATGCAGGGGGTGAAAAAGGGCCGAATTGCGGTGGCTTGGGGGCTGCATATTCAGAAAACGGCAATCCAAAAATGGCCACCGCCAAGGAGGAGACAGATGCTAGAAGTCCTTTTTGGACCTCTAGTGTCTGTCTCCTCCTTGGCAGCGGCCATTTTTGGATGTCCGTTTTTAGCAGATTCCATGTGGACTAGCCGCCGCCAAGGAGGAGACAGATGCTAGAGGTCATATTGGACATCTAGTGTCTGTTAGGCCAGCGCAATGCACACAGAAGTGCTGGGAGAAGATGCTAAAAGCTGCATCTTCTCCCGTGAAACCCCCTGGCAATGAGCATAAACCCCATAGCAATGAGCATGTAACACCTGGCAATGAGCATAAACCCCTTGGCAACGAGCATGTAACCCTTGGCAACGAGCATAAACCCCATAGCAACAAGCATGAAACCCCCTGGCAATGAGCATGTAACCCGCTGGCAACGAGCATGTAACCCCTGGCAATGAGCTTGGAACCCCTAGTAAAGAGCATAAAACCCCTGACAATGAGAAGGTAATTTTAAAGTAATTAGAAGCCTTACTGTGGGGCATAAAATAGTGTCGGGCAAATATGTAAGTGGCACTTTGGTAATAGGCTTTACAGTGTGTGGCATAATGTGCAATGGGCATTATGGTGTGTCGAATAATGTAAGTCACTATACCAGGGACGTCTGAGTAGTGCACTGCCTTATGGAGGATTAAGGACAAAATCCAGGTACGGGAAGGGAGGGGGCGCAAAATTGCTGCCTTGCACCAGGTGACAGATATCCTAGTTTCGGCTGTGAGCGGTACTCCTAGTATCTGGGGTACCACACTAGTGGTGAGTATTTATGTACAGTGCAGGCACAGATGAAAATTTATGTTTTTTTTGTGTCTGTCTTCTTCTGAATCACACAGAACTTGACCGAAACTTGGTGGCTGAAACCTGGTGGCTGAAACTTGGTGGCCTAAACCTGGTGACTGAAACTGTCTTTCTGTGAAATTGGGTGTTCCAGGGTGGCAACAGGGCAGTGACAATGTGACTGTCTTGTTGAAGTCTTGTGCGACTGTCTTGTGGGAGTGTCATAGGTGTGTACTGTATGTGACACTATTCTGAATTGTGTGTACGGAGAAGGGAAGCCTGTTTCTGAAGGATCTCTGCGCCTAGCATAGGGCTGGTGCAGGTGCCGATACTAAACCCCCGCATTAGCCCTATGGATTCCCACATTAGCATAACATAGTAATTCGGGATTTCACAATAGTTCACACCTGCAGCTGCTTTGTGTGCAGCTCAAATCAGCCCCTGATGACCATTTGTCTGGGGAAGGTCATACAGTGTTACCAGAAATAATGCCGGATCATGAGAAAATAGCTGGTTTGCTAGTGGCTATTGATGGTGCAGAATCTATAACAGAGAGGTAAAAGGGTATGTATAGTATTGCTATATACCTCGTAGGGCACATACAGTATGTGAGTCTGCTTCCTCCTCATGGGCGCTGAGAGGGGGGGTGGGTACAGTTTACCAGGGCCCAGGCTTGCTAGAGGGGCCTGGCAGGGCCTGGGTCCGGCGTCGCTCCCCCTCCCTCACACAGCAGCTCAGCACACACTTGTGCTGTTCTGCAGTGCGAGACTGCTCGCGGCTGCTGCAGCAGCCGGAGCAGTCTCCTATGGCTGTGGGGGGGAGCGATCACATTGATCGCCCCCCCACCTCCATTTAGCACTGGGCTGGGGGGCTTACAGCGCCCCTTCCCCAGCATGCAGCGTGGCGCTCTAAAAGTAAATTTTTTCAATGGGGGCATGGCCAAGCGTCACACGATTAGGCCACACCTCCTCCTTTACCCGGGCCCAGCCGGGCTCTCTACGGCCCTATTCCTCCTTACTTATGCTCACTAATCTCTTATGTCACTGTGTGTTACTGAGGGGGAGAGAGGGCAGGACGAATGGCAGTAGCGCTAGTTGCTGTAAGTGAAGGATGTATTTTAATTTGATGATTAATATTTGTTACAGGTGAATGATGGGAGAACAGTATAAGGAAGACATTGTTATATAGTGGTACCTGCAATACACTACATTGTACCATTGCGTGAAAGAGAGAGGCTGATAAATTACAGATTGATAATGAAGCTGATGACATTTTATGACTCGGTGATGAAAAAGCCAAATAACTCACTTTGGGGCATATTTATCAAAGTCATTTTGCGGGAAATGATCTGAAAACAGCCGTTTGGGGTACCCACAAAATGTAAGTATCCCCAGGATGTACAGAAGGGTGACACCAGCAGATATTGTTAGCCCATAGAAGCCTATGGGTGATTCTCTGTGTGACGCATGAGACATTTACATACATACAAAACTGTTTCTATACCACTATTTTTTTTTTCTGATGTCCAAGTCTTAAATACTTCGTTGGTAGAAAATATACTTTGCAATTCACTACAGTAAACCATTCCTTCCGGAGATTTAAAAAACTCTCAGAGAGTCCCATGCATCACGCAGAGTTAAAGGAATGCTTTACTGTAGTGAAATTTTGTCTTGTGTATATTTTCAACCAACTAAATATTAAAGTCTTGGGGGTCTATTCACTAAGCCTTGGATTAAGATAAAGTGAACGGCGATAAAATCCCAATCAGTTCCTGTCATTTTTCAAACACAGCCTGTGACATGGCAGTTAGGAGCTGATTGGTTAGTACTTTATCTCTATTCACCTTATCTCCATCTAAGGTTTAGTAAATAGTACCCTTAGACACCAGAAAAAAAATTGTGGTATAGAAACAGTTCACTTATCACACAGACAATCACTATGGGCTACTGTTTCATGACCAGGCATGCACATTAATCTCACCGTGTCTATACCGGGGAGCAAAGTGATAGCGGTAACTATCACCAGGGCCGTAACTAGGGGTGTCGTGATACTAAGCGCAGGGTCTGTTGGTGACACCATCAATGCCCCTGCATCTGGCTAGCATGGTGCCTGGAATGATGCCCTGCAGCCAGTTTCACTGCTGCAGTGCCACCCGTAGTGTCCTTTGGAAGCACCAGGCATGCACCCTGCAGTCAGTACAGCCTGCTCTAGGCAGTGCTGTACTTCTCGGTGATAGTGGAACCACCCTCTCATCGTGACATCATGATATCATATATTGAGGGCGCAGGGCCAGCACAGGTGCACACTGCCACTGCCGCCCTGTTATGGCGCTGACTGTCACTATACTTCTAACTTTGCAGAAAGAAGTGATAATGCGACTGTATAAATCATTGGTACATCCTCATCTAGAATACTGTGTTCAGTTCTGGAGGCCATATCTCCAGAAGGATATTAATACATTAGAGACTGTACAAAGAAGGGCAACTACAATGGTGCAAGGACTACACCACAAAACCAGGAAAGACTAAAAGATCTTGATATGTTTAGTTTGGAGCAGAGAAGGGAAAGGGGGGACATGATAGAAACATTCAAATATATAAAGAGTTTTAACAAGGTAAAGGTAGGAGACATTTTTCAAAGAAAGAGAAGTATTAGAACAAGAGGACATGTTCTGAAACTGGAGGGTGGTAGGTTCAGGGGAAATTTGAGGAAAAATGACTTCACAGAAAGGGTAGTGGACAAGTGGAATAGCCTCCCATCAGAGGTGGTAGAGGCTAAGACAGTAAAGCAATTTAAACATGCATGGGATAGACATAAGGATATCCTTCAGAAGAAGTAAGGATCAATAAGGGTTGAGGTAATAATATGTTTAAAAATGGGGCAGACTAGATGGGCCAAATGGTTCTTATCTGCCATCAAATTCTATGTTTCTATGTAACCCTTTTCAGGGACAGGGCTTTCTCGGAAACTGTGTCCTGGTAACCCAACTGTGATAAATACAAGCAAAAAGATTCATTTTCACATTATGAGTTGGTGTGAAAATATCAAATCTCAGCTGTATTAAAATTGAAAATTGCGGACATAGGGGCCTATTCATTAAACGTAAAAATTCAATGGAGATAATTAGCTTTAGAACTCCCATGGAGTTCTAGCTAATTATAGGTGGAATTCATCATTCCACCTCTCCATAAGTATCTATTCCGAAAAGCTGTCATTTTTGCGATGACAGCTTGTCGGGAAATAGATACTTTTCCCTGCCTACACTACCTTATCGCATCTGGAAACAGTGCTGCGCATGCGCTGTTACATCTGTAAAACCAGCGCATGCGCAGCACCGCCTACAGATGCGTTAAGTTTCGTACCACAATTTCCACATCCCCATACTAATGTATGGGGAGTGTGGAAATTAACGCAGGGGAACTTAGCAAGGAGATATCTGTGATATCTCCTGTGTTAAGTCTGTTGATGAATACCAAAATAACGTTATTTAAGGAAAATGTCCTTAAAAATGTTATTTTAGTGTTGATGAATAGGCCCCTTTGATAAAGATGCCCTATGGTGCTTTATAACTGCACCTTCAGATCCTAAGCCACTGAGCCTAGTATTTGTGCTCTCCCTGCTTCAGAGATAAGTATTTACTCATAGAGGATCAGCAGGTGACTTGGGGCCTGATTCTGCAAGGATCATAATTGCAAAGCTGCACGCAGGCTATAGATATGATGTATGCACGCAGGCAGCTTTGCAATTGCGCTACTTGCAGATATGGTAATGCACAGGATACATCACGCCCTCCTGTGCATTACTTATCCGAGCTGCGTTGTACAACGCAGCATAGGATGATCTGCGTACCATCGGCTGGCTGCAGTGGCCCATGGAGTCCCACAGCCAGCATCCGCAGTTTAGAGGAAGGGGCCAGGAAATCTCTGTCAGGAGATGGAGATCCTGGCTTCTTCCCTCCCCCACAATGGTGGTGACACGCCTCCATTTCGGGAAACAGAGGGCATCGTCGCCCCTTCCCCACCCCCAAATGGCAGGAGACTGTCAATCACTGACGGTCTGCTGCCAGTTTACCTGCGGCCTGTTAGACCCGTTCTGCACATGCGCAGAATGGATCTGGCGCCTGCGCAGATTCCCAAACATCAGGAATCTGCATTCAGCCGTGCACGCTGAATTAGGGCCTGATTCAGGTTGTTTCGCAAGGCTGCGTTCGCACACAGCGAGGCAATGTTTGCATTCTGCGCATGCGTATTAGACGCAGGGTGTGCATCGGCCACAGTGATCGGGAAGTGATCGCAGGGAGCACGCAGAGTCTTCACACAGTAATTGACAGGAAGTGACCGTTTGAGGGTCGTGACGGGGGCTGGTCAGAGAAACGCAGGCGTGCCTGGGTGTTTAAAAGCCGTTATAGGGGCATGCATAATTCAGCCCCTTCGATAGCGTACACTGGCAGAGGTCTAGATGGCGATAGGAAGTTTAGCAGTTTCTGCGGTAGGGTCAGGTCAACCACAACTGTGCGAATGGTTCCGATGTTACTCGATGGTACCGATGTTTTTGCTGACTTGCGGATGCATCTTATGGGAAGTGGGCGGCTTTATACAGTGATGGTCGTCTTGGAATAGTGCTGTGGCTGCTGCGCAATTGCATTCATTAGCATATCTTTGCAGCGAGCGGGATGCGTGCGAATGCAGCCTTCCGAACCAATCTGAATCAGGCCCTTAATGCTTCCCTGTGTATACCAGTCACCACTATGATGCTCTGCTGTACATAGAGTATTACCCACTATTATGAATCTCTAATATGTGCAGTATAGTGGTCATAATTATGGTAATTTGCTGTTGATACTGGCATAATACTACACATAGGTTACAATAAACACTATGGCCCTTATATTAGAAACCACAGTTGTCATATTGAATAAAAATAACATTCTCCACTTGTTATTTAGAGAAAATACAAATTCATTGAAATATACCTGTGAGGTTTGTGTAGACAGTTCATTTGCGATATCAACTCCAGTGTTACCCATTCCGACTATTAATACTCGTTTGCCATCAAACCCAACTGGCCTCTTGTATTCTCGACAATGTATAACTTGTCCTTTAAATTTTTCAATACCTTTATGGAAACAAACAATTATCTACATATTACATTATTAATTAAGGGAATTTGATTGAATTTTGGGACAAATAAAGCAATCTCTTTACAGATCCTCCAAAAGGACCCCTTATGTCTGTGCAGTTAGCTATTGGTGATGGTTAGGAAAAAAAATACTTAATGGATTAGTATGGCTCAGGTAACTGCCATAAAATTGTATTTAGGAGCTTTGGGAGCAGAACTTGGTGGAAGTATGTTTTAACTAGGGGTGAGCGGGTTCGGATTTCTGAAATCCGAACCCCCCCGAGCCCCCCCGATCCGAGTCCGATCCGAGTCAGGCTCGACTTTTCCCGCCTGACTCGGATCTGACATCGAGGCAAAACGTCATCATCCCGCCTTCCGAGTCTCGCGGGTTTTGGATCCTATATAAGGTACCCGCGTCGGCGCCATTTTCTCACTCGGCTGTGGACAGTGAAGAGGGAGGGTGGGAGTTAGTGCTGTGTAGTGTAGTGTAGTGTAGTGCTGCTGTTGTCCACTACTTCAAAGTCCATAGGGGCTGGCTGTGTTGTGCTGTGCTGCTGTTGTTAATAGGGGCTGTGTCCACTACTTCAAAGTCCATAGGGGCTGGCTGGACTGTGTTGTGCAGTCAGTTCCAAAGTCCTGTGCAGTGTCCCAGTCCTAAAGGGGTGCTGTAGTGTTGTCCAGGGGGTGCTCTGTCCATCAGGGGTGCTCCCCCCAAGTGCTAAAAAAATAATATATTTTCTGTGTTTGTGAATTGTGTGCGCAGTAGCCGCACGTGCATCAACAAAGTAGTGCCAAGCGTGCGCCTGTGTCATAAGTAAAGGGCCGGCTGGCTTGACCGTTAAGGGTGCTGTAACCCCCGAAAGTACACTCCAGTCCAAACCAAAAAAAAAATTATTTTCTGTGTTTGTGAATTGTGTGCGCAGTAGCCGCACGTGCATCAACAAAGTAGTGCCAAGCGTGCGCCTGTGTCATAAGTAAAGGGCCGGCTGGCTTGACCGTTAAGGGTGCTGTAACCCCCGAAAGTACACTCCAGTCCAAACCTAAAAAAAAATTATTTTCTGTGTTTGTGAATTGTGTGCGCAGTAGCCGCACGTGCATCAACAAAGTAGTGCCAAGCGTGCGCCTGTGTCATAAGTAAAGGGCCGGCTGGCTTGACCGTTAAAGGGTGCTGTAACCCCCGAAAGTACACTCCAGTCCAAACCAAAAAAAAATTATTTTCTGTGTTTGTGAATTGTGTGCGCAGTAGCCGCACGTGCATCAACAAAGTAGTGCCAAGCGTGCGCCTGTGTCATAAGTAAAGGGCCGGCTGGCTTGACCGTTAAGGGTGCTGTAACCCCCGAAAGTACACTCCAGTCCAAACCTAAAAAAAAATTATTTTCTGTGTTTGTGAATTGTGTGCGCAGTAGCCGCACGTGCATCAACAAAGTAGTGCCAAGAGTGCCCCTGTGTCATAAGTAAAGGGCCGGCTGGCTTGACCGTTAAAGGGTGCTGTAACCCCCGAAAGTACACTCCAGTCCAAACCAAAAAAAAATTATTTTCTGTGTTTGTGAATTGTGTGCGCAGTAGCCGCACGTGCATCAACAAAGTAGTGCCAAGCGTGCGCCTGTGTCATAAGTAAAGGGCCGGCTGGCTTGACCGTTAAAGGGTGCTGTAACCCCTGAAAGTACACTCCAGTCCAAACCAAAAAAAAATTATTTTCTGTGTTTGTGAATTGTGTGCGCAGTAGCCGCACGTGCATCAACAAAGTAGTGTCAAGCGTTCGCCTGTGTCATAAGTAAAGGGCCGGCTGGCTTGACCGTTAAGGGTGCTGTAACCCCCGAAAGTACACTCCAGTCCAAACCAAAAAAAAAATTATTTTCTGTGTTTGTGAATTGTGTGCGCAGTAGCCGCACGTGCATCAACAAAGTAGTGCCAAGCGTGCGCCTGTGTCATAAGTAAAGGGCCGGCTGGCTTGACCGTTAAGGGTGCTGTAACCCCCGAAAGTACACTCCAGTCCAAACCAAAAAAAAAATTATTTTCTGTGTTTGTGAATTGTGTGCGCAGTAGCCGCACGTGCATCAACAAAGTAGTGCCAAGCGTGCGCCTGTGTCATAAGTAAAGGGCCGGCTGGCTTGACCGTTAAGGGTGCTGTAACCCCCGAAAGTACACTCCAGTCCAAACCTAAAAAAAAATTATTTTCTGTGTTTGTGAATTGTGTGCGCAGTAGCCGCACGTGCATCAACAAAGTAGTGCCAAGCGTGCGCCTGTGTCATAAGTAAAGGGCCGGCTGGCTTGACCGTTAAAGGGTGCTGTAACCCCCGAAAGTACACTCCAGTCCAAACCAAAAAAAAATTATTTTCTGTGTTTGTGAATTGTGTGCGCAGTAGCCGCACGTGCATCAACAAAGTAGTGCCAAGCGTGCGCCTGTGTCATAAGTAAAGGGCCGGCTGGCTTGACCGTTAAGGGTGCTGTAACCCCCGAAAGTACACTCCAGTCCAAACCTAAAAAAAAATTATTTTCTGTGTTTGTGAATTGTGTGCGCAGTAGCCGCACGTGCATCAACAAAGTAGTGCCAAGAGTGCGCCTGTGTCATAAGTAAAGGGCCGGCTGGCTTGACCGTTAAAGGGTGCTGTAACCCCCGAAAGTACACTCCAGTCCAAACCAAAAAAAAATTATTTTCTGTGTTTGTGAATTGTGTGCGCAGTAGCCGCACGTGCATCAACAAAGTAGTGCCAAGCGTGCGCCTGTGTCATAAGTAAAGGGCCGGCTGGCTTGACCGTTAAAGGGTGCTGTAACCCCCAAAGTACACTCCAGTCCAAACCAAAAAAAAATTATTTTCTGTGTTTGTGAATTGTGTGCGCAGTAGCCGCACGTGCATCAACAAAGTAGTGCCAAGCGTGCGCCTGTGTCATAAGTAAAGGGCCGGCTGGCTTGACCGTTAAAGGGTGCTGTAACCCCTGAAAGTACACTCCAGTCCAAACCAAAAAAAAATTATTTTCTGTGTTTGTGAATTGTGTGCGCAGTAGCCGCACGTGCATCAACAAAGTAGTGTCAAGCGTTCGCCTGTGTCATAAGTAAAGGGCCGGCTGGCTTGACCGTTAAGGGTGCTGTAACCCCCGAAAGTACACTCCAGTCCAAACCAAAAAAAAAATTATTTTCTGTGTTTGTGAATTGTGTGCGCAGTAGCCGCACGTGCATCAACAAAGTAGTGCCAAGCGTGCGCCTGTGTCATAAGTAAAGGGCCGGCTGGCTTGACCGTTAAGGGTGCTGTAACCCCCGAAAGTACACTCCAGTCCAAACCAAAAAAAAAATTATTTTCTGTGTTTGTGAATTGTGTGCGCAGTAGCCGCACGTGCATCAACAAAGTAGTGCCAAGCGTGCGCCTGTGTCATAAGTAAAGGGCCGGCTGGCTTGACCGTTAAGGGTGCTGTAACCCCCGAAAGTACACTCCAGTCCAAACCTAAAAAAAAATTATTTTCTGTGTTTGTGAATTGTGTGCGCAGTAGCCGCACGTGCATCAACAAAGTAGTGCCAAGCGTGCGCCTGTGTCATAAGTAAAGGGCCGGCTGGCTTGACCGTTAAAGGGTGCTGTAACCCCCGAAAGTACACTCCAGTCCAAACCAAAAAAAAATTATTTTCTGTGTTTGTGAATTGTGTGCGCAGTAGCCGCACGTGCATCAACAAAGTAGTGCCAAGCGTGCGCCTGTGTCATAAGTAAAGGGCCGGCTGGCTTGACCGTTAAGGGTGCTGTAACCCCCGAAAGTACACTCCAGTCCAAACCTAAAAAAAAATTATTTTCTGTGTTTGTGAATTGTGTGCGCAGTAGCCGCACGTGCATCAACAAAGTAGTGCCAAGCGTGCGCCTGTGTCATAAGTAAAGGGCCGGCTGGCTTGACCGTTAAGGGTGCTGTAACCCCCGAAAGTACACTCCAGTCCAAACCTAAAAAAAAATTATTTTCTGTGTTTGTGAATTGTGTGCGCAGTAGCCGCACGTGCATCAACAAAGTAGTGCCAAGCGTGCGCCTGTGTCATAAGTAAAGGGCCGGCTGGCTTGACCGTTAAAGGGTGCTGTAACCCACAAAGTACACTCCAGTCCGAACCAAAAAAAAATTTATTTTCTGTGTTTAGCCGCACGTATATATCAAATCGATATAACATAAATGGAGGACCAAACTTTCTCCGATAAAAATAAAATAGAGAAAGATCAAGAACCACTTCCTCCTAGTGCTGAAGCTGCTGCCACTAGTCATGACATAGACGATAACATGCCATCAACGTCGTCTGCCAAGGCCGATGCCCAATGTCATAGTAGAGGGCACATACAATCCCAAATGGCAAAGTTCAGGAAAATGACCTTGAAAAAGACATTTAAATCAGCTGAAGAGAAACGTAAACTTGCCAATATGCCATTTACGACACGGAGTGGCAAGGAACGGCTAAGGTCGATCCCTAGTATGTTCATGACTAGTGGTTCAGCTTCACATGACGATGGAAGCACTCCTCCCACTAAAAAAATCAAAAGAGTTAAGCTGGCAAAAGCACAGCGAAGAACTGTGCTTTCTAAGAAGATATCACAAATCCCCAAAGAGAGTCCAAGTGTGGTGGTGGTTGCGATGCCTGACCTTCCCAGCACTGGACGGGAAGAGGTGGCTCTTTCCACCATTTGCACGCCCCCTGCAAGTGCTGAAAGGAGCACCCACAGTCCACTTGCTGATATGCAAATTGAAGATGTCACTGTTGAAGTACAACAGGATGAGGATACTGGTGTAGCTGGCGCTGAGGAGGAAGTTGGCGAGGAGGATTCTGATGGTGATGTGGTTTGTTTAAATCAGGCTCCGGGGGAGACAGTTGTTGTCCGTGGGATGAAAAAGCCCATCACGGTCATGCCTGGGCAGAAGACCAAACATTCCACCTCTTTGGTCTGGCAATATTTCTATCCAAATCCGGACAACAACTGTCTTGCCATATGTACCATATGTAAAGGTGAAATAAGTAGGGGTAGGGACGTCAACCACCTAGGAACATCCTCCCTTATACGGCACCTGCAGCGCGTTCATAAAAAGTTACTGTCAAGTTCAGAAACTTTGGCTCAGACCGTAAGCAGTCCAGGGACACCTAAATCCCGTTGTCCTGTTGTATCCAAGCGCCTGCAAACCACACCGTCAACTCCCTCCTCGTCAATTTCCTCCTTAGTCAGGATCGGAAGTAGTCCTGCAGGCCATATCACTGGCATGACTGACTCTCCTATCCGGGATTCCTCCGGAGGATCCTGCATTGCTACGCCTACTGCTGCCGCTGCTGCTGTTGCTGCTGCTGCTGGGAGTCGTTCATCATCCCAGAGAGGAAGTAGGAACACCACTACTTTTACTAAACAATTGACCCTCCAACAGTCCTTAGCGAGGAGGATGAAGTACGACAGCAGTCATCCTGAAGCAAAACGTATAACTGAGGCCTTGACTGCTATGTTGGTGTTAGACGTGCGTCCGGTATCCGCCATTAGTGCAGTGGGATTTAGACAATTGATGGAGGTAGTGTGTCCCCGGTTCCAAATCCCGTCTAGATTCCACTTCACTAGGCAGGCGATACCGAGACTGTACAGAAACGTCAGAAAAAGTGTCCTCAGTGTCCTGAAAAATGCCGTTGTACACAATGTCCACTTAACCACGGACATGTGGACAAGTGGAACAGGGCAGACTAAGGACTATATGACTGTGACAGCCCACTGGGTAGATGTATCACCTTACGCAGCAACAGCAGCAGCGTCACCAGTAGCAGCATCTCAGAAACGCCAGCTCGTTACAAGGCAGGCTACGCTGTGTATCACCGGTTTCAGTAAGAGGCACACCGCCGACAACCTCTTAGAGAAACTGAGGGAAATCATCGCCCAGTGGCTTACCCCACTTAGACTCTCCTGGGGATTTGTGATATCTGACAACGCCACCAATATTGTGCGGGCATTACATCTGGGCAAATTCCAGCACGTCCCATGTTTTGCTCACACAATAAACTTGGTGGTGCAGAATTTTCTGAAAAGCGACAGGGGCGTGCAGGAGACGCTTTGGGTGGCCCGAAAAATTTCTGGCCACTTTCGCCATTCAGCGACTGCGTGCCGAAGACTGGAGCGCCAGCAAACACTCTTGAACCTGCCCCGCCATCACCTGAAGCAAGAGGTTGTGACGCGGTGGAACTCAACCCTCTATATGCTTCAGAGGATGGAGGAGCAGCAAAAGGCCATACAAGCCTATACATCCACCTATGACATAGGCAAAGGAGGGGGTATGCACCTGACTCAAGCGCAGTGGAGAATGATTTCCGTGTTGTGCAAGGTTCTTCAGCCCTTCGAACTTGCCACACGTGAAGTCAGTTCAGACACTGCCAGCTTGAGTCAGGTCATTCCCCTCATCAGGCTTTTGCAGAAGCAGCTGGAGAAAGTGAAGGAGGAGCTAAGACGGAGCGATTCCGCTCGGCATGTGGGACTTGTGGATGAAGCCCTTCATTCGCTTTGCCAGGATTCCAGGGTGGTCAATCTGTTGAAATCAGACCACTACATTTTGGCCACCGTGCTCGATCCTAGGTTTAAAGCCTATGTGGTGTCTCTCTTTCCGGCCGACACAAGCCTGCAGAGGTGCAAAGACCTGCTGGTGAACACACTGTCAGCTGAAGCGGAACGTGACACGTCAACGGCTCCTTCTTCATTTTCTCCCGCAACTGGGGCTGCCAGGAAAAAACGTAGGTATCCTAAGCAACCCGCTGGCGGTGATGCAGGGCAGGCAGGACCAAGTTTGGACATCTGGTCCGGACTGAAGGACCTGGCAACAATTTCTGACATGTCTACTGTCACTGCATATGATACTGTCACCATTGACAGAATGGTGGAGGATTACATCGGTGACAGCATCCAAGTAGGCATGTCAGACAGTCCATACCTGTACTGGCAGGAAAAAGAGGCAATTTGGAGGCCCCTGTACAAACTGGCTCTATTTTACCTGAGTTGCCCCCCCTCCAGTGTGTACTCCGAAAGAGTGTTTAGTGCAGCCGGGAACCTTGTCAGCGAAAGGCGTAGGAGGTTGCTTCCACAGAATGTGGAGAAGATGATGTTCATCAAAATGAATTATCAGCTCTTCCAGGGAGACCAGCCTCCAGAAGGTACAGAGGGACCTGTGGTGGTGGATTCAAGTGGGGACGAGTTAATACTTTGTGAGGATGAGGATGTACACACTGAAGAGGGTGAGGAATCGGTGGATGAGGAGGATGAGGATGACATCTTGCCTCCGTAGAGCCAGTTTGTGCAGGGACACATTAATTGCCAGCTTGTTTTGTGGGGGCCCAAACGAACCAATCATTTCAGCCACAGTTGTGTGGCAGACCCTGGCGCTGAAATGATTGATTTGTTAAAGTGTGCATGTCCTGTTTATACAACATAAGGGTGGGTGGGAGGGCCCAAGGACAATTCCATCTTGCACCTCTTTTTTTCTTTGCATTATGTACAGTTTGGGGCCTAGTTTTTCTAACTGCCATCCTGCCTGCCACTGCAGTGTCACTCCTAGATGGGTCACGTGTTTGTGCCGCCCACTCGTGTCGCTTAGCATAGTCATCCAGCTACCTCGGTGCAACCTTTTGGACATAAAAACACTATTGTGAGGTGTGAGGTGTTCAGAATAGACTGGAAATGAGTGGAAATTAAGGTTATTGAGGTTAATAATAGCATAGGAGCAGAAAAACCTACAAATTCTGTGATTTTAGCTGTTTTTATGCTTTTTTTCAAAAAAATACAGATCCAAAACACAAAACCCAGAACCCAAAACACGGAAGGGTGGTTTTGGCAAAACCAATCCAGATCCAAAACACGAAGAAAGATCCAGATCCAAAACCAAAACACAAAACACGAAAAGTGGCCGGTGCACACCCCTAGTTTTAACACACGTATCATCATTTAAAAAAGAAATCCTGTGTTACATAAACATGAAATACATTTGGGTGGGGTTTTTTTTTTACTATTGTGCTACAACCTTTAAATTATGACTGCACACTAGGGGTAGGCACCGGCCACTTTTCGTGTTTTGTGTTTTGGTTTTGGATCTGGATCTTTCTTCGTGTTTTGGATCTGGATTGGTTTTGCCAAAACCACCCTTCCGTGTTTTGGGTTCTATGCTATTATTAACCTCAATAACCTTAATTTCCACTCATTTCCAGTCTATTCTGAACACCTCACACCTCACAATAGTGTTTTTATATCCAAAAGGTTGCACCGAGGTACCTGGATGACTATGCTAAGAGATACGAGTGGGCGGCACAAACACGCGGTCCATCTAGGAGTGACACTGCAGTGGCAGACAGGATGGCAGTTTGAAAAACTAGGCCCCAAACAGTACATAATTCAAAGAAAAAAAAGAGGTGCTAGATGGAATTGTCCTTGGGCCCTCCCACCCACCCTTATGTTGTATAAACAGGACATGCACACTTTAACAAACCAAACATTTCAGTGCCAGGGTCTGCCACACGACTGTGGCTGAAATGATTGGTTCGTTTGGGCCCCCACAAAACAAGCTGGCAATTAATCTGTCCCTGCACAAACTGGCTCTACGGAGGCAAGATGTCGTCCTCATCCTCCTCATCCACCGATTCCTCACCCTCTTCAGTGTTGTGTACATCCTCATCCTCACAGAGTATTAATTCGTCCCCGCTGGAATCCACAACCACAGGTCCCTCTGTACTTTCTGGAGGCTGGTCTCCCTGGAAGATTTGATAATTCATTTTATGAACATCATCTTCTCCACATTTTGTGGAAGCAACCTCCTACGCCTTTCGCTGACAAGGTTCCCGGCTGCACTAAACACTCTTTCGGAGTACACACTGGAGGGGGGGCAACTCAGGTAAAATAGAGCCAGTTTGTACAGGGACCTCCAAATTGCTTCTTTTTCCTGCCAGTACAGGTACGGACTGTCTGACATGCCTACTTGGATGCTGTCACCGATGTAATCCTTTAACAGACAGATGCACGCTTGTCGCTGCTGCTTTGAGGATGCAAGTGCGGCTACAGCCCACACAATTCACAAAGACAGAAAAAAAAAGAAGAATTTTTTTATTGTTTGTGGAGCGAACTTTGAGTGTTACACCACCCTTTAACAGACAGATGCACGCTTGTCGCTGCTGCTTTAAGGATGCAGGTGCGGCTACAGCCCACACATTTCACAACGACAGAAAAAAAAAGAAGAATATTTTTATTGTTTGTGGAGCACACTTTGAGGGTGTCACCACCCTTTAACAGACAGACGCACGCTTGTCGCTGCTGCTTTGAGGATGCAAGTGCGGCTACAGCCCACACAATTCACAAAGACAGAAAAAAAAAGAAGAATTTTTTTATTGTTTGTGTAGCGCACTTTGAGGGTTACACCACCCTTTAACAGACAGACGCACGCTTGTCGCTGCTGCTTTAAGGAAGCAGGTGCGGCTACAGCCCACACATTTCACAAGGACAGAAAAAAAAGAAGAATATTTTTATTGTTTGAGGAGCGCACTTTGAGGGTTACACCACCCTTTAACAGACAGACGCACGCTTGTCGCTGCTGCTTTAAGGATGCAGGTGTGGCTACAGCCCACACATTTCACAAAGACAGAAGAAAAAGAAGAATATTTTTATTGTTTGTGGAGCGCACTTTGAGGGTTACACCACCCTTTAACAGACAGACGCACGCTTGTCGCTGCTGCTTTGAGGACAGTATCATATGCAGTGACAGTAGACTTGTCAGAAATTGTTGGCACATCCTTCAGTCCAGACCAGATGTACAAACCGGCCCTTGACTTATGACACAGGCGCACGCTTGGCGCTGCTACTGTGTTGATGCACGTGCGGCTACATCGCACACAAGTCACAAACACATGAAAAAAATAGTTTTTTATTTTTTGGAGCACTTTGAGGGTTACACCACCCTCTAACAGACAGACACACGCTTGTCGCTGCTGCTTTGAGGATGCAAGTGCGGCTACAGCCCACACAATTCACAAAGACAGAAAAAAAAAGATTTTTTTTATTGTTTGTGGAGCGCACTTTGAGGGTTACACCACCCTTTAACAGACAGACGCACGCTTGTCGCTGCTGCTTTGAGGATGCAGGTGGAATCTAGACGGGATTTGGAACTGGGGACACACTACCTCAATCAATTGTCTAAATCCCACTGCACTAATGGCGGATACCGGACGCACGTCTAACACCAACATAGCAGTCAAGGCATCAGTTATACGTTTTGCTTCAGGATGACTGCTATCGTACTTCATCCTCATCGCTAGGGACTGTTGGAGGGTCAATTGTTTAGTAAAAGTAGTGGTGTTCCTACTTCCTCTCTGGGATGATGAAACAACTCCCAGCAGCAGCAACAGCACTAGGAGGAAGTGGTTCTTGATCTTTCCCTATTTTATTTTTATCGGAGAAAGTTTGGTCCTCCATTTATGTTATATTGATATATACGTGCGGCTAAGGAGCACACAAACACAGAAAATATTTTTTTTATTTTTGCTGGAGAGTAGTGCACTTTGTGGGTTACACCACCCTTTAAGAAATGAGCCAGCCGGCTCTTTACTTATGGGATACAAGCGCACGCTTGGCGCTGCTCCATTGTTGATGCACGTGCAGCCACAGTGCACACAATTCACAAACACAGAAAATATTTTTTTATTTGGTTTGGAGGGTACTTTGGGGGTTACAGCACCCTTTAACGGTCAAGCCAGCCGGCCCTTTACTTATGACACAGGCGCACGCTTGGCACTACTTTGTTGATGCACGTGCGGCTACTGCGCACACAATTCACAAACACAGAAAATATTTTTTTATTTGGATTGGAGTGTACTTTGGGGGTTACAGCACCCTTTAACGGTCAAGCCAGCCGACCCTTTACTTATGACACAGACGCACGCTTGGCACTACTTTGTTGATGCACGTGCGGCTACTGCGCACACAATTCACAAACACAGAAAATATTTTTTTATTTGGTTTGGAGTGTACTTTGGGGGTTACAGCACCCTTTAACGGTCAAGCCAGCCTGCCCTTTACTTATGACACAGGCGCACGCTTGGCACTACTTTGTTGATGCACGTGCGGCTACTGCGCACACAATTCACAAACACAGAAAATATTTTTTTATTTGGTTTGGACTGGAGTGTACTTTGGGGGTTACAGCACCCTTTAACGGTCAAGCCAGCCGGCCCTTTACTTATGACACAGGCGCACGCTTGGCACTACTTTGTTGATGCACGTGCGGCTACTGCGCACACAATTCACAAACACAGAAAATATTTTTTTATTTGGTTTGGAGTGTACTTTGGGGGTTACAGCACCCTTTAACAGTCAAGCCAGCCGGCCCTTTACTTATGACACAGGCGCACGCTTGGCACTACTTTGTTGATGCACGTGCGGCTACTGCGCACACAATTCACAAACACAGAAAATATTTTTTTATTTGGTTTGGACTGGTGTGTACTTTGGGGGTTACAGCACCCTTTAACGGTCAAGCAAGCTGGCCCTTTACTTATGACACAGGCGCACGCTTGGCACTACTTTGTTGATGCACGTGCGGCTACTGCGCACACAATTCACAAACACAGAAAATATTATTTTTTTAGCACTTGGGGGGAGCACCCCTGATGGACAGAGCACCCCCTGGACAACACTACAGCACCCCTTTAGGACTGGGACACTGCACAGGACTTTGGAGTGGACACAGCCCCTATGGACAACTGACTGCACAACACAGTCCAGCCAGCCCCTATGGACTTTGAAGTAGTGGACACAGCCTCTATTAACAACAGCAGCACAGCACAACACAGCCAGCCCCTATGGACTTTGAAGTAGTGGTCACAGCCCCTATGGACAACAGCAGCACAGCGCAGCACAGCACAGCACAACACTACTCTGCACTACAGTACATTACACTACACAGCCCAGCCAGCCCTAACTCCCACCCTCCCTCTTCACTGTCCACAGCCGAGTGAGAAAATGGCGCCGACACGGGTACCTTATATAGGATCCAAAACCCGCGAGACCCGGAAGGCGGGATGATGACGTTTTGCCTCGATTTCAGATCCGAGTCAGGCGGGAAAAGTCGAGCCTGACTCGGATCGGCCTCGGATCGGGGGGGCTCGGGGGGGTTCGGATTTCAGAAATCCGAACCCGCTCACCCCTACTGCACTCTAATTATTTGCCAGCCTTAACATTAAGGGCCTGATTCAGAGCCGCTCGTAAGCGGCTGCTCGTTCGCTCTGAGCGATGTTCGCACAACTGCGCATGCGTATTGGTTGTAATGCGCATGTGCAAGCCAGTCATTGCGGTCGGAAATCGAGCACTCGCAAAACAGCGAGGGGCTGCTAATTTGATTAACAGAATGTACCGTTTGTGGGTGGTATCAGGGGAAGGTGCTTGAAAACGGGGGAGTGGAGATCCGAATGCAGGCGTGCCTAACGGTAAAAAGGGCGTTTAATGGGAGTGCATAATTAGTAAAGGAGCGTCATTGACCACGTCACTTTGTTGTCTTTTAGCCTGAACTGCTCGCAGTGATAGCGGTAGGATAAACCTACCACAAGCACTGCGAGCAGTTCAGATGCCTTTCGATGTACCCGATTAATCAAATAAATACCGGAGATGACGTGTGATGCGAAAGGGGCGTCATTACAAATTTGCGAGCGCATTTTTCGTTCACTCGCTCAGACATAGAGGCGTCAACAAACCGCAATGAGCGAGCGCCCCTTTTTTGGAACGACCGTCCGCAAATAGCGTCCGGCTCTGAATCAGGCCCTAAGTTTCATCTGTAACAAATGCACAAATTTAAAGAAAAATAAAAAAAGGATATGAAAATCATTAACTCTCAAACCATTTTAAAGAATGCCTCTCCTGCCTAGTTAAAGGGATTAGGAGAATAATTGGGATTAAACAAGCGAGACAGCATTGGAGAAAAAAGGGGATGGATAATGAGTTGGCCAAAATAGATATGAAAGCAATTTATCATTTAACAACCCTGTCACCATGGGTCCTTAATAATTATTTTGAAAATAAATGTTTTTTATTAATTTTAGCAATTTTAAAATTTTATATATTTTTATTAGAATCGATATGTATCTTTATAATTTTATAGTCTGTATACGTTGAAATTGTGCCTTTTATATATATTTATTTAAAGGTTTATATATTGGTCGTATTGGATATTTTTATAGTAAATTATGTCAATTGGCATTTTAAATTGTATAGTTATTGTGATTACATTTCAAGTTTTTATGTGAAATATGTGCACATTGCATTCTTGAGCACCAAGCACTTTAAAACATTATATGCTTTCCTATACTTGGTATATTGGGAAGCACCTTAATAGAGGTTGATTGTAAATATATACATCCTTTTTAGTAAATCATTCCCCATAGTAGTAAGTCTGCGTTCCAACAGGTGGAACACAAATTTCCGGGTTAGAGTCCAGATATATAGAAGGAGGAAAGATCGCTACTACATGGGGGAAGTTTGCGTTCCAGCATACGGAGCTCAGACCCCCAGGAAATATCCCGTCTCATCCGTGATAGGACAGCTATATGAGGCTGCCTATCCAGGAAGCGGCTAGTAAACCGGATGTGATGGAGCTGTCATCCGTAGATAGTGTTCCCGGAGTGACTAGGGCTGACCGCATGGTCAGTATAAGCGTATCTAAATAGAGTAGTAGGTTTACCCATAAGGCTATGGGTGCTTTCCAAATTAGAACGTCAATACTGGAAATTACTGTAAACCTCGCTTTTTTTTGTTAAGTTCAGATACCCATAAAAGGTAATTATTACTCTTATATTTGAATGGAATGTACTCATAATAGCAGTTATATTTAGAGAAAGTGTTTAACGTTGTTTGGGACTATTACCTCCACTTCCAGATTATGAACCAATGACAGGAAGGGAGGGGGGATATTAGATTTTGCATCCACCATAAAAATTACACCTTGAGAAGGACTCCAAGAGTTGAAACGTGTTGGTGGAAGGTGGGAGCTGACTAAGGGCCTGATTCAGAGCTGAACGCTCTGACCAGAGTGCTTGCTCTGAATCAGGGCCCTCCTACCTGTTTTAGGAGCATCCTCATGGACGCACGCATAGCTGTGGGTTACCACCCCTCAGCTTATGTGAGCGTCCATGATGATGGTCGCGATGGTCAAGACCATCGCGACCATCGGCCTTGCAACGGAGACCCTGCGGTAGGGTCTCGCTGCCGCAAGCCCTGGAGTGATTTTGGCTCTATCAGAGCCAAAATCACTCCCACTGACATCACTAGTGATGTCAGTGGGGCCGGCTTGAGACGGTAGGCGTTCCCATGGGAACGCCTCCGTCTGGCAGGCACGCCCCTGGCACGCCCACCAAAGGAGGCGTGCTGTCAATCAACATCGACAGCACGCCCCCTTTGGTGCGAGACCCGGAGCGATGGAGAGCCCGTCGCTATCCGGTTCTCGCGCATGCGCACGACGGAGCTCCCTCCATCGTGCGCATGCGCAGTGGGGGACATCGACCCGCTTGCGAGCGTACTGCCACTCACGAGCAGGTCTGAATGACCCCCTAAGTCCAGGGAATATCATCTAAGGAATCATATGCGCTGGTGTGCGCTGCTACAAGTTTTAAATCCGGAGTAAAATCTGTTTTAACATACACATGCTGGTGTACTGATTACATCTTTGTCTTTGATTTTATTTTCTACCCTATGTGTTAATTGTGTCGATGGATGAGAGAAATTGCTGGAAAAGTTACATAGAATGACTATGACTGATGAAGGTTCCTCTGTTGATATTTGACAGACAAAAGAATACAGATGTGCCCAGCTAGTTTTGTTGTTCATGCCACGCCATTCAGGGCTCTGTCGTGCCATGGAACATTACGTGATGGCTGAACTTGTGGCATACAGTGGTATTCTTCAACGAAGGATACGCTATGGTGCTTAACCGCTGGGTGGCGAGTGCTCCACTGTTGTAATTTGTACTGAATACCACACTGTTAAATTGGATGGATATCACATTCACGCACTGTACAGTATTTCCATGTTCGCACAACCAATATTTTTAATATCACATACATACAGTAAGCTCTTAGAACGGGACGCAAATCATTACACATATTGCACATAACTGTATAGTAGTGTAGTTGCCCGAGTTGTTATCACGGGAAAAATGATACTGTAGATTAATGAGATGCACGCACAGCTTTCAATGAGATGGGGTGAATTATTCTCTAATGGTGGGGTACTGTGTATATACAGTATGTACTAGTACTGTATAATACCTGGAAAGGAAGATACTTTTTTTAATTATTAAAAACAGCAGATGGTGAGTGGAGTGCACAAGGATGAGACTGCTACAGTATGTGTTTTTCTTCATATTCAGTACTGTAGCTGGCTTGTGGGCTAGTGGTTAGGTGATCGCTTTGCAACAATGATTGGCCTGGGTTTGAGCCGTGCAAAAAGTATAATTTCGGCGCTGTCAGCTCTGGACACTATAGTGAAACTACTGTAGTAGTGGGCTGTTTAAAAGTAAGGCATTACAAACTGTGTGTTTAAAAAGTGCAAACTTGTGTCAATGTCTGCGCTGTGGTGGCTGTCAGCTCTGAGGGGTAACAATGGGATCTCTGGCACATGCCCAGTGGAGGGGGTTACAATGGGATCTGTGGTCCATGCCCAGTAGAGCCAAGCCATATGCCATCTAGCGCTATGCCATGGCGTATGGAAGATCATTGCACTGCGCATGCCCAGTTGTCTGTATTACTGTGTGGTTGAATTTTCACACTTGCGCCACTCTCTGCGCTGTCCCAGACTTGGACACTATAGTAATTTAATGACTTCAGAAACTGCTAGTGGGCTCTCTTTGAGAGAGAGAGGTCTCTGTATTACAATCTGACTGTGGGCCTGATTCAGAGCTGGACGCTCGTCCAGAAAATAGGGGTGGCTATTCAAATCAACCGTTCGGTCTTTGCGGTCTGTTCACGCCTCTAGGTCTGAACGAGCGAATAAAACTTGCGGTCGTTTTTTGAAAAAATACGCCCCCTGGCCGCTCGCATCCTACGTCATGTCCGCTATTTATTAGATTAATCGAGTACATCGACCAGGGTATGAACTGCTCGTTATTCTCGGGGTTGGTTTTTCCTACCACAATTTTGCGAGCAGTTCTGACTATAAAATAACCCAGTGACGTGGTCAATGACGCTGCTGTTTTAATTATGCACACCCATAAAACGCCCGTTTTGACCTTTAAGCATGCCTGCGTTCGCAACTCCACTCCCCGTTTTCAAGCACCTTCCCCCGTTACCACCCACATACGCCTCATTCTATCACTCAAATTTTCAGGCATTCGCTATTTTGCGAGCACATGAATTTCGACCGCACTGACTGGTTCGCGCATGCGTATAACGATCCGTACGCATGCGCAGTTGGGCAAACATCGCTCGGAGCGAACGAGCAGCCGCTTACGAGCGGCTCTGAATCAGGCCCAGTGTGTTTACAGCGCAAACTTGTGTCAATGTCGATGCCGTCCCAGACTTGTACACTATAGTGATTTCATGACTTCAGTAACTGGTAGTGGGATCTGTTTGAGAGAGTGGTCTCTGTATTACAAACTGATTCTGCATTTAAAAGTGCAAACTTGTGTCAATGTCGATGCTGTCCCAGACTTGTACACTATAGTGATTTCATGACCTCAGTAATTGGTAGTGGGCTCTGTTTGAGAGAGTAGTCTCTGTATTACAAACTGTGCATTTAAAAGTGCAAACTTGCATCAATGTCTGAGCTGTGGCGGCTGCAATGGGATCTCATGTAGCGCTATGCCATAGCGAATGGAAGATCACTGCACTGTGCATGCCCAGTTGTCTGTTTTACATACTGACTGTGCGGCTGAATTTGCACATTTGCGCCACTCTCTGCACTGTCCCAGACTAGAACACTATAGTGATTTCTTATGACTTCAGTAACTGGTAGTGGGTTCTGTTTGAGAGAGAGCTCTCTGT
Source organism: Taudactylus pleione (assembly GCA_031769625.1). NCBI lineage: Eukaryota > Metazoa > Chordata > Amphibia > Anura > Myobatrachidae > Taudactylus > Taudactylus pleione. The sequence continues at coordinate 7,938,977 of JAUIMM010000016.1, read as the reverse complement.
ATTACAAACTGACTGTACGTTTAAAGCACAAACTTGTGTCAATGTCTGCATGGTTGATGCTGTGGTGGCTACCAACCAGCTCCAAGGGGTTACAAATGGGATCTCTGGTGCATGCCAAGTGGAAGGGTTGCAAAGGGATTTCTGGCACATGCCCAGTGGAGCCGCTCTGTAGCTGTGGTGTAAGGAGGCTCTTATAGTAGTAATGCGCATGACCAGTGTGTCGAGAGTCACACACAATGGAGCCACTTCATACACCAGTTGAGCTACAAGGAGGCTCACAGTACACGTACTGTAATTCGCAGTCGTCACATCACATACATGACAGATGCAGTTCTTGCTAGGACAGGCTTGTGGGCAATGGGTTAGGTGAATTACCTTGCTTACACTTCATGTCAGCCTGTTCGAGACCTTGATAATTTTTTTAGTTTTATTTTTTAAATCTTCACTATAGTAGTTCAGTATTGTTATACAACCCTTACTAAACTCAATACATTATATATGTAGATGTGCCCAGCTACTGTAGTTTGTTGCTCCATACTCCATGTACAATAGCGCATTCGTAGTCACGCGCTACACTGTGGCGTATTGAGTTTCATAGCACTGCACATGCCCAGTTGTCTGTATTACTGTACATACTGTATTGCCTGTGCGGTTGAAGTTGCACACTTGCGGTAATGTAAGTACAGTATTGCCGGCACTGTCCCGGACTTAGACATTGTATTGATTCCATGACTTTAGGAACTACTGTAGTATAGGGTTGAGGCGTGTGGGCTAGGGTGCTAATGCTTAGCCTCACTGCTTCTACCATCTTCTTGTCCCGCGGGTTCGAGACCTTTAATATATATATATATAATATATATATATATATTTATAGAAGCATGAAGGTGCAGCACTCCCCTCTCAATAAATCAAGCAGAGACCAAAGGATCAATAGAACGTTACAGTACTTTTAGTACTATCTTCAACCATATACAGATACAAACAAATGGCTCACCTTAAATACACCCCTCTGCCCAATGTGCTAAACACAAGCCAGTCAGATCACATGACAAGACTGACAGCGCCTCCTGATGACATCAGCAACTAAGCTGTCATCACTACAGGACCACATCACCATAGAAACACATAAACACAAACAGAGCCAGGACATATAATGCAATAGCACTGTGCCTGGTTGCCTAGCAACCACAATTACCACAATAATGTACATGAAATGATTGTCAAACGAGCAGAATGGATATACAGCATTACAGATACCAACAATGTTACATATGTGGATATCAAAACACATTCACAATGATCACAATAATAGTAATTTTATATAAAAAAGTAATTATATATAAAAATGTCTATCACATGCCCATGCTATACCCAGGTTACATAATAGCCTCAATAATACACGGATATAATAAGGGAATATTACAGGCATGCAATGCTATACAAAAAGACCTATGCATGTCAACACACATTGCAGCAATGACTAACATTCACATACATAGAGATAGTTATGTTATTAAATTCCAGTAATTAGTTATTAGAAACATGATAATGTGAGAGCCTCATTTAAACCACGCGGTGCAACTACATCCAATCGATGAATCCATCTCGCCTCACACTGTAATAGCAAACGGTTTCTATCACCCCCTCTTTTTGGCTGTGGGACATGATCTATCATCCTGTAGCGGAGGCATGCCAAATTATGATTGAATGCCAGAAAATGCCGGGCCACCAGCTGATCACTAGAGCCCACATGACAATGCTGTCCAAATACTTGAACGATGCATTGCCATGCGTTCTTTAAATTTATGCTGGGTTTTACCCACGTACGAAAGTCCGCATGGACAGATAATCTGGTACACGACAAATGTGCTATTGCATGTTAAATGGTGAAGAATAGAAAACTGTTTACCCGAATGCGGATGAGCAATGCTATCCCCAGGGATTAAGTATCTACATGTCACACATGAACATCTGTGACATCCGTTCTTTCTTACTGCCAAAAAATGTTTTTTAAGAGGAGTATTCATGCGATTAGAAATATCGGCCTTCATCAATATATCCCGTAAATTTCTCCCTCTGGAATAACAAGACATAATGTCAGTATTGGCCAAACCCAAGGACTTATCATATTTTACAATGGGCCAATGCTTTTTAGATGCCCGATTAATATTAGGGGATAAGACATTAAATGTATTAACCCACGGGAGTATTTCTCTTCTGTCACTAGATTCAGATTTAGTTAGCAAAGTTTTTCTTTCAACCTGCATAATCCTATTCTTAGTATCAAGTAAGCATTTGATGTCATAGCCACGTGCAATGAATTTCTGTATAAGTACATCGATCTGCCGGACAGCAGTATCAGTGTCATCATTAATACGCCATACCCTTAACATCTGGGAGTACGGAAGCCCCAATTTAAGACTTCTAGGATGACAACTATTCCTATGTAACAGAGTGTTTCGATCAGTCTTTTTAATAAAGACCGAGGTGGTCAATGCTGAACCTTTTTTGGTGATAAGAACATCCAGGAAATCAATGGAGTGTTGATCCATTCTAACTGTAAATTTCACAGGGCTTGGCAAGCTATTATGAGCGTCAAATAATTATCTTAGTGCTTTATCACTGCCCTGCCAGATCATAAACACATCGTCTATGAACCTAGTATAGAACAGGATTTTACCAGCCACAATATCATCTGAAAAAAATATCTCCTGCTCGACACCAAACATATAATTGTTTGCATACGCGGGTGCCACTGCTGAGCCCATGGCACAACCCATGAGCTGCAGGTAATACCCGCCATCAAACAAAAAATAGTTTTTCGTCAGAACAAATTTCAACATGTCAACACACAAGTTGATGTAATCATGATCATACAGAGAATTATGAGACAAAGTATCCCTGAACGCCCTTAAACCATCCCCATGTGGGATAATTGTATATAAACTCGTTACATCTGCACATACTAGCCACGTATCTCGTGGAATGTCTCCTAATTCAAGTAATTTATTCAATAACGATGTTGTGTCCAACAGAAAATTTCTATGCGATTGAATTAAAGGCTGCAGGGTAGAATCTAAAAAAACTGCACATGGTTGTGCTAGAGAACCCCTGGCACTGATGATGGGTCGTCCTGGAGGTGGAATAATCCCCTTATGAACCTTAGGGAGTGTATATAGTAAAGGGGTGATGGGAAACTCCGGCAACAATGCTTCAGATAATGCCTCTTCAATGATTCCTTCTTCCAAAGCATGTTTCAGAATAGTAGATAATTCTGATTTGAAAGCCACTGTAGGGTCACCATTCAATTTACAATAAGTGGCACTGTCACTCAACTGGCGATAAATCACAGATCTATAGTCACAAATATCCTGGAGCACCACCGCCCCTCCCTTGTCCGTGGGACGGATTATTAAATTAGGATTTTCTGAGAGTGACTTAATGGCCGCCCTCTCTGGTTGCGTAAGATTAGGGTGCACCACACAAGGCTGCTTAGATAACATGGACACTTCATCCTCAAGCATTCTAATATATGTTTTTATACTAGCATTAGAAGAACCCGGTTCAAAGTTAGAGCGTGGTTGTAATTTGCGCAAAGCAGGTGGTAAGATATCTTTAGTCATTTTTGTAGATTCAGGTTTATTAAAGAATTCCTTCAATTTCAGCTGACGATTTAAACGTGTTTTTCTATCTGCCAGGAAAAGTCATCAAAAGGTGTATTAGGCACAAATGATAGTCCTTTGGTCAAAAGTAACCGCTCTGCCCTAGTTAATTCAAATGAGGAGAAGTTTAATACTACTTCTTCTTCTGAATTGGTGGTCTGCCACGACTTCTGCCTTTTATTTTGTCTCCCTCTACGGGTATATCTTCTCCTTGGTCTAAGGTCTTTGAGCGTGTGATTTTCCCTAAAGGGACACCCCTGCTGCTAGTCGGCTCAGTCACCTGCATTACTTGTGACCTCCTGTGATGATTCCGTATCAACCTTGGTTTTTGGATACCACCGGCGGAAAAACGGACGCCTTGGCATGTTTTGTCTGCCACCACTAAGCCACTGGTAAACATTGTGTTGTTCATAATCGGTCTCAACTTTATTTAATTTTTCTTTTTTAAATTTTAACAAATCTCGTTTGTATAAAGAGATTTGATTATCAAGTTTTCCCATCCAATCAGTGCCACTTTCAGATAACAAGATAGGTAATTGAACCTTTTCAAATACTGCAATTTTTTCTTTAATAATGATCAATTCTTTCTTGCTCTGTTCAATCACAAGCAAAATTAAATCAAATGAGCATTTATTAAGTATTGAAACCCATTTCTTGCAGAACTGTGGATCATAACGTCCTATAGTGGGACAATTCTTCATTCTAAAGCCGCAGGGGATCATTTTTGCTCTGTAATAATCACTTAATGAGATACTATGCAGCTGGAAATCAACTTCCTTCTTTTTTAATTTCACAAGATCTCTAAATAGTGTATCAGCAGGCAAAGCTTCAATCTGTTCAGAAATGCACTCTTTTTCCAAGATAGTGTCAGCATCTGATTCAGAGTAACTGAAAATGTCCCCAACAACAAACAATAATGGGTTAAATGGTAATCCAGATTCATGCTTTTCAGTCATGATATTATATAATCAGGATATCCCGCACACAAGCTGACAAAAACTCAAATGAGAGCACTATAATTAGTAGCTGAGAATCCTTCACCTGCCACAAAATCTAGTGGTATCTCATATATTCAATTCAGCACAGTCCAGGCTCAATAAAAAATGTGCACAAATACACCGTGTCACACCAACTTGTTAAAAACAAAAAAGGAACAATCCTGAGAGAGACCTTAAGAGGCAGAAGATATATATAGATACAAATACTTGCGGGTGCCTTGACAGAAGGGCAAAAAGTCCTCCATATACAAATTCTCCAGGTCCAGCACTCCAGATAATGAATCAAATCCTGCAGGGGTGCCCTCACATAGGGATAAATAGAAGCATGAAGGTGCAGCACTCCCCTCTCAATAAATAAAGCAGAGACCAAATGATCAATAGAACGTTTCAGTACTTTTAGTACTATATAGATATAGATATATTAATATTTTTTTTAAATCTTCACTAATTCATTATTCAATACATTATAGACAAAATCTGGCATTTCTATGCTACTTTATGCCACTGTGTGCTCAAGAAAGGGGTGTATGGTGCTCCAATACAGTACCCATGTACAGCACAAAGCTAGTCACACTATAGTATGGCGTTTAGAGTATATTTCTACTGCGCATGCCCAGTGTGTCTGCAGTCACACACTGTATCCCAGACTACTATATAGAGATTTCACGACTTTAGAAATTAGTACTGTATTAGGCTGTTTAAACGTGTGGTCTCTATATTACAAACTGATCGTGCGTTTAAAGTGCAAACTTGGGATGTCTGTATTACAGTACATACTGACTGTGCATTTAAAGTGCAAAATTGCGTCAATGTTGGCGCTGTCCCAGCCTTGGACACTATAGTGATTTCTCATGACCAGTAAGTGGTAGTAGGCTCTGTTTGAGAGAGAGGTCTCTGCATTACAAACTGACTGTGCAATTAAAGCACAAACTTGCGTCAATGTCTTTACGGTTGGCGCTGTGGTGGCTTTCAGCCAGCTCCGAGGGGTTACAAATGGCATCTCTGGCACATGCCCAGTGGAGGGGTTGCAATGGGATTTCTGGCGCATGCCCAGTGGAGGGGTTGCAATGTCTTTGATTTTATTTTCTCCCCTATGTGCTGATTGTGGGGACGGATGAGAGAAATTGCTGGAAAAGTTAAATAGAATGACTATGACTGATGAGGATTCCTCTGTTGATACTTGACAGACAAAAGAATATACAAAATTGAATTGGATAAAGCAAATAAGTGAACTTTATTTAGATGATCAAGAGGTTACCCATCTGAGAGCGCCTGACCCATTGTTGTAAATATGTTTTAACACACGTATCATCATTTAAAAAGAAAAATCCTGTGTTACATAAACATGAAATACATTTGGGGGGTTTTTCTACTATTGTGCTACAACCCTTGTACTATGACTGCACATTAATTATTTGCCAGCCTTAAGATTAAGTTTCCTCTGTAACAAAATGCGCAAATTTAAAGAAAAATAAATTTGGAGTCGGTTTAAACTGCAAGATAATAATCTGCATTTACAGAAAACATCTTCCTCATATCCAGTGGCACACTGACGTAGGCCAATTAAGTGCTGTTAGTGTCACTGATATGTAATAGGATTATAGATATGGTACTCTGGGGCTAATTCAGCAGTGCATGCAGATTCCAGATTACGTGCACGACCTGCTAACATGCACGCTAGCCCTTGAATGACTCTGCCTGATTAACAGGCAGAGGCATTTAATAGGCAGTTTGGGTGGGTGAGTGGGGTTGGACGGCGTTCCAGGAAACGGGGCGTGTTCGCCCCGTTTTTCGGAATAGGCCAGCCCAGAGACTGCATGGACTTACACAGTCTGCTGGGCTCACAAGCCAGCCAGGGGACATATGCCTCCTGCTGCATTTGCATGATTGCAAGGATCGAATTGCAAAGCTGTCTGTGTGCACTATACACAGGGGCGCCGAGAGGGGGCGTGAGAGCAGGTACTAATTACCTGGGCCCGGGCATGCCATGGGGCCCGGAGCACACCTGTACCACTCTTTTTTTTCCAATGTCAATCACTTTTATTACACCTCTGTGCGGGCGCCCAGCGGGCTGGGAGGGGAGGGACTCAGAATGAGTCACTGGCCAGTATGTTCATGACCTGAAGCTTTGTTTCCTTCCTAGACCTGCATGGTGCAGCCGCTGCGGAGCTCCTGGTCTGTGGTCTCGCGAGATGATGACATCATCATCTCGCAATTCTCTCTCTTCTCCAGGCTCCAGGGGCACTGAGGGATAGGCAGGGCGGCTGTGCAGCCACACTGTGAGTCAGATGAATTGGAGGCAGGGAGGGTTTGTTTGTCGGATCTGTGAGGATCTGTGCGAGGTGAGCCTGTGAGGAAAGAGATCACTGGCTGTGAGTGACACTGTAGTGCAGGTAAGTTCAATATACATGCATCCATTAGTATGTTCAGAATCATGCGCCATATATTGTTTTTTTTGCCATGATTTCTTTGTGAATATTGTCAATATAAAACTGTGGGTTTCTAGTGTACCACACACACACAAACATGTATACAGTATATGTATAGAGATATATGGTGTGTGTAAATATATATATATATATATATATATCTGTGTATATGCTATATAACTCCTGTATATGCTATATATATATATACTCCTCTAGTGTAGGGCAGAACGCTGTGATAGTGGTCTGCCCTACACAGACACAAACACACAGCCGCCAGTGGAAGCTGTGTGTTTGTAATAGCAGCCAATGAGAGTCAGGCAGACTCTCATTGGCTGCTGTACAGAGGGAGCTGGTTGAAGCTCACCCATGAGCTCTGTCTTCTAGCTCCCTCCGCGCACGTAATAGAGCAGAGCAGAGTGGACGGCGGCAGGAGCGGGATTCAGGTAAGTTTTTACTTTTTCTTTTTTTATTTGTGTGTTTGTAAGGGGGCGCTACTGGGGGCATGCTAATGGGGGCACTGCTACTGGGGGCATACTACAGCTGGGGGCATACTACTACTGGCCTGCTTATGGGGGCACTACTACTGGGGGGCATACTACTACTGGGGGCATACTACTGTCGGCCTGCTAATGGGGGCACTACTACTGGGGGTCTGCTAATGGGGGCATACTACTACTGGGGGGCATACTACTATTGGGGGGCATACTACTACTGAGGGCATACTACTGGGGACATGCAAATGGGGGCACTACTACTGGAGCCCTGCTAATGGGAAGCATACTACTACTGGGTGCACTGCATAGGGGGCCCTACTACTAAGTAGGGATGTGCAGGCTCGGTTCTACTCGGTTCCGTTCGGTTCTTTTTACCGAATCTTATTGGCTATCCAAAACTCGTGACAGCTGAAACCCAATAAGATCCGGTAAAAAGAACCGAACGGAACCGAGTAGAACCGAGCCTGCACATCCCTACTACTAAGGGGACTATATAGGGGGCACCACTACTGGGGGCATTGTGTAAGGGACACCACTGCTGGGGGCATTGTATAAGTGGCACTACTACTGTAGGCATTGTATAAGGGCAATTATTACTGTGGGCTTTGTGTAACAGGGTCAATACTGTGGGCATTGTGTAAAAGGGGCACTACTGTGGGCATTGTGTAAAAGGGGTACTACTGTGTGTCATAACATAAATAAGAGACACTACTTTATGGTGTAATGTGAATCAGGGGCGCTATGTGCGGTGTAATGTGAATGAGATTGTGTACTGTGACTCCTAGGGCCGTAGCCCACTTTGTAAACAAGTTCTGTGATTCTGCTGGCCGTACCCCACTGGGTGGGTGCACTACTTTTCATTTTTGCCACTGCTGTGTGGCAATGTTTCATAGATGTGCTTTAAACTATGGTGTCTGTGCCGCTGCTTTGTCGCTTGGTAACCAGTCAGCTCACTGCAACCTTTGGCCACTAATGGTGAAAACTATCATTTAAACTGTGAGGTGGTCTAAATTGACTGTAAATTACTGGAAATTAAGTTTATTGAGGTTAATAATACTCTAGGAAGAAAAAAAAGGCCAATTTATGTGATTTTAGCTTTTTTTTTGTAAATTTTTGTAAAAAAATCCAAATTCAAAGCCAGTCACGGCAGTTTGGCAAATCCAAATCCAATGCTGGACGACGAATTAGAACCAAATTCAAATCCGGCAAAAATGGTCCGGCGCACACCCCTATTAAAAACTTCTCACATGTGACATATAGCTCTGAGTGGCATGTAGGAGAGTTTTGGGCAGCTAAAAATACAGCTTTTATGGGACTGTTCTGCCATCCTAATAGTGAACTCTTTTGTCCCACCTGATGGGAGGTAATTATGTCATGCTCCTGTGAGTGGGAGCTTCTCACAAGTTTGACATGCCCCCAAAGAGGTGCAACCATGCTGCCAACATGCTGTGACCACACCCCCTCAAGGGGGGGCCCTGGTAAGTTGTTGTACCATGGCCCAAGATTTTTCTTGGCATCCCTGACTACACATTACAGTATATGCCTGTGTGCAGCTTTGCAATTGCGATCCTTGCTGAATCAGGACCTCTGTCTCTAGAGTATGTATTTCACCTTCCCCTTTCGTCAATCCATGTAAAAGGATGGAGGAACATAATGGTTAATGCAATTATGATGTATGTAGGATCCAAACAATTCATTCACCTAAAAAAATCCTGCACTTAAAGGCTTCTTTCAACATCTGATAGAAGAGCATTTACCATTGTTCCTGATTACTGCCATATACCAAACAGTAAAAGTCTTCAAAATCCTCTCCTCAATGTAATTTCATACAACAACATAAAAAAGGAAAGGATAACCGCAATAGTGTAACTCTGTGAGATATATTACTGTGCAGAATACACTGCTATTGCTATCATACACATCAAGGTATCTTTTTAGTGGGATGGCAGATACTGTAGACACTTTTTCAATGTTTAACCCTCAATGAAAAGGTGCTCAAAAACATTGGGCCTGATTCAGAGCCGGACGCTATTTGCGGACGCTCGTTCAGAAAAAGGGGCTGGCTATTTAAATTGAGCGCTCACTCTTTGCAGTCTGTTGACGCCTCTATGTCTGCGCGAGCGAACTAAACATGTGCTCGCTATTTTGTAAACATGCCCCTTGGCCGCTCGCATCATACGTCATCTCCGCTATTTATTAGATTAATCGAGTACATCGAAAGGTGTATGAACTGTTCGCTATTCTTGTGGTACCATTTTCCTACCGCAATCATGTGAGCAGTTCAGGCTAAGAAACAACCAAGTGACGTGGTCGATGACGCTGCTTTGTTAATTATGCATACCCATTAAACGCCCATTTTGACCGTTTGGCACGCCTGCGTTCGGATCTCCACTCCCCGTTTTCAAGCACCTTCCCCTGTTACCACCCACAAACGCCTCATCCTGTCACTCAAATTAGCAGGCATTCGCTATTTTGCGAGCACACGATTTCCGACTGCACTGACTGGTTGGCGCATGCGCATTACAACCCATACGCATGCGCAGATGTGTGAACATCGCTTGGAGCAAACGAGCGGCCGCTTACGAGCGGCTCTGAATCAGGCCCACAGTCCCAAAACATCAAAAAAAGGCTATAGAGTCACATCCAATAAATGTAAAAAAAAATTATTAAGTGCAGAAAAATCACAATAAAAAACTTTTAAATAAAATACATATAAAAATCCATTAAAATTCCATATATGGGTTCGCCAGCTTATAAGGACCAACAAACATACCAGATTCACTTGGACAGTATATCTAATATGGGGCCTTATACAATTAGCTGCAAAAAGCCAAGCCGCGATGTTTTCGCCACCTTCACATATTTTTAGGCAATATTTTTTCCCTGCGTGCTCAAACTTATCTCTGTATTCAATTCCAAAAGACATGAAAAGGCAAACAGGCAAAATCGTCAAAAAGTGAAACTGGTGCAAAGTCCCTAAAATTTTTGGGAAATCAGTCTGTACCCCAGGAAAAGCTGCACTAATATTAGAATTCAATATAGAAGTGTCCTAATAGCCCTAATAAAAGTGTTTTGTGTTCTTAAAGTGTCAGAATTGGATGTTATTTGCTTATATACATAAGTGTTGAAAAATGATAATAAGCCATTTCTTTTGGAAAAAATAAGTACCGAGGTCAAATTTGAGGTACATGAAAATAAGTACTAGCATATTTTGATGTCTATAAAGTGAAGATTTAAAAAATCTTAAAAATATACTTGCTGCAGCCTCGTGCAATTCCAAAAACACCTGTCCCATCCATATAGTCATCCAAAGTACCATGCCCCCCACTTTTTACCCATTTTGCAACACATTTTTCATGACATGTCATTTTTGGGATCTTCTCAAAAAAGGTTTTAAAGTTTTTTGGACTGATTAGTCATTAGGGGGTCCAAAGGGTTCTGGCTGAAATCCCAACGTTTGCACCCCAAAATCGAGATTTTGCACTTCCAATTCGCTTGCCTGTACATAGAGAAAACTTTTTGCCTGTTTTTTTTCCCCTTAGATGAAAACTCCTATAATTGAATTCAGAGATGAGTTTAAAATGGCTGAGAAGTCCAAATCTGCGAAAACTTTCTCCAAACGGCACTTTTCGTGGCTAATTGAACACGGCCCATGGTGTCAAAACCTCCTTCAAAAAGACCAGAAAGGTCAAGGAGAGAAGAATACATTCCTCTACAGGTGCACAAAGGTCTGGTAGTTAGGGGTTCCAAAAAGGCAGAAAAAGCACCAACATATTTCAGATAAATATCCTTTTTGTTGGTTTAAACTTGAATGCCATCATCAAACAAAAAGTACAACTAAATTAATAGTCCGAATCACAGTAAGTAAGATAAGAAACTTTTGTTCTGGATGGGTTGAAGCTAGAATCTGTATAGTTCATTCTCTAAAAGTATGTGACACATGGTTAAATGTACCTATATAAAATAAAAAGCACTAAGTATGAATATTTGTTTATCTCATGAAACATATGAAGTTTTAAAATCGTAGTCAGGACCCATGGACTGGGCTGTCGGGTCATAGCGGAATGGCAGTGATTGAATCAGAGGTCTACTCATGGGTGTCATGACTGATGAATGGTTTGAGTAGGAACAGGCATGGGAGGCTGAAGGAGAGATTGGAGGATTGTGGACAAACTTGGGTGGCTTTAACCAGGACCTCCTCATATATTGATATGAAGATACGGTAGTGAATTAAGTGCCCGAAGGCGATGACAGAATAAACAAAGTCTAAGTTACAAATAAGTTAACTTGAGGAATCAAATGTTTGATTTACTAGAAGTACGATGTTGAATAATATAACTTGATTTGATAAGAGTTCAAAGTTGAAGAATAATAAGTTGATTAAATGAGGATCCGATGTTTGAAGAATAATATTTGATTTGATGAGGATCCGATGTTTGAAGAATAATAATTGGTTTGCTGAGGATCCAATGTTGGAAGAATAATAATATGTTAATCGGTAATGACCGATGGTAATACTTAATGCAGTTGATCAGTAAGGACCGATGGTACATGAAAGGTTATTCCCAATGGCAACTTCAGACTATAGCGGATGGTATTGGAGTCTGGTACCAAGTAAAGAAACAGAAGAGGATGGACAGGACCGTTCAGATACAATGTATCTGGGAGCTCAGTGCTGAGCTGTAACTTCAGCAAGAAGCGACGTTGTACTGGCAACAGGTCATTCAGGAAATTTAATTTATAGGGAAGGATCTCTGATGATTGGATACTGCAGTCTGTCCAAGCTTATGTGGGGGCTGGCCTCATCCCCTGTAGTAATTTACCATGCCCCAAAGCATGGGCTCCTACCACTTGATTCCCCGGTGGGCTCTAGTCTGACACTGACTGCAACTGGCCACTTCTGATTGGATGCTTGTGGATTTACCACTGTAGCTGATACTTATTACATTGATATGGCTGCTGTATTATATGAAGTCATAGCCATTTGTTTGCATTATTTATTTGATATTTCTATTTGGACATTGGCAGGAAAGTATTTTTTAAAGGCAAAATAAAATGTTTTAAATTAATAAAATTTCACATAATTTATTTAAATTTATATTTAGGCTTTTTATTCATATTTGCAATTAATTGTTATATAATAAATGAGACCTTGACATATTAATTACAAAACTGCAAATATTTCTAGATAGTGTAAGTGAGACAGGATTACATTATTATGCTGTGTATTTACTAATACTGTGAAGCCACATCGCTGCACTTTCTTTATGCTACACTTGCTGCTCTTGATGACCACCTGGTGCATTACTGTTGTAAAGGTGGATCTGATGCAGATGCATCTGACCAAACACATGCAAGTAAATGCACTTTTTTATGTGTGTGCCTTGTCACTAGAGATGTATAGTTTGATTTTCCTGAAAAACTAACACAACCGAACTCCGAGTCGAATCGAATCCTGGCTCGGATCACTTTTGGGGTTCTGAGTAGAGCCAAGTCTCGGCACGGGTTTGCTGTAATTTCGGATTGCATGTAATTGTAAACAGGTTAAAAGCACATGATTTTAGCTGTTTTTATAAATTTTAAAGCGAACCAAAACTGAATCTGAGCAAAAACACTTGTGAGTGGTTTTGCCAAAAATAAAACCATAAAATTTGAGGGTGGTTTTGCCAAAACCAAAACTAACACACAGGAGTTCGTGCACATCTCTTCTTTTCACGTAACTGTTTGAGGTACAAATGATGAACATGCTCTTTCTTTCACGGGGTTGTGATAAAGGGAGTTTCATGAAACCAGTATTATAAAACATGATTGTATAGATCTAGGGAACATAGGGACTTATTCAAGTTGTGCACTGCGCATGTATGAACCGGCCTCTGCGATCTGGAAGTGATCGCAGTGAGCACTCAGTCTCATCTAATAGTGATTGACAGGAAGTGACGGTTTGGGGATGGAGAGGGGGGTGGTCACCAAAACTCAGACGTGCATGTGCGTCTTAATGCCATTACAGGGGTGTGCATAATTAAATCCCTGCAATTGTATACACTGGCAGAGGTCTAGAGGGTGACAGGAAGTTTAGCAGTTTGTGAGGAAGGGTTAGGTCAACCACACTTGAGCGAATGGTTCCGATGTTACTTGATGTTACCAATGTTTTCGCTGACTTGCGGATGCATGTCATGGGAAGTGGGCGGCTTTATATAGTGATGGGCATATTGGTATAGTGCTGTGGTTGCTGTGCGATTGCATTAATTATCATATTTTTGCAGCGAGCGGGTGTGTGTGAACGCAGCTGTGCAATCTGTGCTGAATCAGGCCCAAAGTTTATTCTCTGGGCAAGAACGACAGCTACATATATGCACTCTAAAAATTACCTGGTAGGGTATTGACTGGTGACACGGGCTGCGCATATTGACCGCTGCAAACCATAACTGCATCAAAGATGTCTGTCTTTTTGTCTCCATCGGTTTCCGTAGTAACTAACCACTGCCCAGTAAGAGAAAAGTCTGAAGTCTTCTCCACTATGCAAACTGCTGTCTAAGAACAAACACAAATACATCAAGGAATACATGATGTCAATAGGAGGAAATTAAGTCAAATTTAGCTGCAGTGATTTTTCTCCAGAAACAGAAATACTGATGCTGGCAACAGTAAAAATATTACAAATTGCTACATTCTAACTCATTTTACGTTTAATTTCTTCTGCTAAAAAATAGATTTTTTTTTATCCATTGTATGTCTTATATAACATAATACACTAAGGGCACATTGAAAAGTTAAAACTTATTCAAATTAAATTTTTAGATATGTTCCAATTACTGCGACCTCTGAGTTTCTTGAAGGTCAACAACTTTTTAAAGGCATTATAATTATTGTCTCTACGTTATTTATCTCTTTATGGTTTGGGATTTATGTTAAATTGTGACTATATCTTGTAAAATATAAATATCTTACCTTGAATTTTATATATTGCTGCAGCCTAAAATTCTCAGCATACAATTTGATGTATTCTAAAGTCTTGCTGTTGGGTAGGAAGTTGGGAAAATCATCTGGCATTGGAAAGTCACTGAGACACATTATTTCTTTGGAAGCATTGGTGACCAGGGACCGGTAGATGCTGGCTCTTCCATCCTCTACTTTATCCTAAAACAGGGTATTTTTAATATGTCACATAGATATTTAATATTAGTTTATTTTTCTTACATTACATAAATTTAGATTTTTAATGTCATGAATGAATCCAAGGAAATATAACAAATGTGCACTTACTGTGAACCTCCAGAGACCTCCAAGGTCATCACTTCTTTCGAAGCTGGTGGGCTCCAGACCTTCTTCCAAACATGCTTTGATAGCTCCCAAACCACTGAAACCAGCTCCAATGATTGCAACAGTCTTAACCATTGTGTTTTCTAAGGATTAAAAAAAAAAATCTGTAAGGTTTAAACCTTTCATTCACATTATTCAACCAGTGGTGAAGCACCAAGTAGGACTGGATTAAGGCTTGTGGGGGACCCACGGCAAATATGTTGTGGTGGCCTATCAATAATATTGCCACAGCCTCACACAGCAACTACTATTCCCGTTACTTTGTCTCTGGATTCTCCACTGACCGGCAAGATCTCATCATACTACATTATGTCCGCAAAACTGCTGGGAGCCTACTCACGGCAGCATAGTGGACTTGGTCTAGTAAATTTCCAGGGGCAAATGCAGGATTGTGAGTGGGTGAGAGAGACACAGAAGGAGAGAGAGGGAAAGAGAGAGTGGCAGGGAGGGAAGGGACAGGGAGGAAGGGAAAGGTAGGGAGGGAGAGAGAGAGGGGAGGGAGAGAGGAGAGAGAGAAATGGAGGGAGATGGAGTGTGAGAGAGAGAGAGATAGAGAGAGGGGAGGGAGAGAAATGGAGGGAGATGGAGTGAGAGAGATAGGTAGAGAGGGACAGAGAGGGAAACAAAGAGAGAGAGGATGAGAGGGAGAGAGGGAGGGAGGAAGGGATGGAGGGAGTGAGAGAAGGAGGGAGATGGAGTAAGAGAGGGAGGGAGAGACAGAGTGAAATAGAGAAAGAGAGGGAAGGGGAGGGAGACAGAGAGAGTGAGAGAGTAAGATGTGTGGGAAGATAGACGACAAGAGAGAGGTAGAGAGGAGGGGACTGAGAGGGAGAGGGATGGAGGGAGAAGGAGAGAGATAGGGAGGTAGAGAGAGGGAGGGACATGGAGGGTGACAGAGACAGAAGGGGATGAGAAAGGGAGAGGGAGAGGATGAGGGAGACAGAGAGGAATGAAAGGGCAGGGAGAGAGACAGTGGGGAGCAGGAGAGAGGGAGAGAGGCAGACGTGGAGGGTGAGATAGAGAGTGAGAAGGAGAGAGAGAAACAGAGATCGGAAGGGAGAGACAATGTTTGTGGCAATGTGAGGGCCCCCAAAGTGTGGGGACCCCTGGGGGACCGCCCCACCAATAATCCAGCCCTGGCACCAAGTATATTTCATAGCAAGTTCAATAATGTGCATACAGTAAATTACTACAATCATAATGGTTCTGTAAAATGTAATTTCTAGAGATGTGCACCGACCCCCGTGTTTTGGTTTTGGATTTTGATCTCCCCAGGTTTTGAATCTGGATTTGTTTTGCCAAAACCTCACCTCCGTGTTTTGTTTTCGTGTTTTGGTTTTGGATCTGGATTTTTTCCTTAAAAAATAAAAAAAAACGCTAAAATCACATAAAATGTGCCTTTTTTTGTTCGTACAGTATTAATAACCTCAATTACATTATTTCCACTCATTTCCAGTCAATTTTGGTTTCCTCACAGCTCACAATATTGATTTTTTTCATCTAGTTAAAGGGCCAAAATTATTAATAGAGTTGAGGACTGTGCAAAGATGATGGTTGGGATACCCTTGAGGATTGAAGGCATTGGCCTTCATAGAGGACAAGGAAGTTGACAGCCTTTCATTATCATGATAAAAACACAAATTAAGTGTTCCACAGGCACTGTCACATTCCACGATTCCTGTCTCTTTCCTCTCCACCTTGTTGAAGAATTTCTCAAGTGAGGAAAGAAATAAACAATTATACTCCAGACACAGCAAATACCGGTCTTCAATTTGGAGAAATAATCATCTACAGGGACTCACCTATATAAGGTGCCCTATATTCCCATAACAGTTTCTTTCCAATTTCATCTGCCACACATAATTGTATCTTCACTGGGTATTGCACCAAACAAACCTCCCTGCAGGGAATGAACTCACCTGGGATCAGGTATTGATGTTCCCCAAAAGGTTTTTTTAAAGGTTTCTCTGGTCCCTCAGCATATATGCACAGATGTATTAAAACAGGATTCTTCATACAGGGACCATAATCCAAAAGCATTTATTAAATGAAAAAAACAAAAAAGTAACATACATTCCTCAGCCAATAACAGGATTCACCTATAAAATTAGTGAATACTTCATCCGGATTGAAGTGTAACACTAAAAAGTTCTTAGTTCTAAGGTGAATCCAGTGCAGCCAAAAAAACAAATAAATTAAAATACACCAACACGTTTCAGACCATATAGGTCCTTCCCCAGTTTGAATAATGAGGTCTGCAACCTCTTACATATTTATACCCCTTCTCCTCATTACAGGGGAGGGGTGATTGTCAGCTTATTTTAAAACACAGAACAAATATATCTTCATTATGTAATGTACATCCACCAAAAGATTCAAAGATTGAATATACATATGAAATAAATATATCATATACATCCAAAAGTTAAAATGACATCTAAAACAATAATGAGCAGCATAAATATTATTGCACATTCCCTAGAGTCCAGTCTAGTTTTTTTCAGTTTTCTTCCCCCTTCAGTTTCTAGATATCTCAGCACCAAAGACCTTCACACACCTGTGTGTAAGATATCCGGGATTAGACATGTGCAGTCCAACACTTATTTTCGGCCATCCACTTCCGGATGTCTGAGCCGCAAAGCAGGGATTTCATAGACATCCTTTTCCGGTCGGACCGCTATGCGTCTTGGGAGTGATTCGAGATAGTTTGTGCTTTAGTGTTTCAACGGGCGCCATATTATCATAGTCCAAATGCCATTATAAGTTTTAAAGTGGTGCGTGTCCTCGGTTATAGTGACCAAAATGTGTAACACATCGCATACATAGAAAAATAGAAATGTGGAATTAATATATCATCACATAATGCTTAAAATAGACACCAAACAAATATATAAAAATATATAAAAATAAACTCCTAAAATCCAATATATAAAATATACAAAATTCTCATTCAGAGATCCTCTCTAATTAAATCCTCATCTACTTATAAAAACCATTTAATTTCAAAATCAACATTAAGACCTCTGGGTATCTGTGTTTTTAAAAGGTAGATCATCTTCATTTCTGCTTGTGCCAATCTGTTATCTCTGTCATCAGTACGCCTATTGGGCTCTACTATTTTGATTCTACAGAAGGAAACCAGATGTTTGATATCGCATTGGTGTGCTAATTTAAAATGTAGGGAGACATTATGGGTCTCCAATCCCTTCTTAATATTTCTTGTATGTTCCCATAATCTCACTTTCAACATTCTTTTGGTCCTCCCCACATATTGACTACCACATGAGCATTCTAATAAATAAATAAATACAGTATTTGGAGTTACATGTAATAAAATAATTAATTATAAAACACTTGTTTGTTTGTGTTGATTGGAAGTGGGTGATTTTAGATTTATCCGATTTGCATAATTTGCACATACTACATGCGCCACACCGAAAAAAAACCCTTTTCTGTAGATTCTATTATTTAATGGAAGAGGTTTGGAGATGGCACTCTGCACTAGTTTGTCTCTTATGTTCTGTGACTTCCTGTATACAAATGTTGGGTGTGGTTCAATATAATCTTTCAAAGCTGGATCATTGGTTAGTATATTCCAATGTTTGATTATCACTTTCTCTAGTTGTTTGTAATTACTATTATAGTGAGTGACAAACGGGATAGATTTCCTTCTCTCATCCACCTTTTTAACTTTATTTCCTAAGATGGTCTCCAATCTATCTAAATTGGTGCCATTTTCTCTGGCCCTCTTAATGATTCCACTATCATATCCTTTGGATACAAAATTATCCTCCAAAGTGTTCGCCTGAAGCTCATAAACAGTTAGTTCTGAACAATTGCATCTAATATGCTGAAATTGACTATGGGGGATACTCTTTAACCAGTTAGAGTGATGATTACTGTTAAAATATATGAAAGAATTGCAATCTGTTTGTTTAATGAAATTTCTAGTTCTTATTTGATCATCTTCTATATACACTGTTAGGTCCAAAAAATTAACTTCTTGTTGACTGACATTAAAGGTAAGTACAATGCCATATGTATTGTTATTCAAATATTGGCAAAAAGGTTCCAGTGATTCCCGATCCCCTTTCCAGATGAAAATAATATCGTCTATATACCTGTGCCATGTCACCAGGCTGGCACCAAATGGGTGACACATCCATATATGATGGGCCTCCCACCATGTCATAAATAAATTAGCGTAGCTTGGTGCCAGCCTGGTGCCCATGGCGGTGCCCATCAGTTGCAAGAAAAATGTGTGATCATACCAGAAAAATTATTCTGGAGTATTATATCTATGCCTTCTATTTTAAATTTCTTATATTCCTCTTACACAATATTATTATCTAAGAAATATTTAATAGCTTCCAGGCCTAATTGGTGTTTAATTATCGTATATAGCGATGTAACATCCTCTGTCACCAACCAGTACCCTCTTTGCCATTCTGTCTCTAGCAATAATTTATTTGTGGATATAGTGTCCTTTAGATATGAAGGAGTCTCTTGGACCAGAGGTTGTAATTGGTGGTCTAGGTAATGGGAGAGGTTAGATAAAATAGAGTTGGTCCCTGCAACTATTGGATGGCCTGGGGGTTTTTCTTGGTTTTTATGTATTTTGGGTAATACAGATATGACTGGAATTGATGGTCTCTCAACTTTTATATAATCCCTAACAGTTTCAGTACTAATATTCTTGGAGGTATATAATGCTAAAAATAATTCCAGTTTTTTAGTTTTCTTTTCACTAGGATTTCCCCTTAGTTACTTATATATAGATCCGTCCGATAGTTGTCTAATAATTTCACCATTGTAATCATTAATGTCCATAATTACCACACAGCCTCCCTTGTCCGCTGGCTTAATTACAATTTCCTTATTTTCTCTAAGAGTTTTAATGGCCTTTCTTTCCTCTCTTGATAGATTCATATTTTTGATAGGTTTGAGATTCAATTTTTCAAGATCATTTCTTACCAGGCATTCAAAGGTGTTTATAAAACACCCTTTTTTGTGCATGGGGTAAAAGGTAGATTTCTTTTTAAAGAGAGTAACTTGCATTGTCCATTATTTTTTCCATCGATTTATCACTTTCATCTAATCATTTTTTTAAAGTTAGTCGTCTCATAAATTTCTGCAAGTCTATAAAGACCTCAAATTCGTTAGCAAGGCAGGAAGGCGCAAATTTTGATCCCTTTTCAAGAATACCTAACTCATACTGATTTAGTTGGTATTTACTGAGATTGGATATTTTAGTTCCATTCATTCCTCAGTTTTTGTCCTCTTTTTCAGAAAGAGGATCTTCAACAGATAGGGTACTTTCGCCCTTATTTTTATCCTTATGTTTCCTATGCACTCGTTTCTTATTCTTACCCCCTCTTTTTCCCCTAGATTTCTTTGTTATCGCCTGTGGTATTGTGCTGGACGATGTTCTAAAAAAACATTGTTTTCCTCACACAAGGGACTGTACCTGTTGTTTTTCCTATAATTATCCACATTAGCTCATATTTTCTGTGGTCTATTTCGTCTCTCATATTGATTAAGTGCCTGTCTAGTTCTAATAGGGTTGGGAACATACCTATTCATGTGTCATCTGTTTTTATTGACATTGTAAGCAAATGATGTATTTGATTTAGGGGTATGGTAAGAAACATCCATCTTACCCATTGTATTAATGCTTTTACTGTTAGGGTCTGAGACTTTGAGGTCAACATCTCCCCCAAATCTCTTACCTTTCTTTGTAATAAGATATTGTCTCCCTAAGTGGTAATCCTCCTTATCTCTGAAATATATTTTATTTTTCGTGATTTTAAGATCTTTCTTTTCTTTCTATCTTTGACACGATGTGTTCTTCTAGTTCTTTATAATCCTGTGATCCTTGAAGGGTTCCACTAGAGTTTTATACTCATTAATGTCTTCCTCTAGTTTGTGTAATTCTTTTTCTTTTTCTTTGATGATCAGGCTCATAAGGGAAAAATAACAATTATCTAAGATTTTAAACCATTAATTTTTAAATTCTCTAAAGGAGCTATCAAAGGAAGGTACCTTATCTATTCTTAGACCCCTAGGAACAAGTTGTTCTGAACAATATTTCTCTAAGCTGACTATTTTCTCACCAAATCATTCCTTCCTTGAGTAATGATTTCTCTAATTTAGACATGATCCCATCTAAATCATCATCCATCACTTCTCCTACAAAATCTTCTCTGAATACATCATCTATAAATGCCTTCCTATGCCCTCTGTGGGCAAACATGTTTATGGGCAGCTGGTGGTTGAGAATCTGGTGCTAAATAGAACAATATGCAAATAGATAACAATGGTTCAAACCACCTGCGCCCTGTGAATGCAGCCCAGTTCACGCTTAGGAGCACCATTCCTTCAGAAATACACAAAAACACAAATTAAGCGTTCCACAGGCACTGTCACCTCAATTTCTCAAGTGGGGAAATAAATTAACAATTATACTCCAAACACAGCAAATCGGTCTTCAATTTGGTGAAAAAATCACCTACAGGGACTCACCTATATAAGGTGCCCTATATTGCCATAACAGTTTCTTTCCAATTTCATCTGCCACACATAATCGTATCTCCGCTGGTTTTTGTACCAAACAAACCTCCCCGCAGGGAATGGACTCACCTTGGATCAGGTATTGACGTTCCCCAAAAGGTTTCTTTAAAGGTTTCTCTGGTCCCTTAGCATATATGCACAGATGTTTTTAAACAGGATTCTGACAAATTAGTGCAGAGTGCCATCTCCAAACCTCTTCCATTAAATAATAGAATCCGCACAAAAGGTTTTTTTCGGTGTGGCACATGTAGTATGTGCAAATTATGCAAATCGGATAAATCTAAAATCACCCACTTCCAATCAACACAAACAAACAAGTGTTCTATAATTAATTATTTTATTACATGTAACTCCAAATACTGTATTTATTTATTAGAATGCTCATGTGGTAGTCAATATGTGGGGAGGACCAAAAGAATGTTGAAAGTGAGATTAGGGGAACATACAAGAAATGGTAGGTGTCAGTGATTTCAATGACTTCATAATTGATCTCTTGTCTTTCATTCTCCACAAAAACTATTTTACTTTCAAAGGTAGGTACTATCTACAAATCAGGGGAACGGCCATGGGTTCCACCTGTGCTCCCACCTATGCCAATTTATTTTTGGGTTGGTGGGAGCGGGAGATTGTCTTCTCAGAAATAAATGATAAGTATACACAGAATATCGTTCAATGGTTACTTTACATTGATGACATCCTCGTCATATGGGGAGGCCAGAAACAGGAATTTCTTGAGTTTATGGAAATTCTCAACCTTAACCATCTTAATTTAAAGTTTACATGGGACTTGAGTGACAGGAGCATTTCCTTTTTGGATTTAAAAATTAACAAGGGAATAAATGGAGAAATTGTTACTAACTTGTATAGAAAATCAACGGCTACAAACAGTCTACTACATGAAAAAAGTTGTCACTTTCCACCAACTATTTCTAATTTACCAAAAGGTGAATTTCTTTGATTAAAATGAAATTGTTCTAATGAAAGTGATTATCAACTACAATGTAGAGATCTTTCTCTGAGTCTAAAAAATAGGGGCTATAGCAATCGCTCTATTAAAAGAGCTAAGTATATAGTCTCACAGATCGACAGAGATACTCTTGTATTTCCCAAAACTAAGAAAAAGGAAGAAAAAAGTATTATCAGATTTGTTGGAGATTTTTGCAGAGTGGCAATTGTTACAAGGTATCTTGCAAAAACACTGGCCAGTCCTACTTCTTGACAATGATTTAAATGATCATCTAGAGACCAAGGTTTCCATGAGTTGGAGGAGAGCAAGGAATTTGGGAGATTTACTCACACACAGCCATTATGAGCAAACCTCTAGAAGAAAATCTAAAGTGAAAGGCACATATCCCTGCGGTAGATGCAAAGCCTGTAACTTCATTATTACCACTAATGAAATACAAGACAGACTTGGAAATAAGATTTTTATACAAGAATACTTCAACTGCAACACCGTTGGTGTAGTTTACTGCCTACTGTGTCCTTGTGTTTACAGGTATGTGGGCATGACGACACGTACTTTCAAATTACGTCTTTTAGAACATGCCTGTAATATCAGGAATGCTAGATCAGATGCCCTTAAAATGAAGAAACTCACCTCAGTTGCCAGGCATTTTCTGCAGAAACATCATAGTAATGTTGGGCAATTACAAGCTTTTTGCCTTGAAAAGATCTATATGGGCATTAGATGAGGAGATCTGAATACAACCCTGTTACGCAAAGAAACAGAATGGATCTTTAAATTGGGCACACTCATTCCGGGAGGCCTAAATGAGTACAATAGTTACAGTGCCTTTATATAGACTAGATCTCAATTAGTAGTTTTAAGTTCTCTTTCATTGATTAAAATTTTTAGATTTCTTATGGATTCTTTTTTCTGTTCTATTATTTATTATTTACATTAATATCATACTAACAGTGTATGTATTTCTCACACGTATAAATATGCTCTTTGTTACGATGATATTATTTATATCACACATTCTTATGATGGTCACTTATTTTTGGATATCACTTCTTTTTCATATCACAGCATCACTAATCACATTCTGTTCACTTTATAAATAGTTTTAATTTTCACTTTTACCACGGTAACTAACTACAGCCAGTTCTATATATGCACACCACACTCTTGTGCATCAGATCTTAACAAGTAATCTCGGTCTTTCCATTGATGCATATTTTATTGATTTCTTCCTTAACATCATTTTCACTTATTAGTGCATGTACTTACCATACATATATTATAAATATGTTCCTACCTACATGTCACCACAATTTTTTTCACTATACATCAATTCCTTTAGTATCATCATTTTTAATCACTTAAAATTTTTAGATATTTTTTCACTCTTTCACTTTAATTTTTTATAAATGGTATTTACTACAGTAATTATGTACCAGCTGCATAATATAATTTTATTCACACGCTCCTCATCATTTTCTCTGGCACCTTTAACCTAGTACATATTTTCTTTTCTTCTTCCTTTTCCTTTCCTTTTCTTTCCATTCTATTTCTTTTTCTCTTCTCTCCATAGTGGTATTTTTTTTATCATACAGCATAACACGTATTGGTGTTCAGTAGGATTCTACATTAAGTTTATATCTATAACACATTCACTTATAAGGAATTATGATTATTCTGTTGGTTAAATTTTAATTAAGTAAGCAATGGGATTAGTTATGTGTCGAGGAATTGCACATTCAAGGCCAGAACGGGTTGTAATTGGAGACATTGTCTCAGCGATTATAGGATTAGATATATTACTGCCCGGGGCTAACTATCCAATCAATAATTATTCAATAAGAATTCATCTATTTACACACAGTATTAAATACACATATGCACGCTTGTTAGATTTCTTTATTTTTATTTTATCTTTATATTTTACACTGTTGGTATTTATTAATTTTTCATGCATGTTATAATTATGTTATTAATGTATTTCATTTAAGAATGAATAATTTTATGTTTACCTTAATACAAGGTCTCTACATATTATGTTAGCAACAGTAATGTGAATGTTGCCAAACGTTACTTTTCAAAGCACAGGGAAGCCGTTCATGGGGCAGGTTTTTCTGCTCCGATAATGAAAGTAAGAACAAGATGCGGCTTCTATTGGCTGTAAGAACTGTCCTTCATGGCCAATTAGTAGATGATTGGCGTTTCTATTCCTTTTATACCCTTACCTGTTAGGTACTGTTGTCACACCATTTTCTCCGTGAACAAGCCAGCACGGCGAAACGCACGTCGGAGCAACAAGGCAGCATCGGGTGTCTGTGAACTTGTCACACGGCACACCCCTCCATCAGTTTTTTTTTTTTTTATCCTTGGGGATTCTTCCTACTAATGCCCTTTATGATCTATATTTTCACACGTATATAACCCAGTTAGATCATCCCCATCAGGGTGTTAGGTATATTATGATAGAGGTTACTTGTGGTCATTTACTGACAAATTGATCCTTTGTACTAAGATGTATCTCATATTGTTATTTACATAAATACATTTGTTTAACTATCGTTTTATATTTTTGTGGCATTGATCTGCTTCATTAGGTGCAGTTACATCTTCTATTTGACAGGTCTATCTTTAGCGTTTTTTATTGTATCAGATGTAACTATCTATGCGGATTTCATCTGATTTGTCACATATTTATATGCGCTAGAATATCTATATACTTTGCTAGCATTAACAGGAGATATATCTAGTTTGTGCTATTCCAGCTTTCTGCTTTCTGATTCATCAAAAACGCATCCTGTTTATAGAGGATCAATTATACTAATAGTCAGAACATGTGTCAACAGTTATTTGCTGTCTAAATTGAGATACAAGTAGGATTTAAGAATAGAGGTTACTTGCGATTATGTTCTGATACAATTGGTTTTTGCAATATGCTGTATCCTATTTAATCATTAATTTGAACACTTTTATACAACTATTCACTTTTTGTGGCACCATAGATGTATTTAAATATATGCAGTTATTTCATTTATTGACGTGTTGTCTCTATTACCAAATGTTATGTCAGATGTAATTGTCTGTACGGAAATTATCTGATTTATTATTTTTCATGTAGTGACAACCTTGATGTGTCCTAAATGTCAATTTATTATACTGCAATATTAGGGATACAATTTATGTGAATGGAGTCTATTGTCTGTTTTCATTATTAACAGTGTCATAAACAAGTTGCTTTATTACTTTATATTATATCAGACGTAATTGACGGTACCGAAATCATCCAATCTATCACGTTTCATATAGCGATAATTGAGATGTGTCCTAAGTGTCTCTATATTATACTGTAATATTAAGGACACAATTTATGTGAATGGAGTCTATTACCTGTTTTCATCGATAATAGTTGTTATTTTATTTGAGACGGAATTTCATTTAGGATAGACATGGTATTTATGTTATTGATTAGATCTGCTATTACATACTATTGATGTTTATAGTTACCTCTCTATCCCTCTATTAACTGACGGCTATCTCAAGTTAAGTAATTCTCTCATTGGGGATCCAATTCTATACAGTAAGACCCCCAACAGCAGAAATGAAAACTTGAGTAACACTGCGGTTACACTGTTGTTTCTAAGGGCAACCTGCCTTTCCAGTAATCTCTCACTCCTCACAGATAGACCTTGGTCCAAGTGAGGAGAAGTAGAATGAGGTTTGGCAGCTCCTATGCCCAGACTTTTCTAAATTCTAAACTCAAGATACATTAATGCTATATAATAGGGGATCAACCGATGTTTGTATAACTATGCTATTTAAGCTAGGACATATTCATGTTATGCATTAGGGGTTAAACCGATGTCTGATCAATTATGCTATTTCAGCTTGATTCTAATTGTATCATCTGTATATTTCGCTATTTTTGATACATAGGAGGGTGTATAATTAATTTTTGTGTATACTATTTTGTACAACAGTGAACCTTTTATATTAATTTTCAACATTAAGTGATATTTTTGTGATATATTTATTATATTTTTTGTGATATTTTTGTGAGTGTTTTGTACAACAGTGAACCTTTTATATTAATTTTCAATATTAAAAGTTATGTTTTATTATACATAAAAACTTAGAGTGCTCACCAAACAGAGTTCTTTTTTCTCATTTTCAAAATTCTTTAAAGGTTTCTCTGGTCCCTCAGCATATATGCACAGATGTTTTTAAACAGGATTCTGACAAATTAGTGCAGAGTGCCATCTCCAAACCTCTTCCATTAAATAATAGAATCCGCACAAAAGGTTTTTTTCGGTGTGGCGCATGTAGTATGTGCAAATTATGCAAATCGGATAAATCTAAAATCAGCCACTTCCAATCAACACAAACAAACAAGTGTTTTATAATTAATTATTTTATTACATGTAACTCCAAATACTGTATTTATTTATTTATTAGAATGCTCATGTGGTAGTCAATATGTGGGGAGGACCAAAAGAATGTTGAAAGTGAGATTAGGGGAACATACAAGAAATATTAAGAAGGGATTGGAGACCCATAATGTCTCCCTACATTTTAAATTAACACATCAATGCAATATCAAACATCTGGTTTCCTTCTGTAGAATCAAAATAGTAGAGTCCAATTGGCTTACTGATGACAGAGATAACAGATTGGCACAAGAAGAAATGAAGATGATCTACCTTTTAAAAACACAGATACCCAAAGGTCTTAATGTTGATTTCAAAATGAAATGGTTTTTAGAAGTAGATGAGGATTTTATTAGAAAGGATCTCTGAATGAGAATTTTGTATATTTTATACATTGGATTTTAGGAGTTTATTTTTATATATTTTTATATATTTATGTGGTGTCTATTTTAAGCATTATGTGATGATATATTAATTCCACATTTCTATTTTTCTATGTATGTGATGTGCTACACCTCTTGGTCCCTATAACTGAGGACACGCACCACTTTAAAACTTATAATGCCATTTGGACTATGACAAAATGGTGCCCGGTGAAACACTAGAGCACAAAGTATCCTGAATCACTCCCAAGACGCATAGCGTTCCGACCGGAAAAGGATGTCTATGGAATCCCTGCTTTGCGGCTTACACATCCGGATGTGGACGGCCGAAAATAAGTGTTGGACCGCACACGTCTGATCCTGGATATCTTACACGCAGGTGTGTGAAGGTCTTTGGTGCTGAGATATCTAGAAACTGAAGGGGGTAAAAAACTGAAAAAAACTGGACTGGACTCTAGGGAATGTGCAATAATATTTATGCTGCTCATTATTTTAGATGTCATTTTTACTTTTGGATGTATATGATATATTTATTTCATATGTAAGAGGTTGCAGACCTCATTATTCACCCTGAGGAAGGACCTATATGATCGGAAACGCGTTGGTGTATTTTAATTTATTTGTCTTTTTGGCTGCACTGGATTCACCTTAGAACTAAGAATTTTTTGGTGTTACACTTCAATCCAGATGAAGTACTCACTCTTTGTATAGGTGAACCCTGTTATTGGCTGAGGAATGTATGTTACTTTTTTGTTTTTTTCATTTAATAAATGCTTTTGGATTATGGTTCCTGTATGAAGAATCCGGTTTAAATAGATCTGTGCATATATGCTGAGGGACCAGAGAAACCTTTAAGAAACCTTTTGGGAACGTCAATTGGTTTGTTTGGTACAAAACCCAGCGGAGATACGATTATGTGTAGCAGATGAAATTGGAAAGAAACTGTTATGGGAATATAGGGCACCTTATATAGGTGAGTCCCTGTAGGTGATTATTTCCCCAAATTGAAGACTGATTTGCTGTGTCTGGAGTATAATTGTTTATTTCTTTCCTCACTTGAGAAATTCTTGAACAAGGTGGAAGAGACAGGAATCCTGGAATGTGACAGTGCCTGTGGAATGCTTAATTTGTGTTTTTGTGTATTTCTGAAGAAGTGGTGCTCCTAAGCATGAACTGGGCTGCATTCACAGGGCGCATGCGGTTTGAACCATTGTTATCTATTTGCATTATCATGATGACTGCTGGCGGCAGCTGCAACATGTGGTTCTTGGCCTTGCTCCCCTGTCATGTGACAGCCCTCCATTTTTTTTGCAGTCTTGAAGCAGTGTCACAAGCACCAATAGTGTAGCCAAGGTGCCGTTACAAAATTCACATACGTGCAGTCGTGCGCACACAGGAAAAATATATACAAAAGACAATATTTTTTTTTTTTTGGGTCCAGAATTTGGGCCCAGAGCACAAATTGGTGATGACTGGAGTCGGGGAGCACTAGGTTGCGTTGCTGTATCTTGTGTGGCTAAGCCTAACACACACTCACACACAGAAAATAAAGAGACAAAAGACACTATTTTTTTGTGTTTTTTTTTCGGGTCCAGAACTTGGGCCCAGAGCATAGATTGATGACGACTAGAGTCGGGCAGCACTAGGTTGTGTTGCCGACTTGCTAGATCTTGTGCAGCAAAGCATAACATGCACAGACACACAGACAATAATTAGAAAAAAAGACAAATGTGGATTTTTATTTTTTTTCAGCTGCAGAAGAACTTGGGCCTTGAGCACCGATTGATCATGACTGGAGTCAGGCAGCACTAGGTTGCAACTTGTGTAGTACTGTGGTTAAGCCTAACATGCACGCACACACACACAGAAAAATATAAAAGACACTTCGATTGATTTTTTTTTTTTGACTATATATATATTTTTTTTTGGAGTCCAGAACTTGGGCCCAGATGGACACAGCACAAGCCCAGATGTATCTGCTGTTCTGCACCAGCTCAGATGGACACAGCAGACATGAAAAACACCAGCCCAGAATGGATCAGCAGCACCAGCCCAGAACACAGCAGACAGCCCAGATGGATCAGCAGACAGCACAGTGACAGTGACAGCACCATGACCAGACTAGAATGGATCAGCAGTCACCAGCCCAGGACACAGCAGATAGCACCAGCACCTCTCCCAGCCTTACACTACCCACCCTCCTTGTTCAGTCTTCACAGCCTGAGTGAAATTGCGTCCGTCGCGTGGTCCCTTATATACTCCATTGATCATAGAGACGAAAGCTCGCGAGCCACAAGATTTCCGACTCTATTGTTTTGCCTCGGTTTCGAGATCCGAGTCAGGCAGGAAACTCTGAGCCTGCTTGGATCCGACTTGGTTATGCTAAATTTGGGTGGGTTCGGATCTCTGGAATCCGAATCCGTTCATCTCTAGTAATTTCCAGTATAATTTGTAAACACAAGCACTATTAAATTATGTATATTTGTCAGTAGTATGTGCTTGCAATATTTAAAATTTCATGATTACATCTATTGAGCATATCAGGGCTTTCCTAGCTATATGTTGGCTATGTGCATCCATGCCAATTGATTTGCTGCCACATGCAACTTGAAAAAGGTCACAGGAGTGACCGAAACTCGTAGTTGCTCCAAGCATCCTGGTGTTTCCCCTCCGGCGTATACGGCTTTGGATAATTCGGACCCAGTGGCTGTGGTGATAATACGGCATTCAGCGCATGCCTGGAGAAAGACAGGATCTGGCAGCAGCGGTGTCACTGCATTCAACGCCTGCCCGCAATCAGATACCCGGACAAACATACCGCAATCACCGGGCTAAACACTCTTTCGGAGTACACACTGGAGGGGGGGAAACTCAGGTAAAATAGAGCCAGTTTGTACAGGGACCTCCAAATTGCTTCTCTTTCCTGCCAGTACAGGTACGGACTGTCTGACATGCCTACTTGGATGCTGTCACCGATGTAATCCTTTAACAGACAGATGCACGCTTGTCGCTGCTGCTTTGAGGATGCAAGTGCGGCTGCAGCCCACACAATTCACAAAGACAGGAAAAAAAAAAAGAATATTTTTATTGTTTGTGGAGCGCACTTTGAGGGTTACACCACCCTTTAACAGACAGACGCACGCTTGTCGCTGCTGCTTTGAGGATGCAAGTGCGGCTACAGCCCACACAATTCACAAAGACAGAAAAAAGAAGAAGAATATTTTTATTGTTTGTGTAGCACACTTTGAGGGTGTCACCACCCTTTAACAGACAGACGCACGCTTGTCGCTGCTGCTTTAAGGATGCAGGTGCGGCTACAGCCCACACATTTCACAAAGACCGAAAAAAAAAGAACAATATTTTAATTGTTTGTGTAGCACACTTTGAGGGTGTCACCACCCTTTAACAGACAGACGCACGCTAGTCGCTGCTGCTTTAAGGATGCAGGTGCGGCTACAGCCCACACAATTCACAAAGACAGAAAAAAGAAGAAGAATATTTTAATTGTTTGTGTAGCACACTTTGAGGGTGTCACCACCCTTTAACAGACAGACGCACGCTTGTCGCTGCTGCTTTGAGGATGCAAGTGCGGCTACATCGCACACCAGTCACAAACACATTAAAAAAATAGTTTTATATTTTTTGGAGCACTTTGAGAGTTACACCACCCTTTAACAGACAGACGCACGCTTGTCGCTGCTGCTTTGAGGATGCAAGAGCGGCTACAGCCCACACAATTCACAAAGACAGAAAAAAAAGAACAATATTTTTATTGTTTGTGTAGCACACTTTGAGGGTGTCACCACCCTTTAACAGACAGATGCACGCTTGTCGCTGCTGCTTTAAGGATGCAGGTGCGGCTACAGCCCACACATTTCACAAAGACAGAAAAAAAAAAAGAACAATATTTTTATTGTTTGTGTAGCACACTTTGAGGGTGTCACCACCCTTTAACAGACAGATGCATGCTTGTCGCTGCTGCTTTGAGGATGCAGGTGCGGCTACAGCCCACACATTTCACAAAGACAGAAAAACAAAGAACTATATTTTAATTGTTTGTGTAGCACACTTTGAGGGTGTCACCACCCTTTAACAGACCTACGCATGCTTGTCGCTGCTGCTTTGAGGATGCAGGAGGAATCTAGACGGGATTTGGAACTGGGGACACACTACCTCCATCAATTGTCTAAATCCCACTGCACTAATGGCGGATACCGGACGCACGTCTAACACCAACATAGCAGTCAAGGCCTCAGTTATACGTTTTGCTTCAGGATGACTGCTGTCGTACTTCATCCTCATCGCTAGGGACTGTTGGAGGGTCAATTGTTTAGTAAAAGTAGTGATGTTCCTACTTCCTCTCTGGGATGATGAACAACTCCCAGCAGCAGCAACAGCACTAGGAGGAAGTGGTTCTTGATCTTTCCCTATTTTATTTTTATCGGAGAAAGTTTGGTCCTCCATTTATGTTATATTGATATATACGTGCGGCTAAAGTGCACACAAACACAGACAATATTTTTTTATTTTTGCTGGATAGTAGTGCACTTTGTGGGTTACACCACCCTTTAAGAAATGAGCCACCCGGCTCTTTACTTATGGGATACAGGCGCACGCTTGGCGCTGCTCCTTTGATGATGCACGTGCAGCCATAGTGTACACAAGTCACAAACACAGAAAATATATATTTTTTTGGTTTGGACTGGAGTGTACTTTGGGGGTTACAGCACCCTTTAACGGTCAAGCCAGCCGGCCCTTTACTTATGACACAGGCGCACGCTTGGAACTACTTTGTTGATGCACGTGCGGCTACTGCGCACACAATTCACAAACACAGAAAATTATTTTTTTTTGGGTTTGGACTGGAGTGTACTTTGGGGGTTACAGCACCCTTTAATGGTCAAGCCAGCCGGCCCTTTACTTATGACACAGGCGCACGCTTGGCACTACTTTGTTGATGCACGTGCGGCTACTGCGCACACAATTCACAAACACAGAAAATATATATTTTTTTGGTTTGGACTGGAGTGTACTTTGGGGGTTACACCACCCTTTAATGGTCAAGCCAGCCGGCCCTTTACTTATGACACAGCGCACGCTTGGCACTACTTTGTTGATGCACGTGCGGCTACTGCGCACACAATTCACAAACACAGAAAATATATATTTTTTTGGTTTGGACTGGAGTGTACTTTGGGGGTTACAGCACCCTTTAACGGTCAAGCCAGCCGGCCCTTTACTTATGACACAGCGCACGCTTGGCACTACTTTGTTGATGCACGTGCGGCTACTGCGCACACAATTCACAAACACAGAAAATATATATTTTTTTGGTTTGGACTGGAGTGTACTTTGGGGGTTACAGCACCCTTTAACGGTCAAGCCAGCCGGCCCTTTACTTATGACACAGGCGCACGCTTGGCACTACTTTGTTGATGCACGTGCGGCTACTGCGCACACAATTCACAAACACAGAAAATTATTTTTTTGGGGGTTTGGACTGGAGTGTACTTTGGGGGTTACAGCACCCTTTAATGGTCAAGCCAGCCGGCCCTTTACTTATGACACAGGCGCACGCTTGGCACTACTTTGTTGATGCACGTGCGGCTACTGCGCACACAATTCACAAACACAGAAAATATATATTTTTTTGGTTTGGACTGGAGTGTACTTTGGGGGTTACACCACCCTTTAACGGTCCAGCCAGCTGGCCCTTTACTTATGACACAGCGAACGCTTGGCACTACTTTGTTGATGCACGTGCGGCTACTGCGCACACAATTCACAAACACAGAAAATATATATTTTTTTGGTTTGGACTGGAGTGTACTTTGGGGGTTACAGCACCCTTTAACGGTCAAGCCAGCCGGCCCTTTACTTATGACACAGGCGCAGGCTTGGCACTACTTTGTTGATGTACGTGCGGCTACTGCGCACACAATTCACAAACACAGAATTTTTTTTTTTTTTTGGGTTTGGACTGGAGTGTACTTTGGGGGTTACAGCACCCTTTAACGGTCAAGCCAGCCGGCCCTTTACTTATGACACAGGCGCACGCTTGGCACTACTTTGTTGATGCACGTGCGGCTACTGCGCACACAATTCACAAACACAGAAAATTATTTTTTTTTGGGTTTGGACTGGAGTGTACTTTGGGGGTTACAGCACCCTTTAATGGTCAAGCCAGCCGGCCCTTTACTTATGACACAGGCGCACGCTTGGCACTACTTTGTTGATGCACGTGCGGCTACTGCGCACACAATTCACAAACACAGAAAATATATATTTTTTTGGTTTGGACTGGAGTGTACTTTGGGGGTTACACCACCCTTTAATGGTCAAGCCAGCCGGCCCTTTACTTATGACACAGCGCACGCTTGGCACTACTTTGTTGATGCACGTGCGGCTACTGCGCACACAATTCACAAACACAGAAAATATATATTTTTTTGG
This sequence comes from Taudactylus pleione, assembly GCA_031769625.1. Lineage (NCBI taxonomy): Eukaryota > Metazoa > Chordata > Amphibia > Anura > Myobatrachidae > Taudactylus > Taudactylus pleione. The sequence goes on along the minus strand of JAUIMM010000016.1, from coordinate 7,905,280 downwards.
TTTGGACTGGAGTGTACTTTGGGGGTTACAGCACCCTTTAACGGTCAAGCCAGCCGGCCCTTTACTTATGACACAGCGCACGCTTGGCACTACTTTGTTGATGCACGTGCGGCTACTGCGCACACAATTCACAAACACAGAAAATATATATTTTTTTGGTTTGGACTGGAGTGTACTTTGGGGGTTACAGCACCCTTTAACGGTCAAGCCAGCCGGCCCTTTACTTATGACACAGGCGCACGCTTGGCACTACTTTGTTGATGCACGTGCGGCTACTGCGCACACAATTCACAAACACAGAAAATTATTTTTTTTGGGGTTTGGACTGGAGTGTACTTTGGGGGTTACAGCACCCTTTAATGGTCAAGCCAGCCGGCCCTTTACTTATGACACAGGCGCACGCTTGGCACTACTTTGTTGATGCACGTGCGGCTACTGCGCACACAATTCACAAACACAGAAAATATATATTTTTTTGGTTTGGACTGGAGTGTACTTTGGGGGTTACACCACCCTTTAACGGTCCAGCCAGCTGGCCCTTTACTTATGACACAGCGCACGCTTGGCACTACTTTGTTGATGCACGTGCGGCTACTGCGCACACAATTCACAAACACAGAAAATATATATTTTTTTGGTTTGGACTGGAGTGTACTTTGGGGGTTACAGCACCCTTTAACGGTCAAGCCAGCCGGCCCTTTACTTATGACACAGGCGCAGGCTTGGCACTACTTTGTTGATGTACGTGCGGCTACTGCGCACACAATTCACAAACACAGAATTTTTTTTTTTTTTTGGGTTTGGACTGGAGTGTACTTTGGGGGTTACAGCACCCTTTAACGGTCAAGCCAGCCGGCCCTTTACTTATGACACAGGCGCACGCTTGGCACTACTTTGTTGATGCACGTGCGGCTACTGCGCACACAATTCACAAACACAGAAAATAATTTTTTTTTTGGTTTGGACTGGAGTGTACTTTGGGGGTTACAGCACCCTTTAACAGTCAAGCCAGCCGGCCCTTTACTTATGACACAGGCGCACGCTTGGCACTACTTTGTTGATGCACGTGCAGCTACTGCGCACACAATTCACAAACACACAAATAATATTATTTTTTTGGTTTCAACTGGAGTGTACTTTGGGGGTTACAGCACTCTTTAACGGTCAAGCCAGCCGGCCCTTTACTTATGACACAGGCGCACGCTTGGCACTACTTTGTTGATGCACGTGCGGCTACTGCGCACACAATTCACAAACACAGAAAATAATTTATTTTTGGTTTGGACTGGAGTGTACTTTGGGGGTTTCAGCACCCTTTAATGGTCAAGCCAGCCGGCCCTTTACTTATGACACAGGCCCACGCTTGGCACTACTTTGTTGATGCACATGCGGCTACTGCGCACACAATTCACAAACACAGAAAATATATATTTTTTTGGTTTGGACTGGAGTGTACTTTGGGGGTTACACCACCCTTTAACGGTCAAGCAAGCCGGCCCTTTACTTATGACACAGCGCACGCTTGGCACTACTTTGTTGATGCACGTGCGGCTACTGCGCACACAATTCACAAACACAGAAAAAATATATTTTTTGGGGTTTGGACTGGAGTGTACTTTGGGGGTTACAGCACCCTTTAACGGTCAAGCCAGCCGGCCCTTTACTTATGACACAGCGCACGCTTGGCACTACTTTGTTGATGCACGTGCGGCTACTGCGCACACAATTCACAAACACAGAAAATATATATTTTTTTGGTTTGGACTGGAGTGTACTTTGGGGGTTACAGCACCCTTTAACGGTCAAGCCAGCCGGCCCTTTACTTATGACACAGGCGCACGCTTGGCACTACTTTGTTGATGCACGTGCGGCTACTGCGCACACAATTCACAAACACAGAAAATTATTTTTTTGGGGGTTTGGACTGGAGTGTACTTTGGGGGTTACAGCACCCTTTAATGGTCAAGCCAGTCGGCCCATTACTTATGACACAGGCGCACGCTTGGCACTACTTTGTTGATGCACGTGCGGCTACTGCGCACACAATTCACAAACACAGAAAATATATATTTTTTTGGTTTGGACTGGAGTGTACTTTGGGGGTTACACCACCCTTTAACGGTCAAGCCAGCCGGCCCTTTACTTATGACACAGCGCACGCTTGGCACTACTTTGTTGATGCACGTGCGGCTACTGCGCACACAATTCACAAACACAGAAAATATATATTTTTTTGGTTTGGACTGGAGTGTACTTTGGGGGTTACAGCACCCTTTAACGGTCAAGCCAGCCGGCCCTTTACTTATGACACAGGCGCACGCTTGGCACTACTTTGTTGATGTACGTGCGGCTACTGCGCACACAATTCACAAACACAGAAATTTTTTTTTTTTTTGGGTTTGGACTGGAGTGTACTTTGGGGGTTACAGCACCCTTTAATGGTCAAGCCAGCCGGCCTTTACTTATGACACAGGCGCACGCTTGGCACTACTTTGTTGATGCACGTGCGGCTACTGCGCACACAATTCACATACACAGAAAATTATTTATTTTTGGTTTGGACTGGAGTGTACTTTGGGGGTTACAGCACCCTTTAACGGTCAAGCCAGCCGGCCCTTTACTTATGACACAGGCCCACGCTTGGCACTACTTTGTTGATGCACGTGCGGCTACTGCGCACACAATTCACAAACACAGAAAATAATTTATTTTTTGGTTTGGACTGGAGTGTACTTTGGGGGTTACAGCACCCTTTAATGGTCAAGCCAGCCGGCCCTTTACTTATGACACAGGCGCACGCTTGGCACTACTTTGTTGATGCACGTGCGGCTACTGCGCACACAATTCCCAAACACAGAAAATAATTTTTTTTTTAGTTTGGACTGGAGTGTACTTTGGGGGTTACAGCACCCTTTAACGGTCAAGCCAGCCAGCCCTTTACTTATGACACAGGCGCACGCTTGGCACTACTTTGTTGATGCACGTGCGGCTACTGCGCACACAATTCACAAACACAGAAAATATATTATTTTTTTAGCACTTGGGGGGAGCACCCCTGATGGACACAGCACCCCCTGAACAACACTACAGCACCCCTTTAGGACTGGGACACTGCACAGGACTTTGGAGTGGACACAGCCCCTATGGAGAACTGACTGCACAACACAGTCCAGCCAGCCCCTATGGACTTTGAAGTAGTGGACAACAGCAGCACTACACTACACTACACTACACAGCCCTAACTCCCACCCTCCCTCTTCACTGTCCACAGCCGAGTGAGAAAATGGCGCCGACGCGGGTACCTTATATAGGATCCAAAAACCGCGAGACTCGGAAGGCGGAATGATGACGTTTTGCCTCGATTTCAGATCCAAGTCAGGCGGGAAAAGTCGAGCCTAACTTGGATCGGACTCGGATCGGGGGGGCTCGGGGGGGGTTCGGATTTCAGAAATCCGAACCCGCTCACCCCTAATATATATATATATATATATATATATATATACACATATAGATATAATGATGTGTGTATATAATATGATGCATATATCTAATATGAAGTGTGTGTCTTGCTCCAGTGACACCTACTGTAATATATGCACAGGATTGTTTGGGGGAGGGGGCCCCTAACCAATATCTTGCCTAGGGCCCCGTGAGGTCTAAATCTGGCTCTAGCCGGCAGTGTTCTCAGGGAAGGGTACCGGCGATGGCAGCAGATCGGGGGTGCCAGCGGTGTCCTCATTGCAGGTTTGCTGACTGTGTCAGCAGTGCAGGGGTGTTCTCAATGCAGGGTGCCGGCGGTGTTGGCAGAGCGGGTGTGCCAGCGCTGTCCTCAGTGCAGGTTTGCTGACTGTGTCGGCAGTGCAGGGGTGTTCTCAATGCAGGGTGCTGGCGGTGTCATCAGAACAGGGGTGCCAGCGGTGTCCTAGGTGCATGTGTGCTGACAGTGTCGGCAGTGCAGGGATGCTGGTGGTGTCCTCAGTGTGGGAGTGTCGGCAGTGTGGGGGTCGCTGATGGTGTCCTCATTACATTGTGCAGCAGTGCAGGAGTGTCGGCAGTGGTGGTGTCGGCAGCGGGGGATGCTGCCAGTGGGGGTGCCAGCAGTGTGGGTAGCGGGGGGTGCCGGCGGTGTCAGGTGACAGGGGATCTTTTTCTCTTTTGTGCTGTTTTGAGTGGGCTTAACAGTGATTGGCTGAGAGCCGTGACAGACGGCTCTCTCAGCCTATCAGCGTTAAGCCCACTCAAAACAAAACCTCGTGACTCGACAGTGGGGTCACAAGGTTTTGCCTTGGGTGAGGAATCCGGGTCAGGCAGGGAGACCCGAGCTTTGCTCAGTTCGCTCCAGATCCCCGAAATTCGGGTGGGTACGGATCTCTGAGATCCGAACCCACTCATCTCTAGTCATGACGTCTCTCCCATCGCACACTGACAGCCTCCGTCTGCAGGGAAGGAGCCACCGGGCACTCCCTGGAAACTAAATCTCAGCAGCCGCCCAGCAAATGAGACTGCAGCGGTGCCTCACCAGCCTGACTCCTCTCTGCTGCGTAGTGCCGCTTGAGCATATTGTGCCAGCTCTGGCCACATACAATAGCTGGATTTTCTTTTTCCCATAGCTATTTGCCCACAAGAAGGAGTCAGAGTGCTCTCTAAATGCTACAGCAGTGAGATCATAAACTTACTTGTGGACCAAGGGGTGCACCTGCGTCCACCTACAGAGGAGAAAACCCTAACTCCGACCAGCAACTGGAACCGTGACACTGTGTGTCTGCCAAACGTAGGGAAGCACACATCTTGTCACAGCCTTTTGACATTAAGGCTTCCAAAGTACAGAGTTAGATTACTTGCTACATCAATCCTTCCCAGAAACCAGACCTGCAAAAGAAACTAAAACGAGATCCAGTCACATTGTCGACAGTTAGCCTTTCGACATTTATGATGTTGACACCCCAATGTTGAATCTAGAATGGCGACATGGTTCAACATGTCGGATATGTTTGGAATATACATCCAACATATACATCTGGTCTATACAATTGTATATGTAAAGAACGGAGTAAGCGAGAAAGGTATGTATTAATCTTTTTATATACTGTACGTCTCACAAAGAAGCAGTGAATTGGAAATCCTTATGTGATTACACCATTAAAGATAATTTAATTAAAGTAACCTCTGGTGCACCCTAGAGTAGTATTCAGTGGCGTAACTACAGTAGGTGCAAGGGGTGCAGCTGCTATGGGGCCCAGACCAACCTGGGGCCCGGCCCTCCCCCTGCACCTACGGTGCAAGGCCTCGGTTCGCGGCCCCCCCCCCGCACCTCCTCCCCTCACACCATCCTCACTCCCCTCTCCTCGAATCGACTTACCTGCTCCGTGGTCGCGCCCTCCTCCATGGTCACGTCCTCCTGGTCGGCTGCGGCTACAGCTCCTCTGTCTTCTCATTGAGTGATACTGGGAGGCGTGGCCGCCTCCTCTCAGCATCAGTGAGGACTGAGGAGATGGAGCCAACCAGGAAAGGAAGTGTTCCTGCCCTGCACAGCATGACCACGGACAGGGGCTGGCTGGCAACTTTTAGCCTGGGGGGCAAATGCATGCAGGCGGCACTGGCAGAGGAGTAGCGTGTAGCCAGGGTGCTCGAAAGAACGTGCGTGCTACGGTGCCCCCCTCTCAAGTGTTCTAGGGAGGAGGCGGGTCCATATGGGATTAATGTAAGGTAAAAATAAAGATATGGGGCAGCCTCCTGTCGTAGTGCCCACATGCAGTGCCACCCTGTGCCACAGGAGGACACCCTTATGCAGGCCTCGAGTAGTGCCCCCAGTAGTGATCCCCCCTATGCAGTGCCCCTTATATAGTGCCCCCAGTAGTGGTAACCCTTATGCAGTGCCCCTTAAATAGTGGCCCCAGTTGTAATCTTCCCCCTATGCAGTACCCCCACTATTGCCCTTTATATAGAGCCCCCAGCAGTGGTCCCTCGATGCAGTGCCCCCAGTGGTAGTCCCCTCCCCCTATGTAGTGCCCCTAGTAGTAGTCCCCTCCCCCCTATGCAATGCCCATAGTAGTAGTCTCCTCCCCTTGTAGTGCCCCTAGTAGTAGTCCCCCCCAGTAGTAGTCCCCCCCTTGTAGTGCCCCCAGTAGTAGTAGTCCTGCCCTTGTAGTGCCCCCAGTAGTAGTAGTCCCCCCCTTGTAGTGCTCCCAGTAGTATTCCCCCCTGTAGAGCTCCCAGGAGTCCCCCCCTTGTAGTGCCCCCAGGTGTCCCCCCTTGTAGTGCTCCCAGGAGTCCCCCCCTTGTAGTGCCCCCAGGAGTCCCCCCCTTGTAGTGCCCCCAGGAGTCCCCCCTTGTTGTGCTCCCAGGAGTCCCCCCTTGTAGTGCTCCCAGGAGACCCCCCTTGTAGTGCCCCCAGGAGTCCCCCCCTTGTAGTGCTCCCAGGAGTCCCCCCCGCAGTAGTGCTCCCAGGTGTCCCCCCCGCAGTAGTGCCCCCAGGAGTCCCCCCCTTGTTGTGCTCCCAGGAGACCCCCCCCGCAGTAGAGACATAATAAAAAAAAAAATAAAAAAAACACACTTACCTGACACCAGCTCCTGCTCCTGGTCCCGCCGCCGAGATCAGCTCCTCCATCCGCCGCTTTGCATTATGGGAGTGACGCGTCATGGGAGTGACGCGTCACTACCATTTTACCCACTGCGGGAGCCGGAAGATGTCCGGCTCTGGCAGTGGGAGCAGCAGCCGATGAGAGTCTGTCTGACTCTCATCAGCTGCTAAAGCAAACACACAGCTGCTGGCTCCGGCGGCTGTGTGTTTGTGCTGTGTAGCGCTGACCGAACTCCGTCCGGTCAGCGCTGCACACGCGGAGCAGACTGTGTCACAGTGACACAGTCTGCACCGCGGCCCGCATGACGCTGCGGCCCGGGGGGCACATGGCACCCTGCCCCCCGGCCCAGCCCACCACTGGGCACATGGCACCCTGCCCCCCGACCCTGCCCGCCACTGACCACGGAGCAGGTAAGTCTACTGTCGAGGAGAGGGGAGTGAGGGGGGTGCAGGGGAATGGGGGCGCAGACCTAGAGGGGCCCGTGAAAATTTTGCTAAGGTGCCCCCTAGGTCCAGTTACGCCCCTGGTAGTAGTGATAATATTATTAGAGAAGAAAAGAAGACTCTTTGTTGGGGGGCACTCTTATAGCTTAAAACTTAACTTTTATTAGAATGTATAATAAAATAGTTACCAAGACAAGCAACAGGTTAAGTATAATTAAATAATAATTGGATTGTAATAGAAGAGGAATAAAGGATACAAATTCACCTTCAAAACAACAAGTATAGTGGAATATAGTAGTTCCAATGCCATCTCTCTACAGGATAAGGTTACCTCCAAGCATAGTGGACCTCAGAGTATAACCCACTATTATAATATACAGTGTCAAAATATGAAAATGCTAAATATTATTGGTGATGGGACAAAAAAGGAAAATCAGCAGAATAACCCTGATAAATAAATCACGTCTCCCCGTCTGAGTCATTTATACATATCTGAAAAATCTATGTCCAACAATGGTGAATAGCCACTGTAAGTAACAGGGGAGATAAATTTATAGAAATTGTTTCTCATCTACCAGCTGTGAGCGTAGTTTTGAGAGCTGTACTACTTCCTTCGATGTATCTGGAATCAGCAGTAGCTTACGCTTCAAGACAGAGCAAGCAGACAAACAGACAACCATGGTTGGAGAACAAATCAGACACAGACAACAATGTAGTTACACATCATAGCACTGCGTAGACCGTTCTGAAGAATGGTACGAGTGCTAGCTTTATTTATAGGGGTCTGAAAAGGTCAGTCACCATGAGTCAGCTTTATGCACTGGCACAAACAACTTGTTTGTGCCCCCCAATACTGGATGGACATATAGATAAGATAAACATAAGACATTAGGATGCACATTCTTGTTGTTATCCTCGCCTGCCATCTCGTCAGCATCTTCTATCTTGTTATCTTCAGACGTCCAAGGGTCTCCACCCCTGATAGTACTTTATCTTGTCTACTCCAGACTGTATGGTGAACAACATGTTTTTCTGAAACTTCAACCTTATGTAACTTTTAAAATCACTCTTAAAGCGACATACACATAGATAGAGCATTTAATAAGCTAATTTAGCATCCTACGCTAACATTCCCCTCTTTTTATCAAATGATCTATCTTCCAATAGAAATGTCCATGTTTCTTTAGTAGCTCCTTCTTCTGGAGCTTCTTGATGTTCGTGTTGTTCCTCATCTTTCCTTGGCCTTATGACTTTTGTTTCCTACCTATCAGTTACCTACGATAACCAGCATATGACCTTATAGTGCCTATGTTATCCATATGTTATCCTAAGGACCACATATAGATAGATCAAAATATCATTCAGCACCTACCATTGGTGTTTATCATAGGAACTATTCTTACTGTTGCTTGAAGGTCAATCATGCCAGGAGGAAAGATCGAGGAATCTGGTATCTGGACATCGGGGATTACAGTATAGACCCCCCCTCATATGTAACTCCCAGGTGTTCACGAGACCTCTCCTGGGGCGCGGAGTCTAGCCCACCTGATGGTATTCACCAGTGACCCCTCCAAGCGGGATATGGGCTTTGCTGCACCAAGTAAACAGGTCGCGGCCCCCAAGATTGGTACCTGGAGCAAACACTGAGTATAATGCAGGAGGACTATACCTTGTGAGTTGATTTCTTGATTTTCACTCATTTCACTCAAGCAAGAGCGCTTCTGCTCATTTTTGACGTCTTCTATTTAGTCATTTCTCTTCTCTGCAGCGGGTTGATTGGTCACATCTTTTGACAATTGGAAAAAAAGTATGTATTTTTCTTTTTTTCTGCTTTCTCACCGGTTGTCCATTTTCCTGTTGATCGGTTCTTCTTCTTTATCATATGATTCATATTTATCTGTAAGTTCTTTTAGGGTGTCTCCCCTCTTTGAATCATTATCTTAGAAGGAGAACCTCTGTATTCCATGCTTTTACAGGAATCGTCTGGGTACCTAATAACTATACTTAGTAAACATATTAGCAATATTTCTCAGCTATATATACATTCAACATCTAATCCTTACACACAAATGCTATTTGTTCTTTTACTTTTGATTACTTTACACAATCCTTATTATATGTAGCCATTTTACTTTAAGCATGAATACTTTTGCTTATCTTTGTAGTTGCGCACTGACAAATTTTTACTCCACACATTACAATTACGTATATTCCTACAAAGATGATTATAGTGAATATCAACAATTTTCCTTAAACATGCATAATGTTAGAGAACCATTCTCCTATCCAGGAGAACCATGATGATGGGTCCAACCAGGAAAACCAACTATTGGGCAAAATGCTTGTATAATTATGAGACTTAGCAAACTCCTTTTTAAGAGTTTGAATCTCATCCATCTTTTGATCAATGATTGCTTCAGAATCTGTAGCATTTGTTAAATACGTGCAACATTTTACACCTAATTTTGTCTGTAGGGTAGCACAATAACCTGATGAAGCTGCCGTAAGATAGTCCAACAGGATCCTGTGCTGCATTAATTCAACCTTGATGAATTGTAATTCTTTCCCAACATACCTAAAGGTACTGTCATATATATCAGTTATTTTATCTAGAAGATTTGCCAAATCCTTAATCATGCCATAGTTCATAGCTGTACCAGCTGAACCAAATGTAGGTATATTGGCTGCTCCAATTCCTACCCTATACCCAAATGATGTTTGAAACAAATGACTATATTTTTCTCCTATAGTTTTTACTTTTCTCTTTGTTTTTTGTTTATTTAAATTTCTCATAATTTCCATTGCTTCATCATGATCTAATATGGATGCGTCTGGAATAAGTGTTCCTAAAAAACATACTCCTTCTGAATTCACAGGTAACCATTTGTATGCTTTTCTTCCACATATATAATATATCCCTGACGGTAATGTAAAAGGAATTCTCCATAATCCCTCATCTATACCCCCAAGGAATGTATTGCACCTTTCCTCCGTCCTACCTTTTGGGGTCCTTATTTCATGAAAAGGACATACCTGTCTTGTTCTTTTTGTGCTATCCAATGCACAGGTAAAATTAAGTCCTAAGCGTAGACTCAATTCAGTTGCATTAACTGCTTGAAAACTGTGGAGTATATGTCCGCATCCTTGAGTGACCCCTAAGCGAAATGGGGGTCCTTTAGACCTCTGTTGGCCAGCCTTTTTTATGCATTCATCAGTGGATACCACAGAATATGATTCACTTCCTGCTGATTTACTAAAGCATAACACTTTTCCCTCTAAGGCATACCTTCTGAGTCCAAGGAATGGGGTATGGAATGTCTGTAAGTTGGTACTGTGCAGTTTCCACAACCCTCATTCAGTTTTGTCATATTAGGATACAATGGTATTGGCAACCATCCAAGGCTCTCAGCCCTATGAGGAACCGAGGTGCAAACCCAACAATTAGTAACATCCATTCTTTTTGCCACCAAATGATGCACAGTGTCCAATGGGGTTTGATTAGACATAGGATCCTTGCACCATTCTATGCACCTCTTCTCTGGATTTGGCTCACAGTATCTACAAATACACTCAGCAATTGGGGGTAATCCTTCACATTTTTCCTTTCTAATAATACTTCTTTTCTTTCTTAGCTCTTTTTGTTTTGTTACTGTACTTTCAGTTACTGGCAACAGGTATATTTTGTCCCATTTTACGGAATAAAAGCCTTCCCTAATCTGTATCTTTCTTCCCTCATATATCTTATTTCCTATTCTCCTTGTAATTTTTTCTTCGTTGTGTATAGTCTCATTTAACTTCCTCCATTTCCATTCAGTTATGTACTCTCCTTCTTTGCTCTTTATTATTGATGCCTTTACCTGTGTTCCCAAGGGTATATCTGATCTGAAGTGTCTATCCCTTTCCCTCCTTAGTCTATTTCCTTTTACCTGAAATTTCATATAGTCTATTTTTGTAAGGAGTTTCTTATCATGTGTCTTTTCTTTTATTGCAGTAAGCCGATTGTCAAAATTGGTATCATTCTCTCCTATCTGGATTTCTATTATGACAAGAGGCATTTCAATAGTGCTGGTGGGGGAGGCTGAAACTTTTGTTTGGTTTTTCAACTCCACTGTCTCACCCTCAGTCAAGGTATAAGCATATATTACTTGCTCTTCTGTGGTGGAAGGTGGATTATTCTGTGTAGTATATTGGGGAGTAGAGGATGTTGTCTGTTCCAATATTCCATAAGTATAGGATATGGATGTTATTTGTGGGATCTTACTACTGATGAGGGATGTCTGCTGTGTACTGTGTATATGATCCCCTTGTCTTGCAGGTCTCTTTTCCCAAATGGTGTAATACCCTGCACTATTTTCCCAGAGTTCCACCTTGACAAACTGCCCTAACTTGGTATGCTCTGGTTTCATCCTGTCTAACCCTATGACTTTTCTCCTCATCTTTTCCAATATTTGAATCAGCTTATTATTAATGCGGTTCTGATCTTTTTCTATCTCAATGAATTCCCCTATACTATGGAGAAATGACTCTGTATCTTCCATGGGTTCTAATTCAAACCATTTTGTTTCTATAAATTCCTGTGTTGTTTCTGCTATAGTCATAGGTAAGGTGGGAAAATAGTCAGGGGGAGTTATCATTTCTTTACCTTTCTCTTGAGGTGTCCTGTCACTCTCCTCCCATCCCTTTTCCAAAATATAAAGGATCAAAACAAGAAGCGCCGATGCGCACATTGCTGTGCACAGTGGCCAAAATAATTCAGACTCAGTCCATTTCTTTTTCTTTGTCCTCTTCTCCATGGGTCGCCAAATATATAGAGCTTCGTCCAGGCCATCCGTGAAGAGAATAATTAGGCTTTAGGTCTTTTTCAGAATCGTCTGTTTTTCTGCTTCCGAAGGTATCTCTTAATTTAATTCAGCAACTTTATTAATTAGTGTCCTTTGCTTTCCTTGATTAAATCATGCAGTAAAGAAGAGTCTGTTGTGGGATATACAAAGAGACAGATGGAGGGGAGCTCGAGAAGTGACCCATATGCCATAATAGACCTTTGGCAGTGCCTCCGGCCATCCCATTCCTGTATATGAAACCACCTTAGAATGCTTATTTTTACTAATTTTGTTAAATTCCTTGTTACTTGAGTACCCCCTTGCTCTTTCTAATATTTGTGAGACATTATACCTGGATATATGTTGTTGAGCAATTTTCTTTACAACTTCTAGTTAATTCCAATACATGTGAATGGTTAAAACATATCACAAATTTCGTACCCTTGGCATTTATATAGAATCAACTTAATCCTTGAGAAAGACCAGTGGTTGTTGAGGGACATTTAATCTGCAGCAACTCCCTTTATCTCCCACCGGACTATTCCCAGAAGATACAATTCTAAATCATCATTATTATTATTTTTTTTTTTTTATGCTGTACAATAATGCATTCCCAGCACAAATTTGTATTATCTGTGCTATATAAAAACATTGGGTACATCTCCATAATAATGTGCTTGTTTACCAGTGTGCCATCATATTCCCCCTTTTGTGTCTTTACTGACACATATCGATTATGACATGCACACCTAAACAGCACAGTTACAACACAATTAATATTAACCTATGAACTTTTAACTTTATAAACGTTTACTTTCTCTTTGGTCGACCATTCTTTAATAAAACATTAATCCTGTACGTACTTTACATTTTCTATAATTAAAACATTTTTTCTTATTCTGCATTCCTGTCATAAATGCATACTATGCATTTAGTCACTTCCCCCTCCCTCTCTATGAGTTAATTACTATTTACGTCATTTTAAACAACTGTTACTTTTAATTGTGTATAATGCTTGTTCTAAGTATCTTTTCTTGTGGTTCTCAATTTCCTATTGCGTAAACTGTATCTTACTTTCCCCTCACTGACTTTGCGCACAGTCATGTTGGGGGGAATTCTATGTAACGCATGTATCACTGTACATCTGGGTGTCTTGCTGGTGGTGTGAATGCATTGTGGTGAAGGGGTATATGGAGCATTTACCTCACAGTCTGCCACACTGTGATATTCATGCTTCTTTACCTGAGCTAACCTGTTGTCATAATGTAAACTCTTCTTGGAGCTAAAACCTGCCACATTCTAGCATCTGTGAAACCTGCCTGCAGGAATATGGCCAGTATTCCTTTTAAAGCTCTTGTGCCCTCCTTGTCCGTTACAATATCCAGAGGTTCCATAACCGCTGTATCTGATAACCCCCTACTTGCCTGTGCCCCCATTTTTGGTATCCTGGTCACGCTAGGAGGGCCGGCAATTGTGAATCTACGCCCCTACTTCTGGGTCGTCACAGTGCCGGTATATAACGCAATTATTTCTGACAAAGGAGGAAACCTGCACTCTGGTTAACCTTTAGTTAATGCTACTGTTATGACAAAAGACTAGCTTCTATGTGAGCAGCTATCCTGTCTTTACCTGAGGTCAGTGTATGAACACACTATATGATCACTGAAAGCTCCTTTTACCCTTGCTTTAGTGGTGGTCTATCTTTACCCAGCAATATGTACAGTTGGTGTAATGAAACTCAAACAAACATTTCATCAATATTTCAATTCCTATATAACTTCTAACAAGCATTAATGTCAAGTGTTTCCTTTTAATCTATTAATACTTAAACTATATTCTCTAGCAGTTCTCATTTACAAACATAAACATCAAAACATTTCATGTACACTTCCTACAAGTTACCTCAAACCATCCCGCTCACCATTTCCCCATAAAAATATTCCCAATCATAACTTAAAAAATGTCCACTACAACATGCACACATTTCTTTATATTCCTTGTAACAATCCTAGTTATTTTACTGTATTTCTGTTATACCATTTAATCAGACTTTAAAGATCTTTAATGCATTACATTTTCAAGTTGGTGCTACTAGAAAGCTTAAAAATATGTCCAATTAAAATTTTAAATTGTAATATTGTATGTGCAATCTGAGCGGTTATTCTGGAAAAATGCCACAAATTGACACTTTTAATCTTTAGTTACTTTACAAAAAAAAACCATCTGCAAAGCACAGATAAGGATAATGGATATGGAAACGTGATAGTGAGCAGGCAAAAAGACAGTTTAAGCGTACACACACACATAAAACAGTAGATTCCAAATACAGCGGGTAAACCCGTTCGAAAAGCGTTTTTATCCTTACCACTGAACGCTCCCAGCCGCCAGAGGGATAGCAGAAAGAGTACACAGTTGCATCAAACGGCAAAGCTTTTCATGTACTCACCGGTTTTGCTTTCAACCTATCCCTCGGCAGGCAGGAGATGATCTGTCAGTGTTTCCAGATTTAGCTTTTCCAGGCCAATGTCACAAGCTGTGAGCGTAGTTTTGAGAGCTGTACTACTTCCTTCGATGTATCTGGAATCAGCAGTAGCTTACGTTTCAAGACAGAGCAAGCAGACAAACAGACAACCATGGTTGGAGAACAAATCAGACACAGACAACAATGTAGTTACACATCATAGCACTGCGTAGACCGTTCTGAAGAATGGTACGAGTGCTAGCTTTATTTATAGGGGTCTGAAAAGGTCAGTCACCATGAGTCAGCTTTATGCACTGGCACAAACAACTTGTTTGTGCCCCCCAATACTGGACGGACATATAGATAAGATAAACATAAGACATTACGATGCACATTCTTGTTGTTATCCTCGCCTGCCATCTCGTCAGCATCTTCTATCTTGTTATCTTCAGACGTCCAAGGGTCTCCACCCCTGATAATACTTTATCTTGTCTACTCCAGACTGTATGGTGAACAACATGTTTTTCTGAAACTTCAACCTTATGTAACTTTTAAAATCACTCTTAAAGACACATACACATAGATAGTTCATTTAATAAGCTAATTTAGCATCCTACGCTAACACAACCAACATAATATTATTGGATCACAGCTGTCAGGTGATAGAGAAGAAAAAAGTGGAAAAAGCACAAGTAAATTAATATGAAAGGATTCTAGTTCCTAAAACATATTAAACAGGTGCACAAGAAATAGTCCTGCATCTGCTGTCAGCTAGGTATAACTGATGAGAGTGCAGAGAAAATATGTATGGTGTAAGAAGGAGGTATAATATAATAGATTTGCACTATATATCAAAGTTGTATCCTCTTAAAAGAATAAGGTAACATACATAGGGCCTGATTCATAAAGGATCGCAGTTGCTTATAAGCACGCAATCGGACAATTATTTTGCACGGCGCATGCGTACACATCGCAGTCTCCGGCAGTCTTCTGCAGAACCCGGCTCCTGTCACTGAGGAGTCTGCCCTTTGGTGTCACTCCTCGTTGGGTGACACCCGGGTATGGCGCACACCCCCCTTGTGACACCACTGCCTAAACTTAGGGTATAAGAACTTTCATTAGTGCAGATGGGTCAGTGACGGACAGACCTGATTATAGCAGGGAAGTTGCACATTTATCGTGCGCCTCCCAGTACCTCCCTCCGCCTTCCTATTCCCTCCCTCTCACCTTACTTTAGTTCAAGCATGAGGTAAGGCGGGTGGGTGAGGTTTTGTACTCTGCACCATGCAGGATGCCTGGCGCCCTACATGCCAGCATACCATGCTTAATGGTCAGGCCAGTGCTGCGTGTGATTCTACTTTTGATTGTGTACCTTCTGGCAGTAAACAATCAATGAGAGTCCTGGATGCAGCAGACAGAAGTAAAAGCTGCAAGACATTTATTGCAAGAACTGAATTAGTGAGAAAATTACCTTGTTCTCCTATCTTTTGGGCTAATCATTATATTATTGTTTTGATTAGCTGGCAGGAGTGTCTTGTGTGTGTTTTATTGCATTAATCATATGATTATATATAAACATATTTGCAATAATCACATGAATATATTGATATGCAGTACTGTGGGCCTCATTCAGAGGCGGTCATACGATGCAAGCGGTCGCTCAGAAACAGGGCGGCCGCTTGCATCCTGAACGGCCGCCTCCATGTCGGTCGTTAGGCTGTGGGTTAACACCCACAGCTCTAACGACCGCTAAGGGAGATGGTCGCGATGGTCAAGACCATCACGACCATCGGGGCTTACGACGAGACCCTAGGGTAGGGTCTCGTCAACCTTAAGCCCCAGGGAGCTTCCTGCTCTGTTTGAGCAGGAAGCTCCCCACTGACATCACTGATGATATCAGTGGGGACGCCCACAAAACGGCAAGCGTTCCGAAAGGAACGCCTCCGTTTGGCCGGGCACGCCCCCTGCCCGCCCATCAAACGGAGCGAGCTGTCAATCAACACCGACAGCTCGCTCCGTCTGCTTTGAGCCCGCTAATGACGGGTGATCCGTTGTTAGCAGGGGCTCGCGCATGCGCACGACGGAGGAGTCTCTCTGTCCCTCTGATTTTCCCCCATTCCTCCCATCTCCCTCTGTTCTTCCCCCTTTCCTCCCATCTCCCTCTGTTCTTCCCCCTTTCCTCCCGTCTCCCTCTGTTATTCCCCCTTTCCTCCCGTCTCCTCCTGTTCTTTCCCCTTTCCTCCCATCTCCCTCTGTTCTTCCTCCTTCCCCCTGTCTCCCTCTGTTCTTCCTCCTTCCCCCGTCTCCCTCTGTTCTTCTGCCTTCCTCCCGTCTCCCTCTGTTCTTCCCACTTTCCTCCCGTCTCCCTCTGTTCTTCCCCCTTTCCTCCCGTCTCCCTTTGTTTTTCCCCCTTTCCTCCCGTCTCCCTCTTTTTTTCTCCCTTTCCTCCCGTCTCCCTCTGTTTTTCCCCTTTCCTCCCATCTCCCTCTATTCTTCCCCCTTTCCTCCCGTCTCCCTCTGTTCTTCCCCCTTTCCTCCCGTCTCCCTCTGTTCTTCCCCCTTTCCTCCCGTCTCCCTCTGTTCTTCCTCATTTCCTCCCTTCTCCCTCTGTTCTTCCCCCTCTCCTCCTGTCTCCCTCTGTTCTTCCCCCTTCCCCCATCTCCCTCAGTTCTTCCAGCTTCCCCCCCGCGTCCTCTGTTCTTCCCCCTTTCCTCCCGTCTCCCTCTGTTCTTCCCCCTTTCCTCCCGTCTCCCTCTGTTCTTCCTTATTTCCTCCCATCTCCCTCTGTTCTTCCCCCTCTCCTCCTGTCTCCCTCTGTTCTTCCCCCTTCCCCCATCTCCCTCAGTTCTTCCTGCTTCCCCCCCCCGCGTCCTCTGTTCTTCCCCCTTTCCTCCCGTCTCCCTCTGTTTTTCTCCCTTTCCTCCTGTCTCCCTCTGTATTTCCCCTTTCCTCCCGTCTCCCTCTGTTCTTCCCCCTTTCCTCCCGTCTCCCTCTGTTCTTCCCCCTTTCCTCCCGTCTCCCTCTGTTCTTCCTCATTTCCTCCCTTCTCCCTCTGTTCTTCCCCCTCTCCTCCTGTCTCCCTCTGTTCTTCCCCCATCTCCCTCAGTTCTTCCAGCTTCCCCCCCGCGTCCTCTGTTCTTCCCCCTTTCCTCCCGTCTCCCTCTGTTCTTCCCCCTTTCCTCCCGTCTCCCTCTGTTCTTCCTCATTTCCTCCCATCTCCCTCTGTTCTTCCCCCTCTCCTCCTGTCTCCCTCTGTTCTTCCCCCTTCCCCCATCTCCCTCAGTTCTTCCTGCTTCCCCCCCGCGTCCTCTGTTCTTCCCCCTTTCCTCCCGTCTCCCTCTGTTTTTCTCCCTTTCCTCCTGTCTCCCTCTGTATTTCCCCTTTCCTCCCGTCTCCCTCTGTTCTTCCCCCTTTCCTCCCGTCTCCCTCTGTTCTTCCTCATTTCCTCCCTTCTCCCTCTGTTCTTCCCCCTCTCCTCCTGTCTCCCTCTGTTCTTCCCCCTTCTCCCATCTCCCTCAGTTCTTCCTGCTTCCACCCCCCGCGTCCTCTGTTCTTCCCCATTTCCTCCCGTCTCCCTCTGATCTTCTCCCTTTCCTCCAGTCTCCCTCTGTTCTTCTCCCTTTCTTCCTGTTTTCCTCTTTTCATTTGACCCTATTTCATCCCGTCTCGCCTATCACACTGTGTATGTATGTATGTATATATACACACACTTGCACATTCATGCACACTCCTTTCATGTATATATTTGTTACAGGATGATATATATATATATATATATATATATATAATGTGATCTAGGAAGACAGTAGTAACTGTGCATATAGTACAGTAAGTGACACTGGAGCTAGATAAGGAAAACTTGGCTCTCCCCATGTGGAAGAGAATAGGCGGCATTATTTTGTCTCCAAAAAATGTGTATTGATCACCGATGGATTAAATACATAGTCAATGTTTCAAGGTCCCAAGACCTTTAAGTCAGGATTCAAGAGTGCCACCTATTACTTTCCACAGATCGGACAGGTTTCCTTTGGAGAAATAAAACTGTATGCATATGTGTATATATACTGTATGTGTAAGTATATATATATTAGGGGTGTGCACCGGCCACTTTTCGTGTTTTGGTTTTGGATCTGGATCTTTCTTCGTGTTTTGGATCTGGATTGGTTTTGCCAAAACCACCCTTCCGTGTTTTGGGTTCTGGGTTTTGTGTTTTGGATCTGTATTTTTTTGAAAAAAAGCATAAAAACAGCTAAAATCACAGAATTTGTAGGTTTTTCTGCTCCTATGCTATTATTAACCTCAATAACCTTAATTTCCACTAATTTCCAGTCTATTCTGAACACCTCACACCTCACAATAGTGTTTTTATGTCCAAAAGGCTGCACCGAGGTAGCTGGATGACTATGCTAAGCGACACGAGTGAGCGGCACAAACACGTGACCCATCTAGGCGTGAAACTGCAGTGGCAGACAGGATGGCAGTTTGAAAAACTAGGCCCCAAACTGTACGTAATGCAAAGAAAAAAAAGAGGTGCAAGATGGAATTGTCCTTGGGCCCTCCCACCCACCCTTATGTTGTATAAACAGGACATGCACACTTTAACAAACCAATCATTTCAGCGCCAGGGTCTGCCACACAACTGTGGCTGAAATGATTGGTTTGTTTGGGCCCCCACAAAACAAGCTGGCAATTAATCTGTCCCTGCACAAACTGGCTCTACGGAGGCAAGATGTCATCCTCATCCTCCTCATCCACCGATTCCTCACCCTCTTCAGTGTGTACATCCTCATCCTCACAGAGTATTAATTCGTCCCCGCTGGAATCCACAACCACAGGTCACTCTGTACGTTCTGGAGGCTGGTCTCCCTGGAAGAGTTGATAATTCATTTTATGAACATCATCTTCTCCACATTTTGTGGAAGCAACCTCCTACGCCTTTCGCTGACAAGGTTCCCGGCTGCACTAAACACTCTTTCGGAGTACACACTGGAGGGGGGGCAACTCAGGTAAAATAGAGCCAGTTTGTACAGGGACCTCCAAATTGCTTCTCTTTCCTGCCAGTACAGGTACGGAGTGTCTGACATGCCTACTTGGATGCTGTCACCGATGTAATCCTTTAACAGACAGATGCACACTTGTCGCTGCTGCTTTGAGGATGCAAGTGCGGCTACAGCCCACACAATTCACAAAGACAGAAAAAAAAAAAAGAATATTTTTATTGTTTGTGGAGCGCACTTTGAGGGTTACACCACCCTTTAACAGACAGACGCACGCTTGTCGCTGCTGCTTTGAGGATGCAAGTGCGGCTACAGCCCACACAATTCACAAAGACAGAAAAAAGAAGAAGAATATTTTTATTGTTTGTGTAGCACACTTTGAGGGTGTCACCACCCTTTAACAGACAGACGCACGCTAGTCGCTGCTGCTTTAAGGATGCAGGTGCGGCTACAGCCCACACATTTCACAAAGACAGAAAAAAGAAGAAAAATATTTTAATTGTTTGTGTAGCACACTTTGAGGGTGTCACCACCCTTTAACAGACAGACGCACGCTTGTCGCTGCTGCTTTGAGGATGCAAGTGCGGCTACATCGCACACAAGTCACAAACACATTAAAAAAATTGTTTTTTATTTTTTGGAGCACTTTGAGAGTTACACCACCCTTTAACAGACAGACGCACGCTTGTCGCTGCTGCTTTGAGGATGCAAGTGCGGCTACAGCCCACACAATTCACAAAGACAGAAAAAAAAAGAACAATATTTTTATTGTTTGTGTAGCACACTTTGAGGGTGTCACCACCCTTTAACAGACAGATGCACGCTTGTCGCTGCTGCTTTAAGGATGCAGGTGCGGCTACAGCCCACACATTTCACAAAGACAGAAAAAAAAAAGAACAATATTTTTATTGTTTGTGTAGCACACTTTGAGGGTGTCACCACCCTTTAACAAACAGATGCATGCTTGTCGCTGCTGCTTTGAGGATGCAGGTGCGGCTACAGCCCACACATTTCACAAAGACAGAAAAAAAAGAACAATATTTTTATTGTTTGTGTAGCACACTTTGAGGGTGTCACCACCCTTTGACAGACAGACGCATGCTTGTCGCTGCTGCTTTGAGGATGCAGGAGGAATCTAGACGGGATTTGGAACCGGGGACACACTACCTCCATCAATTGTCTAAATCCCACTGCACTAATGGCGGATACCGGACGCACGTCTAACACCAACATAGCAGTCAAGGCCTCAGTTATACGTTTTGCTTCAGGATGACTGCTGTCGTACTTCATCCTCATCGCTAGGGACTGTTGGAGGGTCAATTGTTTAGTAAAAGTAGTGATGTTCCTACTTCCTCTCTGGGATGATGAACAACTCCCAGCAGCAGCAACAGCACTAGGAGTAAGTGGTTCTTGATCTTTCCCTATTTTATTTTTATCGGAGAAAGTTTGGTCCTCCATTTATGTTATATTGATATATACGTGCGGCTAAAGCGCACACAAACACAGACAATATTTTTTTATTTTTGCTGGATAGTAGTGCACTTTGTGGGTTACACCACCCTTTAAGAAATGAGCCACCCGGCTCTTTACTTATGGGACACAGGCGCACGCTTGGCGCTGCTCCTTTGTTGATGCACGTGCAGCCATAGTGTACACAAGTCACAAACACAGAAAATATATATTTTTTTGGTTTGGACTGGAGTGTACTTTGGGGGTTACAGCACCCTTTAACGGTCAAGCCAGCCGGCCCTTTACTTATGACACAGGCGCACGCTTGGCACTACTTTGTTGATGCACGTGCGGCTACTGCGCACACAATTCACAAACACAGAAAATTATTTTTTTTTGGGTTTGGACTGGAGTGTACTTTGGGGGTTACAGCACCCTTTAATGGTCAAGCCAGCCGGCCCTTTACTTATGACACAGGCCCACGCTTGGCACTACTTTGTTGATGCACGTGCGGCTACTGCGCACACAATTCACAAACACAGAAAATATATATTTTTTTGGTTTGGACTGGAGTGTACTTTGGGGGTTACACCACCCTTTAACGGTCAAGCCAGCCGGCCCTTTACTTATGACACAGCGCACGCTTGGCACTACTTTGTTGATGTACGTGCGGCTACTGCGCACACAATTCACAAACACAGAAAATATATATTTTTTTGGTTTGGACTGGAGTGTACTTTGGGGGTTACACCACCCTTTAACGGTCAAGCCAGCCGGCCCTTTACTTATGACACAGCGCACGCTTGGCACTACTTTGTTGATGCACGTGCGGCTACTGCGCACACAATTCACAAACACAGAAAATAATTTTTTTTTTGTTTTGACTGGAGTGTACTTTGGGGGTTACAGCACCCTTTAACGGTCATGCCAGCCGGCCCTTTACTTATGACACAGGCGCACGCTTGGCACTACTTTGTTGATGCACGTGCGGCT
Source organism: Taudactylus pleione (assembly GCA_031769625.1). Taxonomy (NCBI): domain Eukaryota; kingdom Metazoa; phylum Chordata; class Amphibia; order Anura; family Myobatrachidae; genus Taudactylus; species Taudactylus pleione. Next base: position 7,883,536 of record JAUIMM010000016.1, on the reverse strand, counting down.
ACTGCGCACACAATTCACAAACACAGAAAATTATTTTTTTTGGGGTTTGGACTGGAGTGTACTTTGGGGGTTACAGCACCCTTTAATGGTCAAGCCAGCCGGCCCTTTACTTATGACACAGGCGCACGCTTGGCACTACTTTGTTGATGCACGTGCGGCTACTGCGCACACAATTCACAAACACAGAAAATATATATTTTTTTGGTTTGGACTGGAGTGTACTTTGGGGGTTACACCACCCTTTAACGGTCAAGCCAGCAGGCCCTTTACTTATGACACAGGCGCACGCTTGGCACTACTTTGTTGATGTACGTGCGGCTACTGCGCACACAATTCACAAACACAGAATTTTTTTTTTTTTTTGGGTTTGGACTGGAGTGTACTTTGGGGGTTACAGCACCCTTTAACGGTCAAGCCAGCTGGCCCTTTACTTATGACACAGGCGCACGCTTGGCACTACTTTGTTGATGCACGTGCGGCTACTGCGCACACAATTCACAAACACAGAAAATAATTTTTTTTTTGGTTTGGACTGGAGTGTACTTTGGGGGTTACAGCACCCTTTAACGGTCAAGCCAGCCGGCCCTTTACTTATGACACAGGCGCACGCTTGGCACTACTTTGTTGATGCACGTGCAGCTACTGCGCACACAATTCACAAACACACAAATAATATTATTTTTTTGGTTTCAACTGGAGTGTACTTTGGGGGTTACAGCACCCTTTAACGGTCAAGCCAGCCGGCCCTTTACTTATGACACAGGCGCACGCTTGGCACTACTTTGTTGATGCACGTGCGGCTACTGCGCACACAATTCACAAACACAGAAAATAATTTTTTTTTGGTTTGGACTGGAGTGTACTTTGGGGGTTACAGCACCCTTTAACGGTCAAGCCAGCCGGCCCTTTACTTATGACACAGGCGCACGCTTGGCACTACTTTGTTGATGCACGTGCGGCTACTGCGCACACAATTCACAAACACAGAAAATAATTTTTTTTTTGGTTTGGACTGGAGTGTACTTTGGGGGTTACAGCACCCTTTAATGGTCAAGCCAGCCGGCCCTTTACTTATGACACAGGCGCACGCTTGGCACTACTTTGTTGATGCACGTGCGGCTACTGCGCACACAATTCCCAAACACAGAAAATAATTTTTTTTTTAGTTTGGACTGGAGTGTACTTTGGGGGTTACAGCACCCTTTAACGGTCAAGCCAGCCAGCCCTTTACTTATGACACAGGCGCACGCTTGGCACTACTTTGTTGATGCACGTGCGGCTACTGCGCACACAATTCACAAACACAGAAAATATATTATTTTTTTAGCACTTGGGGGGAGCACCCCTGATGGACACAGCACCCCCTGAACAACACTACAGCACCCCTTTAGGACTGGGACACTGCACAGGACTTTGGAGTGGACACAGCCCCTATGGAGAACTGACTGCACAACACAGTCCAGCCAGCCCCTATGGACTTTGAAGTAGTGGACAACAGCAGCACTACACTACACTACACTACACTACACAGCCCTAACTCCCACCCTCCCTCTTCACTGTCCACAGCCGAGTGAGAAAATGGCGCCGACGCGGGTACCTTATATAGGATCCAAAAACCGCGAGACTCGGAAGGCGGAATGATGACGTTTTGCCTCGATTTCAGATCCGAGTCAGGCGGGAAAAGTCGAGCCTAACTCGGATCGGACTCGGATCGGGGGGGCTCGGGGGGGTTCGGATTTCAGAAATCCGAACCCGCTCACCCCTAATATATATATATATATATATATATATATACACATATAGATATAATGATGTGTGTATATAATATGATGCATATATCTAATATGAAGTGTGTGTCTTGCTCCAGTGACACCTACTGTAATATATGCACAGGATTGTTTGGGGGAGGGGGCCCCTAACCAATATCTTGCCTAGGGCCCCGTGAGGTCTAAATCTGGCTCTAGCCGGCAGTGTTCTCAGGGAAGGGTACCGGTGATGGCAGCAGATCGGGGGTGCCAGCGGTGTCCTCATTGCAGGTTTGCTGACTGTGTCAGCAGTGCAGGGGTGTTCTCAATGCAGGGTGCCGGCGGTGTTGGCAGAGCGGGTGTGCCAGCGCTGTCCTCAGTGCAGGTTTGCTGACTGTGTCGGCAGTGCAGGGGTGTTCTCAATGCAGGGTGCTGGCGGTGTCATCAGAACAGGGGTGCCAGCGGTGTCCTAGGTGCATGTGTGCTGACAGTGTCGGCAGTGCAGGGATGCTGGTGGTGTCCTCAGTGTGGGAGTGTCGGCAGTGTGGGGGTCGCTGATGGTGTCCTCATTACATTGTGCAGCAGTGCAGGAGTGTTGGCAGTGGTGGTGTCGGCAGCGGGGGATGCTGCCAGTGGGGGTGCCAGCAGTGTGGGCAGCGGGGGGTGCCGGCGGTGTCAGGTGACAGGGGATCTTTTTCTCTTTTGTGCTGTTTTGAGTGGGCTTAACAGTGATTGGCTGAGAGCCATGACAGACGGCTCTCTCAGCCAATCAGCGTTAAGCCCACTCAAAACAAAACCTCGTGACTCGACAGTGGGGTCACAAGGTTTTGCCTTGGGTGAGGAATCCGGGTCAGGCAGGGAGATCCGAGCTTTGCTCAGTTCGCTCCAGATCCCCGAAATTCGGGTGGGTACGGATCTCTGAGATCCGAACCCACTCATCTCTAGTCATGACGTCTCTCCCATCGCACACTGACAGCCTCCGTCTGCAGGGAAGGAGCCGCCGGGCACTCCCTGGAAACTAAATCTCAGCAGCCGCCCAGCAAATGAGACTGCAGCGGTGCCTCACCAGCCTGACTCCTCTCTGCTGCGTAGTGCCGCTTGAGCATATTGTGCCAGCTCTGGCCACATACAATAGCTGGATTTTCTTTTTCCCATAGCTATTTGCCCACAAGAAGGAGTCAGATTGCTCTCTAAATGCTACAGCAGTGAGATCATAAACTTACTTGTGGACCAAGGGGTGCACCTGCGTCCACCTGCAGAGGAGAAAACCCTAACTCCGACCAGCAACTGGAACCGTGACACTGTGTGTCTGCCAAACGTAGGGAAGCACACATCTTGTCACAGCCTTTTGACATTAAGGCTTCCAAAGTACAGAGTTAGATTACTTGCTACATCAATCCTTCCCAGAAACCAGACCTGCAAAAGAAACTAAAACGGGATCCAGTCACATTGTCGACAGTTAGCCTTTCGACATTTATGATGTTGACACCCCAATGTTGAATCTAGAATGGCGACATGGTTCAACATGTCGGATATGTTTGGAATATACATCCAACATATACATCTGGTCTATACAATTGTATATGTAAAGAACGGAGTAAGCGAGAAAGGTATGTATTAATCTTTTTATATACTGTACGTCTCACAAAGAAGCAGTGAATTGGAAATCCTTATGTGATTACACCATTAAAGATAATTTAATTAAAGTAACCTCTGGTGCACCCTAGAGTAGTATTCAGTGGCGTAACTACAGTAGGTGCAGGGGGTGCAGCTGCTATGGGGCCCAGACCAACCCGGGGCCCGGCCCTCCCCCTGCACCTACGGTGCAAGGCCTCGGTTCGCGGTCCCCCCCCCCGCACCTCCTCCCCTCACACCATCCTCACTCCCCTCTCCTCGAATCGACTTACCTGCTCCGTGGTCGCGCCCTCCTCCATGGTCACGTCCTCCTGGTCGGCTGCGGCTACAGCTCCTCTGTCTTCTCATTGACTGATACTGGGAGGCGTGGCCGCCTCCTCTCAGCATCAGTGAGGACTGAGGAGATGGAGCCAACCAGGAGAGGAAGTGTTCCTGCCCTGCACAGCATGACCACGGACAGGGGCTGGCTGGCAACTTTTAGCCTGGGGGGCAAATGCATGCAGGCGGCACTGGCAGAGGAGTAGCGTGTAGCCAGGGTGCTCGAAAGAACGTGCGTGCTACGGCGCCCCCCTCTCAAGTGTTCTAGGGAGGAGGCGGGTCCATATGGGATTAATGTAAGGTAAAAATAAAGATATGGGGCAGCCCCCTGTCGTAGTGCCCACATGCAGTGCCACCCTGTGCCACAGGAGGACACCCTTATGCAGGCCTCGAGTAGTGCCCCCAGTAGTGATCCCCCCTATGCAATGCCCCTTGTGCCCCCAGTAGTAAGCCCCTTATATAGTGCCCCCAGTAGTGGTAACCCTTATGCAGTGCCCCTTAAATAGTGGCCCCAGTTGTAATCTTCCCCCTATGCAGTACCCCCACTATTGCCCTTTATATAGAGCCCCCAGCAGTGGTCCCTCGATGCAGTGCCCCCAGTGGTAGTCCCCTCCCCCTATGTAGTGCCCCTAGTAGTAGTCCCCTCCCCCCTATGCAATGCCCATAGTAGTAGTCCCCTCCCTTTGTAGTGCCCTTAGTAGTAGTCCCCCCCAGTAGTAGTCCCCCCCTTGTAGTGCCCCCAGTAGTAGTAGTCCTGCCCTTGTAGTGCCCCCAGTAGTAGTAGTCCCCCCCTTGTAGTGCTCCCAGTAGTATTCCCCCCCTGTAGTGCTCCCAGGAGTCCCCCCCTTGTAGTGCCCCCAGGTGTCCCCCCTTGTAGTGCTCCCAGGAGTCCCCCCCTTGTAGTGCCCCCAGGAGTCCCCCCCTTGTAGTGCCCCCAGGAGTCCCCCCTTGTTGTGCTCCCAGGAGTCCCCCCTTGTAGTGCTCCCAGGAGACCCCCCTTGTAGTGCCCCCAGGAGTCCCCCCCTTGTAGTGCTCCCAGGAGTCCCCCCCGCAGTAGTGCTCCCAGGTGTCCCCCCCGCAGTAGTGCCCCCAGGAGTCCCCCCCTTGTTGTGCTCCCAGGAGACCCCCCCCGCAGTAGAGACATAATAAAAAAAAAAAAAAAAAAAACACACTTACCTGACACCAGCTCCTGCTCCTGGTCCCGCCGCCGAGATCAGCTCCTCCATCCGCCGCTTTGCATTATGGGAGTGACGCGTCATGGGAGTGACGCGTCACTACCATTTTACCCACTGCGGGAGCTGGAAGATGTCCGGCTCTGGCAGTTGGAGCAGCAGCCGATGAGAGTCTGTCTGACTCTCATCAGCTGCTAAAGCAAACACACAGCTGCTGGCTCCGGCGGCTGTGTGTTTGTGCTGTGTAGCGCTGACCGAACTCCGTCCGGTCAGCGCTGCACACGCGGAGCAGACTGTGTCACAGTGACACAGTCTGCACCGCGGCCCGCATGACGCTGCGGCCCGGGGGGCACATGGCACCCTGCCCCCCGGCCCAGCCCACCACTGGGCACATGGCACCCTGCCCCCCGACCCTGCCCGCCACTGACCACGGAGCAGGTAAGTCTACTGTCGAGGAGAGGGGAGTGAGGGGGGTGCAGGGGAATGGGGGCGCAGACCTAGAGGGGCCCGTGAAAATTTTGCTAAGGTGCCCCCTAGGTCCAGTTACGCCCCTGGTAGTAGTGATAATATTATTAGAGAAGAAAAGAAGACTCTTTGTTGGGGGGCACTCTTATAGCTTAAAACTTAACTTTTATTAGAATGTATAATAAAATAGTTACCAAGACAAGCAACAGGTTAAGTATAATTAAATAATAATTGGATTGTAATAGAAGAGGAATAAAGGATACAAATTCACCTTCAAAACAACAAGTATAGTGGAATATAGTAGTTCCAATGCCATCTCTCTACAGGATAAGGTTACCTCCAAGCATAGTGGATCTCAGAGTATAACCCACTATTATAATATACAGTGTCAAAATATGAAAATGCTAAATATTATTGGTGATGGGACAAAAAAGGAAAATCAGCAGAATAACCCTGATAAATAAATCACGTCTCCCCGTCTGAGTCATTTATACATATCTGAATAATCTATGTCCAACAATGGTGAATAGCCACTGTAAGTAACAGGGGAGATAAATTTATAGAAATTGTTTCTCATCTACCAGCTGTGAGCGTAGTTTTGAGAGCTGTACTACTTCCTTCGATGTATCTGGAATCAGCAGTAGCTTACGCTTCAAGACAGAGCAAGCAGACAAACAGACAACCATGGTTGGAGAACAAATCAGACACAGACAACAATGTAGTTACACATCATAGCACTGCGTAGACCGTTCTGAAGAATGGTACGAGTGCTAGCTTTATTTATAGGGGTCTGAAAAGGTCAGTCACCATGAGTCAGCTTTATGCACTGGCACAAACAACTTGTTTGTGCCCCCCAATACTGGATGGACATATAGATAAGATAAACATAAGACATTATGATGCACATTCTTGTTGTTATCCTCGCCTGCCATCTCGTCAGCATCTTCTATCTTGTTATCTTCAGACGTCCAAGGGTCTCCACCCCTGATAGTACTTTATCTTGTCTACTCCAGACTGTATGGTGAACAACATGTTTTTCTGAAACTTCAACCTTATGTAACTTTTAAAATCACTCTTAAAGCGACATACACATAGATAGAGCATTTAATAAGCTAATTTAGCATCCTACGCTAACATTCCCCTCTTTTTATCAAATGATCTATCTTCCAATAGAAATGTCCATGTTTCTTTAGTAGCTCCTTCTTCTGGAGCTTCTTGATGTTCGTGTTGTTCCTCATCTTTCCTTGGCCTTATGACTTTTGTTTCCTACCTATCAGTTACCTACGATAACCAGCATATGACCTTATAGTGCCTATGTTATCCATATGTTATCCTAAGGACCACATATAGATAGATCAAAATATCATTCAGCACCTACCATTGGTGTTTATCATAGGAACTATTCTTACTGTTGCTTGAAGGTCAATCATGCCAGGAGGAAAGATCGAGGAATCTGGTATCTGGACATCGGGGATTACAGTATAGACCCCCCTCATATGTAACTCCCAGGTGTTAACGAGACCTCTCCTGGGACGCGGAGTCTAGCCCACCTGATGGTATTCACCAGTGACCCCTCCAAGCGGGATATGGGCTTTGCTGCACCAAGTAAACAGGTCGCGGCCCCCAAGATTGGTACCTGGAGCAAACACTGAGTATAATGCAGGAGGACTATACCTTGTGAGTTGATTTCTTGATTTTCACTCATTTCACTCAAGCAAGAGCGCTTCTGCTCATTTTTGACGTCTTCTATTTAGTCATTTCTCTTCTCTGCAGCGGGTTGATTGGTCACATCTTTTGACAATTGGAAAAAAAGTATGTATTTTTCTTTTTTTCTGCTTTCTCACCGGTTGTCCATTTTCCTGTTGATCGGTTCTTCTTCCTTATCATATGATTCATATTTATCTGTAAGTTCTTTTAGGGTGTCTCCCCTCTTTGAATCATTATCTTAGAAGGAGAACCTCTGTATTCCATGCTTTTACAGGAATCGTCTGGGTACCTAATAACTATACTTAGTAAACATATTAGCAATATTTCTCAGCTATATATACATTCAACATCTAATCCTTACACACAAATGCTATTTGTTCTTTTACTTTTGATTACTTTACACAATCCTTATTATATGTAGCCATTTTACTTTAAGCATGAATACTTTTGCTTATCTTTGTAGTTGCGCACTGACAAATTTTTACTCCACACATTACAATTACGTATATTCCTACAAAGATGATTATAGTGAATATCAACAATTTTCCTTAAACATGCATAATGTTAGAGAACCATTCTCCTATCCAGGAGAACCATGATGATGGGTCCAACCAGGAAAACCAACTATTGGGCAAAATGCTTGTATAATTATGAGACTTAGCAAACTCCTTTTTAAGAGTTTGAATCTCATCCATCTTTTGATCAATGATTGCTTCAGAATCTGTAGCATTTGTTAAATACGTGCAACATTTTACACCTAATTTTGTCTGTAGGGTAGCACAATAACCTGATGAAGCTGCCGTAAGATAGTCCAACAGGATCCTGTGCTGCATTAATTCAACCTTGATGAATTGTAATTCTTTCCCAACATACCTAAAGGTACTGTCATATATATCAGTTATTTTATCTAGAAGATTTGCCAAATCCTTAATCATGCCATAGTTCATAGCTGTACCAGCTGAACCAAATGTAGGTATATTGGCTGCTCCAATTCCTACCCTATACCCAAATGATGTTTGAAACAAATGACTATATTTTTCTCCTATAGTTTTTACTTTTCTCTTTGTTTTTTGTTTATTTAAATTTCTCATAATTTCCATTGCTTCATCATGATCTAATATGGATGCGTCTGGAATAAGTGTTCCTAAAAAACATACTCCTTCTGAATTCACAGGTAACCATTTGTATGCTTTTCTTCCACATATATAATATATCCCTGACGGTAATGTAAAAGGAATTCTCCATAATCCCTCATCTATACCCCGAAGGAATGTATTGCACCTTTCCTCCGTCCTACCTTTTGGGGTCCTTATTTCATGAAAAGGACATACCTGTCTTGTTCTTTTTGTGCTATCCAATGCACAGGTAAAATTAAGTCCTAAGCGTAGACTCAATTCAGTTGCATTAACTGCTTGAAAACTGTGGAGTATATGTCCGCATCCTTGAGTGACCCCTAAGCGAAATGGGGGTCCTTTAGACCTCTGTTGGCCAGCCTTTTTTATGCATTCATCAGTGGATACCACAGAATATGATTCACTTCCTGCTGATTTACTAAAGCATAACACTTTTCCCTCTAAGGCATACCTTCTGAGTCCAAGGAATGGGGTATGGAATGTCTGTAAGTTGGAACTGTGCAGTTTCCACAACCCTCATTCAGTTTTGTCATATTAGGATACAATGGTATTGGCAACCATCCAAGGCTCTCAGCCCTATGAGGAACCGAGGTGCAAACCCAACAATTAGTAACATCCATTCTTTTTGCCACCAAATGATGCACAGTGTCCAATGGGGTTTGATTAGACATAGGATCCTTGCACCATTCTATGCACCTCTTCTCTGGATTTGGCTCACAGTATCTACAAATACACTCAGCAATTGGGGGTAATCCTTCACATTTTTCCTTTCTAATAATACTTCTTTTCTTTCTTAGCTCTTTTTGTTTTGTTACTGTACTTTCAGTTACTGGCAACAGGTATATTTTGTCCCATTTTACGGAATAAAAGCCTTCCCTAATCTGTATCTTTCTTCCCTCATATATCTTATTTCCTATTCTCCTTGTAATTTTTTCTTCGTTGTGTATAGTCTCATTTAACTTCCTCCATTTCCATTCAGTTATGTACTCTCCTTCTTTGCTCTTTATTATTGATGCCTTTACCTGTGTTCCCAAGGGTATATCTGATCTGAAGTGTCTATCCCTTTCCCTCCTTAGTCTATTTCCTTTTACCTGAAATTTCATATAGTCTATTTTTGTAAGGAGTTTCTTATCATGTGTCTTTTCTTTTATTGCAGTAAGCCGATTGTCAAAATTGGTATCATTCTCTCCTATCTGGATTTCTATTATGACAAGAGGCATTTCAATAGTGCTGGTGGGGGAGGCTGAAACTTTTGTTTGGTTTTTCAACTCCACTGTCTCACCCTCAGTCAAGGTATAAGCATATATTACTTGCTCTTCTGTGGTGGAAGGTGGATTATTCTGTGTAGTATATTGGGGAGTAGAGGATGTTGTCTGTTCCAATATTCCATAAGTATAGGATATGGATGTTATTTGTGGGATCTTACTACTGATGAGGGATGTCTGCTGTGTACTGTGTATATGATCCCCTTGTCTTGCAGGTCTCTTTTCCCAAATGGTGTAATACCCTGCACTATTTTCCCAGAGTTCCACCTTGACAAACTGCCCTAACTTGGTATGCTCTGGTTTCATCCTGTCTAACCCTATGACTTTTCTCCTCATCTTTTCCAATATTTGAATCAGCTTATTATTAATGCGGTTCTGATCTTTTTCTATCTCAATGAATTCCCCTATACTATGGAGAAATGACTCTGTATCTTCCATGGGTTCTAATTCAAACCATTTTGTTTCTATAAATTCCTGTGTTGTTTCTGCTATAGTCATAGGTAAGGTGGGAACATAGTCAGGGGGAGTTATCATTTCTTTACCTTTCTCTTGAGGTGTCCTGTCACTCTCCTCCCATCCCTTTTCCAAAATATAAAGGATCAAAACAAGAAGCGCCGATGCGCACATTGCTGTGCACAGTGGCCAAAATAATTCAGACTCAGTCCATTTCTTTTTCTTTGTCCTCTTCTCCATGGGTCGCCAAATATATAGAGCTTTGTCCAGGCCATCCGTGAAGAGAATAATTAGGCTTTAGGTCTTTTTCAGAATCGTCTGTTTTTCTGCTTCCGAAGGTATCTCTTAATTTAATTCAGCAACTTTATTAATTAGTGTCCTTTGCTTTCCTTGATTAAATCATGCAGTAAAGAAGAGTCTGTTGTGGGATATACAAAGAGACAGATGGAGGGGAGCTCGAGAAGTGACCCATATGCCATAATAGACCTTTGGCAGTGCTTCCGGCCATCCCATTCCTGTATATGAAACCACCTTAGAATGCTTATTTTTACTAATTTTGTTAAATTCCTTGTTACTTGAGTACCCCCTTGCTCTTTCTAATATTTGTGAGACATTATACCTGGATATATGTTGTTGAGCAATTTTCTTTACAACTTCTAGTTAATTCCAATACATGTGAATGGTTAAAACATATCACAAATTTCGTACCCTTGGCATTTATATAGAATCAACTTAATCCTTGAGAAAGACCAGTGGTTGTTGAGGGACATTTAATCTGCAGCAACTCCCTTTATCTCCCACCGGACTATTCCCAGAAGATACAATTCTAAATCATCATTATTATTTATTTATTTTTTTTATGCTGTACAATAATGCATTCCCAGCACAAATTTGTATTATCTGTGCTATATAAAAACATTGGGTACATCTCCATAATAATGTGCTTGTTTACCAGTGTGCCATCATATTCCCCCTTTTGTGTCTTTACTGACACATATCGATTATGACATGCACACCTAAACAGCACAGTTACAACACAATTAATATTAACCTATGAACTTTTAACTTTATAAACGTTTACTTTCTCTTTGGTCGACCATTCTTTAATAAAACATTATTCCTGTACGTACTTTACATTTTCTATAATTAAAACATTTTTTCTTATTCTGCATTCCTGTCATAAATGCATACTATGCATTTAGTCACTTCCCCCTCCCTCTCTATGAGTTAATTACTATTTACGTCATTTTAAACAACTGTTACTTTTAATTGTGTATAATGCTTGTTCTAAGTATCTTTTCTTGTGGTTCTCAATTTCCTATTGCGTAAACTGTATCTTACTTTCCCCTCACTGACTTTGCGCACAGTCATGTTGGGGGGAATTCTATGTAACGCATGTATCACTGTACATCTGGGTGTCTTGCTGGTGGTGTGAATGCATTGTGGTGAAGGGGTATATGGAGCATTTACCTCACAGTCTGCCACACTGTGATATTCATGCTTCTTTACCTGAGCTAACCTGTTGTCATAATGTAAACTCTTCTTGGAGCTAAAACCTGCCACATTCTAGCATCTGTGAAACCTGCCTGCAGGAATATGGCCAGTATTCCTTTTAAAGCTCTTGTGCCCTCCTTGTCCGTTACAATATCCAGAGGTTCCATAACCGCTGTATCTGATAACCCCCTACTTGCCTGTGCCCCCATTTTTGGTATCCTGGTCACGCTAGGAGGGCCGGCAATTGTGAATCTACGCCCCTACTTCTGGGTCGTCACAGTGCCGGTATATAACGCAATTATTTCTGACAAAGGAGGAAACCTGCACTCTGGTTAACCTTTAGTTAATGCTACTGTTATGACAAAAGACTAGCTTCTATGTGAGCAGCTATCCTGTCTTTACCTGAGGTCAGTGTATGAACACACTATATGATCACTGAAAGCTCCTTTTACCCTTGCTTTAGTGGTGGTCTATCTTTACCCAGCAATATGTACAGTTGGTGTAATGAAACTCAAACAAACATTTCATCAATATTTCAATTCCTATATAACTTCTAACAAGCATTAATGTCAAGTGTTTCCTTTTAATCTATTAATACTTAAACTATATTCTCTAGCAGTTCTCATTTACAAACATAAACATCAAAACATTTCATGTACACTTCCTACAAGTTACCTCAAACCATCCCGCTCACCATTTCCCCATAAAAATATTCCCAATCATAACTTAAAAAATGTCCACTACAACATGCACACATTTCTTTATATTCCTTGTAACAATCCTAGTTATTTTACTGTATTTCTGTTATACCATTTAATCAGACTTTAAAGATCTTTAATGCATTACATTTTCAAGTTGGTGCTACTAGAAAGCTTAAAAATATGTCTAATTAAAATTTTAAATTGTAATATTGTATGTGCAATCTGAGCGGTTATTCTGGAAAAATGCCACAAATTGACACTTTTAATCTTTAGTTACTTTACAAAAAAAAACCATCTGCAAAGCACAGATAAGGATAATGGATATGGAAACGTGATAGTGAGCAGGAAAAAAGACAGTTTAAGCGTACACACACACATAAAACACTAGATTCCAAATACAGCGGGTAAACCCGTTCGAAAAGCGTTTTTATCCTTACCACTGAACGCTCCCAGCCGCCAGAGGGATAGCAGAAACGAGTACACAGTTGCATCAAACGGCAAAGCTTTTCATGTACTCACCGGTTTTGCTTTCAACCTATCCCTCGGCAGGCAGGAGATGATCTGTCAGTGTTTCCAGATTTAGCTTTTCCAGGCCAATGTCACAAGCTGTGAGCGTAGTTTAGAGAGCTGTACTACTTCCTTCGATGTATCTGGAATCAGCAGTAGCTTACGTTTCAAGACAGAGCAAGCAGACAAACAGACAACCATGGTTGGAGAACAAATCAGACACAGACAACAATGTAGTTACACATCATAGCACTGCGTAGACCGTTCTGAAGAATGGTACGAGTGCTAGCTTTATTTATAGGGGTCTGAAAAGATCAGTCACCATGAGTCAGCTTTATGCACTGGCACAAACAACTTGTTTGTGCCCCCCAATACTGGACGGACATATAGATAAGATAAACATAAGACATTACGATGCACATTCTTGTTGTTATCCTCGCCTGCCCTCTCGTCAGCATCTTCTATCTTGTTATCTTCAGACGTCCAAGGGTCTCCACCCCTGATAGTACTTTATCTTGTCTACTCCAGACTGTATGGTGAACAACATGTTTTTCTGAAACTTCAACCTTATGTAACTTTTAAAATCACCCTTAAAGACACATACACATAGATAGAGCATTTAATAAGCTAATTTAGCATCCTACGCTAACACAACCAACATAATATTATTGGATCACAGCTGTCAGGTGATAGAGAAGAAAAAAGTGGAAAAAGCACAAGTAAATTAATATGAAAGGATTCTAGTTCCTAAAACATATTAAACAGGTGCACAAGAAATAGTCCTGCATCTGCTGTCAGCTAGGTACAACTGATGAGAGTGCAGAGAAAATATGTATGGTGTAAGAAGGAGGTATAATATAATAGATTTGCACTATATATCAAAGTTGTATCCTCTTAAAAGAATAAGGTAACATACATAGGGCCTGATTCATAAAGGATTGCAGTTGCTTATAAGCACGCAATCGGACGATTATTTCGCACGGCGCATGCGTACACATCGCAGTCTCCGGCAGTCTTCTGCAGAACCCGGCTCCTGTCACTGAGGAGTCTGCCCTTTGGTGTCACTCCTCGTTGGGTGACACCCGGGTATGGCGCACACCCCCCTTGTGACACCACTGCCTAAACTTAGGGTATAAGAACTTTCATTAGTGCAGATGGGTCAGTGACGGACAGACCTGATTATAGCAGGGAAGTTGCACATTTATCGTGCGCCTCCCAGTACCTCCCTCCGCCTTCCTATTCCCTCCCTCTCACCTTACTTCAGTTCAAGCATGAGGTAAGGCGGGTGGGTGAGGTTTTGTACTCTGCACCATGCAGGATGCCTGGCGCCCTACATGCCAGCATACCATGCTTAATGGTCAGGCCAGTGCTGCGTGTGATTCTACTTTTGATTGTGTACCTTCTGGCAGTAAACAATCAATGAGAGTCCTGGATGCAGCAGACAGAAGTAAAAGCTGCAAGACATTTATTGCAAGAACTGAATTAGTGAGAAAATTACCTTGTTCTCCTATCTTTTGGGCTAATCATTATATTATTGTTTTGATTAGCTGGCAGGAGTGTCTTGTGTGTGTTTTATTGCATTAATCATATGATTATATATAAACATATTTGCAATAATCACATGAATATATTGATATGCAGTACTGTGGGCCTCATTCAGAGGCGGTCATACGATGCAAGCGGTCGCTCAGAAACAGGGCGGCCGCTTGCATCCTGAACGGCCGCCTCCATGTCGGTCGTTAGGCTGTGGGTTAACACCCACAGCTCTAACGACCGCTAAGGGAGATGGTCGCGATGGTCAAGACCATCACGACCATCGGGGCTTACGACGAGACCCTAGGGTAGGGTCTCGTCAACCTTAAGCCCCAGGGAGCTTCCTGCTCTGTTTGAGCAGGAAGCTCCCCACTGACATCACTGATGATATCAGTGGGGACGCCCACAAAACGGCAAGCGTTCCGAAAGGAACGCCTCCGTTTGGCCGGGCACGCCCCCTGCCCGCCCATCAAACGGAGCGAGCTGTCAATCAACACCGACAGCTCGCTCCGTCTGCTTTGAGCCCGCTAATGACGGGTGATCCGTTGTTAGCAGGGGCTCGCGCATGCGCACGACGGAGGAGTCTCCGACGTGCGCATGCCCTGTGGACCAACATCAAGTCGGTTGCGAGCGCTCATCGCTCGCGACCGACTCTGAATAAGGTCCTGTATGTGTAGTATGCTTTTAGATGAAGATATTCATGTTTGCTAACATTTGTCTGAATAAATATTCTAAACTACAGCGTTGTTTTATATAATAACTAATCTTTCTATTGATTGATGAATGCAGCGCTGTTTGTTTTTGTCTTTCTGTGATTAATTATTGGTTGACTACCATTTAACAGCAGCTTGGTTCATCTTATTATATTTCAAATAATTTATACACCTGACCAGTGCCTTGGGTTTGTTTGTATTTTGATAAATATATGAGCCTGAAACTAGTAGTACTGTTTATTACGAAAAAGGTTAAACCTTTACGGTAATAAAGGGAATTGTAATAAAGACATTCTAGGGAGAACGTTACTCTTTTTTTTCCAATTCACATTTCCAGCCTTGTCACAAAACTGCAAGAATGTACAGGTTGAGTCTCCCATATCCAAATATTCCGAAATACGGAATATTCCGAAATACGGAATTATTTTGGCATGACTGAGAAATTGAAACCTTTGATTTTTGATGGTTCAATGTACACAAACTTTATCTAAGGCACAAATTATTACAAATATTGCATAAAATTACGTTCAGGCTGTATGTATAGGGTGTATATAAAACATAACTGAATTTTATGTATGTACACAAACTTTGTTTGAGCCACAAAATTATTGAAAATATTGAATAAAATTACTTGCAGGCTGTGTGTATAGGGTATATATAACACACAAATGCATGCTGTGTGTATATTTGGGTCTCATTCCCAAGATATTTCATTATGATATGCAATTATTCCAAAATACGGAATATTCCATTATCCAAAATACCCCTGGTCCCAAGCATTTTGGATATCGGAGACTCAACCTGTATGCATTGCAAAGTGGTGTGCCAGAGCATGGACAAAATGCATGACTGGATTAACAATGGGACGAGTGAAGCAGCAGAAAGTAGGCCCACATTGTCCAGGAGCAGGCTGGTGAGGGGGGTAGAAGGACAACTGTAAAGTAAGATGGATTGGAGGACAACAAGTGAGTGTTATGTGTGTGTCTGAATGCTGGGGTAGAATTAGGTTAACTCTGTGTGTTAGTGTGTATGGAATTGCAATTGAGGTGATAGGAGAAATTAGGGTAGTGGGAGAAATGATTTGGGGTGATGGGAGAAGTCAAGGGCATGAGTGGCTCTGAGGCATGAGGGGAGCACAGTGAGGTGTAAGGGGCAGTGAGTTTTGATGGTACAGTGTGAGCAGTAAGGTGGCTGCAATTTGCGGGGGGAGCAGTGAGGTGCCATGGGAGCAGTGAGCTGTGGGAAGGGGAGCAGGGAGGTTTAGTGGGGCAGTGAGCTATGGGGGGAATAGTGAGATCTGAGGGGGACAGTGTGACCAGTGGGGGGAGTGATAGGTGAAGAGAGCAGAGTGAGTTGCAGTTGAGAGCAGTGAGGTGTGATGGAGAGTAGTGAATGAGCTGCAGGGAGAACATTGATTGTGAGGGGTCAGTGTGAGCTGTAGGGATAATGAGGTGTGAGAAGAGCAGTGTGAGCTGCGGGGGTAGCAGTGAGATGTGGTGGAAGCAGTGAGGTTGGGGGCAGTGGATTGCAGGGAATGCTGTGAGGTGTAAGGGGCAGTGAGTTGCGGGGGAGGTGCAGTGAGGTGGCCAGTGAGCTACAGTGGGAGCAGTGAGGTGTAAGGGAGGAGGTGAGGTGTGAGGAGAGCAGTTGGAGGGCAGTGAGATATGGAAGGAACCTGCCATGAGAGAGCTTTAAAAGGAGTACTGAGAAAGCTATAGAGGGGACAAGGTGAGATATGGAGGAAGGTGGCAGTGAGAGAGCTATGAAAGGGCAGGGATAGATATGGAGGAAGGTTGCAGTAAGAGATATGAAGCAGTGAGAGAGACCTGTGCATACTAGTGTTAAAATATATAAAACTATTTTTCAAAAATGTCCCCAAAATTTTGGATTTCTTTAACCCTAATTCAGTATAATCTTATTAACAAATCTGCATATTTATTCATAAAATGATACTGAATCAGGTTTAAGTGGCTATTATTTACATAATTTTATAATAAAAAAAACAACAATTTTGATAACACTTTTAGAAAAAATAATCAGTTACTGTAAGTGGTTAAATGCAGGTGTTTATTACCTCTCTCTTCCATACCGGACAGAATTTAGACAAGCACCAAAGGAACTTACATCACCAGCTTGCAGCTGTAGCAAGTTGTAAAGGATGCAAGTGCAGGTAGGATATATTGGCCTTGTTTATTGTGTGTCCCTTTGTTGTTGTAAGTTTGTTCTGGTGTTTATTTTTGAATGTCGGGGGCTGGTTGATAGGAGTGGGGCTAGAATGTTCATTCATTCACTATTTTCACCTAGCTAGCCACATCCCACAGCAATGGTCACACCCCCATACATTTCAATACACCCATGTGGACCTTAATCTGGCACTGGAGCATTGGTGCAAGCTAACGAATATCTGAGCTCTGTGAACCTATTATACAGAAATTACCAAGGACTTATCGGCATGGAATGATTGAAGGACATGGACCTCTTTTAGGAACACAGAATATCAGTGCATCAAAAAGGAATGTTGATAACACTATCTGACTAGTGTTTGGCAGTTAATGTGGTCAGATTTGTTAATTAATAACTGTTTTTAAAGGATTCTGATGTCCACTTCATCTTTGTGTGATGGTGTTGGCTTGACAGTTTAATTAACCTATTCCTATGTTACAAAATCATTCTGGTCTTAGAAGATGATCACAATCAAAATAAGAAAATTACATACTAAATATATATTTTTCAGAAAATTGATCAGCAAGAAATTACCACAACCTCTGGAATATATTACATGACTATTATGTTGTGCAGTTACCACTGTATTAATAGACTGATCATTGCAATTACCATGTAGTGGCAGTTTATGGTGATGTATATTTAATTGACTGTGGCAAAATTAAACAAAACAAAAATCAAGAATTACCTTTTTATGGAAATGTTTCTTTTTCTATCATTCTCTCTCCTGATCTCATCTGGAGGAGGTAATTTGCACAAACCTGTAACAAATAACACAGTCTTACTCATATGACTTATATGAAGGCAGTAGCGTTTCTATAATGCTATAGGTGCTGGCTATAAGGTAAACATGGGCCCAAGGGTTTAAGGGTGCCTTCAATCATGCATCCAGCCATCACATCTTTGTAGCAATGTCTTCAAGACGACACCACCATGAACAGCTATGAGGGGGCCTGCTGCACTATAGGGAAAGAGCCCTGCTGCATGTGGTGGTGGGAGGGGATCGGGAGTGCTGTATATGGGCTACCATCTCCCTTAAAATGCCCTTGTATGAAGGATTGTGATAAATTTAAAGGATTTTTCCTTGAACGCTATTTACTATCCATATTTGTGGGCAAAATAAAGTTGTCTGTCAAGTTCCTAGCAATGCTTTACTTGAAAAATACATTCAAGTGACCATTTTATGACATTCAAAGAATGCAGATACAGTAAGTGTTCCACAGAGTAGGGCATGCACAATATTCAAACTGTTCTTAATGAAGCATCACTTTGTAACCTTTGAAAGAGGAAATACTTATCTTCACACTATTGATCTTACTATGTTTTATAATCAATGTTATTACTTTTGGTAATTTAACAAAATTCCAAAGAGTAATTAACAAGATTAGTATACAGGTGCCAAACATGTGCCAGCACACCCAGTCCTGTTATCGTACCCTTGAAGACCCTGGTCACCCAGCGAGCTTGGATTTCTGAAGACGACATGATTGGACCAAGAGGCTGGATGAGGCCAATGACACCCAAAGTTGGCTTTTCCAAGTTTAAGGGAAAGATATTTCTGTATAGATTTATTTTATTGTCTTCAACTTTAATAATGGATTCATCCAGGAAGCGGAAGCAGACTCGATATCCTGTAGCAAAAATAACTACATCAATGTTTTCCTCAGTAGTCCCATCATCAAACTTTACAGCCGTCTCAGTGAACTCTGACACATCTGGTTTCACTACCACGTATCCACAGGTTATGCGACTCGGCAGTTCATCATTAAACAAAGGCTCTTTAAACTGTTTGCTAGGAAATAATGAACAACATATCAGACTTACTGTAGCATTACAACCTACTACTTTTTAGATACTTTACTATTTTGGCAAAATTTTAAGTACTCCTTTCTATTACCAAAATTTGGATCATAGCATTGTTCATTTTGATATACCTGAAGATGATTACTGTATTATTTTCTGCCGGTCACATACCACTTAATGGGCTCGATCCAAACAGATGCGAAGGCTGCAAATTGCCGTTATTACATCATACAATTCACCTCTCTCATGGCCCTATCACATCCCGGGCTCACACATTTTTGTTCACAGTCCTATGGGGCTGCGTACAAAAATGTACATCTGGTGGTACTGTAAGTGTGGCATACAACCTCACTAATGCCGCAAAGGAACTCACTGTCTCACTCCTAATTGGATTTAGCCCTACTTTATGGATATTTTGCATTGTATTTTAAAACTGGCACAGGAATGACAGTGATTGCAGTAGGACTGAGCATTACAGACAAAACAGAGAAGATAGGGGTATCCATTGGGAACACCTAAGGCAAAATTTTGTTATAGTTACATATAAAATTCCTCACTTTATTGTGTAATTACAAATTAAAAACAACTATTAATTATGAGAACATTGCTTCAGTAAATTAAAGATTAAAAATAACATTTTAATGATGTTTACTACTTCTTCACTGAAATCATTCTAAAAGTAACATTTCTATATTGAAAATTGGTCAATTTGTAACACAGTAATTAAAATAATGAAAACCTGTCAAACTGATTAAAATAATCCCTCAATATTGTACAGGTTGAGTCTTCCATATCCAAAATGCTTTGGACCAGGTGTATTTTGGATATCGGAATATTCTGTATTTTGGAATAATTACATACCATAATGAGATACCTTGGGAATGGGACTGAAATCTAAACACAGGATGCATTTACTGTATGTATTATAAACACCTTATACACACAGCTTGAAAGTAATTTTATACAATATTTGTAATCATTTTGTGCATAAAAAAAGTTTGTGTACATACATGAAATTAATTTACAGTAGGTTTCATCTACACCTTATACACACAGCCTGAAGGTTCTTTTATAATATGTTTTTAATAATTTTGTTCTTTAAACAAAGTTTATGTACACTGAACCATTAGAAAGCAAAGTTTTCAATTTCTCAGTCATGCTAAAAATATTCAGCATTTCTGAATATTCCGTATTTCGGAATATGTGGATATGGGAGACTCAACCTTTATTAGCTTTTTTTAAAGTATAAACTTGCACTGAAATTATTATAACCTATCAGCAATTAGAAATGAAAGTAATACAGACATTAAAATAATGAAAATTGGAAAATATATTCAAGCATAACTTTCATCAGGGCAATGTTTTCTATTTTGCCAAGGGTTTTTGGATCATTCACCTAGTGTACTTCAAGGCACCTGCCCACTCCCCCCACTCAGGAGACAAGGCTACAAATAGAAGGGTGTCTAGTGTATAGAAGTGTGAAAAATCTGGCATACTATGCAAAAATGAAAACATCAATTCCAAGTACATGTAGGATTTTATTTGGAACTTGCTGCATATTGTTACCCAAAGTAGATCAGATAAGGTGCTAAAATAAATTTTCACTAAACTAAGCCTAACCAAGTAGTGATTACCCGTCGCAAGGCTGAATTCCATAGTTGGCATGATCAAACCACAGGACAACAGATGATGGAAGTGTGTTCCTCAACAAGGTCTCAAACCGTGTGTCAAAGCAGATATCCCAAGGATACCCATGTTCAAATACACAGCTCATGACCCACGACCCACGATCGTGTGCTGAGATATACCTACAGTACATAGAAGTAAATAGAGATTATAGATACAACTTTTGTTTTTATACTGGTTTTATTTTTGGCATAAACGTGACCAACTGTCATGATACCCAGGGGACAGGGCTGTCTTGGGTTGGGCGCCGAGCTGTGCTTTTGCTAATATGTACCACAATGAGGATATATGGACCATTTATATATACAGTAGCTCACAAAAGATTGTTGAATCCAGAGTTTATTAGCTCCCAAAATAAATGCAAGGAGCAAGGAATAATTTACATATTATATAAAATGCAATGACACTTAGGTATATTTACTAAAGTGCAGCTTTTTAGAAGTGGAGATATTGCCCATAACAATCTAGTTATTATCATCTAGAAAGTGCCCATAAGATTCTAGTTATTATCATCTAGAAAGTGCAAAATTAATTTTAAGTAAAATCTGATTGGTTTCTATGGGCAACATAAAAACCCACACTTTAGTAAATATACCCCTAACATCTGGAAGAACACACAAAGCAGAACAAATACTTTTACTCACTTGTGTTGGGTAGGCCTTAGTACTGCATCTGCAGCTGACAGGGAACTTGGGTACACTGACAAATATATTTCTGTACCTGTCATATTTGCCTAAGATAATGAAGCTGTCCTAGAGACTGTGGATAGGGGTACAGTGAGCAGATTACATTTTGAGGTAAAGAGGGATTACTGGTACTGTAGTCTTGACATCTATTAAATGCTGTCTATAGATTGTAAACTTGTGAGCAGGACTCACTTGCCTCTTTGTCTGTTTGATATTATAACTGTTTTGTTCCCAATAGTAAAGTATAACAAAATACACTGGTACTATATGTTAATAATGATAATAATAAAGATGTAAAAAAAGATTAAAGCCACAAAGTTTTATATTTTGTAATTGTAAAAGTTTCACAGACAAAACACAGAAGCTACCGTACAGTATATCCTGGGATTACCTACTCTTTAGTAGGATAAAAAAATATTTTTTTATTTAGATCATACCTGAGCTGTTGTCCGGCTAAGCTCTACAGCAATATCTGTTCCTGTATTTCCCATTCCAACAATAACAACTCGTTTCCCTTTAAATCTTTCAGAAGATTTATATTCTTGACTATGAAAGTAACGTCCTTTAAATGTATTTATGCCTGCAAGTAAATAAAATGGAAGGTGTTACGATGAAACATACTTCTTTTAGACTATTTGTCTTACTTATATAATAAACACTTAGCTAAAGTTGTTTTTACATAAACATAAATTATTAAGAAAAGATTAATTGATGAGTGTATAATAGCTGCATAATTAGACTTGACAATAAGACCAATTAACATAATGTTATCGTGTTTCCACCCATTCGTTATCTAACTTCAATAAATCAGCCAAGTCTACTGCAGTTGTAGAAAAACAGGTACATTATCACACTTTGGAAATTTATCACATTGACGTGAGTACATAATGTTCATTGGCTTGCATAGCACATTTACAGTAATTAGGGTGTGCACCAAGGGAAAGCTAGACAGATACTGTGCACTCAGGGGCATGTATTTTCATGTCATCAATCCCCCTTCTTATAATCATAACACCCCCCAAACTACCCCATATCATCATATCCACAACTCTGTCACAGCACTTACCTGTGATCATACTATGCCACACAGTAATGCCCCTAATTCACACTTTGGGGAAGATTTATCAAAGCTTGGTGAGAAAGAAGGTACCAACTAATCAGCTCCAACTGTCTTTTCAAACAGTCTGTAAAATGACAGTTAGGAGCTGATTGATTGGTACTTTGGGGTCTGTGTCCTAAGCCTTGGAGAGAGATAAAGAAGACAGAGATAAAATACCAACTAATTAGTTCCACAGACACTTTAGAGGCTGTGTTTGAAAAATGACAGTTAGGAGCTGATTGGTTGGTACTATATCTCTCTCCACTTTATCTCTTTCCAAGCTTAGTACATAGATCCCTTAATATCTTTCCACTTAATCTCTCTCCAAGCTTTGATAAATATTTACCTATGCCAAATAGAACTGGATAGTGTGTTTTATATAAAACATGTACAACTCACTGCACTGCTCCATCCTCAACTCCTCAGGCGGTGGGATAATTATAGCACAAAGTGAATGAGAGGGTTCCACTGTGCTGCTTCATCTTGTGAGTCATTGAACGCCTCAGTTACTGACAGGGTCAATTCATCAAAATGTTTGCAGTGCTGCTAATTTTGGTGACAGACTTTGAGACAGCTTTCTACACTAGGATGTGCTTGGGCTAACAGCTACAATCAGCTAAATATCTAAAATAATGTCACTTGGATCTGTTTTTGTTCCTATAGTATTATTAACATCAATAACATTGATTTCCAGTCAATTTTGATCACCACACAGCTAATAATAATCATGAGGGAGGGACTTAAATACAGTCCAAATCATGCGTGATACAGTTTTTACTGTAGATCCGGACCCGTAATGGGACTCAGTTCTACTCCGAACCCCAAAGTGATCTGAGCTGGAGTTTGGTCGACTCAGAACCCCCGAAGTTCTGGTGTGTTCAGTTTTCAGCCAAACTAACTACTCATCTAATAATAATAACTAAAAGCTAAACATAACATGAGTATAGTATATAACATAACTACAAAACAATACAACACCACAGATTGGGTAGGATGAGAAAGAGGGGCACGGGTAGGGCAACTCGGTGCTGGCAGAAGGGGCATGCAGTGATGAGTAGCGGACTGGAATCAATTCAGCACTTGATGATCCTATATCCAAAATGCATACGGTATGATTTACCGCCGGCCGCATGCCTAACCCTAACCTCCACCCCGCCTGAGCCTAACCCTAATCCCCCCCTCTAAGTGCCTAAACCTAACCCCCCCTTCCCCACCGCCTAAACCTAAGTACCTAAATCGGGAGCCTCCTGTGAAAACCGGGAGGGTAGACATGTATGATCTGCCCCTGCTTCCCCTTCTAATTTGATACACTTATGTGAACATGCCCTTAATGTAGTTGGCCTATGTTTGCCCAACAATTTCTCAAATCTCTAAAAGTAAAGAGTTGCACATGTAAGATGTAGCCTAATCTATAGTACTTATTGAAGCATGCATACATATTATTTGTGTGCAGTTCAGAAATACGTATTTTAGACAAAACTATCCAAGTGGCCCTAGGTTTCGTGGACCCTGCACAAAGGAGCAAGTATGGAAGATGACTGATTTCCCTCTGAGCCATATTCTCAGGGCCATAACAGAGCAATAATGCACCCTGTCTCAGCCCTGCCCCCCAACATGGGAACTTATCATGACTAGGTGATCTGGCATTTCTGCAACAGTAAAAAGCTCTTGGTGGCTTTGCGGCAGCTTGCCATGTTGACTTGCTGTTCCAGACACCCTGCATGCCAAATACAGGTGCCACTCCCTAGGCCCTGCACCCTGGGCAGTGATACCACTCACCCCTTCCTAGTTATGGCCCTGCATACTCTCATCATCTGACAGGGCCAGCAGATAATCATTTAACTGAGCTGTCTACATTATATGCCATGTTCTGTCATACCCAATAGATTTGAAATCTGCCACTAATTCTCTGCTGCTTTAGTTGCTTATCTGGCAAATAGATCTTTTTAATAACATCTAGAGGATATTGGGCCTGATTCAGAGCCGTTCGCTATTTGTGGTCGTTCGTTCAAAAACAAGGGGTGGCTATTCAAATGATCCGTTCGCAAATTGCAGTCTGTTCCCACCTCTAAGTCTGAACGAGCGAGCAAAACATACGCTCGTTTTTTTGATAAAAATGCCCCCTGGCCGCACGCACCATACGTCATGTCCGCTATTTATTAGATTAATCGAGTACATCGTACAGCGTATGAACTGCTCGCTATTCTTGTGGTTGGTGTTTTCAACCGCTATTTTGCGAGCAGTTCTGAGTTAAAAAAAAACAAGTGACGTGGTCAATGACGCTGCTGTATTAATTATGCACTCCCTTAAAACGCCCGTTTTGACCTTTAAGCACGCCTGCGTTCGGATCTCCACTCCCCGTTTTCAAGCACCTTCCCCTGTTACCACCCACATACGCCTCATTCTGTCACTCAAAATAGCAGGCCCTCGCTATATTGCGTACCAACGATTTTCGGCCGCACTGACTGGTTCGCACATGCGTACTAAAAACCGTACACATGCGCAGATGTGCGAACATCGCTCGGAACGAGCGTACTGCCGCTAGCGAGTGGCTCTGAATGAGGGCCATTGTGCCATTTATATTAGAAGCTATTATTATCTTTATAGCAGGATACCAACTATTCTCACTTGAGATTGTTGATAATGTATTTGCATTGTATATATATTTTATATTGTTTTAATTATGTAATAAATATACAGCATTGCTGTATGTTGCATTAAGAAACCTCTGTATCTTTCATTTTAAAGGACAGCCATATTTTTTTTCGTTAAACCTGCGCAGTGGAATTTTCAGTGTATTCTTTTACCTTCCAAAACTCTACATGAGGTCTTACGTTTAGAGGTCCCTGCTCAGAGGAGGTCCCTGCTCAGAGGAGAGCTGGCAATGGTATTTCTCCCCTGAGCTATACTTTCCTTGTCTATCAGGGCCAGCAGAGGATTTAATTAAGGAATGCCATAAACTGTCTTACCCAATAGATAGCTCCCAGAAATTTAATTAGCGAATATTAATTGGCCCTTTAAATATCAGCATACAAGGAGGTCCCAACATACAGAATGAAAATGACTAAACCTATCCACCAAACAGAATCCTTGGAACCATCTTCTGTTATGATGACTTGGTGCCAAAAAGACCATGTAAATGAGAAGAAATTGGAGTGTATGTTAGTAGGAATGGCAGAGGTACACTTTTGTGGCTGGCGTTGAGGGTGGCCCCGTGATGCCACCCATCCATGCAAAGCCCTTGCTCTGATATCTGTTCAAGGTTTCAAAGTATGAGCACTGGCAAACAGACATATTTAGAGGAGCAGGAGGGTCGATCAGTATCATCAACTTGTTTTCCAGATTATGCTATGATGCCCTACAATGCTTTGTTGTGCCCATGTTTAGCAGTACACAAGCTCAATTTCATTTAACAGTTCATACATATTAAAAAGCAAAGCATTCATGTATCTGTAATATACTATCAATACTCACCGGGAAAAGCTTGCAGTGGATAATATGGATCTGAATGGTGGCCATTGCAAACCATAACAGCATCAAACGTGGTTGTCTCTTGCTTTCCATTTTTTTCTGTGGTAACTATCCACTGTCCATTACTGGCAAAATTGGGATGTTTCTTTATACTGTGTACGTAAGTCTAAAAGACATGTTGTTAATATAGTCACTCACATACAGAGAAAACAAGTTTGAAAAATCAGCTTTTATATAACTCTTACCTCTATATAAAAAATAATTTTTGGTTATTTTGTAAACTGGTGCCATGTTGTCATCTTGTGACTAATGCATGTGATTGTTACATATTTTTTTAGACTCAAATATTTGCTCTTGAAGCTCCTGTAACATCTTATAACATTCTCTTATGTATAGATATTCTGAGTTACTATGATGCACCCTCTAGGGAAGGCCATTTCTAATAAATATCAATGTGCTCTCCTGTTAGAGGAGTGCGCTCCAGCACTATCTCTTGTATTGCCTTGAAGCCGGCAAGCCACCTTTACCAAGATGGCCGTTGGTACAGCTACTGAGCATGTGCGATCCTGTGCCATTTAGTGTGTGTGTCTGAGAAAGTACTGCATGGACACAGGGTGTGAGTATCGCTAACTTCACTGCTGTTACAGCTACACTCTTTTCTCACACATACTCTGCAATGGCGATGCTACAGAATCTAATGTCTGAATTTGATTTCCTAGTAGAGATGTGTGCCGACCCCTGTATTTTGGTTTTGGTTCTAATTCATTGTTGCATTTTGGTTTTGACAAAACTTTCCTCACATGTTTTAGCTTCGGATCTGTATTTTTGTGAAAAATGCTAAAAACCACTAAAATCACATTATTTGGGTCTTAGGGCCTGATTCAGACCCACTCACGAGCGGCTGTCCGCTCGCAAGTGGGTCGATGGTGTGCACTGCGCATGCGCATGACGGAGGGAGCTCCGTCGTGCGCATGCGCGAGACGCGACGAGCGAAGGACTTTCCTTCGCTCGTTGTGTCTGATCAAAGGGGGCGTGCTGTCAATCAACATCGACAGCACGCCCCCTTTGATCAGACACAACGAGCGAAGGAAAGTTGTGGTGGGCGTGCCGGGGGCGTGCCTCCCAGACGGAGGCGTTCCCAAGGGAACGCCTACCGTCAGAAGCCGGCCCCACTGACATCACTAGTGATGTCAGTGGGAGTGATTTTGGCTCTGATAGAGCCAAAATCACTCCGGGCCTTGCGGTTGAGAAACTCAACCGCAGACTTCGGCTCGCAGTGGCGATGGTCGCGATGGTCAAGACCATCGCGACCATCATCCTGCATGCTCGTATATGCTGTGGGTGGTGACCCACAGCTATACGAGCGTCCAGGAGGACGCTCCATAATTATGGAGGTGGGCCCTGAATCAGAGCGAGCGCTCTGGTCAGAGCATCCGGCTCTGAATCAGGGCCTTATTTTGATCCTACAGTATTATTAACCTCAATAACATTAAGTTCCAGTCATTTCCAGTCAATTTTGACCACCTCAAGGCTCACAGTATTGTTTTCACCAATAAAGTCCCAAGCATTTCACTAATGTCCCTTGTTTAAGCTTATTTTGTATTTTGTACTGTAAATGTAAAGCACTTTGAGTCCTTTAGGAGAAAAGCGCTATATAAATAAAATTATTATTATTATTATTATTATTATTAAAGTCCAAAGACTGCAGTGAGCTGGCATGCTAAACTAAGCGACAGAGCAGTGGTAAAAGCACTCAGCAGTTTAAAAGAACAAAGGACATCTACTGTATGAAACATTTCAACACAGCAGTGGCAGACATGATGGCAGTTTAATAAACTATAAAAATATTTGTCGTCTATGCAAAAATACAGTCAACAATGCCCCAAACGGGTTGGGTATGAAATGCCGGCTGTTGGGATGCCGCTGGTCAGAATACCGACAGGGGAATCCTGACAGCCAGAAACCCGACACCCATAGGGAAGGCAGGTAAGTATTATTCTAAGAAAATAAAAATAGGGAGCACTACTGAAACCAATGAGTAGATGATTTTAAAAAATATTGAATAGTGTAGTCTGGTCTGTGCTGGTGTTAGAACAAAGCGGGGTCAGTCTTAATGTCCTCACAGCATTCAAGCTGTGAGGACATATATCCCGGACTGATTCTGCTTCACGATATACACCGGCATCTGTCCGAGGAAACTGCAGTCCTGCTTCAGTGCATAAGACAAACACGGCACAATCAGCACTCTCACAGCAATTATACAACAAGCTACAAGTGCTTATATCCTGGACATAGCAGACACACAGCCGGACAGAGCCATCCAATTAGCGGCTACGAATACCCACCATCGCTGCCACAGCAATCATTCAACATATTTTCCCAGCCGGGACCAGCTGAAAATAGACAGTGTGTGGACACTCAGTGACTACCACCACCTATGAGTCACATCATCCAGTGGGTAAGAACTTTTCATATTATGAACATTTTAATTTGAAGATTGCAACTGGACGCTCACTTATATGACTAACTTTTCCAACTAATACGGCACTCTTTATGGATCATACACCTACAGAGCAACAACATCTCTTGATGTCAATTTGCTCACTCATTTTATACAAGTCAATATTGCATCTTTTATGTATATCATATTTGTATTCCTATATGTTTTGTTTTAATATATGCATAGTATTTATCTTATCAACATTAAATATTTTTTATAATCATCTACTCATTGGTTTCAGTAGCGCTCCCTATTTTTCTTTTCTTGTTAGACATCAAGGGTTAGCCTATCATTTAGGTGAGCAGCTTTTGAACATCTATTTATCTGGAGCGCCCCACTGTATTACATTTTTTTCTTGTTCACTTGGAAGTATTATTCTATATCATACCCTAACCCCTACCCTAACTCTCCCTCACCAGTGCCTAACCCTAACCTCCCCCCTAGTGTCTAAACATAACCTCCCCCTCCGCACAAGATGTGAATGTAGCACAGCAAAAGAAGCGTGACAAAAGGAATGAGCCAGCTCTAATGGTGCATACACACGATCAAGTTTTGTTAAAGATCTGAATGATAACGATTGTAAAAATCGTTCAATCATTCATATCTTTGACATGTGGGGCATGCATCGACCAACAATGCACGTTCCCACATGTCAGATAATGATATCTGACATCGATTGTGTTTGCAGTAAGATTTGGACGGTTTCATTCATTTTAATTCATATCAGAAATCATTCATCATTCATCATTGATAAAATCATTCAAATCGTTATTGAAATCGTTGAATCGTTCATCTTTCATTGTTATCGTTCAACGAAATCAATGATCTGACAAATCTGACCATGTTTATGCACCTTAAGTGTCACGGACAGCTGCAGAAGAGTCTGTCATTACATAGACTCTGGAGCTACAAGGAACTTCAGTTGTAACCAGGAGTGGTTTACATCACTAACCATTTGTGATGCTATACAGATCAGAGGGATTGGAAACAAGGGGGTACAGTATATTTACAAAAGTGCAGATTTTTAGAAATGGAGATGTTGCCCATACGACCAAACCAGATTCTACTTAACATTTATCTAGCACTTTCTAGTAGATAATAGATAGAATTTGATTGGTTGCTATGGGCAACATCTCCACTTCTAAAAACCTGCTCTTTAGTAAATGTATCCCAAGGTCTTTACAGCCTCGAAAGTTGGGACATTCATGATTCACCTAAGAGTAAGAGGTGAGACCATAGTCACATATATTCAAGATGTGTTATTTGTACCAGCTAAGGGGACAAACCTCATTGCCATAAGTGTTCTAGAGCAGGAAGGACTCAAAGGTTGAGTTTGCAGAGGGCAAATGAGTTGTGCAGAATAGAAGAGGGACTGTAATAGCAATAGCAACCCAATGCCAACAACTGTACATCCTGGACACAGAGAATAGTTGTGCGATGATGCCCTCTGATTCAAATAAATTTATGCAACTCTGCCACCTTGGGTATGATAATGTTCTGAAACTCCTTGATGGAATGGTGACAGGAATAATAGTAAGTGACTCAGGCAGACTGACATGCAAAAGCTGTTGCCCCTTTCCAAAACCAGGAACCAGAGCTGAAGCAACCCTAGCATTAATGCATACAGATGTGTGTGGCCCATTGGAGGTGAAATAGAAAAGTATATACAGATACTTTCTAACATTCATCGATGACTTCACAAGAATGACTCACATTAACATTGGCTCTGGTTACTGCGTTGTATGGTTTTACTGCTACATGGAGAATGGGAAGCAAGCATATCCAAGCAGTAGGTAAGTATGAAGTGTGAGTGTGTTTAATAAAGGATTAACACAGTCAGTGTCCATGTTCTGTCATTATTGTAATATTTTCTTCAAAGTGGGACCACAGGTGCCAGTAGGCCAATAATGTCTAGACATGCTGGCACTTGCTGGCTCTACTTGTGGTTCTCCCTGCTTTAGTGTAAGCCCACCAACTGGTTCATCCCAGTGCTGGTTAATGAAAAATAGGGGGAACCCCATGCTGTTTTTTTCCCCCAATTCTCTATGACCGGAATAGGCTGAAAGGTCATGAGCTGGTCATGGATTAAAGTGGGGACTCCACGCCCATTTTACCAAAGAAATTTTAACTACTGTATTTAATTGCTTTATTCCCTAAGGAGCCTGCACAGAACATAGTGATCTGTACATTGGATGTGTTTGCTGTCATGTTTGACTTCTATTTGGTGTCAATTTTGAACTGAAAGTTCAAAACTGATGACATTTACACCTATAAAATCCGACTGACATCAACATTGGGTTTCAAACCTGATGGATGATAAATCTATGGAATTTGCAGTCGTAAATCCCGTTGATGCCAGTTACTTTAGATTGATTTTAAAATTGCTCTAAAATCAACCTTTAGTAAATGTACCTGTCTCCTGTGATGAGGTACAGTACATTACGTTTAGTCATTGCCATATCTGTCATGTATGACTTATTGTAAATACCAATTAGACTTTGACTCCGCTTTCTTAAATTGAGAATTGCTACAAAAGATTTACAGAACATTCCAAACACTGCTGTGAGAACATGTTTAAAGAGGGAGATGTGTGTTTTCTAAAGAAAGATTTTTATGGCTTAAATTAAAGTGGTTGTTATTGGCACATTAAGCTAGATGCTGTACTACTTGAAATGGACTTTCTACATTCAAGGACTGATCATTGTCTCGACAGAAAGAGCAGAAATTGTTCATCATTGTATTGTACGTGGATGATCTATTACTAGCAGGCCAAGAGCAGGAAATAACAAGTATTAAGCAGCTGTTGTAACAGAAATTCAAGTTGAAAGACCTGCACATCACCTGTTAGGCATAATTTCATATATCTTATGCTGGGCATACACTATACAGTTATATGTCAGATATCTGTCCAATCTGGCTGGTTGGAATGAAAACCCGGTCATGTATGGGAGCAAATGTCAGTTGATCATATGGTTTTAAACACTGGAAAACAGCCAAAAAACAATTGTTCCATTGGTAAAATTCATGTGTTTTAACCAATTTGTCTGAACGACCATTTTTTGTCTGTTTTCCAGTGTTAGTGAGCAAATAGTCGATTGTCATTTGCTCCCATCCATTACTAGGTTTTCATTTCAACAGCCAGATTTGACAGATATCTGATAGATAATTGTATAGTGTATGCCCAGCATTAGAGTAAGGAACAATCACTATGGATCAGCAAATATGCAATACTTGAAAAGTATAGCATTTCAGATGCAAAACCAATGTCTACTCCCATTGACAAGAGCACTAAACTAACCAAAGCCATGTCACAAACAAGCAGAGTTAAATTACATGAGAGATGAACCATATGAAAGTGCTATTGAAAGTTTAATGTATACCAGTGTAGCAACTCGTCCAGACATCATACATGGGGCCATATTCAATTAACCGTGAAAAGTCAGTTTCTGCGGAAAAGTATCGTAAGTGATGTAATTTCGCCATGTGAAAAGTTTACTCCATATTCAATTCCAAAGACTTTCAGCGGAAACTCAATGCATTGGAATCAGTGAGAAATATTCGCCTATGAATAGCAGACAAAAAAAAGTGCAGAATTGGGGTTTTGGGGTGCAAACTTTGGAAAGCCCCGCTGCACCCTTGGAAAACTCTCCCAAAGGTAAATAGCGTCAAAAAAAGTTTAAGAAATAATTTAGATCACCTCAAAAAAGTACTTTCATTTTGGGGGTGAAAAAGTCCAAAGTTTGGGGACAAACTTAAAAACTAGCCAAGTAGACTCCAGGGGGGTCCCCAAGTATGCCCCAGGTGTTTTTAAGTTTGCAGGTGGTAGCAGCAGGTGGATATTTTAAGTTATTTTGAAACTTCACTTTAGCAACTTTAAAATATGCTAGCACCCAATTTCATGTACCCCAAATTTGCTGGGTCAACTTATTTTCTCAAAAAAAACTACAAACTGCTATTCTTCACCACTTATGCAAAGACTCTAAATAGCAGCTATTGAGATAATTTAAGTACCCCAAATACCTTCAGCAGAACTATTTGGGGGTATCTGTAGTGATCCCCAATGTCACTGCATCTCTTAGGGGGTGTCAGGCTGATTTCCCCAAATCTGTCAGCACTTTTTGCATGTTAGAGTTCCGCCTGATGTTGGCGAAAAGACCAGTATGCAAAAAGTACGGAACTTTTCACGTCTAATTGAATATGCCCCATGATGTGTTAGCCAATTTGCTATTGCCCTAGGGAAGCAGCACTGGACAGCAGTCAAAATAATCTTTGAATATTTGAAAGGTCCAACTTACATAAAGCTAGAATTTTCCAAATCTGGAAATTCCACATTTAAATAATTCTGTGATGCCAACTTAGTATTAGATGAGATATATTTTTGTGCTAGCAGGCACAGCTATTAGCAGGACAAGTAGGAAACAACCAACTATAGCCCTATCCACCACTGAGGTGGAGTACATCGCACTTGCAGAAGCAGCTAAGGAAGCACTATTCCTGAAAGAAACTTTGTGTGAGCTAACTTGTTTGACACTTTCATCCTGATCTAATGTGGGATGTGACAACAAGGTGCAATTGACCTGTCCTACAGCACCAAGCTTCACGGATGGTCCAAGCACATTACTATTAGAAACTACTTCACCCGTGAGCTAGTGAGGAACAGAAAAGGGACTGTAATAGCTTCAGACAGCCAATGTCAGCAATTGTATGACCTTGATACACAGCACTGTTACATGATGATGATGATGACTGATTCTCAGTCACTAGAGCTCTGGTACAGATTTGGTCACCTTGGATATGATAATGTTTGAAAACAATTGAATGGGATTGTCACCAGAATGTCAGAGACTGACACAAAGAAACCCATCAGCCATTTTATCAAGTCAGTAAGCAGAGCTGCAGTACCACTTGAGTTTATACATACAGATGTGTGGTCCAATGGAAGTAAAGTCAATGAGTGTATACAGATACTTTGTGATGTTCATATATGACTTCACAAGAATGACACTAAAATACTTAATCAGAGAGAAGTCTGAAGTAGTCAAGAAGATTGCAGACTACAAGATAGCTGTAGAGAATCTAACCGGTCATAGACTCAAAACCCTGAGATCTGACAATGGTGGGGAATATCTAAATAGAGAGGTGGACTTATTCTTGAGCAAATATGAAATTGAGCAACATTTGACCATTACCTATTCTCCTGAACAGAATGGTGTGAGTGAATGAGCAAACTGTACATTAGTGGAGAAAGCAAGATGTATGCTAAAGGATGCAGACTTAGATAAGCAGTTTCGGCGGAAGCCATGTCCGCAGCAATTTACCTTAAGGACAATTCTCCTACAGCTAACCTACAGGCCAAGACACCTATTGAAGCATGGTCAAAGAGAAAACCAAGTGTAAAACAACTCACTACTTTTGGCAGTACTGCCTAAGTAAACATACCAAAAGAAATAAAATGCAATCTGGATTAAAACTTCATAATGTATGTCATGCTTTGCTTTTGCCATTAAAGTAAAGGCTACATTTTATGGAATCCAAGTACCAGAAAGCTTGTCAAGTCAAGAGATTCATATTCAAAGAAACACCACAAGTTACAGAAAAGCTGGAAGTTAAAACGCAGAGCAAGTTTAGTCACTGGATATGCCAGGAAATGGAGATATGGCTGAACCAGAAGCTAACAGTGGAGACTTTCAGCTATAAAATGGTCTTCTGCAAGATCAAATATTGGCAATCCACCTAAAAGATATGATGAGTAATTCACAAATATTGCATTTAGTGAACCTCAAAACATCCTGAAACCAAAGTCAAGGTCACTGGTGTGAATGGAAGCCCAAGATAAACAAAGATACTTTGCAAGATTTAAAAGTTACAAGTGTGGAAGACATCAGAAATCATGAGAGTCACCAGTCCAGAATTCGTGAATACAAATATTGTTGTGATCCAAGATGAGTGAGATGAGTCTTGCTTATAGACCTACCAAGAGGAGTGTTTTTTTCCAGTTTGCCGAGAAGATTTGAGTAAATATTTGTGTAACATGGAAAAACTTGTAGTGAGGGTGAGTGTTGAAGATGGAGAGCGCCACTGTGCAGAATTGATATTGGAACCACCAAACTTCACTCCCTTACCAAGATGTCTCCCAAACCTAGTAGTGCGCATGCATGGCACCATCTTTTTCTCAGTGTTAGAGCACCACAGTGGTAGATGCAAGTCTTCCACTTAGCTCTGTGAGAGAGTTTACTGATTCCACACAACTTTCCAGAGTGTCTGCACTGCTACTCATATACACTCACCAGCTTGTGAGCTGTAGTATACCCCATTCCACTCAAGCCTTGCACCACATAACCAGTGTGTATAACAAAGTACTTCTGTTCTGCATCTACAATCAATAAAACTACTCCACTGGTTAAGCATTTGGGCTGTTTGTTTCCTCTGGGCATCCGATAGGGTGTGTACTCATGTCCAACAGCAAAATCTATATCATTCACTTTATCCACCACCTCTCTTAGCTGCCAGTTATGCACCACATTCAACAGATTATCTGCAGCAAATTGCCATTAAGGAAAGTAATACAGATAGGGTTTTTATGATATTGTTTTCAAAAACTGATGTTGAATCAAATTGACATTGAATTTTGTCATTACAATGAATGTACATTATATATTTGGAGCAGTTCTAACACAATGAATAAAAGCTACCCTAAGCAATTGTAG
Source organism: Taudactylus pleione (assembly GCA_031769625.1). NCBI lineage: Eukaryota > Metazoa > Chordata > Amphibia > Anura > Myobatrachidae > Taudactylus > Taudactylus pleione. The sequence goes on along the minus strand of JAUIMM010000016.1, from coordinate 7,848,520 downwards.
TTGAGATGAGGAACTTTTGTCAGCTGGCACCATTCTAGGAAAGCAGTGACAAGGTTCTAGACCACAGCTTTGTCCTGCTTCTCTTTCACCTATCAGTCTCCATGGTTTCTACTGCATGACAGAGTGAACTGTGACACCAATCAGCTGTAGTTTCTCCTGCGGTCAATGGGTTAGTAGTACCATTATTACTGTATCAGTGATTATAGATGAGGAATAAGAGGGGGATCTCTCCACTTCCTTTGCTATGTACTGCTACAGATATATTTAAATGTGTTTAAAAGTTTAAAGCCAGATACACTGCTACAGCATAGAACAATATGTTGTTGTTATTGTTATTATTATTATTATTATTATTATTATTATTATAATAATAACTAGCTATGCTCAGGTTTAAATCTTCAAGTTATTACGTTTTGTTAAGGGATGTCATCCAAATCCATCCAATGGAAGGCTCAGAGTTGGCTCCATGGGTCAAAGTTCTTCTCGGTGCACTCCGCCATGAGGTCAGACCGGGACCCCAACCACTCTATTAGGCATCCCAGACCAATTACCACCCCTCTGTGAAGTTTTCATCCAAATACAGCCAGTGGAAGGCCCAGAACAGGCTCAGCATACACCAACGGAAGGTCCTACTGGGACTTCAACCCCCTAGTATGTCTTCTGGGATCGAATGTTACCACTCTGTGAAGTTTTCATCCAAATCCATCCAGTGGAAGGTTCAGAACAGGCTCTCTGGGTCAAAGTTCTGCCCAGCGTACACCAACAGGAGTTCCGACTGAGACCCTAACCCCCTTAAAACCTGGCTAGGATACAACTGGGCCACCTCGCGTTGGTTTCATCCCAATCGGTGCAGGGATGTTTGAATGCATAACCAGACAGACAAACAAACAAACAAACAGACCAATTAATTTTATATATAAGATAATAATGGCTTCCTCAATACCTTATGCCTACCTACTAGAAAACTAGCCATTAGGATATGCCTACAGGGTCATTTAATTGCCAGAAGATCATTACTTATGAATAAAATAGGAAAAATATAGGAAAAGATAAAAGAATTATGGGGATGACAATAATGAAATGGCATATTTTGCAAGAAGACATAGACATAGCAGACCTAGTAACACTATGTTTTCAAGTAGATGCTCATTGTAACCCTGAACATTTTTCAGGTCTCTTAACTGACAAATTCTTTTTCCAAAAACCGCTCCGAAATTGTCGGGTTTCTTTATGATTGAATTAGGTCAAGGACATCTTTTTAAGACTATTCCAAAGCATTTACAAAAAAAAAAAAAACCATATACCATAAAAATAAACATTTTTATGGAATACTGAAGTGATGGCCATTGACAGCTGTACCATCGATGACCGATGGGTTCAACCATCGATAAAAACAATTGATTGTTTGAGACTGCGGTTGGGGGGCTGCACACACACAATCTATATACAATATATATATATATAGATATACACACACACACAGTATATGTATGTATATATACATATATATATATATATATCTCCGCATATATATATATATATACACACCTCCACATATATATATATATACATACACACATCTCCGCATATATATATTATAATGTATATAGATTGTGTGATTTTTTTTGTGGGGGGGGCATGTACAATGCCCGATCACTGTGTCCAGCAGTGATCAGGGCAGGGGCGGAGTTGTAGGCAGTAGGAGGTGCTGGGGACTGGACACTATGTAATCGCCTGGCCGGGGGAGGAGAGAAGAGCATGAGGTGCTGCCGGCTGTGGGGGATGGGAACAGAGCAGCAGCTGCCGACGATGCTGCGGCTGCTGCTTCGGTGGCTTTGATAGGGGCAGCCAGTGCCACTGAAGTTAGGGTTGGGCTAGCCACTGGCTCCCTGCTGGCCACAGTGATCGGGACACACAGGAGGAGAATCCTGTGATGCAGAGGGACCAGGTGGTCCCTCTGATACAGGCGGCTATGGGAAGATTAGCTTCCCGCAGCCGCCCAGTGACCATTTCTGACTGGTCGTATCTTATACAACCATGACAGGTAAAGCCCAGTCTGACATGGTCGTATCTGATACGACTGTGCCAGGCAAGTGGTTAATATGTAATGTGTTACATTTTTCTACTTTGCTCATCTGATAATTGGGTTGTGGACTGGTGGTAAAAGATAAAGCTGCATTCCAGTCTGCCTTCATTATTCTAATTGATTGTCCATGTGCAGAGTCGGCATTGGGCATATGAAACCATATAGTTGACTGCCTAGGGTGCCACTGCTGAAAAAATGCCTGGTAGAATAATTGAATTCTCATTTTTTTTTATATAACAAAAACAACTAATTTAGCATAATTCTTGGTATTTTATGGACCTATATAGCATTGCCTAGAAATAACAGATTTTGTTTTATCATATACAGTCTCAAAAACCTCCAAACCAGCTTCAGAAACAATCATTATCATCCATAAGTGGAATTAATAGACTGACTCTGCGGAAGCATAACGCAGATCATTGACAGTGTGTTCTATATATTATTTTTTTGCCTTAAAGTGGATGTATTTCAGTAGACCAAATCTATCTGCAAATTTCCTGTAGTATTCTAACATTTTAGAGTTGTGAAGAAAGTTGGGGAAGTTTTCTGGGAACGGGAAATCGCTGTAACACATCATTTCTTTACTGGTGTTGGTGACGACAGATGCATAGATGCTAGCTCTGCCATCCTCCACTTCTGGCTGCAGTCAAGTTTGAAATAATGGTTAGAAGGAGTGAAATCACTGAAATGAAATCATGCCAAACAAATGCATCTATTACAAAGTCTAATATATGTGGTGGAAGGAAGACAAAAATGCACTACAACTATACAATACAACAAATAATACTACTTTACTCATTTTTTTGAATACAGACACCGATTCTTCTGAGTAAACCACACCTACAAAAGAAGTACATATGTATTTTCATTACAAGCATTAGAACTTGCTCTTGAGTGCCCTAAGTATGGATACTTTCATTTTAACAGCCCTGTACAGTACATTACATAAACACATCTTGTGATTATACTAACATTTATAATACAGTATATATGTGATACCCCTGGCTCTATATTAGCCAATGGGCCTCGACTTGGCTGAGGCACAATTGAACAAAATGAAAAGGGACAGCAGAAAGGAGGGGCTGTGGTTGGACGTGGCAGAAGAGTTGGAGAAGGAAAGCAGGGTGAGGTACCACAGGTCTGAGGATAGATCCTGGGTAATTAACTACGCTGAAGTGGTGCCAAGTGACACTGGATACCCATTGATGGTGTGCTGGGGATCAGTGCAGAAGCGCCAGCAGTGTGAGTCTGAGATCCGGAGACAGTGTGTAAGCTCTGGTAGCCACAGCTGAAACCTGTGGAGGCTGTGTGAGTAAACACTGATAAAAAGAAACATCCCTATTGAGAGCTACTGAGAACTATTGAGAGCTACTGAGAATTATACAGACTTATTGAGATGATATTGAGAGATATTGAAAGTATATTGGGAATCATATTGTAAGTGCTGTATCCACTAATAGACATAGAATAGACATAGAAACGAGTGTACGATTACAAAATTGTAATCGTGAAGTCATTTCACAGTCTGTGATGTGCCTACACTGAACGTTGAGTCGTTCAGTGTAGGCTCATCAATCATCCCTGAACATGGGCAACCTGACGTCGTCAGGTTGACCAGCATGTTTTGGCGATGTTAGATGTAAAAAATGACCAGGGGGCGCGCGCATCGCTTATCATTTTCGACATTTACATGGACAATTTGCGAGCAATTAACAAAAGATTGAATGATAACAATGTTGTTATCATTCAATTAGCCTATTTAATCGCTAAGTGGATTCGCACCATAGCATGTGCAAGAGACTTAGTTAAATATCTGAATATTCTTACATTGTGATATTTCCCTGGTTTGAGCTACAATTTAACCAGTGAGTGAGTCTAACTGTGTAAAAAGAGGAAGCCATTCTGTGAAAGAATCTTAAGCTGAATAAAGCACTTTGGGACTGAGCTATTGATACTGTGAAGGGTTGAAGTTAACTAAACTATTGCAAGTAAAACTGTGTTTATTTTGCCTTGTCAAGACAAAGCTATTGTTTTCTCTGGGATCAATAAAGACCAGCATTAGATGCTAATCCTAACGCTTTTCCCTATTGTGGATTACAAATACATGCATGTTATAGGACAGTGATCACCCAGCAACAGAGTACTACAACAACAGAACTTTTATGTTCACTTTAAAGTAAATTGCTGATCAATCAGGAGTTTTGATAGTCTACTAAATAATAATCTGTTTTGCTATTTCATTATAGGTGTGTTTTGTGAAGGTTATAGCGTGTTTAGAATCTAGTGTTTTGAAGCAATTGAGAAACTTTATTAGCCCTAGTTACAGCCAAAGAGGTGCTGCAGCAGTTGAGTTAAAGAAGGCCATTTAATTATTAGAGAAAGGTATTGCCATTGCCTAAGTATCACCATATTGCAAACTACTGTTTATATTTGCCATATACCTTTTGTGGCTTTTATATGTATAGTGATGATTATTTTCATCATGCAGTGACCTGCCCTGTACTTACATCCTCTTCAACCCCTTTAAAATATCTACTTGATTATTTTATTTTTCAAGGTTGCCACAATATGTAATTTTACTGTGTGTATGGGGCTAGCCTCTCTGCTACAGTGTGAAGTAAATAAGCTGACAGAGTTGTTGCCAGAGAAGAAGGGAGCTGGATAATAGAGGACCTCTGTCAGTGTGTTTACTTTACAATGCGAAATGCCAGCTTGATCAAGATTTCGCATTGTAAAGTAAACACACTGACAGAGGTCCTCTATTATTTATGTGTACTAGATGACTAGACACACAAGACACTATGTATATAATTATAGCTTATCCCTGTACTGTGTTACACAGACAGGTTTCATGGGGTCTGCATTATAATTTTGCCTAGCTTTTATGTATATTGAGTACTTGGGGTTCGTTCCAGGTTAGCACAATACACTTCTATGCATTATTATCATTAGGGTCGCTGCCCTAAGTGGATTATATTTGCAATATATCTGGTTTCTTTTGATTTATATGGGACTCCTTGGGCTTTGATGTCTACAAGGGTCCACTTCCCTCTTACTGTCCTATATTAATCTCAACAATAACTGCTTCTTGTCCCCTCACTGTGATACACTGTGTGCACTACTTTTAAACAAATGGGTTTTCCGTGCCTCCATGACAACTATTATCAGGAGGCGTGATTACCAGTTTCCCCCAATCAGACGACTGGAGGAGTGGCTTCCACCTCTACAAATACTGATGGAATATGACTGACTATACATCCTTGAAAAAGGCCATAACTATCGGCCGAAATGCATTGGAGATACACATACTGACTACCCAAGTGCATCTACTCCTGTGGAGTTCGGGACAGAGAAAGCCTTCTTCTGACGCACGCATACTGCCACGAGCCGGAGACAGCTGTTGAGGATCCCTGTCAGCGACGCCAACTATCGTCTCAGCCGGTAAGAACATCCCCCTTACATCCTCAGGTGACCGGCGCTTGATTACCTGCCCTGCTGCCGCTGAGTCTTGCTCCCTCGGCCGCGGCGGGGTTAGGCGCGCCTGTCAGCCTCACTTACACGGGGGACACAGCGAGCCGGAGTGCTCACCTCACCGTCGGCGGGCTCATCATCCCGGGGAGGGTGAAGGTGATTTGCCCCGCTCGTCTGTCATAGGCTGTGCAGGTGTGCTCCTACCGGGGATACTCCAGCACTCATTCGGATAACAGTGCAGCAGTTTGTGCGGGCCTTGGCTACTGCAGAGCCAGGGTCATCTCCATCTCTACCCCTAAGATCAGGCCATCCACAGGAAAGTGCCAATTGAGACTGTAATTGCATTGCCCAATATACCTATCCACTATCCAAGTAGGATATATATACAGGACACAGCTAAGTCATGATTCATCAAGACTAATGGATAACCACAGTGATTACTTCTAAGTTCATGGCCAATTATCTCACCTTTACATGAGACCCTGCTACTTTTGATCCTAATATCATTTGCCTAATGGCTGGATTTTTTACTTGGTGCATCAAGGAAGATACAATTACATCATCCTCACTTGTCCACGTTTCTTTCCCTCCCTATGTGTCATACATGTATGTGTGTTCATTGCATTATTATTTATTGATATACTGCATATTGTCATATTAGGATCAGTTCCACTAGATTAGTGGCTTGCATCAGTTCAATTCATTTTAGGTGATTTTTCCTTTATTATGTATTCACTGTAGATACTACATTTTTTATTTATATTTATTCTGTACAGCTCAATCATTTATTTTAGTATACATTTGGATTGCTCTGACTGAATATTTTACAATTAAAATGTCATTTTATGTTCGTGAATGATCAGTTATCTTCAATTCTTATATTTCATCTACTAATGATTTTTTACTGGCTGATGTGAGGAATTGTGACATACACATAGTCTAACTGTGTACAGTGACATACAGTGGATTATTGGTGAGCGCTTGCTGGTCTAAAGCTTTATGCTTGTTTATTTTTATATATTGATTTTAGGGTTAAGTGGTGACCTGACTAACAAGCTGCTCCCATCCATATTACCCAACTCTGATGATTAGAGCGCACATACCCCAATTTTTCTACAGACCTTCTATTTGTGATTAAAATGTTCATTAGTATTTAATTGCTGATAATAGTCATATATATATTACATAGCACCAGTTTCTGTCTTTTTTGGATTTCTATATATACAGCAGAATGAACTGGCAATCATTATCCCAACTTAACGGACACATTATACAAAAGAAACATTTTAAAATACAGGGCCTTTTTCAGAGTTGAATGTAAATGCACGTTTTAGCTTTCTTTGCTCACAGCTTGCTCTGGCACATCAATTGACAATCACATATGTCTTTATGGAGGCTCAGAGCCATAACCAGCGGTTCCAGCTACAGATGCAGGACACACCCCCTATGTGTGATGTCATACAGAGGAGGCGGAGTCACAAACTCCGGAAATTACAGCAATGCCAGGAGCATCCATAGGATGCTCCAGGGGGGCTGTAAGGGCACCGGTATGAATGCCTGAAGCATCCTAAGGACGCTCCAAGCAGCACTGCTGCAGAAATTCTGGCTGCAGGGTGCCTGGAAATGTACCCTGCTAGCCAGATGCAGGGGCCGTGGGTGAGCGGCAGGGCCATCTACAGTGTTCTGCGCTCTGTGTGGCTGCACCTCTTGCACACCCCTAGTTAGAGCCCTGTGGAGGCTATACCCTTTTTGTGAAGATAATTATAATCATATCATATAATGAATATATTTTGAAACAATAAAATTATACTCTGTATACAGACACCTTCAAGAAAGTTGTTGGACATACTTCAGCACTGTATATAACACAAATATTGGTCTTGCTTATTATCTATATTTTCTGACTATTTACTGTAAAGTGTCTGAATTGTGTACTATGGGGTCTATGTACTAAGCCTTGGAGAGAGAGATAAAGTGGACAGAGATAAAGTAAACCAATCAGCTCCTCACTCTCACTTTACACACTGTTTGAAAAATGACAGGATCTGATTGATTTGGTACTTTATCTCTCCCTCTCTCTCCAAGGTTTAGTACATAGACCCCTGTGTTTTTCCCACATTAAAGCCATACTTCCTGTAGTATTGCCGATGCATCTGCTCTTATTATTTACAGGGGATGAGATGCACACTTGCTACCTATGCATGCTTGCGGTAGAGATGTGCACCGACCAACGTGGTTTGGGTTTGGATCTGGATTAACTTTTGTGTTTTGGTTTTGGTTCTGGTTTTGCAATACCACCCTTACATGTTTTGGTTTTGGATCTGTATTTTAATAAAAATTTTTAAAAACAGCTGAAATCACATAATTTGGGCCCGTTTTTGTTTCTACAGAATTATTAAGCTCAATAACATTAATTTCCCATAATTTCCAATCAGTTTTGACCACAGCTCACAATTTTGTTTTCATCTAGTTTAGGCCAAAAGGTTGCACAGAGCTAGCTGTCTGACTAAGCTAAGCGACATCAGCAAGATTCCAAATCGAGTCAAAATATCATCATACTGGTGTTGGATTCCATGGATTTTGGACTCGATACAAGTCCCTCCCACGGTGATTCAGGTGCCATTTCACACAGGACCGCTGGAAGGAGAGCACACACTAGACTGCTAGGGCAGAAATGAAAAATGCCAGGGTAGATTAGGGTTAGGTGCTGACCTGGGAGGGTTAGGGTTAGGCTGCAAGTGGGGAGGGTCAGGGTTTAGGCACCACCGGGGAGGGTTAGGTTTAGGGTGCAGGAAGGGGGGTTAGGTTTAGGCACTACTGAGGGGAGGTTAGGGTTAGGGTCCACTAGGGGAAGGTTAGGGTTAGGCACCACCAGGAGAGGGGAGGGTTAAGATACTTACCGGCCCCTGTCAGGATTTTCAACATCGTGATGCTGCTGTCGGTCTTCTGACCACCGGCATCTCGTCCGCCAGTAAATCATACCGAATCCCCACTGGCTTACCAGTGAATCAGGTCTTTGACTGAGGTCACATGACCATTTGGGAATATTTCAGTATTTGAAAGTGTTACATTTTTTTGTCAGATATAGGTTATATTGAGACATACTTAATTTATTATATATATATATTATATATATATATATATATATATAAACAGAGTGGTATCCAGTGCAGAATTCTCTTTTGGTTTTTTTTTCTGACAAAAAGTGCCCACTGCACCTGCTTGAGACTGCAACACAGCTCCTTCTCTGAGTCCACTCCATACAGACACAGTACCCCTGCAGGGGCAAATGCAGGATTTTTACACACACACACATATATATATATATATATATAAATATATATATATTTATATACATACAGTATATATATAATACATACACACATACATTTGTCACACATACCTTACACTCACACACCTACTGTATGTCACTCATATACATTACACACACACACCTTGTAGCATGTGTGGGTTGTAGACCTGATAAGGATGGGAACTAGCAGGCTGGCACCATGTCATTATGCCCCTCCCCTAGTGACAAAATGCCATGCTTTGTGGGTCAACTGGAAAGGGGTGGAGCCAAATTATGTGATTCTAATGTAATCTCGTCATATTGGCTCCACCTCCTTCCGATTGGCATTTTTCCGAGAGGGGGCAGGGCTTAAGAAGATGGTGCCTGCTTCCAGTCTATCAGGAGAGGTTTCTGGGTACTCAACCACCCTGCGTGCGCTAGTGCCCTGCCTTATATACAGACAAGAGACACTCTGTGACTGTACACTGCTGCTAAGTAGTGCTGCCAAGCTAACTAAACTAGCCTTTTTTCTTTCTAGTACTAGAGCCCTAGCTACACTACCTTGTATCTCCAACATGAAATGGGGGCCGAACACATGGGAGGGACTTTTATATCACAACAGGAAGATGATATTTTGCCTCATTTTGGGATCCGAGCCCGACAGAGATAACCGAGTTGGGACTTGGTTCCCTTTGGATTTGCAAAGTTCGGGTGGGTTCGGTATTCGGAATGCTGACCCCACTCATCTCTAGTTTTATTCACTGCTGCTTTATACATTTGTTCTTAGACAGAAATTGTGTCCAACTCTAAATTAGGCCCACAATGCCAAATGGCATTCAACATAATGGTGAGGCAACAGCCAAAGTCAAAAATGTGCAAAAGTCCCAGATACACTAGCCATTTTAAGTACAATATACTGCTTAAACAAGTCACATACAAAGGACACATTAAAACAGGTACATAGATTTCTTAGTAGTGACATGTCTCTTTCTAAAATCTGTGAGCACCAGTTATAAAAGAAATTGCATATTAAATAAGGTCTCTAAAGAAGGTGTAACAGGAAGGATGAATATCTTTTATACCCTTGTGTGTCTTCCTTTGGTTAACATTCTTAATAACTTAGCATTTTAATTTTCCTTCTGAGTAAAGCAGGTGCGTGAAATTTTAGCACAGATCTCAGATCCAACAGTACAACACTGGGTGCTTAGTTTTTACATAATTCAGTAAAATTATTCTATTTGCATAAATAAAACACATTTTAAAGTTTATGTAAAAATTGAACATTTGCAAAAATATTTTACAGACAGACAGAGAAAAAGCTAGTAATTCGCTACCGATACTAAAACTGACCCATTATCCAAACTACCATGAGCATCCGTGTTTGTGTACAGTACACTATAAAACTCATATAGAGAACATTTCCTATTTATTAGACCTCTCAAAATCAACATTTAAATCAGGAAAATACAATTTTAATTTTGAATACACCACGCTGTAAATCTGGTACCTAACACCACTGGCCTTCGATTGGTCACTTCCATACAAAATAATTCAAGGATGAGTTTAAAATTGGGAAATAAGAAAACAATTGGTAATTACAGTACTATATGCCAGCAGAAAAAAATGGGATTTGTACTGTGTGATTACCTATACATTAAACATATACAAATAGATTTAGTGTTTATGTAATAACTATGGGCCTTATTCAGACCCGGACACAAGTGGCCGTTCGTACGTTCGGCGTACGTAAAAAAATATGTAAATTCAAACACTCGCTCGTATTTTCGAACGCAGCCAAACATCCTCCCCAAACTCTACCAACCCCTCCTCTAACTAACGAGCGTGCCAAATAGCGAGCGTACATCCCCGAAATGGCTTGAAGGGAACGCACGCACAAGTACAAACCGGAAGTGGGACTGTCAGATTTCGATTACCTGCTCCTTTATTCTGCCTACCTCCCTCAATCGTATCATGCCAATCAATATATCAATTAGCTTAATTGTTTTTTTTTTTTTTTTTCACAATGCAATAAACTTTAATCTTGTCCGTGTTTGTGTTTACCCGCAGAATACGTACGGCTTAAACATTCGCTTTTATTTGTCAAAATACATGTTAGAGCTAATTAAACAATTGTTTTATTTGTTTTTAACCACGCATATTTTCCGGGGTTCATTTCTTTATTTAAATTTGCTTACGCATGTCACTGCATCAAGCCTATCATAACTCTCATGAGATTTCTGGCCCTGTCGAACATATGACTCATACACTAACCAATAGAATTGGTCCTGTTAATTACCCAAATACATTAGCCAATCAACATTATTTTTGGGTCTTTATTAAAAATGATTTTTAACAAATACACCAATGCCATCATGAGAGCCTCGGCATTCACCAGGCGCGAGCTGCTGGTGTTAACCGAGGTGATGGATAGGCGGATCACCAGCTAGCCTCCACCCATCACAAATTGCGAGAAGCGTTCCGCATATGCGGAGGTACGTGGCCGCTTGCGTTCCTTCGGCTCACGCCGCCAGATCGGCCAGCTGGAGCGCAGGTGGTCGGACCTGCAACGGCGGACGCCCCGCTTGCTGGCATGCTTTCGCATGCAGATCGCTGAAAGTAAGTTTTTGGAACTGTGGTTTTCATGTTTATATTTGTGGCACTAACTGCATGTGCATGTTTTCATGTATGTCCTATTTATTCATTATACTCATATCTGCATGGCCATGTTTTCATGTATGTCCTATTTATTCATTGAACTCATATCTGCATGGCCATGTTTTCATGTATGTCCTATTTATTCATTGAACTCATATCTGCATAGCCATGTTTTCATGTATGTCCTATTTATTCATTGAACTCATATCTGCATAGCCATGTTTTCATGTATGTCCTATGTATTCATTGAACTCATATCTGCATGGCCATGTTTTCATGTATGTCCTATTTATTCATTGTACTCATATCTGCATGGCCATGTTTTCAGATTTGTGTTGTCATAAATTAGTGTTTTACTCGGTTTTTGTTGAAACTAACCACAATTTGTTTCACATCTTTTAGGGGCACAGCGAAGACTACGGCGTCATCGCCATCCAAGACGGCGCTCTCGCCCACTCTCCCCAACCCCAAACCAACCCTCCACAACCCCAAATTCCCCGATTTCCCCCTCCTCCCCAGCCTGCCCAGACCCTGTGGAGGATATTTCGGGGCTCCTTCCCCTCCATCCCAATTCCCCCTCTCCTCCAACCACCCCTCTTCTAACTACCCCCTCCTCCGGAATCCCAAATCACCCCGCCAAGATCTTTGGGGAATGGAGGCACCTCCGAGGAGGACGAGGGAGTGGCTTCAGGAGCGGCCGTTATTTTGAACGGTATGTTTTTTTTTTGTTGTTGTTTCGCCACAAACTGTTTGGATGTAATGATGTGTCGTTCCCTTTTTTTGTGTTTTTATGTCGACTTTTTGGGAGTTTTCGGGTTGTCTTTACCTGTTACTGCTGATTTCACCATACACATATCACACCTGTCTGAATCTGATTTTTGGACTTGTAATTTTGGGGTAGACCATTTTGGGGGGCTTGGTTTTTTCGGTGTAATTCTGCTTTGGGCCACAATATTTTCATTTTTGGTTAGCTTGGTTTGGCTTGTTTTTTAATGTGGTTTCATTATTGATGTATTAATCCCCACACTTTTCTAACCCACAGAGGAACAGAGGAGTATGGCTGAATTAGCCGGCTGTGTGGGCCGTATGCGGGAACACGTCATCGGGCTGCTGGTGGTCCTTGACCATATGTCGGTCCTCCTTAGGAACCAGTTTTAGTTTTTTTTTTTGTCAAAATATAAATAAATTAATATTTTAAACTTAACGTTCTGTCTCATTCCTTGTTTCAAAGTCAGAGATTGTTTACACTGACATAAGTAGACTCTTCCAGCAAGGATTTGCAATTATTGTCACTAAGATTGTGTGTTGTACTTTTTAGGAAAACAGGCACAAGAAACACCTAACAGTAACAATCTGATTTCCCTTTTTTGGTGTTGTCAAAATTATATATTACTACATTTTACATGTTCCTATTTGGGGGGCAAGCTGCTTAGGCCGATATTACGAAGCCAACTGATTGTACAGGATTCCTTTGGGTGTTGGTTTTGCCCCAGAAAACATCTTACATTTTAGCTCAACTTGCGTCATTACTGGATTACCCCTTAGGCAAATGTAACGTGTGTGAACCTGGTTACGCTTGCTTGTAATGGGCAAAAAAAGGAACAAAATTACACTCTCCAGACATTTATTCACAACATAACTAAAATAACAAAGTGGTCACTCACAAACAAAACACACAGTGATAATCATAAATACAACACATACAAAAAATTTCAAAAAATCACACAAAAAATTAAGAACTGGTTGACGAAGGACCATGCCAACATGATTCCACAAATGTGGCGTTGCAATATGGGTTCCATAATATATTCCCAAAGTTTCCACATGATGGTTTTTTAAGGGTAGCAGGAAGTAGTCATCGTTGGAGTCCCAAAGATTATGAAAACAAACAGAAGATGGAGAAAAAACAAAAAAATAATTAGATTTTCTCAAACAAACCGTACCACATTGGGTCTAAACACTGTTGTTTTGACAATAATTACCTAAAATATCTGGCCACCACATCATCGCGTATGGCCCCCCCACATACTGACCTCCAACCATCCTCGGGGAGGCCATCCTCAGGTAAGGCATCCTCTGGCTGCATTGGGACACCACTCCTTATGGCGATGTTGTGAAATATTGCACACAGGACCACAATTTTCGAAACCATATCCGGCAAATACATGAGCTCGCCACCAGAGCGGTGGAGGCATCTGAATCGGCCTTTTAAAAGGCCGATACAGCGCTCCACCACTTGCCTGGTGGCTGTAAGTGCGGCATTAGAATTACTTTGTGGCCCTGGTGTGGGAGCCAAATAAGGAGTGAGCAGCCAGGGTGTGCAAGGGTAGCCACTGTCTCCTGTGAAAAAGAAGTGACAACATCAGGATCACTGTGTATCAAGCTTAACATTGTTATGTACTAAAGGTCTCCACTTACCCAGAAGCCACGCATCACCAGCTTGTAGGTTGGTTAATTTGTGCCATATCACTGATTGCCGGATGACGAATGAGTCATGTGCACTTCCTGGTAATTTTGCATTCAGGGACAGGATCTGGAGGGAGGCATCACATACCACCATTACATTCAGGGAGTGATAGTGTTTCCGGTTGCGAAATATGGCCTCCAGCCATGCTGGAGGCTGAAGTGGTATGTGAGTACCATCCACAACCCCTATGATGTGTGGGAAGCCAGCTATTTGGTAAAAATTGGCCTTGGCAACACTAAGGGCACCCATATCCAAAGGCATTTGAATAAAATGATGGAGGTGCTTGAAAAGTGCCTCCATCACTGCCCTCAGGATCCGGGAAAAGGAGGATTGTGAGATGCCCGCCACTTTTCCCACCGTTGTTTGAAACGATCCTGAGGCACAGAAATGTAACACCGCCATAAATTTCGTAAGTGGTGGTATTGCTGTAGGACTGTCAATTTGCCGCTCAAGATCACTCTCTATTAATGAGAGAGTGTCTATGATGATTTTGGGAGGAAGACGGTAGTGTCTTAAAACCTCATCATCGGGCATTCCAAAAAGGGTGACACGTGTTCTATATATCTGGGGCCTTGCACGCCTACGATGCCTACGCCTTGGACGAGATTGAGGTTGGTCGGCTTCCGGGAGCATGGCCAGAACAATCCGACCCAGATCAACCTGAAATGGCAAGATTGGAATGTAAGGCTTTTTAACCCCCCAAATAAATAGATTTATAGTTAGCTTGATGATACCATACATTGATGCTTACATGCCGGGGTATTGTCATGATACGTGCAAACTGTAAAGAATCACAATATAAAAATACAACAATTTATGCTGGGCATTTCTGTTTCAAAATTGGGTGCAAGACAAAACATAAAAGGGGAGAAACACACATTTGGCCAAAGAGCCAAACGACATTGCGCAGACTACCTCAAATTGGGTCCAAATGTAATCAACAAATGCTAATGGGAAAACACAAACAATTTAACGGGTCTGAATAAGCAGTTAAAAATGCGCTAATTAGTTCGCAAATACCAGTCACAATAGAAGCAGTTAAAAATGCGCTAATTAGTTCGCAAATACCAGGCACAATAGAAACAGATAAAAATGCACTAATTAGTTCGCAAATACAAGTTCAAAAATACACAGCTAGAAAAACACAACATTTTAGAAACATTTCTGACTAAGAAAAACAAAGGTTACAAGTGTAAGGTCCAAAAAAGTTGCGTAAATACAAACATGAACATTTACTAACCAAGTGAAAAAATTAACTTACCAATAGATAATATATAAGTTTCCGGATCAAAAGGTCTTTGGGGCAGAGCCAAAAAAAAACCTAACAAAGATGAAATTACGAAAAAATAAATTGAACACAAATTGAACAAAAGTTAGACTGCCAAAAACTTACCAAATAAAGAAACGCCAAAAACAAAACCACCAGAAAAAATGCGTACGGAAAAAAAAAACCAAATTTAGCCAACAAAAACTACTCCCACCAACGCCAACTCCAAAACCCGCCAACAATCAACTCCGGCCAACGTAACCTCCAACAATCAACAAACGCCACCTCGACTCGAGACGCCCCAAGCCATAAATAGTGTTTAGTTTCCCGCACAAATTAAGGAGGGATCATAGGAACGCACAATGATGCGGCCGAAAAATAAGGACTCATGTATAAATACGTCACGAGCCAAACCAAACATTCTGGTGTATTTCTTGTTTTGAGCTCAGACATGGCTACAGACCAGGGAAACAATGGGCAACAGTCTGGCGGTAAGTATTTCAGGCATTTGGAAACAATGATTAATTAGAAACATAATATAGTGCAAGTTGTGAAGTTTACAATTCTCAACATTTAAACAAATAGGTGAGGAGGATGACATGGAAGAGGCTGCTGGGCCCAGTATTCCGGCCAAAGCTGGCAAAAAGAAAAGGCAGCCACAATTCACAAGAAAGGAGATGGAGGTTTTGGTTCAGAAGTGTGTGGACATCCTGCCACAGGCAGACAGGAATATGAGTGCAAGCCAGAAGTGGAGAATGTGGGAGGAGGTAGCCGTTGCTGTCAATAGGGTGGGTGATTATGTCCGTCTAGCCCGGGATGTCAAACGGTGGTAAGTAAACACTTGACCCCCCCTAAAACCAAAACCCATTTAAAACAAAAGGATAATGGTTCCAATTTCACCAACAGATGGGCCGACTTCAAATATCGCCTGAAGCAAAAACTGGCGGACAGGGCTAGGCATGCAAGGGGGACAGGTGGGGGTCCCACCCCTGTGTCATTGGAGTTGAATGATTTAGAAGAGCTGGCACAGGGGTGTGTGCAGGCTGTGGAGGTGTTTGGCGTGTCCAACATGGATACGGACATGCCAGACTTTGCGGCTCCTCATGTTGTCCAAGGTAAATAATGTGATGTCACCAACTCTGAAATGTTATTGTGCCAATATGTAGATTCTAATGTTCCTCTTTTCTCATTTTTCTAACAGAGACACAGGCGGATGAGTCTGCTCCAGAGGGGAGCCTTGGCCGCAGAATTTCTGCTGGCTCTGCAGGGGAGGAACCAGTACATCCGGCTGAGGACCCTGCAGAAGCCAGTCCAGGGCAATCCCCCTCGCAGGCAGTGTCCCTCCTCACAGAACTAAATTTTAAATCGGATTTCCATACGGAGATTCTGCAGAGGATGGACGCCAGTCTGGTACGGGTGGCTGAGGCCCTGGAGCAATAAGCTGCGGCCAACATGACCATTGGTCAGGCCCTGGCGGAAAATACCAGGGCCAACATCCGCATCGCCAATGCCCTGGAGCAGCTCGTTCGCCAGCACATGGTGGAGCCAACCTCCCTTCCTGCCGGAACATCAGGATCCTCCACCTCTGGCACAACATCAGCCAATCCTCCAAATGTGCCTAGCCCTGTGCCTAGTCCAGAGGCCACAACATCTGCCTCTGGACAGGCCAGCCCGATGACATCCCGGACCCAGTCTGGCACCCTCCCTCCCCCATCCAAACGGGTGAAAAAACGGTGACAGCAATGGCGACTTTTCCCACAATCCTTCTGTGCTTGGCTCATATTCCTTTCTGGTCAAAACTTCCCTCTCCTTTCTTGTGAAATGTTTTTAATTTTTTGTTGTATGTTTATGTCAACAGTTATGTTGGGCCAATTTGTTGGATTTTGGGACAGATCTTTGCCAAAAAACGATGTCCCCAAATTTTTTATTAACTTAATTTTTGTTTGACCAATAAATTGCCACCAAAAATCTGACATTGGATTGTGAAATTATTGTACAAATGGGTTACATTTAATCCTGGACCAAAAGGCAAAAAATTGCCAAAAAAAAAAAAAAAACGGGGGAAAAAACGTTGACAGCACTGGCTACTTTTCCCACACTCCTTCTGTGCTTGCCCCATATTCCTTTCTGGCCAAAACTTCCCTCTCCTTTCTTGTGAATTGTTTTGAATTTTTAGCTTTACGTTTCAAAAAACTTTTATGTTTGCACAATTATTAAAATTTTTGGAATGAACACTGCAAAAAATGTTTGAGTAAAATATGTGCATGAAATTGTTTTTTTATAGCAATAAATTTGCAAAAAATGTACGACTTTGTATTCTGACATTATTGTAAAAATGGTTTACATTTAATCCTGGCCCACAAGGCAAAAACGCGCAACAACAACATTTTACATGAGAAAAAAAAAGGGCTCTTTAAGGAACGTTTGAAAATTTACATAAGGATGCAAATTCACCAGGCAAAAGCAAAATGGCCAAAAAAACACAAACATGATGACAGTATTGTTACAATAGGCCAAAAAGAAAAAATTAACCCCAAAATTACCCCCCACAAATGTACGCAAATTGATTGTGTAATCCTGACATTAGCAGCTATGATTTCCACCTGCGTACGGTTTTGTGCTAACCCAAAAAACTGATTTCAAAATACATACCAAGCCGGTTTTCAATCCAACACTAATTGTTTTTCTGACAAGCCGTGATTAATCGATGCAACATCGTGGAGTGCCGGGACGGAGGAGAAGGCCATCGCCAATGTCGTTGAGTAATCCAGACTCTAAGCTGTGCGAGCATTTTGAAGGGAAAGAGGATCATCCAGTGACGTATGAGTTGGTACGAACACATTTGACGTTCGCATCTGATAATGTATGTACGCCCCAAAAACGCCTCGCCACGCATGCGTTTTTCCATCTCCACCCCCGTCAACGCCCAATAACGCCCTGTTCTGTCAATCACATTTGACATGTCACTTCCTGTACGCTATTTGACGAACGAGACAAAAAAAGCTCGCAATCTGCCGTACGCACATGCGCAGTGTTACACCGACGCATGCGCGGTTACTCAACATCGGAACGCAACGAGCGTACTGCTGTTAACGAACGGCTCTGAATCAGGCCCTATATACACTGAACCAATGTACAAAATACACTTTAAAAATAAAAGACTAACATTAAAATGTTAACCACCTGCAACACCTTGTGAAGAAAAATTCACTTTACCCTTGTGATCAAAGATTATAGCTCTCAGTTAGTACACTTTATAAAATTTGAATATCCACTGCTAATACACTTTACATCATAAAGGATGTTAATGTGTAAAAGTTATAAACAAGATAATAATCTATCAATAAAGCTGAAATCAGTTCCCATTGTCACAGCCTTCTGAATATTATTTGGTTTATCACAATGATGCGGTAAGTATCAGACGGTCTTGTTCTGCAAATGTCAATCATTTTGCAGATTAGCATATTCAATGGAATGGAGCTCAAGGAAAGTGTTGTATTAGTGTATGTTGGATGATGTGTTTGATAACTAGACAAAATCAGCCACAGACTTAGCATTGCCCATCTAAGTATAAAACTTTAAATATAGATCCCAGCAAGTTATAATGTTACCATAATCTCACTTACTTTGTGTAAATGTAGTTGTCACCTCAACTTTCTGCTGATGTTAGCCAAGCAGAGGTCACTTGTCTCTTTATTTGGCTGCAACTTTCTTCTGGGTATTATAAGTTATTTACTGGATAGCTCCTCCTAACAGAAGGAGGACATGGGGGCATTTCTGCATATGGAACTCATTTACTAGATCTGCTTCTTCTGAGAACTATAGTCCTACTATTTGATATGTCTGTTACCTATGTACTAAATATATATTGGTATATAGCAATAATACTCAAAAGGAAGAACCCTTTGCGGGGTTACTACTTCAGAATGTGCAATAATACTATGACGTAAAATATAACTTTTAATGCATTATTAAAAAGAGAAAAAAAGATAGCCACACTTAAATGCTTTTCACTTGAGAGACATACCTAGAAAAAGAACATTTTTATTCTATGCCATCCAAAAGGTATACTGTATATCTGTAAAAGACACCCACGTTGTTTACAAATATTAGTAGGTGTCCCACAATAGGGATTAGGCTGAAACTAAGTCACATTCCCGGCAGGGTGAAATGATATTAATACCTGTAACAATATTAATTATAATTACATTATATGCTTCATTTATTTTCTCACAACCCATCAGGGTCTTACAATCAAGAGAGAAAAACGAGGCAGAAGAAACTATGTTGTCCACTGAAACATGTACATGGACACATGTACCTACCATCCTCATAGTATAGGATAAACAGACATATATGTCAACAATACATTTATAGTGAATATTATAGTCTGTATTCAATGATTACCATAAGAGCAAAATAAATAGAGAAACAATATTGTTGGAGAATTGTTCCCATAAACACATCGGTGAAACCATTCCCACAAAGCACTGTTATAATTCCAACAAAGCACTGATATAGTCAATCAAAGCACATTATTCTGTTCAATCAGGAATGAAACGATACAGTGACATTTCTGCCATGCAGAGTTATAACAACATAGCGGAGGTACAGTACAGACATCTCTGTAGCTCCAAAACCAAATTGTATGTGATGATAGACAGAGGAAGATAAAGGGGTTTATTTTCTAAGCCGTGTTAGGAGACAGAGTGAAAAGTGATAAGGTGCCAGCCAATCAGCTCCCAACTGTCATTTTTCAAACACTGCCTGTGAGATGACAGTTGGGAGCTGATTGGCTGGCACCTTATCACTTTCTTATCACTTTTCACTCTGTCTCCTAACACTGCTTAGTAAATAGACTCCATAGTATTTAAAATACCTCTATGGAAAAAGGTATTTTACATACTTTATCCTCTTTTATCTATCATCACATACAATTTGGTTTCGGAGCTACAGAGACACCTGGGAACAATGCTCCAACAATATTGTTTACACTATTTATTCTGCCCTTATGGTAATCTCTTTTGTTTTGTCATTAATAATGTAGTGAGTATTTGGATATACTGTTGTCTGACCCAGGGGAGCACCACCAACTGTGCAGATTGCACAGATAATACATAGCTTTTCTATTATCTGTAAAAGTTGTTTTTCTATAATAACTTTTTTGCATATTTTGTTGTAATATTTTTCTTTCCTGTGCAAGGTAAAATAACCTCTTTACTATACTGGTATATAGTAAGTAATAAGTCCAGACTCAGTGGGCTGAGGGCCTGATTCTGACCCACTCGCGAGCGCTGTACGCTCGCAAGCGGGTTGATGGTGCCTAAGTGCGCAGGCGCACGACGGAGGGAGCTCCGTCGTGCGCATGCGCAAGAACCGGCGAGCGACGGGGAATCCGTCGCTCGGGGTCTCGCACCAAAGAGGGCATGCTGTCGATGGTGAGTGACAGCATGCCCTCTTTGGTGGGCGTGCCTGGGGCGTGGCTGCCAGACAGATGCGTTCCCATGGGAACGCCTATTGTCCGGGTCCGGCCCCACTGACATCACTTGTGATGTCAGTGGGAGTGATTTTGGCTCTGATAGAGCCAAAATCACTCCTCGGCTTGCGGCAACGAGACCATACCGCAGGGTCTCGTCGCAAGCCCGATTGTCGCGATGGTCTTGACCATCGCGACCATCATCATGGACGCTCGCATAAGCTGTGGGTGGTCACCCACAGCTATGCGAGCATCCAAGAGGACGCTCCAAGAATAAGTAGGAGGGCCCTGATTCAGAGCGAGGGCTCTGGTCAGAGCGTCCGGCTCTGAATCAGACCCTGAGTTTACTTGAAGCAGCAATTTTTTTAAATTCCTTTACATAAATATGCATTTAGAAACAAATGTATTTAATAATCATTGTTGTCATTTGAACTAGCCAGCAGAGATGTAATTTTACATGTCTTCTACCTCCACAGAATGAACAAAACACCTGTGTCCATAGTCTGAGATAGCTATTGCTAATATGGGCAATGACCAGCAAGGGGTCACTCTGTAAAAGCTGCAACCAGCAGCAGGCTATGACAAGCTGGGTAAGTGGCACTATAACATGCAAACCTACAACTTAGTGCCAACCCATAAGGTTCATTGACAGTTTCTATCGATATACCTCATTAACACAATTACATTCATTAAGACCGCACAATAGAGGGTCTCAATGAACATTACTGTGTTCATTGAGACCCTCCAGCTGCTGTGAAACTACACATCCCAGCATGCCGTGTCACAGTGTTTACATGCCCTAATAGTAAAAATGTACCCGGGCATACTGAGATGTGCAGTTCCACAGCAGCTGGTGGGCTGCATGTTGAATACCCCTGCTTTAGGTATATGGAGTGTGAAAATAATAATTAACTAGACCAGTGGAGTAACTTCATCCCAGTTGCCCAAAGTCAAGATAAATGTTGGTGCCCCCCCAGCACTTATGCCAGCCGCAGGTGCCGTTGCCCCCTATGCAGTTCCACTTATACAGTGCCCCCAGTTGTGCTCCTTTTACAGTGCCCCCAGTAGTGCCCTATATACAATGCCCCCCTATGTAGTCTCCCCATTTGTGGTACCCCTATGCAGTGCCCCCAGTAGTGCCCCTTATACAATGCCTCCAGTAGTGGTCCCCCTATGCAGTGCCCCCAAAAGTGCCTCTTATACAGTGCTCCCAGTAGTGCCCTTTGTACAGTGTTCACAATAGTGCCCCTTATGCAGTGCCACCAGGAGTGCCCTTATACAGTGCCCCTATGTAGATCCCCCAGTAGAGGTCTTCCTATGTGTTGCCCTCAGTAGTGCCCCTTACGCAGTGCCCCCCTATGTAGTGACCCCATTAGGGGGCCCCCTATGCAGTGCCTCCAGTAGTGTCCCCACTGGTGCCCCATATACAGTGCCCCCAGACCCAGTAGTGGGTCTCCCCTATGTAGTGTCCCCAGTAGTGGTCCCCCTATACAGTGCCCCCAGTAGTGGTCCCCTTATGCAGTGCCCCTTATATATATAACACAAGACAGAAACACTCAGATTACTTACCTGAATCCCTGTTTCTGCACCCACCACCATCCGCTCCTCCATCCTCCCGCTCGGCACTATGAGAGAAACTTCATGACGTCTCTCCCATCACCACTGTGGGAGCCGGAAGTCAGAGCTCATGAGTGAGCTTCAGCCTGGCTCCCTCCGTGGATGCAGCAGCCATTGAGAGTCTGACTGACTCTCATTGGTTGCTAAAATAAACACATCGCCGGCGGCGGTGTGTTTGTTACTGTGTATTGCAGACTGCTCTCACTGAATGCCTGAAGCATCCTAAGGACGCTTCAGGCAGCACTGCTGCAGAGATTCTGGCTGCAGGATGCCTGGAAATGCACCCTGCTAGCCTGAAGCAGGGGCGGTGGGTGAGCGGCAGGGCCATCTACAGTGTTCTGCGCTCTGTGCGGCTGCACCTCTTGCACACCCCTAGTTAGGGCCCTGTGGAGGCTATACCCTTTTTGTGATGATAATTATAATCATACCATATAATGAATATATTTTGAAACAATAAAATGATACTCTGTGTACAGACACCTTCAAGAAAGTTGTTGGACATACTTCAGCACTGTATATAACACAAATATTGGGCTTGCTTATTATCTATATTTTCTGACTACTTACTGTAAAGTGTCTGAATTGTGTACTATGGGGTCTATGTACTAAGCCTTGGAGAGAGATAAAGTGGACAGAGATAAAGTAAACTAATCAGCTCCTCACTCTCACTTTACACACTGTTTGAAAAATTACATTTAGGATCTGATTGATTTGGTACTTTATCTCTCCCTCTCTCTCCAAGGCTTAGTACATAGACCCCTGTGTTTTTCCCACATTAAATCCATACTTCCTGTAGTATTGCTGATGCATCTGTTCTTATTATTTGCAGGGGATATATTGCACACTTGCTACCTATGCATGCTTGCGATAGAGATGTGCACCGACCCATGTGGTTTGGTTTTGGATCTGGATTAACTTTTGTGTTTTGGTTTTGGTTCTGGTTTTGCAATACCACCCTTAAATGTTTTGGTTTTGGATTTGTATTTGAATAGCAAATTAAAAAAACAGCTGAAATCACATAATTTGGGCCCGTTTTTGTTTCTACAGAATTATTAAGCTCAATAACATTAATTTCCCGACATTTCCAATCAGTTTTGACCACAGCTCACAATTTTGTTTTCATCTAGTTTAGGTCAAAAGGTTGCACAGAGCTAGCTGTCTGACTAAGCTAAGCGACATCAGCAAGCGGCACACACACGTGGCAGTTCAAAGTCCAACATGGCACATATAGAAAGAAGAGTGGCACTGCAGTGGCAGACAGGATGGCAGTTTAATAAAATATACAACCCCATATTAGAAACAAAGAATGTTTTCATTAATCAAGAACTATATTAGAGGGCAAAGGGAGGTGGAGTATGTATGTAGTGGAAGGCGTGGAAAGGAAGGATTACTTAATTTGTTAATTTCATTTCATTTTTGGATTCCAAAGCAAATTTACGGTGGAGGAGGGGAGTACATTTTAATAACCATAATAATGCAGATTAGAGAAGTGTCAAGGAATATTAAAAAGTAAGCATCCAACCCTCAATGTATGTTATTGATTGATGAGTGATTGTTTGATTGATTATTACAACTGGGTGAACATGTCCCAAGTTTTTCCCACAAAATAAAACTTGGTGGCTCATAATATTTAAAAAAAATTAAAGGGACACACAGGATATGCTCTCTGTGGCCATAAAAATTTCTAGACATTTCGGCATTCAACAACCGCATGTCGAAGGTTTCAGTGGTTGTGGCAGTTTGACTTCCAACATGGCACATCTAGGAAACAGAGTGGCACTGCAGTGGTGGAAAGGATAGCAGTTTAATAAAATATATGACCCCATATTACAAAACAATAAATATTTTCATTAATCAAGATCTAGATCAGTGGCCCGAGAGAGGTAGAGTATGTATGTAGTGGAAGGCAGGGAAACAATGGATTGGATTATTTGTATATTTAATAAAATTTTTGTATTCCATAGTAAATTTATGAAGGAGGCGGGGGATCCGAGCCCCAGCTCAGGTTTTCCCGCCAGGCTCAGATTCCAAATCGAGTCAAAATTCATCATACTGGTGTTGGATCTCATGGGTTTTGGACTCAATATAAGTCCCTCCCATGTTGATTTAGGTGCCATTTCACACAGGACCGCTGGAAGGAGAGCACACACTAGACTGCCAGGGCAAAAATTAATAATACAAGGGTAGATTAAGGTTAGGTGCTGAACTGGGACGGCTAGGGTTAGGCTGCGAGGACTGAGGGTTAGGGTTAGGCTGTGAGGAGGGAGGGTTAGGGTTAGCCACCACCGGGGGAGTTTAGGGTTAAGCACTGCCCGGGGAAGGTTAGGTTTAGGGTGCAGGAAAGGAGCGTTAGTTTTAGGCACCACTGAGGGGAGGTTAGGGTTAGGCACCACTGGGGGAAGGTTAGGGTTAGGCACCTCCAGGGGAGGATTAGGACGGGAGAGGGGAGGGTTAATATACTTACCGGCCCCTGTCAGGATTTTCAACATCGTGATGCTGCTGTCGGTGTTCTGACCACTGGCATCTCGTCCGCCAGTAAATCATAACGATTCCCCACCGGCTTACCAGTGAATCAGTTCTTTGACTGAGGTCACATGACTATTTGGGAACACTTCAATATTTCAAATTGTTAAATTTTTTTTGTCAGATAAAGGTTATATTGAGAGATACTTAATTTATTATATATATATATATATATATATATATATACATATATATACATACAGAGAGGGATCCAGTGCAGAATTCTCTTTTGTTTGTTTTTTCTGACAAAAAGTGCCCACTGCCCCTGCTTGAGACTGCAACACAGCTCCTTCTCCATACAGACACATTCTCAACATACATACATATTCTCCACTCCATACAGACACAGTACAACTGCAGGGGAAAACACAGGATTTTTACACACACACACACACACACACACACACACACACACACACACACACACACACACACACACGTATATATATATATATCACATGTATATATATATATATATATATATATATACAGTATATATATAATACATACACACATACATATGTCACACATACCTTACACTCACACACCTACAGTATGTCACACATACATTACACACAAACCTTGCAGCATGTGCGGGTTGTAGACCTGATAAAGATGGGAACTGGCAGGCTGGCACCATGTCATTAGGCCCCTCCCCTGCCATGCCATGGTTTGTGGGTCAACTGGAAGGGGTGGAGCCAAATTATGTGATTCTATTGGAATCACGTCATATTGGCTCCACCTCCTCCTGATTGGCATTTTTCCGAGAGGGGGCAGGGCTTAAGAAGATGGTACCTGCTTCCAGTCTATCAGGAGAGGCTTCTGGGTACTCAAACCCTCCTGCGTGTTCTAGTGCCCTGCCTTATATACAGACAAGAGACACTCTGTGACTGTGCACTGGTGCTAATTAGTGCTGCCAACCTAATTAAACTAGCCTATTTTCTTTCTAGTACTAGAGCCCTAGCTACACTATCTTGTATCTCCAACATGAAATGGGGGCCGAACACATTGGAGGGACTTTTATATCACAACAGGAAGATGATATTTTGCCTCATTTTGTGATCAGAACCCGACAGAGATAACCGAGTTGGGACGTGGGGCCCTTTGGATTTGCAAAGTTGAGTAGGTTCGGTATTCGGAATGCTGACCCCACTCATCTCTAGTTTTATTCACTGCTGCTTTATACATTTGTTCTTAGACAGAAATTGTGTCCAACTCTAAATTAGGCCCACAATGCCAAATGGCATTCAACATAATGGTGAGGCAACAGCCAAAGTCAAAAATGTGCAAAAGTCCCAGATACACTAGCCATTTTTAAGTACAATATACTGCTTAAACAAGTCACATACAAAGGACATATTAAAACAGGTACATAGATTTCTTAGTAGTGACATGTCTCTTTCTAAAATCTGTGAGCACCAGTTATAAAAGAAATTGCATATTAAATAAGGTCTCTAAAAGAAGGTGTAACAGGAAGGATGAATATCTTTTATACCCTTGTGTGTCTTCATTTGGTAACATTCTTAAAACTTAGCATTTTAATTTTCCTTCTGAGTAAAGCAGGTGCGTGAAATTTTAGCACAGATTTCAGATCCAACAGTACAACACTGGGTGCTTAGTTTTTACATAATTCAGTAAAATTATTCTGTTTGCATAAAAAAAACACATTTTAAAGTTTATGTAAAAATAGAACATTTGCAAAAATATTTTACAGACAGACAGAGGAAAAGCTAGTAATTCGCTACCGATACTAAAACTGACCCATTATCCAAACTGCCATGAGCATCCGTGTTTGTGTACAGTACACTATAAAACTCATATAGAGAACATTTCCTATTTATTAGACCTGTCAAGATCAACATTTAAATCAGGAAAATTCAGTTTTAATTTTGATTACACCACGCTGTGCTCTACCTTGAAATCTGGTACCTAACACCACTGCCCTTCGATTGGTCACTTCCATACAAAATAATTCATGGATGAGTTTAAAATTGGGAAATAAGAAAACAATTGGTAATTACAGTACTATATGCCAGCAGAAAAAAATGGGATTTGTACTGTGTGATTACCTATACATTAAACATATACAAATAGATTTAGTGTTTATGTAATAACTATATCCACTGAACCAATGTACAAAATACACTTTAAAAATAAAAGACTAACATTAAAATGTTAACCACCTGCAACACTTTGTGAAGAACAATTCACTTTACCCTTGTGATCAAAGATTATAGCTCTCAGTTAGTACACTTTATAAAATTTGAATATCCACTGCTAATACACTTTACATCATAAAGGATGTTAATGGTGTAAAAGTCATAAACAACAGAATAATCTATCAATAAAGCTGAAATCAGCTCCATTGTCACAGCCTTCTGAATATTATTTGGTTTATCACAATGATGCGGTAAGTATCAGACGGTCTTGTTCTGCAAATGTCAATCATTTTGCAGATTAGCATATTCAATGGAATGGAGCTCAAGGAAAGTGTTGTCTTAGTGTATGTTGTATGTTGTATTTGATAACAGACAAAATCAGCCACAGACTTAGCATTGCCCATCTAAGTATAAACCTTTAAATATAGAACCCAGCAAGTTATAATGTTACCATAATCTCACTTACTTTGTGTAAATGTAGTTGTCACGTCATCTTTCTGCTGATGTTAGCCAAGCGGAGGTCACTTGTCTCTTTATTTGGCTGCAACTTTCTTCTGGTTATTATAAATTATTTACTGGATAGCTCCTCCTAACAGAAGGAGGATATGGGGGCGTTTCTGCATATGGAGCTCATTTACTAGATCTGCTTCTTCTGAGAACTATAGTCCTACTATATAATATGTCCGTTACCTATGTACTATATATATTGGTATATAGTAAATAATACTCAACAGGAAGAACCCTTTGCGGGGCACTACTTCAGAATGTGCAATAATACTATGACGTAAATTATAACTTTTAATGGATTATTAAAAAGAGAAAAAAAGATAGCCGCACTTAAATGCTTTTCACTAGTGAGACATAAACCTAGAAAAAGGACATTTTTATTCTATGACATCCAAAAGGTATACTGTATATCTGTAAAAGACACCCACGTTGTTTACAAATATTAGTAGGTGTCCCACAATAGGGTTTTGGCTGAAACTAAGTCACATTCCCGGCTGGGTGAAATAATATTAATACCTGTAACAATATTAATTATAATTACATTATATGCTTAATTTATTTTCTCACAATTCTCAGATTGTAAGACTCATCAGTTTCTTACATTCGAGAGAGAAAAACGAGGCAGAAGAAACTATGTTGTCCACTGAAACATGTACATGGACACATGTACCTACCATCCTCATAGTATAGGATAAACAGACATATATGTCAACAATGCATTTATAGTGAATATTATAGTCTGTATTCAATGATTACCATAAGAGCAGAATAAATAGAGAAACAATATTGTTGGAGTATTGTTCCCATAAACACATCGGTGAAACCATTCCCACAAAGCACTGTTATAATTCCCACAAAGCACTGATATAGTCAATCAAAGCACATTATTCTGTTCAATCAGGAATGAAACGATACAGTGACATTTCTGCCATGCAGAGTTATAACAACATAGCGGAGGTACAGTACAGACATCTCTGTAGCTCCAAAACCAAATTGTATGTGATGATAGACAGAGGAAGATAAAGGGGTTTATTTACTAAGCCGTGTTAGGAGACAGATCGAAAAGTGATAAGGTGCCAGCCAATCAGCTCCCAACTGTCATTTTTCAAACACAGCCTGTGAGATGACAGTTGGGAGCTGATTGGCTGGCACATTATCACTTTCTTATCACTTTTCACTCTGTCTTCTAACACTGCTTAGTAAATAGACTCCATAGTATGTAAAATACCTCTACTGAAAAAGGTATTTTACATACTTTATCTCCTTTGTCTATCATCACATACAATTTGGTTTCGGAGCTACAGAGACGCCTGGGAACAATACTCCAACAATATTGTTTACACTATTTATTCTGCTCTTATGGTAATCTCTTTTTTTTGACAATAATAATGTAGTGAGTATTTGGATATACTGTTGTCTGACCCAGGGGAGCACCACCAACTGTGCAGATTGCACAGCTAATATATAGCTTTTCTATTATCTGTATAAGTTGTTTATCTATAATAACATTTTTGCATATTTTGTTGTAATATTTTTCTTTCCTGTGCAGGATAAAATAACCTCTTACTATACTGGTATATTGTAAGTAATAAGTCCAGACTCAGTGGTCTGAGTTTACTTGAAGCAGCAATTTTTTTTAAAATTCCTTTACATAAATATAAATTTAGAAACAAATGTATTTAATAATCATTGTTGTCATTTGAACTAGCCAGCAGAGATGTCATTATACATGTCTTCTACCTCCACAGAATGGACAAAACACCTGTGTCCATAGTCTGAGATAGCTATTGCTAATATGGGCAATGACCAGCAAGGGGTCACTCTGTAAATGCTGCAACCAACAGCAGGCTATGACAGGCTGGGTAAGTGGCACTATAACATGCAAACCTACAACTTAGTGCCAACCCATAAGGTTCATTGATAGTTTCTATCAATATACCTCACTAACACAATGACATTCATTAAGACCGCACAATGGAGGGTCTCAATGAACATTACTGTGTTCATTGAGACCCTCCAGCTGCTGTGAAACTACACATCCCAGCATGCCGTGCCACAGTGTTTACATGTCCTAATAGTAAAAATCTACCCGGGCATACTGAGATGTGTAGTTCCACGGCAGTTGGAGGGCTCCATGTTGAATACCCCTGCTTTAGGTATATGGAGTGTGAAAATAATAATTAACTAGACCAGTGCCGTAACTTTATCCCAGTTGCCCGAAGGCAAGATAAATGTTGGTGCCCCCCCCACACACAACTTAAAATTTAACCCCCCCAGCACTTATGCCAGCCCCAGGTGCTGCCTCCCCCTATGCAGTTCCTCTTATACAGTGCCCCCAATAGTGCCCTATATACAATGCCCCCTTATGTAGTCTCCCCATTTGTGGTCCCGTATGCAGTGCCCCTAGTAGTGAGCCTTATTAAATGCCCCCAGTAGAGGTCCCCCTATGCAGTGCCCCCAAAAGTGCCTCTTTCACAGTGCCCCCAGTAGTGCCCTTTATACAATGCTCTCCGTAGTGCCCCTTATGCAGTGCCACCAGGAATTCCCTTATACAGTGCCCCCAGTAGTGCCCCATATACAGTGCCCCCTATGTAGTTCCCCCAGTAGTGGTCTTCCTATGCGTTGCCCCCAGTAGTGTCCCTTATACAGTGCCCTCAGTAGTGCCCCTTATGCAATGCCCCCCTATGTAGTGAATCCAGTAGTGGGCCCTCTATGCATTGCCTCCAGTAGTGTCCCCACTAGTGCCCCATATATAGTGCCCCCGGCCACAGTAGTGGGTCCCCCCTATGTAGTGTCCCCAGTAGCAGGTCCCACTATGTAGTGTCCCCAGTAGTGGTCCCCCTATACAGTGCCCCCAGTAGTGGTCCCCCTATGCAATGCCCCTTACATATATAACACAATACGGAAACACTCAGATTATTTACCTGAATCCCTGTTTTTGCACCCACCACCATCCGCTCCTCCATCCTCCCACTCGGCGCTATGAGAGAAACGTCATGACATCTCTCCCATCACCACTGCGGGAGCCGGAAGGCAGACCTCATAAGCGAGCTTCAGCCTGGCTCCCTCCATGGATGCAGCAACCATTGAGAGTCTGACTGACTCTCATTGGTTGCTAAAATAAACACATCGCCTGCAGGGGCGGTGTGTTTGTTACTGTGTATTGCGGACCGCTCTCACTGAATGCCTGAAGCATCCTAAGGACGCTCCAGGCAGCACTACTGCAGAGATTCTGGCTGCAGGGTGCCTGGAAATGCACCCTGCTAGCCAGATGCAGGGGGCGTGGGTGAGCGGCAGGGCCATCTACAGTGTTCTGCGCTCTGTGCGGCTGCACCTCTTGCACACCCCTAGTTAGGGCCCTGTGGAGGCTATACCCTTTTTGTGATGATAATTATAATCATAACATATAATGAATATATTTTGAAACAATAAAATGATACTCTGTGTACAGACACCATCAAGAAAGTTATTGGACATACTTCAGCACTGTATATAACACAAATATTGGTCTTGCTTATTATCTATATTTTCTGACTATTTACTGTAAAGTGTATGAATTGTGTACTATGGGGTCTATGTACTAAGCCTTGGAGAGAGATAAAGTGGACAGAGATAAAGTAAACTAATCAGCTCCTCACTCTCACTTTAAACACTGTTTGAAAAATGACAGTTAGGATCTGATTGATTTGATACTTTATCTCTCCCTCTCTCTCCAAGGCTTAGTACATAGACCCCTGTGTTTTTCCCACATTAAAGCCATGCATCTGCTCTTATTATTTGCAGGGGATATATTGCACACTTGCTACCGATGCATGCTTGCGGTAGAGATGTACACCGACCAACGTGGTTTGGTTTTGGATCTGGATTAACTTTTGTGTTTTGGTTTTGGTTCTGGTTTTGCAATACCACCCTTACATGTTTTGGTTTTGGTTCTGTATTTTAATAACAAATTGAAAAAACAGGTGAAATCACATAATTTGGGCCCGTTTTTGTTTCTACAGAATTATTAAGCTCAATAACATTAATTTCCCGTCATTTCCAATCAGTTTTGACCACAGCTCACAATTTTGTTTTCATCTAGTTTAGGCCAAAAGGTTGCACATAGCTAGCTGTCTGACTAAGCTAAGCGACATCAGCAAGCGGGACACACACGTGGCAGTTCAAAGTCCAACATGGCACATATAGAAAGAAGAGTGGCACTGCAGTGGCAGACAGGATGGCAATTTAATAAAATATACAACCCCATATTAGAAACAAAGAATGTTTTCATTAATCAAGAACTATATTAGAGGGCAAAGGGAGGTGGAGTATGTATGTAGTGGAAGGCGTGGAAAGGAAGGATTACTTAATTTGTTAATTTCATTTCATTTTTGGATTCCAAAGCAAATTTACGATGGAGGAGGGGAGTGTATTTTAGGAACCATAATAATGCAGATTAGAGAAGTGGCAAGGATTATTAAAAAGTAAGCATCCAAACCACAATGTATGTTATTGATTGATTGATTATTACAACTGGGTGAACATGTCCCAAGTTTTGCCCAGAAAATAAAACTTGGTGGTTCATAATTTTAAAAAAAAATTAAAGGGACACACTGGATATGCGCTCTGTGGCCAAAAAAAATTCTAGACATTTCGGCATTCAACAACCGCATGTCGAATGTTTCAGTGGCTGTGGCAGTTCGATTTCCAATATGGCACATCTAGGTAACAGAGTGGCACTGCAGTGGTGGAAAGGATGGCAATTTAATAAAATATATGACCCCATATTCCAAAACAAGAAATATTTTAATTAATCAAGATCTAGATCAGTGGCCCTAGAGAGGTAGAGTATGTATGTAGTCGAAGGCAGGGAAAGAATGGATTGGATTATTTGTATATTTAATAAAAAAAATTTATGCCATAGTAAATTTATGAAGGAGGCGGGGGATCCATGCCCCAACTCAGGTTTTCCCGACAGGCTCAGATTCCAAATCGAGTCAAAATATCATCATACTGGTGTTGGATCTCATGGATTTTGGACTCGATATAAGTCCCTCCCATGGTGATTCAGGTGCCATTTCACACAGGACCGCTGGAAGGAGAGCACACTGTAGACTGCCAGGGCAAAAATTAATAATGCCAGAGTAGATTATGGTTAGGTGCTGAACTGTGAGGGTTAGGGTTAGGCTGCGGGGAGGGTTAGGGTCAGAGTTAGGCACCACCAGGGGAGGTTAGGGTTAGGTTCTGCCCGGGGAGGGTTAGGTTTAGGGTGCAGGAAAGGGGGGTTAGTTTTAGGTACCACTGAGGGGAGATTAGGGTTAGGCACCACTGGGGGAAGGTTAGGGTTAGGCACCACCAGGGGAGGGTTAGGAGGGGAGAGGGGAGGGTTAAGATACTTACCGGCCCCTGTCAGAATTTTCAACATTGTGATGCTGCTGTCGGTCTTCTAACCACCGGCATCTCGTCCGCCAGTAAATCATACCGATTCCCCACTAGCTTACCAGTGAATCAGGTCTTTGACTGAGGTCACATGACCATTTGGGAACACTTCAATATTTCAAATTGTTAAATTTATTTTGTCAGATAAAGGTTATATTGAGAGATACTTAATTTATTATATATATATATATACAGATGGGTATCCAGTGCAGAAATCTCTTTTGGTTTCTTTTTCTGACAAAAAGTGCCCACTGCCCCTGCTTTAGACTGCAACACAGCTCCTTCTCTGAGTTCACTCCATACAGACACAGTACCCCTGCAGGGGCAAACGCAGGATTATTACACACACACATACACACACATGCCATGGTTTGTGGGTCAACTGGAAAGGGTTGGAGCCAAATTATGTGATTCTAATGGAATCTCGTCATATTGGCTCCACCTCCTCCCGATTGGCATTTTTCCGAGAGGGGGCAGGGCTTAAGTAGATGGTGCCTGCGTCCAATCTATCAGGAGAGGTTTCTGGGTCAACCCCCCCCTACGTGTGCTAGTGCCCTGCCTTATAAACAGACAAGAGACACTCTGTGACTGTGCACTGGTGTTAAGTAGTGCTGCCAAGCTAACTGAACTAGTCTTTTTTCTTTCTAGTACTAGAGCCCTAGCTACACTACCTTGTATCTCCAACATGAAATGGGGGCCGAACACATGGGAGGGACTTTTATATCACAACAGGAAGATGATATTTTGCCTCGTTTTGGGATCCGAGCCCGACAGAGATAACCGAGTTGGGACTTGGGTCCCTTTGGATTTGCAAAGTTCAGGTGGGTTCGGTATTCGGAAAGCCGACCCCACTCATCTCTAGTTTTATTCACTGCTGCTTTATACATTTGTTCTTAGACAGAAATTGTGTCCAACTCTAAATTAGGCCCACAATGCCAAATGGCATTCAACATAATGGTGAGGCAACAGCGAAAGTAAAAAATGTGCAAAAGTCCCAGATACACTAGCCATTTTTAAGTACAATATACTGCTTAAACAAGTCACTTACAAAGGACACATTAAAACAGGTACATAGATTTCTTAGTAGTGACATGTCTCTTTCTAAAGTCTGTGAGCACCAGTTATAAAAGAAATTGCATATTAAATAAGGTCTCTAAAGAAGGTGTAACAGGAAGGATGAATATCTTTTATACCCTTGTGTGTCTTCCTTTGGTTAACATTCTTAATAACTTAGCATTTTAATTTTCCTTCTGAGTAAAGCAGGTGCGTGGAATTCTAGCACAGATCTCAGATCCAACAGTACAACACTGGGTGCTTAGTGTTTACATAATTCAGTAAAATTATTCTATTTGCATAAAAAAAACACATTTTAAAGTTTATGTAAAAATAGAACATTTGCAAAAATATTTTACAGACAGAGGAAAAGCTAGTAATTCGCTACCGATACTAAAACTGACCCATTATCCAAACTACCATGAGCATCCGTGTTTGTGTACAGTACACTATAAAACTCATATAGAGATCATTTCCTATTTATTAGACCTGTCAAGATCAACATTTAAATCAGGAAAATTCAATTTTAATTTTGAATACACCACGCTGTGCTTTACCTTGAAATCTGGTACCTAACACCACTGGACTTTGATTGGTCAATTCCATACAAAATAATTCAAGGATGAGTTTAAAATTGGGAAATAAGAAAACAATTGGTAATTACAGTACTATATGCCAGCAGAAAAAAATGGGATTTGTACTGTGTGATTACCTATACATTAAACATATACAAATAGATTTAGTGTTTATGTAATAACTATATCCACTGAGCCAATGTACAAAATACACTTTAAAAATAAAAGACTAACATTAAAATGTTAACCACCTGCAACACCTTGTGAAGAACAATTCACTTTACCCTTGTGATCAAAGATAATAGCTCTCAGTTAGTACACTTTATAAAATTTGAATATCCACTGCTAATACACTTTACATCATAAAGGATGTTAATGTGTAAAAGTCATAAACAAGAGAATAATCTATCAATAAGCTGAAATCAGCTCCCATTGTCACAGCCTTCTGAATATTATTTGGTTTATCACAATGATGCGGTAAGTATCAGACGGTCTTGTTCTGCAAATGTCAATCATTTTGCAGATTAGCATATTCAATGGAATGGAGCTCAAGGAAAGTGTTGTATTAGTGTATGTTGGATGTTGTGTTTGATAACTAGACAAAATCAGCCACAGACTTAGCATTGCCCATCTAAGTATAAAACTTTAAATATAGATCCCAGCAAGTTATAATGTTACCATAATCTCACTTACTTTGTGTAAATGTAGTTGTCACCTCAACTTTCTGCTGATGTTAGCCAAGCAGAGGTCACTTGTCTCTTTATTTGGCTGCAACTTTCTTCTGGTTATTATAAGTTATTTACTGGATAGCTCCTCCTAACAGAAGGAGGACATGGGGGCGTTTCTGCATATGGAGCTCATTTACTAGATCTGCTTCTTCTGAGAACTATAGTCCTACTATTTGATATGTCTGTTACCTATGTACTATATATATTGGTATATAGCAATAATACTCAAAAGGAAGAACCCTTTGCGGGGTTACTACTTCCGAATGTGCAATAATACTATGACGTAAAATATAACTTTTAATGCATTATTAAAAAGAGAAAAAAAGATAGCCGCACTTAAATGCTTTTCACTAGTGAGACATAAACCTAGAAAATACATTTTTTATTCTATGACATCTGAAAGGTATACTGTATATCTGTAAAAGACACCCACGTTGTTTACAAATATTAGTAGGTGTCCCACAATAGGGTTTTGGCTGAAACTAAGTCACACTCCCGGCAGGGTGAAATGATATTAATACCTGTAACAATATTAATTATAATTACATTATATGCTTAATTTATTTTCTCACAACCCATCAGGATCTTACAATCAAGAGAGAAAAACGAGGCAGAAGAAACTATGTTGTCCGCTGAAACATGTACATGGACACATGTACCTACCATCCTCATAGTATAGGATAAACAGACATATATGTCAACAATGCATTTATAGTGAATATTATAGTCTGTATTCAATGATTACCATAAGAGCAGAATAAATAGAGAAACAATATTGTTGGAGTATTGTTCCCATAAACACATCGGTGAAACCATTCCCACAAAGCACTGTTATAATTCCCACAAAGCACTGATATAGTCAATCAAAGCACATTATTCTGTTCAATCAGGAATGAAGCGATACAGTGACATTTCTGCCATGCAGAGTTATAACAACATAGCGGAGGTACAGTACAGACATCTCTGTAGCTCCAAAACCAAATTGTATGTGATGATAGACAGAGGAAGATAAAGGGGTTTATTTACTAAGCCGTGTTAGGAGACAGAGTGAAAAGTGATAAGAAAGTGATAAGGTGCCAGCCAATCAGCTCCCAACTGTCATTTTTCAAACGCAGCCTGTGAGATGACAGTTGGGAGCTGATTGGCTGGCACCTTATCACTTTCTTATCACTTTTCACTCTGTCTCCTAACACTGCTTAGTAAATAGACTCCATAGTATGCAAAATACCTCTACTGAAAAAGGTATTTTACATACTTTATCTCCTTTGTCTATCATCACATACAATTTGGTTTCGGAGCTACAGAGACGCCTGGGAACAATGCTCCAACAATATTGTTTACACTATTTATTCTGCTCTTATGGTAATCTCTTTTGTTTTGTCAATAATAATGTAGTGAGTATTTGGATATACTGTTGTTTGACTCAGGGGAGCACCACCAACTGTGCAGATTGCACAGCTAATATATAGCTTTTCTATTATCTGTGTAAGTTGTTTTTCTATAATAACTTTTTTGCATATATTGTTGTAATATTTTTCTTTCCTGTGCAGGACAAAATAACCTCTTACTATACTGGTATATAGTAAGTAATAAGTCCAGACTCAGTGGGCTGAGTTTACTTGATAAATGACACAGAGAGAAAGCAGTCAGCGCTCACATGCAAGGGACAGTTATTACCACTAGCTGCTTCTCCGGAAGGTGTCCTAAACTCTCCCAATAGCAGAAAATACAAGAAAGGGAAAATAGCGCTCTGTGGTAAAGAGATATACAGATGTAAGAATGTTTAAAGGATTTGGGGTCTGGGTATTGTGATCTTAATGGCTGTAGTGAGTGGAGAATCGGAATATTATAGTGAATATATACAAATATATACATACACACATTTGTATACACATATATATATGTATATATAAATATGATTCTCTTTAAAGATAGATGTATGACGTCAGGTAGGCAATAACTTGAGGCTGGTAGTTGATAAATAATTTGGAATTTAGTCCAATGATTATTGTGAATGATGTTATAATAATTAAAGCAATCAGTCTCTCTGCTTCTGACAGGTGGGCAACAACTGTAGGCTGGATGTTGTGAATTGGAAGATAATATGATGTAATATAGTCCTTATAGTATGCCAGAGAATAGGACCAACTGTCATGGTATATAAAACACTTTCAATCTATCTGGCTATGCAGGTAGACAAAAACTGTAGGCTGGATGTTGGAATAAGAACTCTGTTTTATGGTGAAAGCTGTATGCTGTGGATACCACCTCCTCTGTAGTCAACGCCACCTCAAAGATAGGAAACGCAGTATCAGGATGTCTTGTGATACTATATTGCAGTGTTAGGTAAGTGAAACCTACTTACCCTGGGTGGATGTCTGCTGGTCTGACTACTCCTTGCGTCCAGGTGGGCTAGGTGCATGTGATCGAGGGATCCATAATTTGGTAGCATACAGATAAGCCAGTATTTGACTAAAACTAATTTATTGAAAATAGAGTTGAACAAATTGACCATACAGCGTATGGTATTGCAATCATAAAAAGTCAACAAATGTCAGATAATGTCCCAACGCGTTTCATCCCTAATCTGGGACTTCTTCAAGGGCAAAAGGTCTTTGATGTGACCCTACCTTCTATTTATAGAGCAATGATCCTGTGAAGGGTGCCAGAATGCGGTGGTGAGCCGCACTTCCGGGTTCTGTGATGTGCGCATGCGCACATCGCGCGTCTCTGCACATAGAGGTAACGCTTCAGTGGCAAGATTGTGTCTCATACTGTGTAGATAAGCGGAGTCCTCCCATAACATAACTGGGCCTTGTGGTGACACTATTGCAGAATGTCTGCATTTATGACAACGGCCATCTTTGGTGTGTTTTGAACAAACGGAGACAGATCATGGCTATCAGTTGCTGTATCACTGATCGCGATGAATAGTAAACAAGGGGCGGGGGCGGGGGGGAAAGGAAGGATGCCTATGTGTATATTTAATACATTGATGGGAAACATAGTAAAATTGGATTCAGATTCAATAAATAAATGAATAAATAAATGAATGAATAAATGAATAAATAAATGAATGCAATAACAGAGCCCTATTTTATAAAAGAAAATAGGGTGTCCATAATTAATTCGATTAATTACACACCAATAAATATGGATTAAAATATAATGAAAATATAATGAAAAGGTCAATTCTGTGTGTGCTCAGGTAAGGTTATGCCTTGAATTTGTAATCAGTATAACGATCAATGAACATGATACATCTAAACAGGTGTAATTAGGGATATGGTAGCATGACTGGAGTCAGATCACAGAAAATTAATAGAAATAGATGAGAATAGATACAGTCATACAGTTTTGTGTCTCAAAGCTGATATGGATAGCTCAATAGAATCATAGTAATATGATGAATGGGTGTGTATATCAATTGAGTTGATGATTTGGTCAGTCATCACTAGAGGCCACGGGTTAAACAATACTACCCAGGACACTAATACAAGGTGTAGAATTGCCTATGTGTCTTGATTGAGAAATGTATATGTGCTGGTGGAACACATGTCTGGTTTTATCGGTTTAAGGGTCTATATTTAAACCTTCATGGTGTAATGTTTGCAGATCATAAATCCACCTACTTTCTTTGAGGCCTTTGGGGTCGCAATTGTGAATATATTGCGAATATTCTTGAAATGTTCAGAGACACTATGATTATCAAAACCCCTTAAAATATTTCTCATATGTTCATAAATACGGACTTTCAAAGTCCTTGTTGTGCGTCCTATGTATTGTAGTCCGCATGGACATTCCAAAAGATATATTAAGTTGTCGCTGTCACATGATAAGGTTCCTCTGATTTTAAATTCTTTATTAGTCTGGTGGGATATTAACTTGCAAGTGGGTTTTGTGCTCTTGTAACCCAATCTAGTGCAATTGCCACATCTCCCACAGTGGTAAAAACCCTCTTTGATGTTATCACAGACAGGTTACCCTCGCAGGTGATATATATACTGTAGTGCAACTTTGGTTCATTTTTGGGGCGTGGGTCCCCCTAGATTGCATTGGTTGATCTGTCTCAGGGCACCGCATTATAACACATTTTCCTTTATAACACATTTTAACCCTTCACTGTGTGTTTAATATATATGTACTACACTTTTTTATTTTCATTCTTTATATGCAGCTGCAGCTGCTCCTAACTATCTCTTTACACTGAACTTTTCTTACTAGGGTGGTGCCCTGGGGCAGCTTTGCTGGGCCAGATTTGGGGGGTCCTGTGCTCTGGATTTGAACCTTAGTATGTTAGGGACCTACCCGAAAGAGGTTACCTGGATATGGTGGGTAGGCCCATAACCTTGACCATGATTATGCTAAAAACCTCTATTGATTGCAAAATGTTATTGCATTTATATATATTATTAATAATTTGGAGTTGTGCACCTGAGATTTGTCTGTTTCTGTGCCTGCAATTAGTCTCATCAGGTAGCACCTCCCATCATATATATAGTCAGGTTGTGCAGTCTAGAAATCTTTCCCATATACTCCATTTAATGTGCTTTATTGCACTTCTGAGGGAAAGGAGATGCCCTCAGTCTGGATTAGCACCCTTCCTTATTGGTTTAAAAGCATGGAGTATGGTAATGTATATGCACACTGTATTAGGCACAATTCTAGATAAGTCCTACAAGTTATATACTGTAGTGCAACTTTGGTTCATTTTTGGGGCGTGGGTCCCCCTAGATTGCATTGGTTGTTCTGTGTCATGGCACTGCATTATAACACATTTTCCTTTGTAACACATTTTAACCCTTCATTGTGTGTTTAATATATATGTACTACACTTTTTTATTTTCATTCTTTATATGCAGCTGCAGCTGCTCCTAACTATCTCTTTACACTGAACTTTTCTTACTAGGGTGGTGCCCTGGGGCAGCTTGGCTGGGCCAGTTTTGGGGGGTCCTGTGCTCTGGATTTGAACCGTAGTATGTTAGGGACCTACCCGAAAGAGGTTACCTGGATATGGTGGGTAGGCCCATAACCTTGGCCATTATTATGCTAAAAACCTCTATTGATTGCAAATTTTTTTTGCATTTATATATATTATTAATAATTTGGAGTTGTGCACCTGAGATTTGTCTGTTTCTGTGCCTGCAATTAGTCTCATCAGGTAGCACCTCCCATCATATATATAGTCAAGTTGTGCAGTCTAGAAATCTTTCCCATTTACTCCAGACAATGTACATTTACAAACTTTTGATTACTAAAAGAACTGTATTCTTAAGGAAAAATTGATAATAAAAATTATTTAAAAAATAAATAAATAAATAAGTTTCAGATGTTTATTGATTTGAGTAAATTTACTCGCAACTTGACTTTAAAGAGGCATTTTATAAAAAAAGACTCAGGTATACTTAAAAACTATGAAGAATTATCTAAATCAGGGTGGAAACCACCCTCCAAATATTATACTTTGGAATCCTGGAGTACCCAAATTGAGACCTTTTACAATCTAGTTAGAAGAGATTTTAATGATTTAGAGGATAAAAAATTGAAAAGACTGAATTTGACTAATTTTGAGAAAGAGGCTCTAAAAAAGTTGAAGGGAAATGAACAACTCATATTTAAGCAAGCAAAGGAGGAGGCCTGGTCATACTTAATAGAGCTGACTATATTAAATAATCCAATAGACTCTTGGGAGATCAAGCTTCCTATAATAAATTAGACCAGGATCCCACCGCTAGATATGTTGAAGAACTCCAATATATACTGGTAGGGGCAATGCATAAGGGCATCATTACTAAAAATGAGTACCAATTTCTTATTAAAAACAATTCAGTGATTCCCACATTTTATTATTTGCCTAAGATCCACAAGGGGCTCATTGACCCTCCTGGTCACCCTATTGTGGCAGGCATCAAGTCTCTAATATCAGGTTGTTCAAAATATGTTGAGATATTCCTTAACAAATTTATTCAGGACCTTAAGTCCTTTGTTAAGGACACTAC
Source organism: Taudactylus pleione (assembly GCA_031769625.1). Taxonomy (NCBI): domain Eukaryota; kingdom Metazoa; phylum Chordata; class Amphibia; order Anura; family Myobatrachidae; genus Taudactylus; species Taudactylus pleione. The sequence goes on along the minus strand of JAUIMM010000016.1, from coordinate 7,807,227 downwards.
CGCTATACTCCAGATTTAAAAAAAATTCCAAGGGCGAGATTCATATAAGTGGGCTACGGTGGATGTGCAATCCTTGTATACATCTATCCCATATGAGAAGGGAATTTCTAGCTGTCGAGAGTTTATGGAAAGTGATGAGAGTCTAGAAACACTGCATAAGGATTTATTTGTCTTTTAATGGAATTCATTTTAAAACATAATTATTTTAGGTTTTTGGAGTCCTTTTTTATACACGTAGAAGGAACTGCCATGGGTACAATGTTTGCTCCCAGCTTTGCCAATCTCCATATGGGAAGCTGAGAGCACAAATACATATATGGCAAACATAGTTTTAAAGATCATCTGGTACTGTATGCATGATATATAGACGACATCTTGATCATATGGAATGGTACAGAAGGGGAATTCATTGAGTTTATGGAGTATCTGAAGGTAAAAGAATATAATCTATAATTTACATACAAATATCAGTGATGATGAGATTGAATATTTAGATCTAGTGATTGGTAGTGATGACGAAGGAATTATTAGCCGCAACTTTATCAAGTATGTATACGAATAGTTATGTACATTTTAAAAGCGGCCATGCCAATCACTGGAAAATGAATATCCCATATTCACAATTCTGTCGTATTCGTAGGAATTGTAGTAATGACACCATATGTAAACAACAAATAGAGGCCTTCCCGGATAGATTTCTGGAGAAGCAATATCCAGAGGAGGTGATACAGAAAGCAAAAGAAAAGGTCAATACACTGGAAAGAGAGAAAGTTACTACTATATAAAAAGAAAGAAAAGAGTGAAAATAACATTATCTTGTGACACAATACAACAATAAAGAAAAATAAATTAAAAGGAATTTAAATAGACATTGGGACATATTGAAAACTGATCTTATTTTAAATCAAGTGATTCCTGCAAAACCGACAATAGCTTTTAGCAAAGCAAGGAATTTAAAAAATCACTTGGAACCTAGCACTTTAAAACCCATAGGTAGCACACCGAAAGATTGGTTACATAATAAAGGGTTTTTTAGTTGCAATATGTGTAAATTTGTCCGTAATAATTACACTAAATTTTCCAATTTTAATGATACTGTGTCATATAATATTAATAGTAGAATGAACTGTCTCTCAATGTGGGTTATATACATGCTGGAATGCCCATGCCACCTGAAATATATTGGGAAAACCAAAAGAAATGTAAAATTAAGAATACAAGAGCATGTTAGGGGTATTAAAAACAAAGTGGAGAATCATTCTATCCCTAAACATTTCTCTAAATTTCATAACGGTGATCCATCAGGCCTCAAATTTAAAGCTATTGAACATGTCCAGTTAAGTGATTGAGGTGGCGTTAGAGAAAAGAAACTATCTCAGAGAGAAATGTTTTGGATCTTTTCCCTGAATACTATGGTCCCGAATGGCTTCAGTGAAAGCTATGAACTTACACCATTTTTATGATATTTATGGCTTTATATTTTATATGTTTTTATGTGTATGTATATATATATATATATATATATATATATATACAGCGGAAGGTCCGGCTCTCCCTTATGACATACAGCAGCGTCGGGTGCCCGCACAAGGTAAGATACACAGCGTATAAAGAAAGTGGTGCAGCACTCCAGGCGTCTTAGAAATGAAGAACTCTTATGCAGCATATGTGAAAAAGGCCTTTTTCACATATGCTGCATAAGAGTTCTTCATTTCTAAGACGCCTGGAGTGCTGCACCACTTTCTTTATACGCTGTATATATATATATATGTATATATCCTGTTTTTAAACTTATTTCACATTAGTCCACTGTTTATAATTTTAGTGGATCTATGGTCTCTCATATTATGAATTTTGAAACATTTCTTATACTGTTTTTATGTGGTTTTATATTGTGCTATTGTGGTGATTATTATTAATTATTAACTCTTGATTGTCCATTTTAAAACATATAATTTATTTCCCTGCACACTACTCTGAGTGAGATGGAGAATAGTCTGCCTTATGTTAATATCCCTGCATTGATATATACCCATTTTTGTATTTAAAACACTAACAAAATGTCATCCGTCCATTACATTGTATGCACTTCAAGAAAATGGCCACCGGCTGTTTAACACTGCATACATGACTACATAATGTGAATAGACACTAGAGCACGCATTGGTAGTAACGTGTCTGCCTCGGAGAGTGATCGCACTCCCGACGGAGTAAGTTAATGATGGCATACCTCCACAAATACCGTGAGTGTCATCACTCCCGCGCATGCGCATTGATCTTCAAAATGGCAGTGCCCACCGGACATCTGTCTGAGCTCCTTATTTGGGCCTTTGTTAATAAAATATTAGGGTATATAAGACTGGGATAGTTAGTTTAAACCATCCTATATATATATATATATATATATATATATATATAGTACAGATGTGTGTTTTGGTTTTGTCAACACCAACCCAAAATTTGATGGATTTGGTTTTGGTAACACCACCCTCAGGTGTTTTGGTTTGAATATAGTTTTGGTTTTGGATTTCATTAAAAATTTATAAAAATAGCTAAAATGATGTAAGTTGGAATGGTTTTTATTCCTTTAGTACTATTAGGATCAATAACATTACTTTCCAGTCATTTCCAGTCAATTTTTACCACCTCACAGTACCTGAAATCATGAGGGAGGGACTGCATGAAGACCCGAGTCAGGACTCGGTTCGACTTGGAACCCCAAAGTGATTCAGAACTGGGACTTGGTTAGACTCAGAACACAAGTTTTAGTGTGTTGGTTTTTCAGGAAAAATTAACCACACATCTCTAATATTTTAATAGATTCATTAGGTCTCAGTAATATAGGGTGAGTGTAGGCCTCCAAAAGTCCAATTTTGGGCTTAACATGCACCAACAAGCTGACTTGTTAAAATCCTCTTACTGGAGTCTGGGCCCTGCTAGCATCAATGAAACAAGCAAGGTATGAACTGAAGCTCCTCCCACTTGATGGCTTGCTTTTATGTGAATACAAGGAAAAAATATGATTCAAGGTCGAACTACTGGACCTTTCTAGTTCCCCTTAATGCTCATTTTCTGTGGAGGGAAATTTTTGTCACAGAAGGAGATTTATATTCCCAACTGTTCAAGTACAAATTCAGCAATGACTCGTGGACAGAATGTCCTTACAAAGCCAACTGGGGTCTTTTTGTGCAATGAGAGCAATTGGACGTGTCCTTTATAGATTTGACATCAAAATGGACTCCACTGTGAATATTATCCAATACACTACTGCTACCAAGAAGTGTCCTGAAATTTGCAATGTGAACAGACCCCCGTGTTTTGGTTTTGGTTCTAATTCATCTTTGTGTTTTGGTTTTGCTTTTACCAAAACCACCCTCAAGTGTTTGGTTTTGGATCTGTTTTTTTTAATTGATAAAAACAGATAAAATCATGTAATTTGGGCCTGTTTTTGTTACAACGGTATTACTAACCTCAATAACTAAGCAACAGAGCAGTGGCACAAACACATAGCAGTTTAAAAGAATATAGCACTTCGATAAAACATTGCAGCGTAGCAGTGGCAGACAGAATGACAGTTTAATAAACTATGTGACCCCAGAAATAGAATATTTTCATTAATCAAGAACTACATCAGAGGCCCAAGGGCAGTACAGAGAAATGGAGGTAAAGTATGCAGTGGAAGGCAGGTAAATTATTAATTTATTAATTGATTGATTAATTGAATGACTGTTTCTAAATAAAATTAATGAAATTTGACATATGGAGCAAATTATTAAATTGAAAGAATCCAAATGATTTTTTTTTCTCCAATTGCAAACTGAGCCATGCAATAAATCACAGGCCTTACGAGTCAGGACAATATAAAAGATTCAAATGGCCTTGCGACCGTCATCAATGCCCCCAAAAATACAGCTCATAATGAAAAGGAAAGTGGTGCACAATGGAATTGTCCTTAGGAATTATGTTGCATATTGAAAAGGACAAACATAGTTTAACAAACCAAGCTACCAATGTACTTACGGAAGCTAACAGTGTTGTTAATCATCTCTACATCACCTTCATCAGTGATAACATCATCATCACACAATATTAGCTCATCCCCTCTGGAGTACACCATTACAGAAGTCTCTGTACTTTGATGTAATTGGCAGCTAATTTGTAGCTCATTTTTATGAACATCAGTTTTCCAAATTTTTAGGAAGTAGCCTCCAACAGAGATTGCTCAAATGTTACTGGCTGTGCTAATCACTCTTTCCTAATACAAACTGGAGGGTGGGCAGCTTAAGGCCAGGATGTAATAACCTTGCGATGTACATCCCGCCAGTCATCGCACCGATACTAATCGTATATGTACTAATATATGCGATTAGTATCACAAAGGACAGCTCTTGCAATAAGAGTTGCCATTTGTGCAGCTGCTGCCGCTAGGTGAGGAGTCTCTGCGGGTCTCCTCCCCCTCCTAGCCTCGGCAGCTTCCTGCTGCTGACCTCTATAGGCAGTCCAGGGTTGCTCCTCCTCCCTGCTCCTTGAAGAAGTAGAAGAGGAGAAGGAGGCGAGGGACCCAGGAAGAGCACGGGCCAGCATGCAGGAGGCTGAGGTGAGGGGGACCCCGTGCTGGGTGACTGTAGGGCGGTGAGGCTGTGACGAAGGGTCAGGAGCAGGATGCGGTCAGAAGCCCATAGGCTTCTCTAGGGTAAAACCAGAAAAACCTGGTGTTCCCCTCCACATCGAAAATCGGGCATCCGGGGCTTAGTACATATGAAAATGCTGTGAAAACCCCTTTAGCACATCCCGGCCTAAGTAAAGCAAAGCTAGTTTGTACATAGAAGGGGATCAAATTGGCTTTTTTCATTCAAGTATTCAAAGGGCCTGTGTGACGTTTTCATTTGTAAATTTTTTATTAATATAATCCTCCACCATTCTATTGATGTTTAGTATATAAAAGTCATGGTAGAGGTGTAAATTTTGGCAGTTTTAAAGTTTTTGTCAGTAAATTTTCCCTTTGTTTTAAAATGTGATGTTTGGGCCTGATTCAGAGCCGCTCGTAAGCGGCCGCTCGTTCGTTCCGAGCGATGTTTGCACAACTGTGCATGCGTACAGATCGAAATACGCATGCGCGAACCAGTCAGTGCGGCCGAAAATTGTTTGTTCGCTAAATAGCGAATGCCTGCTATATTGAGTGACAGGAGGAGGCGTATGTGGGTGGTAACGGGGGAAGGTGCTTGAAAATGGGGAGTGGAGATCCGAACGCAGGCGTGCTTAAAGGTCAAAATGGACGTTTTAAGGGTGTGCATAATTAATACAGCAGCGTCATTGACCACGTCACTGGGTTATTTTATAGTCAGAACTGCTCGCAAGATTGCGGTAGGAAAAACCAACCACAAGAATAGCGAGCAGTTCATACGCTGGTCGATGTACTCGATTAATCTAACAAATAGCGGACATGACGTAGGATGCGAGCGGCCAGGGGGAATAGTTTTCCCAAAAATGACCGCATGTTTTGTTCGCTCGTTCAGACCTAGAGGCGTGAACAGACCGCAAAGAGCGAACGGTTCATTTGAATAGCCACCCCTTTTTCCTGAACGAGCGAGCGCAAATAGCGTCCGGCTCTGAATCAGGCCCTTTGTTTCTTGACATTGTGCAATATTGTTTAGATTTCAGGTGCACTTTCTTAAGATTTCTTACCCCCTGGTCCACATTTAGTAGATGTTGAAGTCCTATCATGACTGGCAGCGGCCACAGCACTAGTACTGGGATGCCACTTCTGCTCTTCTATTAACTGATCCATATCGACTCACAGTGCTCCTAGTAATGACACCCTAATGATGTTATTTTTTTAACACAGTGCCTGAACACACAACATAGTGTTTTATTTTTATTTTTTTAACAGTGCTTAAACTAACAACAATGTTTTATTTTAATTTTGTTTAATACACTAACTAAACACACAACACAAAAAAGAAAAGGGGAAAGATCAGGTCAGTGCTGCCACTAAGCAGCTGGTTCAAATGGAGGGCGCAAGCCTCCTAACACAGAAAAGGGAAATAAATAGGATGAACAGCGCTGCAAACCTAAAAATTATATAAAATGAAAAATAAAATGAAATCTATAATAAAATATAATAATAAATTGTATTGTATTAAAAAATATGTTAAAACTTTCTAACATGCATAGGAAATCTGGCACACAGAAAATACATATATGCACATGAGATATGACTCTATACAGCTTGGTTGAAAAAGCAAGAGCTATTTATTCATTGCTGCAATTCATAAAGGGTTAAACGCATAGAAATCCATTGGATAATTAATGAATAAAAGATCCAGCTGATAATAAATAAAAAGCAAATGTGATTGAATGTTAAATAGATGATTAAGTAATCAATGTAATGATATCTGTTACAAAAGTCTCAGTTCAAATGGCAGATGGCACTTCATAATAATTAGTCACTGGCCTCAATATGATGGTCCAAAATAATATCCAGCAAGTTACCAGATTTATTTTTGTCCACAGTCACATCCTGATGAATATGCATAGATGGGCTGCACTGGTGTGTTGATGGCTGAAGCGTAGACTGGAAAAAGTAGAAGATGCTGGTCCGGAAGGCAGGAGTGGTCCCAGTAGTATAATAGTCAGTGTCTTTGGGGTTTTAAACACATTTTTCTGTGGAATAACCCACAGTTTCCTCAGTAGCAGTAAACACTCAGTAAACACACAACACAGTGCCTCACAGCACTCCTAGTAATGGCACCCTAATGATGTTATTTTTAACACAGTGCCTAAACACACTACATTGTGCCTCCCAACGCTCTTAGTAATGGCACACTAAATATGTAATTTTTTTTAACACAGTGGCTGAACACACAACACAGTGTTTAATTTAACATTTTAAGGTCAGTTCAGGGGTTTTGGTTGTTTTTCAGTCGGTGTTCCAACCGACATTTACAAAAGTCATAACCGATGGCAAAATGACCAAATACCCTACTTAAGAGCACTTTAGAACATTGGACCAACAATTGATTTTTCAACATAGAGAATAGGATCTGCAGATTTATTAATGTTTTACAATTGACTAAAAACTGATCGCAAAATGATGGGAAACCTGCCCAAACAATAGACCTGCCTGAGGTACCCGAGTTTGAAAGAAGCACTACACTGATCATTATGATCTATTCAGGCATCATTAGGTTAAAAAGCTAACAATGTGTGAGGACCCTTCCAAATCGGTAACCAGCCCCGGACTTCTGAGCCTGAGGTGGTATTGGAAAATAGGGGGAAAAACAATGTGAGGCTCCCCCTATTTTCCAATAACCAGTACCAAGCTGAACAATCTGCGTGGATAATACCATAGCAGGGAACACACAGAGAGGGTCCCCTGCTATCACATTAACTAGACCCAAACTGATCAGCCCAGGGAAGGAATTCTTTGTAAAGTGGGGACCCCGAACATAAAATGTGTTCTACAAGTGCCAGCATGTCAGGAAGGGGGGGGGGGAGGGTGATCTTGTAGTCCACCTGTAACAAACAATATTATTAAGTATTTTATTACTATTAATCCCGCATCCACTGCCACCAGGGATGAGGGGATTAGTTCCTTGGGAGGTGGACCCCATTTTATTTTTGGTTCCCCATTTTTAGTGGAATTCCAGCCCTGGGATGACCAGATTCGGGTTGGTTAATGTGATGGCAAGGAACCCCATGCTACGATTTGTGTTCCCTGCTATGGTATTATCCACTTGACTGGTTCAGTCTGGTGCTGGTTATTGGAAAATAGGGGGAAACTCATGCCATTTTTTTCCTTTATTTTCCAATACCAGGCTAGACGGAGAAGTCTAGGGTTGGTTATCGATTTTTATTTTAACTCTTTACAACCTTTTTAAACCTAAAGAACCTGCACAGATCATAGTGATTTGTGCAGTGCTTCTGTTTTGGGTGTTTTACTGTTCTATTTTAACATCTATTTGCCATCAGTTTGAAAATTTTTTGGAAAGTTCAAAACCAATGTACAGTACTTGAGAGTTTAAAAAACAACTGACATCAATGTCAGGTTTCAATTGAAGATGAAACCAGCTGGATGATAGTTACTTTTCACACTGCTAAACTCTATCGATGTCCATTGCTAAACATTGGTTTTGGTTTAGAACCGGCGTTTTAGTGATCAGTTTGTCTGTGAACCCGAACAGGAGTCTTGTGCTGACCTGGAGTCTGTGGTGAGCAATCGGACACTGGATAGCCTTAAGTTATCTCTGCTCATAAATGATGACAAGACTGAGGAGTAATATTAGTTTTATGTGAGAAGCTGATGGACAGGCAAGTGCTGCTGGCAACCGTGGGCGGTGGAAATGCAGACGAGGACCTGAAGGAACTCCAGATGATGCCTAATCACAGATGATGTATGAAATAAAGTTAGAAAATTGGACTCACTGGAATGGAACCAGAATGCTGGATAGCCAAGTGCACTGTGATGGAACTGGAATAGCTGGGTAGCCAAGTACACTGGAATGAAACCGATGGTGTAGGACTGGAACTAATGGTGCAGGATATCAGACTGTAACCGAAGTAGAGGATATTGGACTGGAACCAATGGTATAAGGAGCCATTAGAGCAGCTAGATGGAGTTTGGCACTTAGAGCAATATACCAAGGTACACCTCACAGGAGAGATCAAGCTGGGCTATACAGTAGACAACATTGCACTGGCAAGTGCTGTTTGCAGGGAGAGTCCTTAGATACCCCTGGCTAGTCAGGATTGGCTGCAGACATCATGTGACTACATACTGGTCCCCTATTGGAGGATGAACAGTCACCTGATTCAGACTGTCATGGCTGCGCCCAGCAGCCAGCACTTGAAGGAATGCTGCATGTGGAAGCCAGAGAGACTGCAGGAGATGCCACAGCTAGAGAGAGTCTGTCATGGAGCTGGATCATGCAGCAGGAAACCAGATAAGTGACCCGCTGATTGTGACACAACAATTAGTAAATTTACCTCTTGGTACCGCCTTGCCTGCAGATCTTGACCTCGACCTTATAGACTTCCACATCTTTTCTTGGGAATATTTTGGTGACAAGACTTAAGTGCCATTCATTATATTGTGATTTGCAATCTCTAATGAGCACAATGTCACCAGGTTTTAAGTTAGCTTTGGCAACTTGCCATTTGTTCCTTGGTATGAGTTAGAGATATACTGTCTTTTCTACCTGTCTCAGAAGGTGTTTGTAAAGTTTTGTATTTGACTCCATTGATAGATAATTCCAGTTCTCTGAGTAAGAAGAGTGGCAGGAGCAGGCAGGTGCATCTTCTGGGTCAATAGAAGCTGAAGTCAAGGGTGTGGAATTGACAATAGCGGATACTGTGGTATGGAATGTAGACACTTGTGGATGGATTTTCACATCTAAGAATGTGTCTACTAGCTCAAATGTCTCACTTTCAGGAATGTTCCATACATTTTGAAATGGCTTTACGGCCTATGAGCCATGAAGTATCTTTAAGGAGATGGCTGTTTTAGTGCAAAGTGCAACAAGTGTTAACTGTAACATTCAGCAAATAGTACCCTTATCTGATAAATTTAGTTACAACTATATTTGATACTTTTAATAAGCTGTACCTGTATCTACAGAACTACCAGCTGGAGGTTATATGGCAGATTGCCAGTACAGACTACAATTGAAGCTGAACTTCTGTATAAGGAATCGGTATGTAATGCTGGTGGCTCATTAGCTGCCAGATGAAATACGAATGCCAGAAGCACGAATGGTCTATATCCTGACTGGATCTGGTAAGTACCCTAACCCTCACCTGTCCCCTCCCTAACCCTCCCTTAGTGGTGCCTAACCCTAACCTCCCCACGGTGGTGACTAACACTAACCCCCCCTTCCCGCACCCTAAACTTAACCCTCCCAGGGGGTGCCTAATCCTAACCTCCCCCCCAGTGGTGCCTGACCCTAACCCCCCTTCTCTAGCCTAACTCTAACCCTCACCATGGGGTGCCTAACCATAAATCCCCCCATGGGTGCCTAAACCTAATCCTCCCCCCCTGGTAACAGCTAGAAAGCTCCGCTTACTTTCGTTCAGGATGCCAGCTCTCGGGATTTCAGCGTGGGGCTAAATATAGACATCGTGATATTGACACCTATCTTTAGTCCCGGGTCGGGCTTCTTGTTTAATATAAATCTTAGTTAAGGCAGACAGAATGGGGCATCCCAGTGAGAGGACTCACAGATTAGGTCTCTGAGCAGGGCTTTACCTCGAATAGTGTGGGGAACTGCAAATCCTAAGGAGTCGTACCTCTGCGGGTGTAGGGTTATCCTTCACTGTTCAATTGGAAGGTAAATGAGTCAGATTTTAAGTCCATAAAAGTCCAAGGCTACATTGAGTTGATGAAGAATCAATTCTTAAATCCAAATCCCTAAAATTGTTAGTATGATCTTGGAAAGGAAAAGCTTCCATCACACCATTGCTGTTGGAAGTTATTTTGTGAAGCCTGATATTTGAACAGGTAATTCCTGAGTGACGTCCAAATTAGAATTTGGTCTTTCCAGTCTGGTTGCTCTGTTTCTGAGATCCTCACACCTGCTACTCTGTCTACACTAGAGAGAGCAGTAGGGGCACAGCATCCAGCCTGCACCTGAATGTCCATGGCTACACTGCATTATACATGCTGTTTTACAGTATATATAGGAGATGAGACACCGGTCTTTTACATCAGAAGGGGGAGAGGGAAGCAACATTGCCGGCTCCCTTAGCATGTCTCCTGCAGTACTCTTGGAACATTTTTTTGCAAAGTGACCAGTGAACTGAGTATAATCTTTGTGTTTTGCCATGCATGGCCAATGATAATTACTCACAAGTATTTCAATTGCCTATATATATTGCTGCTTTTGACCTTTAGATGAATGACTGTGTGATTTATATTTCTGGAGGAGAACAATTACTAACAACTGGATACTAACCCAAAACTTGCTGACACTCTTTATGAATTCCCAGGACACTGACTATCTACTAAACAAATTGCACTAACATCCTATTAGGAGACTACCAAATGGATTTCATATGCTGCTGATTTCATATGCTGCTTATATAAAGTGACTAAGAAGGATGATGATAATATAACTAAACCAGCAATTAGTGTCTTTTAAGCTCACTTTACTAACAAGTCTATGTTATGTGATTTAAATGTTGATATTATAGACTTCCTATGCTAGTATATCTTGTGTTTTTTAATTTTATATTGTTTTGATCATTGTATATTCTTTTATTGAGTTGTTTATGGATAATTACTGATAGATTGCTACTTGAATACATTTTCATGACTATCTGTGGACAGCGCTTCCTTTAGTGTTCATTTTTATGTTTTATTGGATGAGGCCCCAGCTCTTCATTTTTTGAAGCTGCATGTTAGTTTTTCATTTGTGTAGTGTTTGAGGTTATTGGTGTCACTAAAAATCCTAGCCTGCGCTATTATAATTAGACACCGCAGCACCCTTCGGTAAGTCCTCTGTTAGCAGGACTGATCTAAAAGTGAAACAACTTGATTACTGATGAGACGCTTCTATTAGACCCAATTTTTCAAGTACAAATAAAGACATATATTACTTTTGCAATGCAATAAAGTCCCTCCGAGGCTTATAGGTTCCGATTCTTTTCTTTTGAAGAAGCAATATTGCGTTGTTCCTGCTTGTTTTCAATATTGATCAATTAGTCCATAAAATTGAGCTTGTTCTAAATCCTCCACGAGGCTCTAAAAAAGATACCCTCATGCCAAAAAACACCCGAGAAATAGACCCAAGGCCAATATTAATAGCAATTGAAAATCAAAATATACCTTTATTAAAATATGACAATGTATCAGATGGACAATTATCTTACACAGTTTAGGTAATATGTAAACATCCACTCTTTGGAGAAATATTGAATTCTCTACACCTTCCAATCAAAGGAATGCTCAAGTATAGTGTCCACCTTTCACATTAACCCTATGCGTTTCGTCTCATTCCGAGACTGCTTCAGGGGTAAATCTCAAACTCGATGTGTACATGTGTAGTTAATATCTGACCTTAATCTACATGATTCTCTGAATCAGATAATGCAAAACCTCTTAATTGATGTGTACATAGTGATATTTGTAATTAATGTCTGACCTTATAATAGTCGATACAATAATCAAAACGTGTAAAAACTGGTTATGTACTTGTACCTCTCAGTTTAACTACTACACCTCAGCTATTTTGGTTGATTTGTTTCTATGAGTGTATGTTTTATTGGGATATCTACTTGTTCTATGTGGAGTCCTCTTTTAAGATATATGTCACTTTATTCTCTGTTAGTCACGTAGGTGTTAGGCGGCATCCCTTATAGACACTGATTTGATGGCTGTGCCCTTGGAGCCATAGTTACTATGGTGATTTAAGTCAGCTTGCGCTCCAGAGATTATTGGTGTTAGATATTTATGTGTTATAATTTTTGGTGCCAAGTGGGGGGGGTGTGTCTGTTTGGGATGCCTCTGGTATTTATAGGCCCTGATGGGCAGGTGGTGGGACATGCATCTTTGATGCTTTTGTCTCTGGGATTTGGGTCTTGACAAAGGGCCAGGTATGGTCCAAAATTTCGACATCTCTCTTTTTATATGATGTGAGTAATAAAATATACCTCTTTGTCTATACTAAGAAGACTGATGAGTCCTCTCTAACTTTATGGATTATATGATGGCTAGGCTAAACTATGGATTGACTCTGTATTTATGCCTGAGAAATGTGCACCCCAACAACTTTGACACCAATAATTTTGTTAGTGCCACTTGACTTTGGACTATATATATATATATATATATATATATATGTAAAGAAAGGAGCCAGCACTGTCTCAGATGGAATCGGGTCTATGCCGCCATGGATAAGTACTCCCTGGCTTGATGCTAATTATTTAGACCTGTTCTTTATGCCTTCTCTTGAATATGCTTGTTAATTGGATGCACTAATTCATATGTGGATAAATTTTTTCTTCTTTTCATATTATTGGATGTGCTGGCTCCTTTCTTTACATGCCTCTACTTTTATGTGCCCTGCACTCTGGACTGTACTGATTAAGTGTGTGCTGCCGGTCTCACTGGAACATATATATATATATATATATATATATATATACACACTGTATACAGCGGGAAAAATAAATTTTTCTCAGTAAATAAATTTGTAATGGGGTTATTGTAAAGAAATTTTCAACAAATCTCAGCAACTACCCATGCAATCCACACATGCATAGAAATCAAACCATAGATGTCCATAAATTAAGTTATGTGCAATAACGCAATAGTGTGAAATGAAACAGGGAAAAAGTATTGAACACGCTTACTGAAATTTATTTAATACTTCGAACGAAAGCCTTTGTTGGTAATGACAGCTTCAAGACACCTCCAGTGTGGAGAAACTAGTCGCATGCATTGCTCAGGTGTGATTTTGGCCCATTCTTCCACACAGTCTTCAAATCTTGAAGGTTCCGTGGGCCTCTTCGATGAACTCGGATATTTAGTTCTTTCCATAGATTTTCAATTGGATTCAAGTCAGGTGATTGGCTGGGCCATTCTAGCAGCTTTATTTTCTTTCTCTGAAACCAATTGAGAGTGTCCTTGGCTGTGTGTTTCGGATCATTGTCTTCCTGAAATGTCCACCCTGATTTAATCTTCAGCATCCTGGTAGATGGCAGCAGATGTTTATCAAGAATGTCTAGTTACATTTTTCCATTCATCCTTCCTTCAATCATATGAAGTATGCCAGTACCGTATGCTGCAGTGGCGTAACTAGGGTATTTGGAGCCCAGGGTAAATTTGAAAAGGGAGCCCCCCCGATATGTGTGCGCGGCGAAGGCCCGCGCGGCAAAAAACAATGGGCGTCGTCACTTAAAAATGGGGCGTGTCAACATGACACACCCCTTTGTTTTCACACTGAACATTCCTATCCATATGCACCTTAACCCCAGTAGTGCCCCTTATACAGTACCCCCAGTATGCAGTTGTTGTCCTTCTTATGCAGGCCCATAGTAGTGGTCCCCCTTATACAGCCCCCAATTAGTTCCCCTTATTCAGTGCCCCCAGTAGTGGCCCCCTCAAATGCAATGGCCCATGTAGTGTTCCCCCTTATGCAGTGCCCCCAGTAGCAGTCCCCACAATGCAGTGCGCCCAGTAGTGGTATCCCCTTATGCAGTGCCCTTTATATAGTGCCCCCAATAGTAGTCCCTCCCTATGAAGTGCCCTTTATATAGTGCCCCCAGCAGTAACCCCCCCATGCAGTTTTCCCAGTAGTGGTCCCCCTTATGCAGGCACCCAGTGGTGATCCCCCCTATCTAGTGCCCCCTGTAGTGGTCCCCCCAGTGCAGTGCCCCTAGCAGTAAGCCCCTTATATAGTGCCCCCAGCAGTAGTCCCCCCCATGCAGTGCCCCCAGTAGTGGTCCCCATTATGCAGGCCCCCAGTAGTGATCCCCCGTATCCAGTGCCCCCTGTAGTGGTCCTTCCTATTACTGCCCCCAGCAGTGGTCCCCCCAGTGCAGTGCCCCTAGTAGTAGGCCCCTTTTATAATGCCCCCAGTAGTAGTTTCCCCCCACAAGTAGTAGTCCCCAGTAGAGGTTCCCCCTCCCGATTAAGTGCCCCAGTAGTAGCCCCCCCACCAGTAGAGGTCCTCCCAGTAATGGTGCCCCCAGTAGTAGCCACCCCCCTCCCCCATTGTGCCCCTAGTAGTGCAGACAGGTTTTAAAAAAAAATATATACAAATATACTTACCTGAATCCACACTGCTGCTCCGGACTGCGACACCGCTCCCGCCGCCCGCCAGTCCTCTTGGGCTGGCGCGCTCAGCATTATGGGAGAGATGTCATGATGTCATGATGTCTGTCCCATTACCCACTGCAGGAGCCGGACGGAAGCTCGGCTCTTGCAGTGGGTGCTGCAGCAGTCAATGAGAGTCTATCTGACTCTCATTGGCTGCTGTTTAATACATGCATCGCCGCCAGCGCTGGTGGCGATGCGTGTGTTATGCACAGCCTGAGCCCGCCTCCTTGCGCTATTGGGCAAGTGCTCAGGGGGAGGGAACGGGCTCAGCTGTGCAGCACAGGACCGGCCCTGGAAGCCTAGTGCCGGTCCTGTATAAATGTGTAGCGCTGACCTCACTCACTGTGGTCAGCGCTACACTGGCTAACTAGGGTGGGCTGGACAGTGGTGCCCCCCCAGGGCATGCACTCTGCTCACCCTGCCCTAGTTACGCCACTGGTATGCTGAAACCAGCCCCACACCATGATGTTCCCACCTTCGAACTTCAATGTACGTATGGTGTTTTCGTTTCGGGTTGATGTGCAGTGCTACTTGACATAAAACAGCCATATTGTAATGCTAATAATCTTCTGACGAAGGGTCAATATACAGTATGTGTAATTGTAGAAGTGCATGGGAAAATGAGAAAAGATTGCAGTTAAGTGCACAGCCAGACATTATAGTGATGCTCACTGCACAATGCTTGGAAATGAATGTTCCTATTAGTCTTTTTACCTGTTTAATGTTTACACACATGATACCATTTGATGACAGCAGAGGCTGCTTGAGAAAAACATAGAACATTAGAAAGTCATACAGGTAAGGATCTACTTGATTTGTTTCTCTTTTACACAGGCACTTGCTATCAATATGGAATACATGGTATACTGCATTATTGCATTTTTTTTCATATGAAGTTTCTGTTTGTATTTTCCATAGTCTTATGGAGCATACACACGGTCAGATTTGTCAGATGAACGACTGAACCACTGAACAATCTGAACGATTTGATGAACGACTTTACCAACGATTTGAACTATGAACAATTTTTGACTGCATTAAAATGAATGGAATCGTCCAAATCTGACAGCAAACACATCAGATGTCAGATATCGTTATCTGACCATTGGGAACAAGCATTGTTCATCATTCAGACATGTCAGATATGTCAGATTTTCCTTCAGATATGAACGATTGAACGATTGTTGTCATATAGACTATTCTGATTTAAACATCTGCTCTTCTTTTCCAATTACTCTGGAGAATCGATTATCAGCGCATATCCCATCCAATTTGGATACAAAAGTTATTTTTTATTGAAGTGTTTTTTTATTTCCATTTGAGTTGGATGCAAATACACCATTTCATTGCTATCAGCTCCATCATTGTTCTAATGCGGGAAGCAGCTTCAAAAGGCCAGAGACTTTATTTCATGTTCGATACACTATGGGCTATGCACACTCAGTATTAACTTAGTAGAAAGACCTTCTGCATTAAGAGTGTTGCAAAACAGGCAAATGTTCTAATTTGTTTCATGAAAAATTTTACTAAGTGAAAGTGATGTGGTTTTGTTTGCATATTTTGTCTATGTATATGTTGTTATAGACATTAATTACATAGAAACAAGCATTCCATTCATTGAGATTGTTTTTAGCAGTCTAATCACCTACTGATTAGAGTTATCAAGGTTTTATTTCTGGTACCACTGGGGTGATCTGGTAAAATGTGGTGTTACATATGTGTATGTGAATAAAATCGTGGATTCATTAAATATATAGACAGCGATTTGTTGATCTATTTATTTCCTTCTTTTGGTATTTTTTGATAGGCAAGTATAACCTATCTTGAGTTTGAAGCAGCAGTCTGACCTTTAATTATAAAACAGCTGTGCGGAGATCCAGCGCCAGCTTGTATTTTTTGTTATTTAGAAGTGTCACTGTCTCTGATCCAAAGGAATCTTAAGAAACTCTTTTTTTTCTTCCCTCATGAGGAACATTTGTTGAATGTCAGCAGTAAAGGCTATGGATGAGTAATCTCAGAAGTGTGTTGTTAAAGACTGGTCCTGTTTGGAGAACATCTTTATCATCAAAATAGCAATTTTTATGGTATACTGTAATGATGGCCATTGACAGCCAGGCCCGCCAAGAGCCGTGGCGGGCCCCGGTAATATGGGGCGTGGCCTAATCGCGGGAAGCATGGCCACGCCCCCTTGGCGAGAAAAAAAAAAGATTTGCAGTGCCGCGAAGCGGTGCTGCGTGCTGGGGAGGTGGGGCGCTCTGAGCCACCTCAGCACAGCGCAAAGCCAGGGGGGGCACGATCAGTGTGATCGCTCCCCCCCACAGGCATAGGAGACCGCTGTGGCTGCTGCTCAGCAGCCACGAGCAGTCTCCAACTGCGGCTCAGCACACGCTGTGTGCTGAGTTGCTGTGAGGGGGGGAGCGGCGCTGGACCCGGGCCCCCACCGGGCCCCGCAGGGAGCCCTGGCCCGGGTAATCTGTACCGGCTCCCCCCCCCCTCTTGGCGCCCCTGTTGACAGCTGTACCATCGATAGCCAATGGGTTCAACCATCAATATAAACTATCGATTGTTTGAGACCACAATCAGCAATATTTCCTTAATATCAGTTTGCAAACCATTGATGGTCGGTGGCTATCCCTAGTATACTGTATAGTATACCATCCCTAATTGGAGGCCCCGTATCGAGTCTTGGTTGTACAGCAGGTCCACCATAACAAAAATAAAATAACCTATTACATCAATGTTAAAAGTAAAAGAAAACAGAATATTTTGGATGTGCCGTGACACCATGATGTGACCTGGTGTCATGATGTCACTGCCCAATGACTGCGTATGAGTGGCTTTGCAACTACTCTCTCACCAGCTACTTCTCTACCACAGCACCAGAGCATATATGTGTGTGATTTTTTTTTCACAAAATACAATGACCAGCAGTGATCGGGACATGGGGACTGACAGGGATGGAGTTGTAGCCGGAAGGAGGGGCCAGGCACAGAACACTGGCAGCCGCGTCGGGGAAGGAAGGGGTGGGAGTGGCTGGGACAGAGTGCGGCTGCTGTTTTTACTTGTATCAAGTCAGCAGGCACGCCAGGATGGAAGGGGCGGGAGCAGCTCTGGACAGATTGTGGCTGCTGCTTTTACTTGCATCAAGTCAGTCGGGGAAGGAATGGGTGGGAGTGGCCAGGGACCGAGTGCAGCTGCTGTTTCTGTACTTTTATCAAGCCAGGCAGCCATGCCAGGTAGGAAGGGGTGGGAGTGACCAGGAACAGAGCATGGCTGCTGCTACTCTACTTGTATCAAGTCAGGCAGCTGCACTGGGAAGGAAAGGGTGGGAGTGGCCGGGGACAGAGCGCGGCTGCTGCTTTTGTACTTTTATGAAGCCAAGCAGCCGTGTCAAGAAAGGAAGGGTTGGGAGTGGTTGCGGACAGAGCGCAGCTGCTGCTTCAGTACTTTTATCAAGCCAGGCAGCCACACTGGGAAAGGAAGTGGTGGGAGCGGACGGGAACAGAGCGCGGCTGCTGCTGCTGTGCTTTTATCAAGCCAGGCAGCTGCGCAGGGGAAGGAAGGGGTGGGAGTGGCCAGGGACAGAGCTGCAGCAGCAGCTCACAGCCACACCGGGGGAGAAGGAGGTGGTGGTCTTGCTGGCTTCCAGGGCCGGGAAGACAGCAGGGCAGCTGCGCCAGGTGGGGGTTCATGCCAGCAGCAACTGTGGCTATCAGGAGCCGCAGCTGCTTCTTGCTTCTATTGAAGAAATGGCTGCTGGAAGGAGGTCCCATTGAGTGCCTGATCACTGTGGCCAGCAGTGATCGGGACACACTGGCTGGGAATCTGAGGAAGCAAAGGGACCAGCAGGTTCCTCTGACATAGGCGGCTGCAGGAAGATTAGCTTCCCGAAGCCACCTAGTGGGCATTTCTGACTAGTCATATCAGATGCGACCATGTCAGGAAAAGCTCAGATATATACAAGAGCAACTAGCGCTATAAATATTGAAATTGGAATTGATATCACATATCCTGTGTGGAGGGCCAATAATATCCACAGGTTGCCTTTTATTATGTTGTTGTTGCTTTTTAATGCCTTAAAATTCTTTTATTCCATCATGGTTTAATAAATTAATGTTACATCTTGATACATCCGTTTCTCTGATATCAATTCCAATTTCATCATTTATAGCACTAGTTGCTCTTAAAGATATCTGTTATTTATCCAGAGACTGACAATCCCTTACTGGCTGCTACTTGGTAGAGCACTGAGGGTCTGATTCAGAGCCGGACGCTATTTGCGCTCGCTCGTTCAGAAAAAGGGGGTGGCTATTTAAATTAACTGTTCGCTCTTTGCAGTCTGTTCAGCCTCTATGTCTGAACGAGCGAACAAAACATGCGGACGTAATTTTGAAAAAAACGCCCCCTGGCCATTCGCATCATACGTCATGTCCGCTACTTATTAGATTAATCGAGTACATCGAACGGCATATGAACTGCTCGCTATTCTTGTGGTTAATTATGCACACCCTTAAAATGCCCGTTTTGACCTTTAGGCGCGCCTGCGTTCTGATCTACACTCCCCGTTTTCAAGCACCTTCCCCTGTTACCACCCACATATGCCTCCTCCTGTCACTCAAAATAGCAGGCATTTGCTATTTAGCGAGCACACGATTTTCGGCCACACTGACTGGTTCGCGCATGCGTATTTCAATTAGGGGTGAGCGGGTTCGGATTTCTGAAAATCGAACACCCCCGAGCCCCCCAGATCCGAGGCCGATCCAAGTCAGGCTCGACTTTTCCTGCCTGACTCGGATCTGAAATCGAGGCAAAACGTCATCATCCCGCCTTCCGAGTCTCGCGGGTTTTGGATCCTATATAAGGTACCCGCGTCGGTACCATTTTCTCACTCGGCTGTGGACAGTGAAGAGGGAGGGTGGGAGTTAGGGCTGGCTGGGCTGTGTAGTGTAGTGTAGTGTAGAGCAGAGTAGTGTTGTGCTGTGCTGTGCTGCGCTGTGCTGCTGTTGTCCACTACTTCAAAGTCCTTAGGGGCTGGCTGTGTTGTGCTGTGCTGCTGTTGTTAATAGGGGCTGTGTCCACTACTTCAAAGTCCATAGGGGCTGGCTGGACTGTGTTGTGCAGTCAGTTCTCCATAGGGGCTGTGTCCACTCCAAAGTCCTGTGCAGTGTCCCAGTCCTAAAAGGGTGCTGTAGTGTTGTCCAGGGGGTGCTCTGTCCATCAGGGGTGCTCCCCCCAAGTGCTAAAAAAATAATATTTTTGTGTGTTTGTGAATTGTGTGCGCAGTAGCCGCACGTGCATCAACAAAGTAGTGCCAAGCGTGCGCCTGTGTCATAAGTAAAGGGCCGGCTGGCTTGACCGTTAAAGGGTGCTGTAACTCCCAAAGTACACTCCAGTCCAAACCAAAAAAAAAATTATTTTCTGTGTTTGTGAATTGTGTGCACAGTAGCCGCACGTGCATCAACAAAGTAGTGCCAAGCATGCGCCTGTGTCATAAGTAAAGGGCCGGCTGGCTTGACCATTAAAGGGTGCTGTAACCCCCAAAGTACACTCCAAACCAAAAAAATATATATTTTCTGTGTTTGTGAATTGTGTGCGCAGTAGCCGCACGCGCATCAACAAAGTAGTGCAAAGCGTGCACCTGTGTCATAAGTAAAGGGCCGGCTGGCTTGACCGTTAAAGGGTGCTGTAACCCCCAAAGTACACTCCAGTCCAAACCAAAAAAAAATTTATTTTCTGTGTTTGTGAATTGTGTGCACTGTGGCTACACGTGCATCAACAAAGGAGCAGCGCCAAGCGTGCGCCTGTGTCCCATAAGTAAAGAGCCGGCTGGCTCATTTCTTAAAGGGTGGTGTAACCCACAAAGTGCACTACTCTCCAGCAAAAAGAAAAAAATATTTTCTGTGTTTGTGTGCGCTTTAGCCGCACGTATATATCAATATAACATAAATGGAGGACCAAACTTTCTCCGATAAAAATAAAATAGGGAAAGATCAAGAACCACTTCCTCCTAGTGCTGTTGCTGCTGCTGGGAGTTGTTCATCATCCCAGAGAGGAAGTAGGAACATCACTACTTTTACTAAACAATTGACCCTCCAACAGTCCCTAGCGATGAGGATGAAGTACGACAGCAGTCATCCTGAAGCAAAACGTATAACTGAGGCCTTGACTGCTATGTTGGTGTTAGACGTGCGTCCGGTATCCGCCATTAGTGCAGTGGGATTTAGACAATTGATGGTAGTGTGTCCCCGGTTCCAAATCCCGTCTAGATTCCACCTGCATCCTCAAAGCAGCAGCGACAAGCGTGCGTCTGTCTGTTAAAGGATGGTGTAACCCTCAAAGTGCGCTCCACAAACAATAAAAATATTCTTCTTTTTTTTTCTGTCTTTGTGAAATGTGTGGGCTGTAGCCGCACCTGCATCCTTAAAGCAGCAGCGACAAGCGTGCATCTGTTAAAGGGTGGTGACACCCTCAAAGTGTGCTACACAAACAATAAAAATATTATTTTTTTTTCTGTCTTTGTGAATTGTGTGGGCTGTAGCTGCACTTGCATCCTCAAAGCAGCAGCGACAAGCGTGCGTCTGTCTGTTAAAGGGTGGTGACACCCTCAAAGTGTGCTACACAAACAATAAAAATATTGTTCTTTTTTTTTCTCTTTGTGAAATGTGTGGGCTGTAGCCGCACCTGCATCCTTAAAGCAGCAGCGACAAACGTGCGTCTGTCTGTTAAAGGGTGGTGACACCCTCAAAGTGTGCTACACAAACAATACAAATATTGTTCTTTTTTTTCTGTCTTTGTGAATTGTGTGGGCTGTAGCCGCACTTGCATCCTCAAAGCAGCAGCGACAAGCGTGCGTCTGTCTGTTAAAGGGTGGTGTAACTCTCAAAGTGCTCCAAAAAATAAAAAACTATTTTTTTTCTGTCTTTGTGACTTGTGTGCGATGTAGCCGCATTTGCATCCTCAAAGCAGCAGCGACAAGCGTGCATCTGTCTGTTAAAGGGTGGTGACACCCTCAAAGTGTGCTACACAAACAATAAAAATATTCTTCTTTTTTTTCTGTCTTTGTGAATTGTGTGGGCTGTAGCTGCACTTGCATCCTCAAAGCAGCAGCGACAAGCGTGCGTCTGTCTGTTAAAGGGTGGTGACACCCTCAAAGTGTGCTACACAAACAATAAAAATATTGTTCTTTTTTTTCTGTCTTTGTGAAATGTGTGGGATGTAGCCGCACCTGCATCCTTAAAGCAGCAGCGACAAGCATGCGTCTATCTGTTAAAGGGTGGTGACACCCTCAAAGTGTGCTACTCAAACAATAAAAATATTGTTCTTTTTTTTCTGTCTTTGTGAATTGTGTGGGCTGTAGCCGCACTTGCATCCTCAAAGCAGCAGCGACAAGCGTGCGTCTGTCTGTTAAAGGGTGGTGACACCCTCAAAGTGTGCTACACAAACAATAAAAATATTGTTCTTTTTTTTTCTCTTTGTGAAATGTGTGGGCTGTAGCCGCACCTGCATCCTTAAAGCAGCAGCGACAAACGTGCGTCTGTCTGTTAAAGGGTGGTGACACCCTCAAAGTGTGCTACACAAACAATAAAAATATTGTTCTTTTTTTCTGTCTTTGTGAATTGTGTGGGCTGTAGCCGCACTTGCATCCTCAAAGCAGCAGCGACAAGCGTGCATCTGTCTGTTAAAGGGTGGTGACACCCTCAAAGTGTGCTACACAAACAATAAAAATATTGTTCCTTTTTTTTCTGTCTTTGTGAATTGTGTGGGCTGTTGCCGCACTTGCATCCTCAAAGCAGCAGCGACAAGCGTGCGTCTGTCTGTTAAAGGGTGGTGACACCCTCAAAGTGTGCTACACAAACAATAAAAATATTGTTCTTTTTTTTTCTGTCTTTGTGAATTGTGTGGGCTGTTGCCGAACTTGCATCCTCAAAGCAGCAGCGACAAGCGTGCGTCTGTCTGTTAAAGGATTACATCGGTGACAGCATCCAAGTAGGCATGTCAGACAGTCCGTACCTGTACTGGCAGGAAAAAGAAGCAATTTGGAAGTCCCTGTACAAACTGGCTCTATTTTACCTGAGTTGCCGCCCCTCCAGTGTGTACTCCGAAAGAGTGTTTAGTGCAGCCGGGAACCTTGTCAGCGAAAGGCGTAGGAGGTTGCTTCCACAAAATGTGGAGAAGATGATGTTCATAAAATGAATTATCAACTCTTCCAGGGAGACCAGCCTCCAGAACGTACAGAGGGACCTGTGGTTGTGGATTCCAGCGGGGACAAATTAATACTCTGTGAGGATGAGGATGTACACAACACTGAAGAGGGTGAGGAATCGGTGGATGAGGAGGATGAGGACGACATCTTGCCTCCGTAGAGCCAGTTTGTGCAGGGACAGATTAATTGCCAGCTTGTTTTGTGGGGGCCCAAACGAACCAATCATTTCAGCCACAGTCGTGTGGCAGACCCTGGCGCTTTAATGTTTGGTTTGTTAAAGTGTGCATGTCCTGTTTATACAACATAAGGGTGGGTGGGAGGGCCCAAGGACAATTCCATCTTGCACCTCTTTTTTATCTTTGCATTATGTATAGTTTGGGGCCTAGTTTTTCAAACTGCCATCCTGTCTGCCACTGCAGTGCCACTCCGAGATGGACCATGTGTTTGTGCCGCCCACTCGTATCTCTTAGCATAGTCATCCAGCTACCTCGGTGCAACCTTTTGGACATAAAAACACTATTGTGAGGTGTGAGGTGTTCAGAATAGACTGGAAATGAGTGGAAATTAAGGTTATTGAGGTTAATAATAGCATAGGAGCAGAAAAACCCACACATTCTGTGATTTTAGCTGTTTTTATGCTTTTTTTCAAAAAAATACAGATCCAAAACACAAAACCCAGAACCCAAAACACGGAAGGGTGGTTTTGGCAAAACCAATCCAAATCCAAAACACGAAGAAAGATCCAGATCCAAAACCAAAACACAAAACACGAAAAGTGGCCGGTGCACACCCCTAATTACAATCCGTACGCATGCGCAGATGTGTGAACATCGCTCGGAACAAACGAGCGGCCGCTTATGAGTGGCTCTGAATGAAGCCTTATCCATTTATTTAGTGATTCAGGAAAAGCTCAGTCTGGTGTGGTCACATCTGATGCGACCATGCCAGGCAAGTGGTTAAGGAGAAAGGAGTGCTGGGGCCTTTGATGCTAAACATCTAATAAAAGGTTGATCTTGCTAGAGACTTGTTACTTTGATCATCTAGAATTGCATAACGTTTGACTGCATTATCTGGCTGGCCTTTTGGGTTGACTCTAATTAAACAGATTTTGGAGTAAGATTTGTAGCTTATGGCTTCTCTGCAGACTTCAGTATATTATGAAGTGATCTCTGGTGTGACTTCAGTAGTGTTCCTTTCCTCTCCAGTGTCCTCCACGCCTAGCTCGGTGCCACCATGACTGTGTTGTATAGTCCCAGGGGGAGGTCCACAGTGTAGATCTGTGTTGTGATCGGTGCTGTCACACTTTGTGTAGTTAGAAGTCCTTGGAGAAGTGGGATGTTAGGAAGGCTTTGCAGTTCTCCAAGTACTTTTCTCTGAAGACCTTGCATTTCAAGAGATGTGGTTTTCGATGCAGAGGACACTGCTTGCCATTATCTTTATCTCTGGTGTCTTGGCAGATAGAGTTGGCGGTCCTGTGGGAGAAATCTGGAGGATACACATTATTTTTGTGAATTGTGACTGACATTTTGCTACAATCATGTAACATGGTAGCACCTGACAGGAATCATTCTTGGTCTTAGCTTGTTGGGGTACAAATTCCACAGAAACAAAAAATGGGGAAATGGCACCTTGTGCCACTGTTTATAGTTGGAGCCTGTAGAGGAATCGTTTCTATATTTAATATATTTATACCATGGGTGCCAATCATTGAAGATGAGTCTCCAATAATATTATTTCTTTACTATGTTTATAAAGATATTATAAATATAGATAAAGTTCAATTAACATACGTTTTATATATATATATATATATATATATATATATATATATATATATATATATATTTATCTCTATATATATATATTTGCAAATACATGCATACGTATGAATTAATGATATTATGATTCCAGTGAGTTCAGACGTGATATTCAAGCTCTGATTTCTGATATTTATTTATTTATTTATAGGCAAATCAAATTATACAGAATGAGATATACACAGTAGTTACATATTATTTACTAGTATATTTATGCTTCCTAAGACATAAAGCTTAACAATTAAACTTTAGACAATTAATAATAACAGAAATTCTATACTTGCAAGTATTTATAGTTACCGTACTTCCTCCTGCACAAACTTTATGTTCTTCTGGACTCTATGTTACATTGTGCTGACCTCTCTGTTCTCCTCTGTCCTTTCCCTGTCCTCCTTCAACTAACTAAGTTGTACTTCCAGTGCTGTCTTTTATCCCAAATCTGCAGGTTGAATTTTGCCATCTCCCACTCTATCCAATGTGGCAGATAATTACGGGTTTCCCTAAAACCAGATTCTGAAGTGTTGTAAAAGTGTCAACTCAATTTCACCCCTTAGGTGGCCAGCAGGGAATGTGTTTTGGGATTATAAAATTTGGTATTCGTTTGTTCATCAAACAATTTACCTTTGATTATTTGATGTGCGAACAGATCTGTTAAAATATCTGTAAATATAGCAGCTACATTGCCCTATTATCATTGCCCCTGGCTTGGACAATGGATGAACTGGTTTTATGATTGCCCCAGGTCTGTTATAGGGCCCATACACTATGATTCTGATCTTAATTGTATGCATGCCAGTGTCTGTAAGCAGTAAAAACCTGTTTCTTATACAATTACTAAACCTTACAATTAAAGCATATATCTAACTACCTGTTACTAAACATTTAACTTATACAGTACATTCAAACCTATTTAATCTTTTTCTCACTTTAAAATATATATATATCTACAATAACCATTAATGACATTTTGATTTAAACAATTTCCTTTTTAATCCTAATATTCCAAAATTATGAATAATTACCTAAATATCTAAATATCAACAAGCCATGGGTGACCCACTGTTCCTGCAGATTGTAGGGTAGCTATTGATCCATACTTTTGCTCCGGCTGTGCCAAGGATTGCAAGTCCTAGTAAGTCTCCTCCAGACTTGGCTACATAGTTCAAATAATGTCACTTAGTTCTTCAATGGGTTTATGTATCAAGCAGTGAAAACAGTGAAAAAATGGACCAGTGGAGAAGTTGCCCTTAGTAACCAATCAACTCCTACATATTATTTTATAGACTGTACTTGATAAATGCTACTTGAAAGTGGATTGGTTGCTATGGGCAACGTCTCCACTGGTCCACATCTCCACTTCTTTCACTGCTTGATACATTAACCCCCAAGTATCTGATAGCCTTTGTTAGATAATCTAGGGAATTCCTCAATTCTTCTGAATATCAAAGTTTCTTTTATCTATGGTGAGCCATAGCACTCATCAAGTCTATCCCAGATCAATTTAAGGCCAGAATCTGACTGACTAATTTCCAAGCCATCTAATTAAGAGGTCTATCTGCTCACTATATGAAAGTTCTAAGTCTCTGATTGTGTCTAAAGTCTCATACATACTAGACGATGTGTGTTGTGAGCGATATTGATGAAAGATTTCCCTTGAACTTGCTGGAGTGCAGGACAAACAATATTGGGTGTACACACTAAACAATATCGTTAATGATATCATTCAGTGACATCATCCTGCCACATCCCTGAACAGGCGCTTTCTGATGATACCGTCAGATTGGCCTGCATGTTTGCACGACAGCAAGCATCATTAAAGACCCACCGGAGCACGCATCATTGGTTGTTTGGTGAATGCACACTGGACTATATGAACGATATGTCGTTGAACTTTTATCATTTAGTGTGTATGCCCCATTAGTTACAATTGGATGCAACAAATCACTTTATGAGACTGCACTAATTTGATATGCAATGTTTGTATGTTTGTGTATGATTGACTCTGAATCTACAATATATATGAAGTGCTAAAATGCAGCGGACACCGATTTTTTATCACACCAAGTTCTGATGTGCTCAGACTCACACAGATATACATCTAAAGAAGCTGTTTGCTACTAAAATGCATTTTCAGGAAATAAAGACACGGAAAAGACGCTCATACTGGTCCTGGTGGTTCATTCGCACCAGGCATCTCACACTGCATAGCATATTGAGGCTAGATATATGAGAACACATCTGTATGTGTAGTTATTCCATTTCAACAATTTCTCATATGATCCACTACTCTAGATGTGAGCTTTCTTATAGTGCATCCTACATAATGTAGCCTGCATGGGAAATAGTAGGTACTCTAGATTAAATCTTCTGTACTGCACATCATATTGTCTGTAATTATATATGTGTTTGGAGGTATCTCTTTCTGACATTTTATGTTGATGTATTGGCTACAATTGCAGGCATTGCAATTATTATGTGCTATGTCTTCTTCTCATCCTTAAATGTGAGTCAGCTAGAGACAAATTTTGGCCCCATAACAGTTTACTTGTGTCTGGCTGAAAAAATAATTTTGAACCAGAAACAGGGATTTGCCATGGGGACAAAATTTGTGCCAAACTACGCAAATCTAGTGGCCAAATGGGAGGAAAACAGCATCTGCCAAAACAAACTATTTATCTCAGATGTAAAATGTTGGATATAGATAATATCTTCATCATATATGGCAGCAATGGGATATATTATTTACTAAAGAACGTGATATATGATGTTGGTGTTACAACATGTTGCTCTTCAGTGCACTGTGAGACTGCTTCTCATACTACTGGGTTAAATTAGGATTAGTTGCATTTAGTGCTAAACGTATTAGGAAAAGTTGCACAAGAAAGATATTAATGTGCATATGTGTAATCAGACTATCTGAAGACAAAAGCAAGCATTTGCACCAGATGTATGTTAGGCATAGAACTGTGTATAGTTATATCCCACAATGGCATATAAATGTGGCTTGCCAGTGTTAATAGTAAATGCTAAAGTTATAGTACCTTGTTTGTGCACAATATAACAATAATGCAATGAAGTGTCATGTACTGTCTCAACATTTATTAACAACTAAAAAATTGCATCTTAAATATAAAATTTAATTAAATACACACACATATATCAAAAAAATTAATGAAATACAAATATCCAAGAAACTTATTTCCAGTAGTAGTAAAATGTTTTAAATAATCTGAATAGACAGCCGCAATTTGACCTTTAACAGCCATATTGTAATGCTAATAATCTTCTGATGGAGGGGTCAATATATGTGTAATTATAGAAGTGCATGGGAAAATGAGAAAAGATTGCAGTTAAGTGCACAGCCAGACATTATAGTGATGCTCACCGCACAATGCTCAGAAATTAATGTTCCTATTAGTCTTTTTACCTGTTTAATATTTACACACATGATATCATTTGATGACAGCTGAGGCTGCTTTTGGAAAACATAGAATATTACAAAGTTATACAGATAAGGACCTACTTGATTTGTTTTTCTTGTACACAGGTACTTGCTGTCAATACGGAGTACGTGGTATTCTGCATTATTGGATTTTTTTCATATGAAGTTTCTGTTTGTATTTTCCATAGTCTTATTCTCACGCCACAGTGAGATGTAATGTGAACTGTAAGATGCCATCATAGCAAACTTGGGCAAGAGTGGTCATGTAACCATCAAGTTTAGTCCCAACACACATCAATAAACTTGTATACCCTATTTACTATCTGAGTAATTCTTAATACACTCTACTGGTCGCTACATTTTGGTATTTCAGTTTTGTTATTGTCGTTCTTATTATCCTTTCTTTCCAGTAGCAGATGCCTGAACACCACTGACAATTTAGATACGGTAGTTCTCTTGAGAGATGATTTCTCAGATTCATCACTATAGAGGTGCTATTAACTTAATTTCCCATAAAACTAAATACATGGATGATGTGTTTCTTCAGGAAAAACATTACTCCAAGCACAATAAATCCAAATGGCATCCATTAATTATATAGTCTTCTAAACATCTGCCCATAATAAGATTAGAGTCATTGCAGATCCCCTATAAGGAAAAATCATCTAGTGCTCGGTGCTCTGTTGTTTCCTCTCACGCTCCAAACTCATATAAAACTCCATCTCTTTGGTCTTGGTACATGTACATTGCACCACCATATTAAAGGACTACACTTTCTATTCTCAACTGTACTATATGAAGAACTGGATTAAATACATACTGTATGTGTAACTGTATGATACATTTCTGGATGAGCAGTGCATAGGTAGAGTAGACACAATCTGTCTGGTTAGAAACTGTAATCTCTGACTAAATTTCTTGTGTAATTTCAAGGCACAGAACCTTATATAAGCAGCACTGCACACCAAAGAAGTCAGCTTGTTCACTTTCTACAAAAAACTTGTTATGGAACTTAACAGAAGCCACTGGAGAGCCATGATCTTCTATGACTACAAGGGGTAAATTTACTAAAGTGAATGTTTTTTTAGTGAGTTTTAAAAGTGATGTTGCCCATTGCAACCAATCAGATTCTACTTAACATTTAACTAGCACCTTCTAGAAGACAATAGCTAGAATCTGATTGGTTGCTATGGGCAACATCACTTTTAAGACTCACTTCTAAAAACTCTCACTTTAGTAAATTTACCCCCAAGAGTGGTCTGTGAAAGCAGGAGAGTTTGACCGACTGTGAGCTGCTTTTTGGGAGGAAGCACTGTCCTAAACCACTGTGTTTTAATGGTTTGCAGAATTTTGGTGCAGGAGATGTTCCCTGGAAGATGAGAAGCACTGCGGGCTACCTATGTCCGACATCACTGAGGTTAACATTCTGCCATGCGGGCCATAGTTAGGTGGATGCAAGGGAGACTATGGCCTGGTTAGAGAAGGAGATAGGCATTTCATTGGGATCCATCCACTTGATAATCCTTGATAAGCAAGGTTTATGCATGCTGGGTTCCCCACCAGCTGACTCGAGAGCAGAAGGAGGCTCGTGTGACCTGGAGCCACAACATACTGGACAGATTTGATGGTGGTCACTCAAACTCTTTCTGGGAGAATTATCAGTGGCAATGAATTCTGGATCTACAGTTTCGACCCAGAGACCAAACAACAGTTAGCCCAGTGGACCCCATTTGCAAGTGTGCCGCCACAGAAGTTTCTATGTGAGTGCAGCATGGCCAAGCTGATGGTGGCTGTTTTTGTGTCCAAAACTGGTCATGTAGCTACCATACTACTCGTATAGCAGCGCACTGTCATTGAGGTCTGGTACGCCAACCAATGCCTGCCACAAGTGCTGGAAGCCATTTCCAAGCGATGTCCAAGAACAATGCACCTGCCCACAATTCCAGGACAGTGGTGGATTTTCTGGCCCATGAACACATCCAGCAGCTTGGTATTCTGCTGTACAGTGCAGGCCTGGCCCCTTGTGACTTATTTGTGTTCCCACAAATCAAGTGCAAGATGCATGGGATTCGTTTTGAGTCACTGGAAGCTGCAGTGGAGGCCTTCATCCAGCATGTAGAAGACTTACCTGCTTCAGACTGGTCCAATTGCTTCACCAAGTGGTTTGAACACAAGAAAATTTGCATAGACTCCTCTGGCAAATACTGTGAAAAAATGTAATGTTCACTTTGTTTGTAAATATCAAACTTTTTGTGCATCCAGAAGCTTATTGCACACCCCAATTAATCCAATCATAAGCTACTAGTGGTCTTTTCACCATATATTTACAAATACCAATGGTTGGTATCCTGACAGGGGCTGGGTAAGTATACTTACTCTCCCCCCTTCTCCCCCTAACCCTCCCATCCTGTAGCCTAACCCTCCCCATCTGCACCCTAAACCTCCTCGTTGGTGCCTCATCCTAACACTCCCCCCTAAGTGCCTAACCATAACATCCCCCCAGTGGTGCCTAACCCTAATCCTCCCCCTGTCTAACCATAACCCCCCCAAAATCTATCCATAACCCCCACTAAGCTGCCTAAACCTAACCCCCCCCCGAGGCTAACAGCTAAGGGCGCCCCAGACTTACCTCATTTGGGCTGGTGTCCATCTGGATTCTGGCATCGATGCCTATCTTAAGTCCCATGTCGGGCTTCCCCCATTGGGATTTATACTGGCGGCTTCGCAGCTGCCGGTCTCATAACTACATCCCTCTCAAAGATAGGGACTGCTTAGATGCATCATGGCCCTGCTATTTGATTGTGGAAGTAGAATTTTCAACTCATTCCCTATTTAATCCCCTAAATATATTCTGGGACAGTAGATACTCAACCACCCCCCTTTTTTGTCTTCTTTCTCACCATTACCAGCTTACTAATCAACCTCTGTTTTTACTTATTTATCAATAGACTCACTCAAAATGTGTCCTGAGCATTCTATTGAATATACATCAGCAAAATGTCACCGGATCTGTAGAACGTGCAAATATACACATCCTAAAGATATTTCTATGTCAGTATAAAAGGCTTCTCTAAGGGGTGTGACTGGCATGCCTATGTCTTTTTTGATCATCACTAACACCTGAATGACCCTGATATGTCGCTCCAAGTGTGACTGCAAGTTTAAGATGCGCTCAACTTCATATATAGCCTCAATATGGTAAGTAAAATCTGATTGGTTGCTATTGGCAAAATCTCCACTTCTAAAAACCCGCACCTACATGTCGAAATGATCCATACAGCAATAATTGTACAAGAGATGAAGAAAAATGGAATTGTTTGGCTGGGCTGGTAACAAATGGATTTCCCAGCACACACTAATATTATTATATGTTTTACTACACTGCTAAATTGAAATGTAACAAATATAAACTTAAAAATAACTTGCAGATCAGCAGACAGCACAGGCAGGTAATAATTGTAGTTGTGCGGGTTCGGTTTTACTCGGATCTGTTCAGATCTCAAAAACGGCATCATATTGGCTATCGGATATCACGTGTTTTGGATAGCCAATAAAATAAATACAAACTATCCAAACTTGCGATCATTTTGGTGAAAAGAACCAAGTAAAACCAAACCTGCACATCTCTAGTAATAATACTTTAAAAAAGTAAATTTAAGTTTAATTCACAGCAAAAATCAAATAACAAACAAGTAATGCAATTTGTATTTCACTTACATTGAATTGCAAAACATGGAGTGCACAAATGACATTGTACTGGCATTGAGATGAGGAATCCTCCCTATTAATATGATTTTGTCCTTCCCATGCAGCACACAGTTTCAATTCAAGTATGTACATGTCTGCTATAAAGTTTATTTAGTTGTCTGGAAATATAATCTGTATGTTGAATTACTGGTTTATCCATTCTGCTCCATTTCTGCTCCAAGTACAATTCCCTCTGTTCACTGTACAGTAAGTTTTCCTCTATTAATTGGAAAAGTAAGTTATGAAATGTATCCTTGCAAAATAAAACATTATTTAGTGCAGCAGTTCTCAATCTATGGTACTGTACATGTATCACCTGTATTACAACTAGCAAGGCTAGGTGACACTCAAGTGCAACGGAGGTGGCGTGCACAATACAGAGAGGCCACACTGATGGTGAGCATGCAGTGATTAGTCTCATGCATTTTAAATGCCTGAGACTGATCTAACAGCACAGTCTCCACTGATCACTGAGCAATCAGAGGGGACATGTTAGGCAGTGTTCAGTCAGGAAGTGAGCTCACATCCTTGCCTAAGCTGAGTAGGAAAGGTATAGATCCCCTTCAGTATTTGTACCTGGAAGTGACGTGGAAATGAGGTTCCATGCCCATAAAGTCCACCAAAAGAAGAAATTTGTCCCCTCGCCGGCTCGCTTAGCTCGCTTAGTCCACCATAGGTTTATATTTCTCATCTATAGTCGAGAATGATGTTGGACAGTAAGTGATGTCAGGGTACAAATACTGAAAGGTATCTATCCACTTCCAATCTTGAATAGAACAGAGCCTGGAGCAGCAGCATGAAGACACAGGATTAAGGAAAATGCAGGGGCTGAGAGGTCTGAAGCATGAGGTGGTGGAAGAAAAAGGCCTGTGGAGGGGCAGTGAGAAGACTGTGGAGGGGCCAGAGGGAGGTCTATAGTGCGGGCATATAGTGGCTTGTGGAGTAGACAATGAGAGGTCTGTGGAGGGGGCATAAAGAGGTCTGTGGAGGGGGCATAAAGAGGCCTGTGGAGGGGGCATAAAGAGGCCTGTGGAGGGGTCAGTGAGAGGTCTATGGAGGTCTATGGAGGGGACAGTGAGAGCTATGGAGAAGCAATGTGTTATGTGGAATGTTACAAATGTTTACATTTTTATAATTTATACTTTCTGCAAAGTGGTACTTGATGTATTCCCATCATTTCTAAATGGAAATCGCCAGAAAAAGTTTGAGGACCCTAGGTTTAGTGTATATAGTCACTCACTGACAACGTCAATATGATATATACATTGTATTGATTTTCTATGTCTTGCATCAATAAAAAATATACATATAATATACTGTGTCATAAATACAGTTTAAAAATCTGGGTACAATATAACAGAAACACACACATTTCCCCACATATAAATGCATGTTCACTATAAAAGTGCTGTACATCTTACCCCTTTCACTACAGCAGTTTAGATTACAGATGAGCTTTCCCACTGACAAACTACTTATTGCCCTATTTACTACAATCCGCATTTAGATGTAATATTGCGAATTCAGGCAATATCATGGGGATATATTAAAAATCCCTTACAGGGACAGAGCTTGCGATAAAGCTCTGTCCCTAAGAATCTGATCCGCCGCCTTATTACGGTATTGTTTGAAAAAAATACAGTGACAAGCTGCCGCGCATACGCCAACTGGCCGGTGCTACACTCCACTGTGACCGCGACCCCACCGTGACTGCCCCCCGTGAGCCCCCATGCCCCCCTAGTGAACCCCGTTATCACTGCTCCGGTGATGTCCTCCCTCTGCGACTCCGTTCAGCTGGTCTCCCATCCTGCACTGTGACCTCATCAGCTGTTCAGCCCCTGGTCTCTTTCCTACTGTCATGCTTTTGTCTCTTTGTGGAGCTGGACTGGTGTCGCTGGTTGGAATGGGTTCTGGAGCATGAATCTGAAAACTGGATGGTCTTATGTAGCTGCGGCTCATGAGATGTAATCTGAGCTGAAGGAAGCTGAACAGTACTGAGGAATTGGCTGAGACCCAGAACAAAGGTGCAGAGTCTAATATGCTGGTGGTTTTAACCAGGGACCCCCGCAAGGGAGTTTGGGTATAGCTGGGCCCGATGTGCAGATCATTATACACTGCTTGGGTTTCCCTGTACTGGCAGCTGATTACTAAATCTCTGGGAAAGAACCAGACTGTCCAACATTGGAATGGAACCGATGGTATAGGATATCGGAATGGAACCAATGGTGCAGAATATCGGACTGGAACCAATGATGCAGGATATCAGACTGGAACCGATGGTGCAAGATATTGCAAGAAGAAAACAACCTGGCACCTAATCTAGTATGTAACAAACTTCCCTTTATCCAATTATTGCTGCAGCTTCCTGTTGGAGGTAATTGCCACCCCTCTCAAAACACAACAAAGTAGAAACAATTCTTAACAGGGAGCGCTGCCAATTGGATAGATTACTCACACAATTGTAATCAAACAAAATACATTTTATTAATACATAGAAATATGGCCATAAATGTCATACAATTTACAATACACCCCTAAAAGAATAGAAAATATATATAAAATACAAAAATCTGGCTAGATTTCCACTTGCCTTATTTTAAATAAAGCAATACTGTAGCTGTAATGTGACAAATGATTGTTCTTAATACCAATGAAGCATTCATACAGCTATATATATATATAACGAAACACCAATGATCCGGCACTCACTGTGTAATAATGAAGCTTCCTTGCTCCGGTGCCCTCCTTACAGGGAACTGTGTCCCCACCATATACGATACACAGAGGTGGCACTCAAGAGTCTTCTAGGAATTATAGCAAATAATTTTATTGCTGATACATCGACATTTCGGGACAATACGTCCCTTCCTCGGGATGCAAAATACAGAATGACATATACAAACAAACAACAAGATTAAATAGCTTACCGTTCTGGACGCGTGTTGCTCCATTTGCTCGTCGCGCCGAGGCTCAGACCAGAACTAGGTCAGCAAGACTCGCCGGAAACATCCTGCGTGTCACGTACCCACGTGGTCACCACCGGCGCTACAGCTAGCGGAGGTAACAAGCAGCCCAACGGTTCTCATGGTGATGAAATAAACAAAATACAAAAATGAACACTTAATGAAAACAAACAATAATAAAGAATGTGCAATACATAATACTGACTTAATTATGCAAAAAACTTTGAACTGTGCTCATGTCCATAACAAACAGTGGGTGTGTTAAAAAAAACTATTACTTAATAAATGGATGATGCACTAATGCATGTGCTTAGATGTGATACAATGTGTCATAAAACTGTGTGAGATACAAAAATCAATGAGCGTGCTACTGACATAATATTATTAATTCTTAGATCCTAGATATGTGCATCAATGAACCTCAATAATGTCAGGAAAAAACCTGACCTATATTACTGCAACTATTAATAAAATATAATCAGTGTGAACTAGATATAGAAAAATAAATATCTAATTACAGAACATTCTAAGACCACACAAGATATAAGACTCAGAAATATGTAATAAAAGTAATCTATAAAGTCCCCTTCGTAGAAACATTATGCTCTTTAAGCTGCAGACCACACCTCTCAAACAAATCCCATTATGTTGACAAACTAATGTCACAATATATTATCTAACTAAAAATAAGAGATAATAATAAATATCATAGTAATAAAAAACTCATAGTAATAAAAAACTGCAATAGAAACCATCTGTGACTACAAAAAACAATTTAGGCCCATTGACTCATTGAGCCCACATGGTGCCAATGTGTCCAACCTGTGGACCCAGGAAGATTCAAGTTGCAAAAGCCTTTTGGCTCTATTGCCTCCCCTCAATGAAATTGGCACCTGATCAATTATTTTATATCGAACTGTCGCAATGCCGTGTCTCATCAGAGCGAAATGTCTGGCAACAGGCTGCTCACTAGAGCCCGAAGAGAGGGCAGCTCTAATAGCAGTCCGATGCTGCGCCATCCTCTATTTAAACTGACGTTCTGCCTTGCCCACGTAGTGCAAGCCACATGGGCAAGACAGAATGTACACCACAAAACGTGAATTACAAGACAACGGCCAGTTGATACTAAATTTCTTCCCTGAATAGGGATGTGATACAAAATTACCTACCTGCATGAAACTGCAGGTAGTGCATCCAAGACATTTGAAACAGCCTGTTTTACGGCTAAGAAAATTTTTTACTTGAGTCTTGAATGGTGTGATGTCAGATTTTGTAACAATGTCTTTAATATTACGACTGCGTGTGTAGCTGGGCATTATCTTAGTGTTATGCAGCAGAGATATTTCTGGGTCTGTAGTGACCAAAGGCCATAGCTGCTTAACTTGAGTTGATACACATTTACTTTTGACATTAAATTGATTAATCCAGGGCACCCTATGTTTAAGACCCTTTTTAACCCTCGATTGTAATAGGTCTTCTCTGTTTAAAGAAAGGGCTTTGGTTTGTGCCCTCTGAAAAACTTTCCTCGGGTAACCCCTGTCAAGAAATTTGTTAGTCATGATCTCCAATTGTCTAATTGTTTCCTCCCTGTCACTGGTGATTCTGCATACTCTAATGTATTGGGAATAAGGTAAGCCATATACAGTATTACGAGGATGGAAACTATCAGTGGGTTTGACGTACAGAGAAGTTTGAATCCGTCCATTCACGATTTTAATATTAACATTGAGAAAATGAATCTTATTAACGCTAGAATGAGATGTAAATTTGATGGGACTCGATGATGCATTTTGGCGATCTATGATGCCCCATAATATGTTGACATCTCCATGCCAGAAGATTAATAAATCATCTATGTATCGATAGTAAAGATACATGCATTGAGAAATGGCTGCATCGTCAAAAAACAAACTCTTCTCTACCTCCCACATGTACACGTTGGCAAAGGACGGGGCCGCAGCAGAACCCATAGCGCATCCCGTCCTTTGTCTATAGAAAACGCCATCAAATAGAAAATAATTATAATTCAAGGTAAATTCCAAGAGAGACAAGAAAAATTGTAAATCGGGACCCTCAAATTTGGAATTATTAACCAACAGCCTTTCGACTGCACGAATACCCACCTCATGCAGGATGTTAGTATACAAACTAGTCACATCTAAGGTGACCATAATGACATCAGATGGAAGTATATCAATTAGCGCTAAACGTCGTAGTAGTGCCATTGAATCTTTTAAGTATGAAAAAGTGTCCTGTATACAAGGCTGTAAATACATGTCGACAAAAGTGGCAATAGATTCACACAAGGACCCCCTGGCTGAGATGATAGGTCTACCAGGAGGCCTTTGTGGGTCTTTGTGAATTTTAGGGATAGCGTAAAAAAGCGGTACAATGGGAAACTCAGTAATCAATTTTTTACACAAAAAGCCTGAGATGTTGCCCTCTTTCTCAGCTAGAGGTAGCAAAGCATCTAAACGTTGTTTATATTCATTAGTAGGGTCTCTAGGCAAGGTACAGTAGGTATTTACATCACTTAATAATCTTAGACATTCATCTCTATAATAAGCAATGTCCATAATGACGATGGATCCCCCCTTGTCAGCACCTCTTATAATAATGTCTTGTCATTGACCCAATGCTTTAAGGGCAGCTTGTTCATCTTGTGACAAGTTAGAGTGGAAAAAAGGGGTATCTATTTTGCACGGCAAAGATTCAACCATACGATGAAACGTCTTAATGGAGGCATTGTAGGAGATTGGTTCAAACGTCGATCTAGTCCCTATCTTTTGAAGAGAGAATGGCCCTGCGTCATTTATTTTTTCTGCTGAATTCTTGCTGAAATATTCCTTTAATTTAAGCATTCTCTGGAATTTGTAGTTGTCCACCTTCCATTGAAAATCATCGAGTCCCTTCGTAGGGATAAAAGAGAGACCTTTACTAAGAACGCTTACTTCTGCAGGTGTAAGACTAGCTGAAGATAAATTGAAGATTAGATCTTCCTCCCTTTCAGAGTTCTTCCTGCATTTTTGCCTCCCACATTTGCCCGCCCCTTCTGGTTGGTCTTTTCTTCTTGTGGTCATACCGATTGAAATACCAACCCCCAAAGGGAATGCTTGAATTTGGGAGGTCCTTTGTGTGTGGCTAGAATCCTCTGCCTCACTGGCTGATGTGCTAGAGTATTTGTTATAGGCACGATTCTGCCGTGAATAATTCTTATGGCCGGTTCTTTGTATGTTAGTACTGGAACATAGCCAAGAGTACACCCTATGAAATTCATAGTCTTGTTGGACTTTAAGTAGCTTCTGTTTTTTAAATTTCAGCAACTCTGAATGGTACTGATCCATTTGTTTCTTAAGCTTGTCATTCCAATCTATAGCTCCGTCAGCTGACAATGTTGATTGATGGGCGGCTTCAAATGTTTTAATTTTCTCTCTTAATATATTAACTTCACGCGTTGACTCTTCAATGATCAAAAGGATTAAGTCCATCGAGCATTTATTGAGGATGGAGATCCAACGCTTACAAAATGGAATGCTCTGTCTGCCTATGGTCGGTGTGTTGTGAATGCGCAAGCCCCTGGGAATCTGCTTGGCTCTGTAATAATCCGATAAGGTCCGTCCATGTAAGGTGTAGTCAAGTTCTCTTTTTTTCATTTTGAGCCAATCCCTATAAATCTCCTCATTGGAGGCATCAAACGAAACATCAAATGCAGGTTCTTTCAGCAAAATTCCTTCAGCTTCCACATCAGAATAGCTGAACGTATCAGATGTGTCACACTGTAGCATATAAGATACCACTTCACTGGGATCTGGTGCTGTAGCCATCATGTATGCTCACTGACAATAGTTGATAGTTTCTTAATAGCAAAACTTCTTGTGCACTGTGTCACCAATAGTGATTAATGGCTAATCCAAGCCAAAAAATACAAACAAAATGTAAAAATAAGGAAAAAGGAAAATGAAAAAAATAATAATAGTTATTTAATCTTGTTGTTTGTTTGTATATGTCATTCTGTCTTTTGCATCCTGAGGAAGGGACGTATTGTCCCGAAACGTTGATGTATCCACAATAAAGTGATTTGCTATATTTCCTAGAAGACTCTCGAGTGCCACCTCTGAGAATCTTGTATATATATATTGTGATAGAAGCGCTGGAGAAGTCTGGGATGGCATTTATGTGTAACCGTCTTTAGCAGGTTGGGAATACCTAAGGAGATCCTGACTGACCAAGGTACCCCATTTATGTCAAAAATCATGAAAGAGTTATGCCGCCTGTTTAAAACTAATCAGTTAAGAACTTCTGTGTATCACCCACAAA
Source organism: Taudactylus pleione (assembly GCA_031769625.1). NCBI lineage: Eukaryota > Metazoa > Chordata > Amphibia > Anura > Myobatrachidae > Taudactylus > Taudactylus pleione. The sequence continues at coordinate 7,767,923 of JAUIMM010000016.1, read as the reverse complement.
CCGATGGGTTAGAGGTTTAACAAAACTTTAAAACACATGCTAAGAAAAGTACTGGACAAAGATAGTAAAGATTGGGATTACTTATTGCCTTATTTGTTGTTGGCCATAAGAAAGGTTCCCCAATCCTCCACCAGGTTTTCACCTTTCGATTTGTTGTACGGGAGACACCCAAGGGGATTACTAGACATTGCCAAAGAGACATGGGATGGGCAGTCCAGTCCATATAAAGCTGTTATTGAGCATGTTTCTCAAATGTGTGAAAGAATTGCTGCTGTGGTGCCGATAGTGAGGGAGCACTTGGAACAGGCCCAACAGGCACAGCAGAGGGTATACAACCGCAATGCTCAGTTATGCGTCTTTGCTCCTGGGGACAGAGTGTTGGTTCCCACAGTAGAAAATAAACTTTTGGCTAAGTGGCAAGGACCCTTTGTGACCCGTCACATTAGATGATGTAGTCATTCATAGTCCTCATTGGCAGTCTCACTTGCCCAGAGTACAAGAAGGGTTGGACTCCATCTATAAGGCAGGATTGACAGCACTCTTCACGTATATCCCAGATCATTTTAAGGCTAGATTCTGACTCTGACTAATTTCTAAGCCATCTAATTAAGAGGTCTATCTGCTCATTATATATAAGTTTTAAGTCTCTGATTGTGTCATAGTCACAATTGGATGCAACAAACCACTTTACGAGACTGCACTCATCTGATATGCAACACTTATATACACAGATATACATCTAATGAACCTGTTGGCTGCTTAATTGCATTTTCGGGAAATAAAGTTAATAAAAAAAAGGTCAAGTCACGTGAAATTTTACAACAAGGATTTTTTTTTTACTTGAGTAAATGGGAACTTTCTAAGGATGAGGAGAATTAACTCCTCAAGGGCTTTAAATTCATACCTAGAAACATCAACCAATTTGATGCTTTCATTGACATAGAGAAATCTGAGAGAAAACTCACTATAAAAAATTCTTCAAGTTAAAAGAATCTAAAGGAGAAAAGAACAGGAAAGAGGAGTAAGAAAAAGATGGGACATTAAGAAAGAAATCATAGTTTTACTCAAAACATCTAAAGGGTCCATCATTGATAGCTTTAAAAAATCAGTTTTGGAGGACCTAAAAAAAATTGGAAAATTAAAAAATTAAATGTCCCAACCATACATATAAAGAGAGACTAGCCTGACATTTTGTTACAGTCATGTAGCATAGGGGTAGCACCTGGCAGGGATCATTCCTGGTCTTAGCTTGTTGGGATACAAAGTTCACATAAACAAAAAATGGGGGAAATGGCACTTGCACCACTGTTTATAGTTGGAGCCATGGTTGACCCACTGTTCAACTGTTCCTGCAGATTGTAGTGTAGTTCTTGTCACTTTTTTTAAATATTGATTCTTTTGCAGATATTTTTATTGCTATGTTTATGAGTACCCACTTTTTACTTGTCCACAGAATTATGGACATCATATAAAATAATGCATACTGCAGTCCTGACATAGAAAGGAGTAATATACAAGCAACTCATATATGGAGGATGGATGTGCTCCATGAACGGGGAGATTGAATGTGTTGCGGCTCATGTATTGGATGATGGATTTGTTCATGCAGTGAGTTGGAAAAATTTACTTGACAGCCGTGACAGAGGTAGCTGAGCTAAAGGTTCCAGAGCCTCCAACTCTATATCATCTACATGCTCAACTATCACGTCTTTCTGGTAACATCTCTACTCATTAACTGTTTTTATAGTGATTTTATCCAGCAGGGTTTTTTTGGAGTGTGAATGTTCAAAGTACTGTGAATTGTTCTATCATTAAATTGTCTTTATTGCACTATGTTGCATTTCTGACCTTTTGTTTTATATCTATGGAGAACATCCACTAATTATTTGACACTTCCTATCGGGTTATAGAGGAAATCATCACCATAAGGGAAGTGCTTATTTAACTATTTATTTATTCACTCTTTACTGTGCATGAAATTAGTGCCAGAACTGTAGCCACCTTATTACTTATCAGTGAATTTATTCGGGTCTAGGGGTGTTAACCCAAGGCCAAAGTATGGCAACTAGAATTTCTTGTTTGAGCAGAGATATATTGGCTCTATTTTCTTTGGTTATATATGTTGGTGAATTTGTTGGAACAAGGCTGTCTTGAAAAAGATTTGTGCAGAATCGAAACCGACATTGATGTGGGCTTAATTATGCATGCTATGAAAATATCTCTTTGTAATTTTGGCTATTGGTGTGTCCTTTTTTCCATGGATTTGGATGACATTTACTGTGTGTGGACCTTGACACTAGGGTCCCTGGTGAGCACCCCTCAGTTGACTATAACTTTTGATGTTAATGCATAACATATTTGGATATACATGTATATTTCTGTCCATGAAAGGGTTGTTCCTGAATGTCAACTGGGCAGAGTTCTGCGCTATTATGAGGCATGCATTTAACAAAGAGGTATCTATTTCAGATTGATATTTTGCACCCAGCATGGGGCAGGTGTAAGATCTGATACTAATGATAACGGCAGTGGCTACAGATGTAAACACAGTGAGCAGTGTGACTATACACATGAAGACATGCAGATATTCACTTTAGTGTAAGGTAGTAAATCTGGTTGCCACAGTTGCAGCCAAATTGAATGAGACTCCGAATCAGGCCCAATGTTCTTCTAGTTGCCAAATAAATTTATTTTTATCACCTCCTCTTAGTGGGTTTCTCTCTATTTTTATTATATGTCATCACAATTAGGATGTATTGGGACTGAAGCAGAATTGATGGAAGTCGGGTGCAATTGCTTCTGAAATGTCCATTTTTTTTTTTTTAAAGAAAAGACACAATTACTTTATAAGCGACTGTGCAGATTGTAGTGAAAATGAACATTGAAGAGTAATCTTTCCCTCCAGATACATTCCAGAGTTCCTTGTTAGTTCACTTTGAACTGCTAGTCTTGCTATTATAGAGAATGGAGCAGGTGAGAATTTCTTGGCTTTATCCAGAGCTGAACAAACAAAAATGGCAGCTGCTCAATCAATCAAGCAGCACTAATCAGGTGCATGAAAGGGAGGGGTCATACTAAGTAGAAAAAGGAGGGGGATTTAACCCCCTATTGTTCCTCAGCACACTGAATAGTACTTGCAACAATATTTTTGTTTGTTTAGTATGAGTTGCATGAAGGAGCCAGCATTAGTAGGGCATGCTGGTTCTAGTAGTGCTAGTTGGAGTTCCCAGGGGTGACTCCCAGGTAAGCTGGCTCTCAATGTGGATGCATTTATATATGTGCCTTTATCAGGAGTCCTTACATTTGACAAAATTTATATGTGCCTTTATCATGAGGCCTTATAATTGGTACATTTTACATTTGGGGTGAGCGTTTGGGCGTAGGGCCCCCGGGGCTGGTCTGGCTGGGCCTCCTCATGGGATCACCACTTAATACACATAGTTGCTTTTCACATCACTTGTTGATTGAGCAGCTGCCATTTTTGTTTTTTTTAGTATGAGTTGCATGAAGGAGCCAGCATTAGTAGGGCATGCTAGTTCTAGTAGTGCTAGTTGGAGTTCCCAGGGGTGACTCCCAGGTAACCTGGCTCTCAATGTGGATGCATTTATGTATGTGCCTTTATCAGGAAGCCTTACATTTGACAAAATTTATATGTGCCTTTATCATGAGGCCTTATAATTGGTACATTTTACATTTGGGGTGAGCGTTTGGGCGTAGGGCCCCCGGGGCTGGTCTGGCTGGGCCTCCTCATGGGATCACCACTTAATACACATAGTTGCTTTTCACATCACTTGTTGATTGAGCAGCTGCCATTTTTGTTTTTTTTAGTATGAGTTGCATGAAGGAGCCAGCATTAGTAGGGCATGCTAGTTCTAGTAGTGCTAGTTGGAGTTCCCAGGGGTGACTCCCAGGTAACCTGGCTCTCAATGTGGATGCATTTATGTATGTGCCTTTATCAGGAAGCCTTACATTTGACAAAATTTATATGTGCCTTTATCATGAGGCCTTATAATTGGTACATTTTACATTTGGGGTGAGCGTTTGAGCGTAGGGCCCCCGGGGCTGGTCTGGCTGGGCCCCCTCATGGCATCACCACTTAATACACATAGTTGCATTTCACATCACTTGTTATGTTTGTATTTTTTTCATGTAATATTTCACATATATTTTAACCACTTTTTTCAAACACTCATTAATTAGTTTTACACATCTATACTTTACACTGCACTATCACCCTTTTTCCAATTTTCATGTGATGCCCTGGGGGGGTCCTTGGCTGGACGTTTTTCAGGGTTCTCTGCGCCCTGGACGTGAACCCCTTATTGTTAGGGACTGCTAGTAACAGAGAAGCCGTGATGTGGCCTAGTAGCATTCCATGTATTTGCAAATGCATGCAACCAATATCTCTGAATTTCTATGACCATATAGTCTTCATATATTTTTGCAAGTACTATTCAGTGTGCTGAGGAACAATAGGGGGTTAAATCCCCCTCCTTTTTCTATTTATCCAGAGCTGATAAGGAGAGTCATTTTATCAAGTCATTGGATAGACCTGTCTCAATTTCAATGTAGATGGACATTTGCTTACTGGGAAAAATATACTGGAAAACACGGCTATTGTTACACTTACTACTATTGAATAACTTCATTCTTAAAGGCATATTTATAAATGTAGTTTTGTTGAAAATCCCCCCAAAATTGCCATTTTCTGGGGATACCCACAAAAGGTAAGGATTCCCTGGGGTGACTGCAGAAAATATCAGATATTTTTTAATGCAAAAGCAGCCCCCATAGGTTTCTATGGTCCCAGTACCTAATTCCATATTCACATTTTTTTTTCAGAGAAGGAACGTCGGCCCGTACATTAGTGCCATTGAGCTTTTTCCAGGTGGTAAATATGCTAAAGTCAGACTATATTCTCTTTATGCTCATGAAGCCAAAGCAATGGCAAAAATATTTCAGAGATATTGAAGAAGTGCCTCATAAGGCCATCCTGCTCATCCCTAGAGAGACGGATTATTTTTTTGTGAACATGAAGAACGGTTATTTACTATATTTTGATTTTAGGTATGAGCAAATTACTGTGAATTAAGTATTTATATACAAATTGATATGTCAGCTTTTTAATCAGCTAAAAGGGGCAACATTTTTTTTCCAAAATTCTATAACAACCTATTACACATTCCTAGATATGATCCATGGAAAATGGCTTTTAATACTTATTCTGGGCACCATGAATATTGTGTCATACTCTTTAGGCTGTGTAATGACTATTTTTCAAAATGTATTTGATAATTTTTTGCAAGACTTCCTGAGCAAATTTGTTATTGTGTACCTTGTTTACATTTTTATATACTCCACTTTGCTGTTTCAACATCATGATCAAATCCATCTGATATTGAAAACCCTTAGAGTGTCACTGTACTAGTAGTTTGCTAACTCAGGTTGGGACCACTTGGACTAGCAGTGTGGTGGAGTGTGAATTAAGCTGGATGGCCAAATAATGCTATTCCTCATTCAGGCCACTAAGGGTAGCAGAGGACTGATGCTGCAGACTGATTAGCAGAACAGGTATTAAGAACAGGATAGCCTGTTGCTGTTGTAATAAGTATGGCAGCACAGACGGTGTAATGGTTAGCATTACTGCCTCACAGCACTGAGGTCGTGGGTTCGATTCCCACCACGGCGCTATCTGTGCTGAGTTTCTATATTCTCCCTGTGCTTGCGTGGGTTTCCCCCGGGTACTCTGGTTTCCTCTCACACTCCAAAAATACACTGGTAGTTTAATTGGCTCACAACAAAAATTAACCCTAGTGTGTATATGTGTGTGAGCATGTGGTAGGAACTAATGTGAATGGCCAACTATTCTCTGTAAAGCACTGCAGAATATGTGTGCGCTATATAAATAACTGGTAATAAATAAATAGTGTTAATCTAGGATGTGTAAACCAGCACTACAGTATCCCCACCAATAGTTCCAGAAGCTGCTGGGCAGAGTTGACCAGACTCTGGGAGTAAGTAGTATAGAATAAGGGTGTTGTGTCCAGCGCTAACCTTATATAACTATAAGTGTGGGAAAAAAATTGGTGCGATAGTCAATGCACACGATGCAAGTTTGGGTTAAAACAGTAGGTATTTAATGAGATGAATAGGATATTATTGAAGGAGTCACATTGCTCCTATCATTGAGGGTATACCCACACCCTACACTATCCTGCACAGGACATACCCTTCATTGAGATACGCTCACTGAAGACTGTATTTACTATCACAGCCATACGGGTTGTCATATTGGTGGTAACAGGGAGATGTAGGCACTAAGTGCTATACGGAAAGGGACCCCCCTTAGGGGTCTACTTATGTAACCTGCAACCCGCATACAAGGTGAAGGAGTATACCAAAACTCAGAAACATCCCCTACATCATAGGGATAGTACTCAGTTTGGCCATAGGGATATGTAGACACTCACTGGTGCTCTACGGAAAGAGGCACCCTAAGGAGCTCTCTTACCTCACCCTAATAAGAGCCAGTATTTATCACAGATTATTATCATATAGAATCTGGATCTTTCTTTCTTTCTTTCTTTCTTTCTTTCTTTCTTTCTTTCCCTATTCATCTCATTAAATACCTACTGTTTTAACCTAAACTTGCATCGTGTGCATTGACTATCGCACCAAATTTTTTTCCCACACTTATAGTTATAAATGGTTAGCACTGGACACAACACCCTTATTCAATAAATAAATGGTAATAAGTCTTGGAGCAGACTGCAATTATACCAGAACTGGGTGCCAGAAGCACAACTGAAATAGGCTGCAGGAAACACTGGAACTGAGTGCTGGAGCACTCATAGAGCAGGCAGCAGTGATATACAGTATATACGTTGTGAAACAATACTGGAGCAGGTTTGCTGGATATACTGTAGAGAAATGCTGTAGTAATTACTGGAGCTGGTATGATAGAACACTTCAGAATGCTTCTGAAGTAATTCCTGGAGCAGATGAGGTAGAATGCTGTGAAGTAATACTGGAGCAGATACTGAAACAGGAGCCATGATACTAATCCTCAGACAGAGATGTTGTATTGGCAATGTGCTGTCAACAGTTCTTGGTTCCTGATGTTGGGTGAGTCATGTGAGTCATGTGACTGGAGTACTGTAAGCTGGTTAGACTGAATGGATCATGTTATACAGTCCAAGATGGTGGCTCCCATGATGCAGAACAGCAGGAACAGCGGGAAGTGGAACACCAGCCACATTTACAGATTAGTGACCACAGGTCTCAGGGATATAGATGGCCAAAGGGGATGCAGATGGCAGTATAATGACACCGCCGGACTTGGCAATAGTGACCAGGACCCGAATGTGTGAAAGGAATTCCATTACATTTGGCGGATATTTGGGATTGAAGCCATGTTTTGGAACACATTGAAATTATTGAGTTGGAATAGGTGATGCTACTTGGAACATATGATGTGATATCATCACACACAATTCTTGAGCATGAGTTAGGTATAAAGGTAGTTAATTCTAATGTACAAACATATCATAAGTTTGGAGGGAACAACTTCTCAATTGTCTTAGATTATAGTTATTTTTGCTTTGACAGCAGATGATTTTAATAATTTCAACCAGGATTGTAAAATTAGGAGTGCAACATATTTTAAGGATATAGGTAGAAATAGTTATATACACTGTAACATCAGACATTATGAACTATTATGAAAATATTCTTATGCCTTATTTCCAGCATATTAAGCTAAACTGTTACAATGATGCTAGTTTCATAGATATGAAATGTGAAGCTTCTATGGAGGATATGACGATTGGAAGCAGGATACGAAAAGATTGTTAACAAGACTTTTCAATATATGTGATTAATTTATAAGCTGACAATTTACTGTTCTGGATATTGTTCCCTATGCTGAATTTTTAATAAGTTTGTCCTGTGCTGCTGACCAATGTGATATCTATTTTAGCAAAATTGTTATTATTGAATATTGTGTTCATCTAATTTGGAAACATGATTGAATTTGACTGTCACCAATAAAGTAGAGATTACATTTTTATAACTAATATTAGTCTATGATCGTTGTGAGTTTACCAGCGCAGTTTCCTCCTTATTTCTGACATTTCAGTTAGGCATGAAAGCTGTAGGTAGTACCTTTAGTGCACCAGTAAAGGACATCTTTAAACAATAACTTTTAACCCCACACCCACTGCCCAATAGGTATCTTAACTAACTTAGTGTTATCAACACCGAGCTGGTTTTTCAAAGCATCACAGCTGCAGACACTGTAATGTAGCATTTCACATGCAGATGCGCCTGCAGTCGCACACAGAACATAGGCATGCCACATATCATTTTAATCAGCAGAAGCTGCTTGTGTGTCCTATTTGCATCACTTTGCGAATAAGATGCATTTTAAGGGAACGAGTCACATGAAAATACGTTCTGTGCTACTGAGTGTGTAACGTGTGAGGAAGTGCATGGAGGATTGATGTATGTGGAGGTATATATATATATATATATATATATATATACTGTATATAGTATGGTATATTATATTATCAAACTTGTTTGAATGAGAACCACCTTTTTCTGAATGTAACACTTTTTGTTGTAGTGTAGGGTGTAATTATCTGGTGACCACCAGACAATAAGTACTAAAATGTATCTGAAAAAGAGGTTTCACCTATATTAAACTAGTATATTGTTGATTGTGTAGGTGGGGGATTAGGCAAATTAGCTCTGCCTCCCATCACAAGGCTCTATGGTTATATTCCTGTTCTTACCAGAGAAGTGCCACTAAGGGGCCACAACATTTGAAGCGTGGACTACCTTATGTGATAGGATTTGGAGTAAAGTGATTTTAGTGGTCTCCCCAATTTCCTGGTACTTTACATTTGACTGCAGCAGTTTCCTGTGAGGGACAGTACTTAAAAATTACCATTGAACCCTGACATGATGAGTGATCGAGCCCCACCCTACAAAGAAGAAATGGAGGCTCTTCAAGGTATTTTTTCCTCCATGTGTGCTTCTGCAGTGCTTAGGATGAGTGGGACTCATCCTTAGCACTTTTAATGAACATCTGGAAAAGAGTCTCACTTGTAAAGATATTAGTGATCACCACTTTTGAAAACGCATGAATGTGTGTTATTCATGTGTTGGACCGGACTCGATTCAACTCAATGAATAGGATTCTGTTCAGCCCATGGAAAGTATAAGAAAACCTCATCAAAAGTGTGCATACATATTGCATCCAATTAGAACATGTTCAGTAGCAGCCATTTTCCAGCAGTTTTCCTGACCCTATATGAATAGTTACAGATTACTGTTGAGATACTTTCATTTATATGTTTTTGCAATTAAGAAAAGCTTTAAAATACTGCAAGTTTATTGTGAATTTTCAAGCACATATGCAAAGCTCCAGCGTTGTTAGTTGATTTGCCATTTTATATATCACAGAGGAAATAATTGTTACATTTCAACATTTTAGCCAGACAGCTGCAAGCAACACCAGAAAGAAACAAAACCTGAGAAAAAGCGATGCCAATGGTGATTTGGAATCCCGTTTTGCCATTCGCGTTCTTAGGGGCTTTTCAATGCGTTCCCATTGGGTCAAAATGGCTTCTCGAGCTCCAGACCATTTTCCTGGACCAGTCAGACGAAGTTGGTAAGAATTGAAGGGGCCAAACACAACTTTGAATGCCAGAAGTGGGTCAATTAAAAACATCTTGAATATGTTTGGTTTTACCCCTATATCCGAGGCAAGATCATCCAGATATGTAATGTAATTTGTACGTCGAAAATTATTTTTAGATGTTGCAAACCTTAACGGATGATAAAATAAATATTGAAATTAACAGGTTTAATTCCAGCATAGCTGTCAACATTTTAAAATAATGTCCAAAGACAAACATAGTACAAAATAGGCCAACATTCATGCATTATAATGCAATCTTTGTGACACTGCAAAATGTGAAATTCAACATGTTTTAATGAAAATGTTGTCTTTTAAACAATTGAAAAAGATATCAGTGCTAAATATCAACTGACAATTTATATTGAACTGTATTTATATTAGAGATAAAACCACATAATTTGGGCCTATTTTGTTCCTACAGTATACCTCACTTACAATCATTTTCAAGCATTTCCATGCATTTTTAACCACCTCACAGCTCACAATATTGATTTCACTATTTTTCACCAATATAGGCCAAAGGCTGCAGCGAGCTGGCTGGCTAAAGTAAGCAACAGAGCAGCGGCACAAATGCACGGCAGTTTAAAAAAATATAGGACATCTATGAAACATTGCCAAACAGCAGTGGCAGAGAGGATGGCAGTTTAATAAACTATAATAATGTCAACCGGCAATGCCCCAAATTGTGCAATATGTAAAGAAAAGAGGTGCAAGACGGATTTTTTTTAAAAAGGACATACACAGTTTAACAAACCAAGCACTTTAGCGATTAGGACTGACACTTTTGTGGCTGAACTCTTTGGTTTGTATGGGCATCCACAAACCATTTTTTGGAAGGACTACTTTCAATTATTAAGGAAGCCTCATGTGAATGTGGGAAATATGCCACTGCCATTAAGAATGAAGTTAGTATCGAGGCATACCACCTAAAGACAAATGGTCCTGTACTATATAAGTATTCGGAATTCCCTTGTGATTGCCAGGGAATAATAATAGAGTCAAATGTATTAAAAAACTATTTGGGCCCCCCACAAAACAATTTCTTGGAAGGACTACCTCCAACCATTAATGAGGAGGTTGATGATGAGGGTGGTGTTGGTGGAGATTGCATGTGCTGGTCCAAACTGCTGGTAGCTGATACTGGACTGCTTGTTATTAATTTACAAATTATTATAATTTTTTTAAATAAATTGCATGAACTCACTGCAAATTACGTAACAGGGAGGAGGTGACTAGATGGTTGACAGATGGAACAGATGCCTTCACAACTGTTGTCAGAATTTAGCTAAAAATGATTCCACACCCAAGACGTGGCTTTTCTGGCTTTCTTTTTATCATGAGCAAGAACTGCTGCCACTAGTGACTGATTTACGCAAACCACATCCTCATCCTCAACATCCTCATTAGCGTAAGATAGGACACAAATTCCCCCCTCATCCTCCTTTTGCTTTCCTCCACACTATTATCCTCATTTTCTCTTATTTCATCATCTAATACTAACACAGCCATCTTGGCGTCAGTGATCTGCTGTGAAACTGGGTGACAGCTGTTATACTTACTTCCTCTATCAAAGGACTGTTTAATAGTCAAATGTTTTTTTAAATGACTACTACTAGTAGTCTTCTTGCTCCCTTTCTGGGATAAAGATCCACCCCCAGCAGCAGCAACAGGCGTAGCACTCAAGGATCCTTCTAAGGAACCACGGATAGAAGAGGAGTCAGTCATTCTGTCATTCCTATGTAATTGGATGCAGGACTACTTCTGATAATGAATGAGGATGTTGATGATGATGTAGTTGTTGGTGGTGGAGATTGCAGGCACTTGGATCCACATTTTCCAATTTGATGAATGTGCTGCAAATGATGTAACAGGGAGGAGGTTCCTAGATGGTTAAGGTCCTTACCTCTACTCCCTGTTACATGGCAATGGTTAAAAATTGCTTGAAAAAGGCTGTCTGGATTTGGGTGGAAATAATTACACACATGAGAAGTGGATTATTTGGTCCTTTGCCCAGGCATGGCAACAAAGGGATTTTTCCCACCATGGGCAACAACTGTTGCCTGATTTACAGTTTTTACACAAACATCCTCACCATCAACATGCTCATCATCATCATCAACATCCTCATCATCCTTGTTGTTGTAGCCAACTACGTAAATATCCTCATCATCCTCCTGGAGCAATTCCACAGAAGCATCCTCGATTTCTACGCCAGCATGTTGACTTGTGCTGCTCATCTCCTCATTTGCAGAGGGCACACAACTGGTAGAAGGAGGATCCTCTTCAAGTTCAATATTAGAAAGGTCAGGCTCACACACGGCAACCGCAGAAACACTTGGACTTTCCTCGGGGATCTGTAACTTTTCGGAGCACACAGTTGGTTCTGGTGTCTTACTTGTCTTAACAATTTTTACTTTTTTTGTACTTCTCCTACAAGCAGAAGGGCTTAAATCATCACAACTAGAACCATCAGTCATAAATAAAGACCAAAGCCTTATCCTTTTCTTGCCACTTCATGTAGTGAATGGCATATTGCCAATTTTTTGTTTCTCTAAAGCTAACTTAGCTTTAGATTTTTTTCTTTAACAGTGTAAAAGTTGATTTTACATGGCCTGACTTAAGCCCTGGTTCATCGGCCTTCATAGATGATGTTGACGACCTTGTATCGTCATCATGACTGCTGCCGGCAGCTACAAGACTGGTATGTGGATCCTGCTCTCCTGTCATGTGACTGTCCTACTTACTCACTGCAGTCTTATAGCAGTGTCAGCAAGCAATTATAGTGCAGCTAAGTTGCAACTAATGCACACAACCGCACACAAAAAAAAATATTTTTGAAACTGGGGGAGAGCACACCTGAACAAGGCAGCAGCCCCTTGATAAATGACATGATTGTGTTATCTAGTCACCTGTCACCCTTCACTTGGAGCTCCAGGAGAGACTGCCGGGAATACAGTCAATCTGCGTCACAATGCCCCATCGGAACTGTCTGGGAGAAGCTGCAGCTTCCCTACATTCAGTGAGCCCATCCAGTGTAAAGCTGGCCACACACTAGACCAACTTACATCCAACCAGCCAACTTGTTGATTGGTTGGAATGAAAATCTGGTAACGTATGGGAATAAATGATGATCAGCAATTTTCTCCTAAATGCCAGAAAACAGATGAAAATGGTGGTTCAGACAAGTTTGTTAAATGTTTGATCTAAACTATTTGTTCAAACAACAGGTTTGTTCCATTTTCCAGTGTTTGGGAGCAAATTGCTGATTGTATTCCTTACCAGATTTTCATTCCAACCAATCAAATAGTTGGCTGGTTGGACAGATAATCTTTAGATGTGTGGCCAGCTTTAGAGAAGGCACTGATGCCTGAACTCCAGCTGCTCCTTCACTTTACAAAACAAAAATATATTTTTTAGCTGCACTGCGATGGAGCGATTTCTAGGTACTCATAAACCCCCCTGCATGTGCATATGTAGAGTTTTGTGAGCCCATTCCTGTCAGGCTAGACATTTGACTGTAAGCAACAAGACATCTAAGAGTGAACCCTTGGCATTTTGATTCTATGGTAGAACATACCAAAAGAGGTGTAGTTACGATACTCCGAGTGGTGGTAGCCACAGAATAACACAGTAGGCATAAATGCCAAAGATACAGGTGACTACACAAAGTGTGGAACTTTGGTAGGATTCCACAAGTTACACGGATGAGTTGACACTTTGCAAAGCGCATAGCATGCAAGTGGGTATATGGTGGGTATATGGAGGAGCTGGCACTGTTTGGACAGCATGTAATAACTGAGATACACATATGTGATGGGAACGGCGCGTAGCATGCAATGAGAGCCACAGATGTATTCGCACTGTGGGAACACCTCATTGTGTGCAATGAGTGGCATGGATGAATTGGCACTGTTTGGATACGGCGCTGGAACTGTGCTAATAGAGCATACCATGCAATGAGAGGCTCAGAGTATATTGTAATAATCCCAGAGCTCAAAATGGACAGCAAGTGTAACAGAGTAACCATGATAAATGTAAAAAAATGGAATTGGCACAAACAATTACCCTGGTGCATATGGACTCAGTGAATGCCCAGGTCGCAGCCCAGTGTAGTTGGTTCCCACAATGAAAGCAATAGAGTACCTAGCTGCTATAAGGACTTCGCCTGAAAACATGGCAGTTGGAAATGCTGGTAAGGATGTCTTGCTGTCATGGAAAGCAAACACTGGAGTTTAAACAACACGGGAAAAAGCTATACTGGAGAGTATAGTTCTAGAGCAGGAGCACCTATGTAGAATACAATTGATGCTCAGGCACTAGAGGAGGTTCATAGTAGGGATCCGAATCTACCCAAGCATCCCACTGTGATGCTGAACGTCATCCTCCAGACGTTGGATTCTCAAGAGATTTCGCCTCTATGTAAGGCGCCGAGACCAGAACTCGGCACCATTTCACTCCCACACTATGTACGCTACACACTGCTCTGCTGGTAGTGATACTCACTGGCTGTGTCCAGAGAGTCACAGATGGCTGTGCTGGCAAAGTGACTGTGTAAGGGGGCACACTGCATGCTGATGTATACAGTGCTATACTCTGCTGATTAAAGTGTCGAGACTCAAAAATGGCTGTGTGTACAAAAAAAGTTTAAAAAGTAAACAAAACTTTCAAGAAAGTTAAAAGTTTAAAAATACATTTTTTTTTATTTTTTGGTGCTGTACCCCACTGTGTATACAGGCACTCTTTGGGCCTTAGCCCTCTGTGTATTAATGCACCGTGACTCCTTGGGCCTTAGCCCACTGGGCCTGATTCAGGCCCGCTCGCTAAATGTGGCCGCTTGCTCTTAGCGTATGGAAATTCAGCTAAGTGTTGTCAAGGCAGGCGCTCGCACGCCAAGGCATAAGCACACCCACTATGTCTTAGCGAGCGAACACTTTGTTTTTACAGATGCCCACCAGCCTGTCTTTAGCCACCCACTAGCGGACATCATCTCCAGGAAGTATATACAACCATCGGTACATCAGGCTCCATCAGATCTTACCGCAGCACTTGTGGTTGACTGTACCCTACCGCAAGCACAGCGAGCACTTCAGTGTATAATTCAACCAGGTGACGTGTACTATGACGATACCGGCTAAGTATGCACGCCTCTGAAATGGCATTGAAACACTCAGGCACGCCTGAATCCTCAACTCTTTGGGCCATAGCCGTCTGTGTATAAAGGCACTGTGACTCCTTGGGCCGTAGACCTCTGTTTATACAAGCACCATGACTCCTTGGGCCATAGCCCTCTATGTATACAAGCACCATAACTCCTTGGGCCTTAGGCCCCGCTTGCTATTTGCGAGCGCTTGCTCTGGATCAGGGCGTGCTGGTTTTTTTTATCTCCAGCCTCCAGGCCACTTACTAAGCTGTGGGTGACCACCCACAGCTTTAGCGGGTGGCCAGGTGATGGTCGGGATTATCACGACCATCGGGCTTGCGAGGAGACCCTTGTGGTAGGGTCTCATGTCTCGCATTCCCGAGTGGACTCCCTGCTCTAATAGAGCAGGAAGTCCACTACTGACATCACGAGTGATGTCAGTAGGCCACCCACAGACGGCAGGCATTCCTTCGGGAATGCCCCCATTTGTCCAGCCACCCCCCTACCCGCCTACAAAATGGGGCGAGCTGACAATCAACATCGACAGCAGCCCCGTCTTGTAGTGAGCCCCTGAGCGAGTGAAGTTATCACTCGCTCCGGGGCTCGCGCATGTGCATTGCGCACGCCGTGCATGCCCAATGCCCAACCATCGACCCGCTTGCGAGCGCTATGCACTCGCAAGCGGGTCTAAATCAGGCCCTTAGCCCACTGTGTATACAAGCACCATAACTCCTAGGGCAGTAGCCCTCTGTGTATAAAAGCACCATGACTCCTTGGGCAGTATCCTTCTGTGTAATAAAGCACCGTGACTCCTTGGGCAGTAGTGTATAAAAGTACAGTGACTTCTTGGGCAGTAGTCCTTGTGTATAAATTAGTAGCACCATAACTCCTTGGGCAGTAGCCCTCTATGTATAAAAGCACCATAACTCCTTGGGCTGTAGCCCTTTGTGTCTAAAAGCACCATGACTTCTTGGGCAGTAGCCCTCTGTGTATAAATTTAAAGCACCATGACTCCTTGGGCAGTAGCCCTCTGTATATAAAAGCACTTGACTGCTTGGGCCTTAGCCCTCTGTGTATACAAGCACTGTAACTCCTAGGGCCGTAGCCCTCTGTGTACACAAGCACTGTGACTCCTTGGGCCATAGCCCACTGTGTATACAAGTACTGTACTATGACCTGATGGCCATACTCCACTTCCCAAGGACAATTCCATCTTGAACTACTTGTCATTTGTGCCTCTGCTGTGTGACAATGTTTTATAGATGTGCTTTAAACTGTGGTGTCTGTGCTGCTGCGCTGCTGCTCTGTTGCTTAGTATCCAGTCAGCAAACTGCAACCTTTGGCCAATAATGGTGAAAACAATATTATAAGCTATGAGGTGGTCTAAATTGACTGTAAATGAGTGGAAATTAATTTTGAAGAGGTTAATAATATTCTAGGAACAAAAAAGCCCACATTATGTGATTTTAGCTTTTTTTGTAAATTTTTGTAAAAAATCCAAATCCAAATCCAAATACAAAATCAGTCACGGCAGGTTTGGCAAATCCAATTCCAAAGCTGGATGATGAATCAGAGCCAAATCCAAATCCAGCAAAAATGGTCCGGCACACATCCCTAATTCATATAGTGGCTGGCTGATGGGTGACTCTGCGCATGAGCGCTGGAGTTTAGTAGTAACTCCTGAGAGGTGTTGTGTCATCTATAGTCTGAGTCTAATTTGGTTCTGTTAATGATTCTACTTGGTAAGGCCAGCAATCAGTGGCCTGCTGAGTGAGTGAGGCCAGAGTTGTCTATGAATGCTGGTACTGATGCTAAGATATTTGTTTAATCTCACCTGCCAGACCTTCATCTCAAAGCCATGGCTATTAAATCTGCCAAGGAACAGTGGTGCAGAGCTGTGTGAGTCTGTTACTGCCAGGCTCCACGTTCTGCTGTAAGCAACAGGACATCCAAGAGATTTGTTTAACTACTTGACTGAATAAATAGTAAATATAAAACTGTGAATACTCGCATTCATTTCTATATAGGACTAGCTTTCAAGTGAATGACTAAATATAAATAGCAGAACAGGTTATAAATTGGCTAATACACATTTATCTGGAATGCTCTACTTTGACCATTCAAATAAGGAGCAACATCAGAGACTATATACTACCTATAGACCTCCTACATAAACGTAATTTCATGTGGAGGCTATATACTATGCCTTAATCCTCTCATTTTGATACATTTTTAATTTTCATATTTGTATAACTTTTTTTATTCTGCACATATTTTTATTATTGTATGTTAAATAATGTATAATTAATTGTTATATAAATACAGTTAAAGCCTTATTTAATATAAATTGTCAGTTGATCTGTAACTCTTCCCGCACCCCAAACTCTAACCCTCCACGTGGGGTGCCTAACCCTAACCTCCCCCCAGTGGTGCCTAGCCCTAACCCCCCTTCCTGCAACCTAACCTTAACCCTCCCCAGGGGGTGCATAACCCTAATCTCCCCCTGGGGGTTCCTAAACCTAACACCCTCATCCCCAGGCTAAGTGTAATACTTACCTTTATATTTACCTTTGGGATGGCGGGGGTCCAGGTGCCGACATCAGTATCCTGATGTTTTCAGGATAGCGGCATCGGTATTATGCTGGGCATCGGGATTCTGGTGTCGGTATATCGACATCCAAGGTCCCGAACATCGGCATATTAAATGTATACAGTTTTCGGGGTATATCCTGCCAAGCATGTCGACATTACAACTATGTCAATAATCTCATGTCAACTTAATGAATGTCGACATGATGAATGCAGACAAAATATACCACACCTGTGTTTAAATGTTTCCGCAGTTAACTGTAGTATAAGTCATGCATACTTAAAAAGAGAAGCAATGTCCTTGAATGCATTATAATGGAGGTAATATATATAATTTATCTTTATTTGGTAACCATTATTAAATAAGAAATCTATAAAAGTGGTGTCTATTCTCACCATTTCTTTCTATTATTTTCATCCTTTATCATTTCCTCCTTCATTTCTTCTGCATTTGGAAGTTTGTGTAATCCTGAAAAATAATATAATTGTATAAAAATAATTTACTGAGATATTGGTTAGCGCCAAGTTTTAGATACTGTATATATTGTATAGTTTCCTTTAAGTTTACTCATTATTATCACAATCTCTTACCCTTAAAGAGTCTTGTAGCCCATCGAGACTGAAGTTCAGCAACAACCATGAGTGGCCCAACCGGGAGAATAAAGCAAATGAACGCTATTGTGGGCTTTTCAATGCCTAAAGGAATAATCTTTTTGTAGAAAGATCCTTTGGTTTCATCAATTTTAACAACTGATTCATCCAGAAAAGGGAAACTGTAGCCATATCCTGTGGCAAGTATGACAACATCAAGATTGTTCACAACAGAACCATCTGCAAAATGGGCCGATGTCTCGGTGAATGATGTCACTTCTGGCTTGATTATAATTGAGCCTGATAAAACACGACTTGGAAGCTCTTCACTTACCAAAGGCTCCCTCCATACAATGCTATGATTAAAAAGATAATATTTTACACCATTAATACCAATAAAAATATACTGTATAATCTCATGCAACACTCAATTATTGCATAAATGGGCTAATCCCAAAATTTGGTTAAAGTCCCAAGCAAAACTATAAGTTATATGAGTAACCATATTGGACAGATCAAACTACTGGATTGCATAGGGCTGATTAACAGTGTTTGGCAGATGAGCATACACACAGTCTGGAGGCAATTATCTGCTGGTTCAAAACAAGAAAATTTGGTTCAGACTTTGTGGTGTACTTAAGTAATATATATAATTTGATGTAGTAGTTCCCATCAGTTCAATAGCAATTATCTGCTCCTCAGAATTGCATGCGTACCCAAAAAATAATATGATCAATTTAATTCTTGTAATTCCCAGACATGCAATCATTTTAGACAATTCCAAAATCTAAATTGGCCGAATATGCCAAAATTGTTCCCATTATCTGTTTTTGCATGTGCTTAGTTGTAATATTAAAATTTTAAAAATTGTATAGAATAATACTGCTACTGTTATTGCTACAGTAACTGTAACTGCTATAGTAACTTTTTATTTTATTTATTTATTAACAGTTTCTTATATAGCGCAGCATATTCCATTGCGCTTTACAATTGGAAACATTAATAGAACAAAACTGGGTAATAACAGACAGATATATAGGTAGGAGTGAGGACTGTGAAAGGGGATGTAATTAGACATGGAAGTTATGAAGGTTATGTGGGCAGTTCTGGAATCTGATAAACTTGCCTGAAGAGGTGAGTTCTCAGGGAATGCTTGAAGGATTGGAGAATAGAGGTAAGTCTTATTGTGCAGGGTAAGGCATTCCATAGAGTGGGTGCAGCCCGAAGAAAGTCCTGTAACCGTGAATGGGAGCAAGTAATGCGTGGGGATGAGAGACGCAGATCTTGTACTGAGCGCAGAGGTCAGGTTGGGAGATATTTTGAAATGAGTGAAGAGATGTACTGTATGTTGGTGTGGTTTGGTTAATGGCCTTATGTGTAAGCAAAAGTATTTTGTATTCAATACAGTAGAAAATCGGCAACCAATAGAGGGACTGACAGAGTGGGGCAGCAGACGATGAACATTTGGCAAGGAAGATAAGCCTCACAGCTGCATTCATAATGGATTGTAATGGCGATAGCCTGTTTTTGGGAAGACTATTGCAAAAGTCAATGCGTGAAATAATGAGTGCATGGATTAGTTTTTGCAGTGTCTTCTGTGAGATATAGTCAAATTTTGGATCTGTTTTTTAGATGTATGTAGCATGATTTTGAGACAGATCAAATTTTTAGTAAACAAAGGACAGTTTAGAGTCAAGGATGACACCAAGGCAGCGAGCTTGTGGGGCAGGTTGGATTGTCGAGTTATCAACAGTGATAGAGAGATCAGGTTGGTAACTGTTATTGGCTGGTGAAAATATAATTAATTCTGTCTTAGAAATATTAAGTTTCAGGTGGCGAGATGACATCCAAGATGAAATGGCAGAAAGACATTCAGTGACACGGACCAATACAGATGGTGATAAATCTGGGGAGGATAGGTAGATTTGAGTATCATCCGCATACAGATGGTACTAAAATCCAAAAAAACAGATTCGTTTGCCAAGAGAGGTGGTATAGATTGAGAATAACAAAGGACCTAAGAAAGAGCCTTGCGGGTACTCCAACTGATAGAGGTAGCGAAGAGTAGGCAGAATTAGAAATTTAAACAGTAAAAGAGCGATCAGATAGGTAGGAAGAGAGCCAAGAAAGGGCTGTGTCCTTAAGACCTAGGGATTGCAGTGTTTGTATGAGAAGAGAGTGGTCAACAGCGTCAAAATCAGCAGAGAGATCTAGAAGAATTATGAGTGAGTAATGGCCTTTAGCCTTGGCAGTGACCAGATCATTAACTAACTTAGTCAGTGCTATCTCTGTGGAGTGTTGGAAATGAAAGCTCGACTGAAATGGGTTCAATAAGTTGTGTGAGTTTAGGAAATGTGTGAGGCGGGTGTTGACAAGTCTCTCAAGTAGCTTTGAAGGGCATGGGAGCTGGGAGATAGGACGGTAATTTGAGAAAGTATTTTTTTTTTCAGAATGGGAGTAATCACTGCATGCTTGAACAGTGATGGAAAGATGCCAGTAGAGTGGGTGGTTGGATGTAAGTTGGTCTAGTGTATGGCCAGCTTTAGAGATGATTCCATGGAGTGAGATTATTAAAAGATTTTGATAAAAAAATTTTTTCTAAACATTCAAAAATATACAAAAACACAGACTACTGTTAAGTAATGATATTGTAATTACCTGGTCTTAGATGTTGTTCAACGTTTGTTCAACTGTTTTTTAACTGTTACATAAATTACACTATAATTTGTATTATAGCAATTACATTGCTATAATACACTTAGGGCCATATTCAATTTGGAGTGAAAAGTCCCTTGCTGGACTTTTTCCCACCATCGCTGGTTTCATTGGTGACAAAAAGTATCACGCTCGTGTCTGCGTATCCACGTATTCAATTTGAAATCAGAGACACTGGGACCCGGCGAATTCGAAATCAGCGAAAAGTCCTGTCATTTTTGGGGAAATCAGCCTGACACCCCCCAAAAGATGTTCTGACATGGGGGTTTACTTTGGGTACCCCCAAATAGCCCTGCGGTAGCTGCGGTTTTGCGTTTTTAAGAGGGTGGTGAAGAATAGCATTTAGGAGGTTTTTTTTGCAAAATAACAAGTTCCATCAAATTTGGGGTACATGAATATGGGTGCAAGCATATTTTAAAGTTGGTAATATGAAGCTTAAAATAACGTGAAAAATCCATCTTCCGCAACCACCTGCAATAAGAAAAAACACCTGGGGCATACATAGGGACCCCCCCTGAGTCTATTTAGCTAGTTTTAAAGTTTGTCCCCCAACTTTGTTTTTTTCGCCCCCAAAACAAAAGTACTTTTTTTGGGGTCTCCTAAAGTACTTTTTAACACAGATTACCTTTAGGGAACTGTCCAAGGGTTGCAGGATGGTTTGTGGAAGTCTGCACCCCAAAACCCCAATTCTGCACTTTATCTCGCCACCTAATCTTTTTCGCCAGGTCAGATGCATTGACTTTTCGCACCGGCGAAAAGTTGGCCAAATTGAATACGGGGAAAAGTGGAATCAGCAAAAATGACGTAATCGGCGAAAAAGTTTCGCCGAGAACGGCTTTTCGCTCCAAATTGAATATGGTCCTAAGTGCTTATAATACACAGCTACCATCGTCATCCACGGTTGCCTCAACACTGATTCTAAACTTAAAGTAAGTCTGATTCAGACATGCTACAGCCAATGACTACTCTATGGCCCTGATTCAGAGCCGGACGCTCTGACCAGAGCGCTCGCACTGAATCAGGGCCCACCTCCATAAATATGGAGCGTCCTCCTGGACGCTCGTATAGCTGTGGGTCACCACCCACAGCATATACGAGCGTGCAGGATGATGGTCGCGATGGTCTTGACCATCGCGGCCATCGCCAATGCGAGCCGAAGCCTGCGGTTGAGTTTCTCAACCGCAAGGCCCGGAGTGATTTTGGCTCTATCAGAGCCAAAATCACTCCCACTGACATCACTAGTGAAGTCAGTGGGGCCGGCTTCTGACGGTAGGCATTCCCTTGGGAACGCCTCCGTCTGGGAGGCACGCCCCCAGCATGCCCACCAAAGGGGGCGTGCTGTCAATCAACATCGACAGCACACCCCCTTTGATCAGACACTACGAGCGAAGGAAAGTCCTTCGCTCGTCGCGTCTCGTGCATGTGCACGACGGAGCTCCCTCCGTCGTGCGCATGCGCAGTGCAGACCATCGACCCACTTGCGAGCGGACAGGCGCTCGCGAGTGGGTCTGAATCAGGCCCCATGTCTATAGTTGTATGTAATATTTAGGAAAACAAATACTAGGCACATACTTAATACAATACTGTTAGAGGGAAAACACTGAAATAACATTTTGATAATTTTAATTATTTTTTTCCATTTAATTGTCTTGGTCTTTACCAGATTCTTCTTTTACACAGTAAATGTTACAAACAATGGGGCAAAGGATTGTGAGGATTTTGAGCACAAAATGACTAATTTAGATTGTATCCATTCACAAAACATGAGACATTATATTAAATCTCTGTCTAAGTTGTTTTGGATAATGCTGTATAAACTATGACATGCCCCTATTAAATCTTTTTGGTTTCCCAAATATTTAGGTTCTGTTGTAACAGTATTGTCTACAATAAAATGTACTGCTCACCTGCATTACCTGGGGGCACAACTCCTAGAGGCAACAAAATTGTTTTCCTCCAGAGTGTTGGGGGTGGGGAGGGCACCTATAGGTGAGAAGATTTATGGAATACTGGGGCCCAAAGTATAGGGCACCCAGTATTTTTAGTCCCAGCCGTGCGCTGTCTATAACGTTATCCATTTACATATGCTGCAGAGACCCCTCCTGCAGTAGCACAAATCACAATCAGGACAGGTAAGAAACCAGGGATGGGTGCTGAGTGTGGTGCTATTAGAGATAATGCTGGTGGAGTTCTGCCATTGATAACCATTGCTTTATTCCAATTCCCGACTTTAATCCCTATTAATTTGTGTTACTTTGCTTAGGCTTGTTTCTTATTACCCCTAAGAGTCCTAATTTCAGTTTCAAATCTGCAGCATTATGTAATTTTAACCAGTCCTGATACCAGTGTACGTAATGATCTAAGAAGTGCTATAATTTTTATCCATGGTGGGGTTTGCTGCATTTTTATAGCAAATAGCACCCATACATTACATCCAATAGAACTTCTTAAACAGCGTATATGGAATAAATTATGCATTTTCCATTCATCCTTGTACACTGCTCCCATTATGACAGAATACTATACATCCTATAGCATGAGCATCCTGATAGAAATGATTCCCCAGATTTCAATTTACCCCTCCGGTTCAATGTTGTACAATTCATGGTTAAATTGTTGGTTCATTTGTTTCTTTATCATCCATCGAGATACAGCAGGTGGCAGTAGGTTTTCGATCACATTGCTGAAACGGCACAGGAATTGCAAATCAAAAGGAAATCCTCCTCTGCCCAGGCGCCTAATAACCCATACTCCTTTTTTGCTGCTAAGAAACACCTGCAAAATATATGACATAGGTGAGGTAAGAGACAGGGACAGGCAATAAGTGAGGACTCTGATGGGTGATTCGGAGTCAGGCGGATCTGTGTGCATGAGCACAAGTGGTGAGTACTTATGTACAGTGCAGGCGCAGATGCTAATTCACGCTTTTTTGTGTCTGTCTGATTCTGAATCCCACAGAACTTCACCGAAACCTGGTGGCTGAAACCTGGTGGCTGAAACTTGGTGGCCGAAACCTGGTGGCTGAAGCTGTCTTTCTGTGAAATTGGGTGTTTCAGGGTGGCAACAGGGCAGTGACAATGTGACTGTCTTGTTGAAGTCTTGTGCGACTGTCTTGTGGGAGTGTCATGGGTGTGTACTGTATGTGATGCTATTCTGAATTGTGTGTACGGAGAAGGGAAGCCTGTTTCTGAAGGATCTCTGCGCCTAGCATTGGGCTGGTGCATGTGCCGATACTAAACCCCCGCATTAGCTCTATGGATTCCCACATTAGCATAACGTAGTAATTCAGGATTCCACAATAGCTCACATCTACAGCTGCTTTGTGTGCAGCTCAAATCAGCTCCTGATGACCATTTGTCTGGGGAAGGTCATACACTGTTACCAGAAATAATGCCGGATCATGAGAAAATAGCTGGTTTGCTAGTGGCTATTGATGGTGCAGAATCTATAACAGAGCGGTAATGGGGTATGTATAGTATGGTTATATACCTTGTAGGAAACATACAGTATGTGAGTCTGCTTCCTCCTTGCTTATGCTCACTAATCTCTTATGTCACTGTGTGTTACTGAGGGGGAGAGAGGGCA
Source organism: Taudactylus pleione (assembly GCA_031769625.1). Lineage (NCBI taxonomy): Eukaryota > Metazoa > Chordata > Amphibia > Anura > Myobatrachidae > Taudactylus > Taudactylus pleione. The sequence goes on along the minus strand of JAUIMM010000016.1, from coordinate 7,743,597 downwards.
GGACGAATGGCAGTAGCGCTAGTTGCTGGAAGTGATGGATGTATTTTAATTTGATGATTAATATTTGTTACAGGTGAATGATGGGAGAACAGTATAAGGAAGACATTGTTATATAGTGGTACCTGCAATACACTACAATGTACCATTGTGTGAAAGAGAGAGGCTGATAAATTACAGATTGATAATGAAGATGATGACATTTTGTGACTCGGTGATGATAAAGCCAAATAACTCACTTTGGGGCATATTTATCAAAGTCATTTTATGGGAAATTATCTGAAAACAGCATTTGGGGATGCGCAGAAGGGTGACAGCAGCAGTTATTGTTAGCCCATAGAAGCCTATGGGTGATTCTCTGTGTGAGGCACGGGACATTTACATACATTCATGTATGTAAACTGTTTATGTACCACAATTTTTTTTTCTGATGTCCAAGTCTTAAATACTTAGTTGGTAGAAAAAATACTTTACAATTCACTACAGTAAACCATTCCTTCTGGAATTTTAAAAAACTCTCAGAGAGTCTCGTGCATCCCGCAGAGTTTTCAAAAATTCCAGAAGGAACGTTTTACTGTAGTGATATATTTTCTGGTGTATATTTTCTACCAACTACTGTAAGTATTTAAGACTTGGGGGTCTATTTACTAAGCTTTGGATTAAGATAAAGTGAGCGGCGATAAAATCCCAATCAGTTCCTAACTGTCATTTTTCAAACACAGCCTGTGACATGGCAGTTAGGAGCTGATTGGTTGGAACTTTATCTCTGTTCACTTTATCTCCATCCAATGCTTAGTAAATAGATCCCTTGGACACCAGAAAAAAAAATTGTGGTATAGAAACAGTTCACTTATCACACAGACAATCACTATGCACTACTGTTTCATGACCAGGCATGCACATTATTCTCACCGTGTCTATACCGGGGAGCAAAGTGATAGCAGTAACTACCACCAGGGCCGTAACTAGGGGTGTGCAAGTGGTGACGTGGTACTGAGCACAGGGCTCTGTTGGCGGTACCATCAATGCCCCTGCATCTGGCTAGCATGGTGACTGGAATGATACCCTGCAGCCAGTTTCACTGCTGCAGTGCCGCCTGTAGTGTCCTTTGGACGCACCAGGCATGCATCCTGCAGTCTGTACAGCCTGCTCTAGGCAGTGCTGTACTTCCCGGTGTTAGTGGAACCACCCCTCATCATGACATTATGATGTCATACATTGAGGGGGCAGGGCCAGCACAGTGCACACTGCCACTGCCGCCTTGTTATGTCACTGACTGTGAATACACGTCTAACCCTTTTCCGGGACTGGGCTTTCTCGGAAACTGTGTCCCGGTACCCAATCTGTGATAAATACAAGCAAAAAGATTAATTTTCACATTGTGAGTTGGGGTGAAAATATCAAATCACAACTGTATTAAAATTAAAAATTGCAGACTGTGATAAAGATGCCCCATGGTGCTTTATATCTGCACCTTCAGATCCTAAGCCACTGAGCCTAATATTTGTGCTCTACCTGCTTCAGATATTAGTATTTAATCATAGAGGATCAGCAGGTGACTTGGGGCCTGATTTTGCAAGGATTGTAATTGCAAAGCTGCACACAGGCTATAGATATGATGTATGCAAGCAGACAGCTTTGCAATTGCAATCCATGCAGATATGGTAATACAGCAGGAGGCATCACGCCTTCTGTGCATTACTTATCCGAGCTGCATTGTACAACACAGCATCGGATAAACTGTTTACCATCGGCCAGCTGCGGTGACCCATGGGGTCCCGCAGCCAGCTGCCACAGTTTAGAGGAAGGGGTCAGGAAATCTCCATCAGCCAATGGAGATCCTGGCTTCTTCCCTCCCCCACAACGGTGGCGACACGCCTCTGTTTTGGGAAACTGAGGGCATCGCCGCCCCCTCCCCACCCCCAAATGGCAGCAGACTGTCAATCACTGACAGTCTGCTGCCAGTTTACCTGCAGACTCTTACACCCATTCTGCACATGAGCAGAACGGGACTGGTACCTGCGCAGATTCCCGAACATCGTGAATCTGCATTCAGTGGGGAACGCTGAATTCGAGCCTGATTCAGGTTGATTCGCAAGGCTGCGTTCACACGCAGTGATACGATGTTTGCATTCTGCGCATGCGTATAAGACGCAGGGCGTGAACCGGCCACAGCGATCGGGAAAGCCATAGCAGTGAGCACGCAGAGTCTTCACACAGTGATTGTCAGAAAGTGACCATTTGAGGGTGGTGACGGGGGTGGTCAGAGAAATGCAGGCGTGCCTGGGTGTTTAAACACCTTTACAGGGGTGTGCATAATGAAGCCCCTGCGATAGCGTACGCTTGCAGAGGTCTAGATGGCGATAGGAAGTTTAGCAGTTTCTGCGGTAGGGTCAGGTCAACCACAACTGTGCGAATGGTTCCGATGTTACTCGATGGTACCGATGTTTTTGCTGAATTGCGGATGCATGTTATGGGAAGTGGGCGGCTTTATACAGTGATGGGCGTCTTGGAATAGTGCTGCGGTTGCAGTGTGATTGCATTCATTAGCATATTTCTGCAGCGAGCGGGATGCGTGCGAATGCAGCCTTGCAAACCAACCTGAATCAGGCCCTTAGGCCCTTAATGCTTCCCTGTGTATACCAATCATCACTATGATGCTCTGTTGTACATAGAGTATTACCCACTATTATGAATCTCTAATATGTACAGTATAGTGGTCATAATTATGAGAATTTGCTGTTGATACTTGCATAATACTACACATAGGTTACAATAAACACTATGGCCCTTATATTAGAAACCACAGTTGTCATATTGAATAAAAATAACATTCTCCACTTGTTATTTAGAGAAAATACAAATTCATTGAAATATACCTGTGAGGTTTGTGTAGACAGTTCATTTGCGATATCAACTCCAGTGTTACCCATTCCGACTATTAATACTCGTTTGCCATCAAACCCAACTGGCCTCTTGTATTCTCGACAATGTATAACTTGTCCTTTAAACTTTTCAATACCTTTATGGAAACAAACCATGATATCCATATTACATTATTAATTAAGGGGATTTGATTGAATTTTGGGACAAATAAAGCAATCTCTTTACAGATCCTCCAAAAGGACCCCTTATGTCTGTTGAAAATATCTTTGCCCCCACATTTAATGTGCAGTTAGCTATGCTGTATTACTCATTGGTGATGGTTAGGAAAAAAAATACTTAATGAATTAGTATGGCTCAGGTAACTGCCATAAAAATGTATTTAGGAGCTTTGGGAGCAGAACTTGGTGGAAGTATGTTTTAGCACACGTATCATCATTTAAAAAAGAAATCCTGTGTTACATAAACATGAAATGCATTTGGGTCGGTTTTATTACTATTGTGCTACAACCCTTGTACTATGACTGCACACTAATTATTTGCCAGCCTTAAAATTAAGGCCCTCATTCAGAGCCGTACGCTCTGAGCAGAGCGCACGCTCTGAATGAGGGCCGCCCTCCATAAAAATGGAGCATCCTCCTGGACGCTCGTATAGCTGTGGGTCACCACCCACAGCCTATACGAGCGTGCAGTTTGATTGCCGCGATGGTCGTGACCATCGCGACCATCGAAACTGCGAGCCGGAGCCTGCGGTTGAGGTTTTCAACCGCAAGCTCCGGAGTGATTTTGGCTCTATCAGTAGTGATGTCAGTGGGCCGGCTTCTGACGGGAGGCGTTCCCGTGGGAACGCCCCCGTCAGGGAGGCACGCCCCCGGCACGCCCACCAAAGGGGGCGTGCTGTCAATCAACATCGACAGCACGCCCCCTTTGATCAGACACAACGAGCGAAGGACTTTCCTTCGCTCGTCGCGTCTGGCGCATGCGCACGACGGAGCTCCCTCCGTCGTGCGCATGCTCAGTGCAGAACATCGACCCACTTGCGAGCGGACAGCCGCTCGCGAGTGGGTCTGAATCAGGGCCTAAGTTTCATCTGTAACAAAATGCACAAACCTAAAGAAAAATCAAAATAGGATATGAAAATCATTCACTCTCAAACCATTTTAAAGAATGCCACACCTGCCTAGTTAAAGGCATTAGGAGAGTAGTTGGGATTAAACAAGTGAGACCACATTGGAGAAAAAGGGGGATGGATAATGAATTGGCCAAAAAAGAAATGAAAGCAATTTATGATTTAACAACCCTGTTTCCATGGGACCTTAATAATGATTTTAAAATTAAATGGTTTTTATGAATTTTATCAATTTTTAAATTTTAGATATTTTTATTACAATTGATATGTCTCTTTATAATATTATAGTCTATATACCTTGAAACTGGGCCATATATATATATATATATATTTATTTAAAGGTTTATATATGGGTCGTATTGGATATTTTTATGTCAATTATGTGCACATTGCATTCTTGAGCACCAAGCACTTTAAAACATTGTATGCATTCCTATACTTGGTATATTGGGAAGCACCTTAATAGAGGTTGATTGTAAATACTGTATATACATCCTTTTTAGTAAAACATTCCCCATAGTAGTAAGTCTGCGTTCCAAGGTGGAACGCAAACTTTTGGGTCAGAGTCCGGAGATATAGAAGGAGGAAAGATCGCTACTACATGGGGGAAAGTTTGCGTTCCACCAAACGGAGCAAACATCACACAGGAAATACCTTGTCTCATCGGTGATAGGACAGCGATATGAGGCTGCCTATCCAGGAATTGGCTAGTAAACCAGATGTGACGGAGCTGTCATCCGTAGATAGCGTTCCAGGAGTGATTAGGGCTGACTGTGTGGTCGGTATCAGTGTATCTAAATAGAGGAGTAGGTTTACCCATAAGGCTATGGGTGCATTCCAAATTAGAACATCGATACTGGAAATTACTGTAAACCTCGCTTTTTTGTTTCAGATACCCATAAAAGGTAATTATTACTCTTATATTTGAATGGAATGTGCTCATAATATAAGTTATGTTTAGAAAACGTGTTTAACATTGTTTGGGACTGTTACTTCCACTTCCCAATTATGAACCAATAACAGGAAGGGAGGGGGATATAAGGGTTTGCATCCACCAAAAAATTACACCTTGAGAAAGACTCCAAGAGTTGAAACGCATTGGTGGAAGGTGGGAGCTGACCCCAACTGAACGATAAGTAGACGGACACCTGGCCGCTAGTGTCCGCCTACTTCATTACCGACTGTGCTGCCCCTGTCAGCTTTGGATCCCCCTGTCTGTCATTGATAGCGGGCCCGGCTGAGTGTGAGGATCAGTGCAGCTGCTGCACACAGGTCCTCAAGGTCAGTATCATACTGTAGGACCTGTGCTCCCTTCCCCTACTTTTCCAGACTCCATCCCTCTGATGGCAAAAGTCCGGGCTGGTGGGGAGGCCGGTGCTGCAAGAGCTGTCCTCAGCCCATGTGTGTTTGTTGGCGTGCCGCTGATTGCGGCCATGGATGATGACGTCACACGAGTAGTGGTGGGCAGAGTGAACGGCTGTGAAGCCGGAATATCCAGTGTTTGGTTGGGTTACAGACTCCAACGCGTTTCGTGCCTCCAGGCACTTTATCAAGGATGGCTTAGGATCCATTGGGGAAGGTTTAAATACCCTAAAAACTTTATTGAATTTAATTAATAAAATGGAAGTTGATAGCCGGAAGTGGTAATAAAAAAGCGGTATCCATGTGTTCAGCTTCCATTTTTTTAAGGAAGATGTATTAATAAGAATATATTTTCTTTAATTAAAAAATACTTTTCAATAAAATATTCAATTAAGGTGCCACATATTACTAAAATGTAAGGGATGACTTAGGGAAAGTAAATTTATATATAAGCAAATAGATAAATTAAATTTTTATAAAAAGGCATTTAATTCAATGTCTATATTAAGACCATGAGGTTGTAGGGTTCCTAATTGGTATATCCATTTTGTTTCAACCATTTTTAAGTTCTTTACTATGTCTCCACCTCTCAAATTATGGTGGACTTTTTGAATAGCTGTGAACGGCAAACCTTCTGGATTCTTGTTATGAGCTTCCAGAAAGTGATTTGAGACACTATGGGGCATATACAATTGGGTGCAAGGTTTAGAGAGTTAAAAACCTTGCACACCTCGTGCCAAATTCTGGAATACCACGGGTATGCTCACTCCCGCTACCCGTGGTATTCAATTGAAAAAATAGGGGTCGCAGGATTTTCAGCTCTGAAAACCCTGCGCCGCGTAAAATGAAAAAAAAAAACAAAACACCTACCTGGCAGGGGGTCTCCGCGTCTCTCAGTGGCTTCCCCTCTCTCTTCTTACTGGAGAGGGGGCTGCTAGGAGTCCCGGGGGCTAATGGGAGGAGCAAGGGCTGCTGGGAGATGTAGTTCTCCCAGCGCCCATTCCGGGGGGTCAAACCGCACCGGGAGTCACACACACACACTCACTCACTCATACACACTTACATACACCACACACACTGACATACTCACCGCTGCTGCAGAAGAGCCGTCTCCCGACGCTAGATGCAGAAGAAGAGAAGATGCAGAAGACAGTGCTGACGAAGGTAAGTAATTAAGGACTAATTAAGCTAATTGGATACTTCCAATTGCTTCATTAGTCCTCAGGGGGGGTGCCTCGTGGGTGTCAGAGCAAGTCCCGGAGATTTTTCCTTAAATCATGGCGTTTAGGAAAAATCACGCTTGCTCAGGAGGTGCGTGAAAAAAAACCTCCCGATGCGTGTTTTTAAAAAACCACGCACCTAATAGAATAGCAAAAAACCCAGAGGAAAAACCTCGCAGGTGCAGTTGTTTTGCTATTCTCGCACACAATTGAATATGCCCCTATGTGTTGTTAGGCCTCTTTTTATATTATAAATGTGTTCGGCCAATCTGGTTTTGAACTTCCTTTTTGTTTGACCTACATACTGTAGCATGCAAGGACATTCCAATAAATATATTACCTCTTCGCTTTCACATGATAGGAATTCTCTAATAGGGAATATTTTTCCACTACGGTTTGATTTAAACTCTTTTATTGGTTTTGTAGTTTTTTCTTTGAATTTTTACAGGCTACACATCTTAAACACTAGTGGTAACCTTTATTTGAAAAACAGGTTTTTTTCTTCTAGGGGAATGAAGCTTTTCACCAATTCTTGTTTTATATTCTTTGCTTTACGGTAGATAATGCAAGGGTTTCTTGGAAGTATGGAGTTGAGTTTAGTATCCAGTTCCAAAATGTGCCAATGCTTTTTTTATCAAATTTTCTATAGCATTGTTATTGCTATTGAATTGTGTTATGAATGGTAGGTCAATTTTTCCATCTTTGTTTTTTCTTTTGTATGTGATTAAATCTTTTCTTTCTAATTGTTCTACTTTTTTCATTTGAGTTTCCAGAATGCTTGGTTTATATCCCTTTTCTTTCTATTTACCATTCATAACACAATTCAATAGCAATAACAATGCAATAGAAAATTTGATAAAAAAGCATTGGCACATTTTGAAACTGGATACAGAACTCAACTCCAGAAGAAGAAACCTGTTTTTCAAATAAAGGTTACCACTACTGTTTAAGATGTGTAGCCTGTAAAAATTCAAAGAAAAAACTACAAAACCAATAAAATAGTTTAAATCAAACCGTAGTGGAGAAATATTCCCTATTAGAGAATTCCTATCATGTGAAAGCGAAGAGGGAATATATTTATTGAAATGTCCTTGCATGCTACAGTATGTAGGTCAAACAAAAAGGAAGCTCAAAACCAGATTGACCAAACACATTTATAATATAAAAAGAGGCCTAACAACACATAGTGTCTCAAATCACTTTCTGGAAGCTCATAACAAGAATCCAGAAGGTTTAAAGTTCACAGCTATTCAAAAAGTCCACCATAATTTGAGAGGTGGGGACATAGCAAAGAACTTAAAAATTTTCGAAACAAAATGGATATACCAATTAGGAACCCTACAACCTCATGGTCTTAATATAGACATTGAATTAAATGCCTTTTTATAAAAATGTAATTTACCTATTTGCTTATATATAAATATACTTTTCCTAAGTCATCCCTTACATTTTAGTAATATATGGCACCTTAATTGAATATTTTATTGAAAAGTATTTTTTAATTAAAGAATATATATCCTTATTAATACATCTTCCTTAAAAAAACTGGAAGCTGAACACATGGATACCACTTTTTTATTACCACTTCCGGCAATCAACTTCCGTTTTATTAATTAAATTCAATAAAGTTTTTAGGGTATTTAAACCTTCCCCAATGGATCCTAAGCCATCCTTGATAAAGTGCCTGGAGGCACGAAACGCGTTGGAGTCTGTAACTCAACCAAACACTGGATATTCCGGCTTCACAGTCGTTCACTCTGCCCACCACTACTCGTGTGACATCATCATCCATGGCCGCAATCGGCGGCACGCCAACAAACACACATGGGCTGAGGACAGCTCTTGCAGCACTAGCCTCCCCACAGCCTGGACTTTTGCCATCAGAGGGATGGAGTCTGGAAAGGTAGGGAAAGTCAGGGTCTTCAATAACGGGACAGAGTGACTGTGTTCATTTTGAATCCAAAAATCAAATGTTCATAAAGGAGCTATAAACATACGCTGCTATAAATAATCTAGCCACATAATTTTTTTCACAGGTGCCGCATTAATAATCAGTTTTTATGACATAATAGTGCTCATTTATTAATCTAAGTCTTCTCCACCACCCCTATGTTCACAGATGTACTCTCTGTGGGTGCCGCCCCCCACCCCTGCGATCAAAGATGTAACCCCGCGGGTGCTGACCCTCCCCCCCGTGATCTCAGATGTAACCCCCCCTGCAATCAAAGATGTACCCCCATGGGTGCCGACCACCACTACTGCGATCACATATTTACCCCGTGGGTGCTCCCCCCCGTGGGTGCTGCCCCCCCATAATCAAAGATGTATCCCCCATGGGTGCTACCCCCGCAATCACAGATGTACCCCCCTCCCGGCGATCAAAGATGTACTCCCCACGGGAGCCACCCCCCCCATTATCGCAGATGTAACCCCCACAGGTGCTACCCCCCATAATCAAAGATGTACCCCCACAATCACAGATGTACCCCCCGCAGGTGCTGTCCCCCCACCACAATCAAAGATTTACCCCCCATGGGTGCCACCCCCACTCCCCCCACCCACGATCGCAGATGTACCCCTCATGGGTGCTACCCGCGATCACAGTGGTCCCCCCCATGCGGTCACAGGTGTACCCCCCCGTGGGTGCTACACCCCCCCCATACTCTTCCCCCCCAGTACAAGTGGGGCTTACCTTCAACTCTACAGACTACTCACAACCCCCTTCCCACGAATGGCAAACAACTACTCCTGGCCTCTCTATGTGCCCCATCCTCACTCACCTCCCATCCTGATGGCACCTGCAACAGGCTATGGTAGGCTAGTGGTTACAGTGCAGGTAACTTGATGCAATGGTCCAGGGTTCAAGCCCAGGGATAGCTTATTTATATTTAAATATTTTATATTTATAGAATTAATATATTTTTTTATAGATTAAACCATTTTCCTGGGGACAGAGATGAGGAATGTACTAATTACCCAATGTGTCCCCACTGTACTGCCTGGCAACCTGTGAGCCCGTGTAATGCCTGGCCATCCTCACTCACCTCCCCTCCTGATGGCACCTGCAACAGGCAATGGTAGGCTAGTGGTTACAGTGCAAGTAACTTGATGCAATGGTCCAGGGTTCAAGCCCAGGGATAGCTTATTTATATTTAAATATTTAATATTTATAGAATTAATATATTTTTTTATAGATGAAACCATTTTCCTGGGGACAGAGATGAGGAATGTACTAATTACCCAATGTGTCCCCACTGTACTGCCTGGTAACCTGTGAGCCCGTGTAATGCCTGGCCCTGACACCCTCTTCCTGACAAGGTGCACACCCATATAATAACTGACTCCTATAATGCTGTGTGCCCATATAGTACCTGACACCTCCTAACGTCACCCAGACACACATGACACCCTCTCTCCTGTTACCCTGTTGACCTGATTCAGAGACGGACGCAATGGTGATTTTTACGCAGATTCGGCAATTGTTTGCTACTGCGCATGTACGAACGCAGTACTGCATGCGCAGCTATTCCATCACTATCACGCACACACAGAGGGTCCACGCACAAAGTGAGTGACATGTAGTCAGCATTTGGGGATGGAAACGGGTGGGAGGGTGATTAGAAAAACTCAGGCGTGTCTGACTATTTAAACGCTGTTTTGTGTTTGGCATAAATGAATCATTGCACTCTTATGTGCAGCATAAGAGCTCTCTGTGTGTCAGAACTGCAGTGTTAGTGGTTGGTCAGACATGATTTATATGCTGTGTGACTGCCTAATGTGCATCAATGGTACCGATAAGTACACTGTTGCACGTTGTACGGATATGAGAAGGCATCAGTGGGTGACCCTATTCTGGGGTATGCTTTATAAGGCATTAGTAAATTTTAGTAACTGCAATCTGTGAGAGTATCCAGTTGCGTTTGAATTGCCATTCATCTCTGAATCAAGCTCATATATAGGGGCACATTTATCAAAATGTATTTGAGGTAAAATCCCCGGGGGTTTACCTCAAATACAAAGTATTCCCCAAATGTATTAAGAAGGGGATACCTGCTGCAATCCTCCATTACCGCTGGCAGCCGCCTCCCCCATAGATGCCAAATTTACTAATATCCGGAATGCGATGTCCAGATATTGGCCCCCGCAGCTAACCACCATCTGAAGACGGCGTTGGCCACTGTAGCCTATGGGCTACTTTGCGCACTATTAGCCAGCGGAGGGATCCGCCGGAACCCTCCTCAGCTATGGCGGATGTGCATGTGCAGTCCATGAGACTGTAGTGGTCGGCCGCTCTCCGGAAGCATTGCAGGGATGTTACTGGCATGCCCTGATCGCTGTATGTATATATATATATATATATATATATATATATAGAATATTTTGCAAGTCCTGCACACTCAAACATATATTTAAAATGCTGGGTGCTTGGTCATATAGTGCATATAGAGAAGGAACCAAAATTGGTACACCAGCACACCAATGTTCAATGCAAGAAAAATTTTTTTTATAATTCCATGTCAAAAAATCGTCAGAAACAACATCATATCAGTTCACTAAAAGTGCCAAACAGTGCTAGGTAGTGCATATCCAAAGGGTACTTATCAGTGACCATACAGTGTGAACCGATATAGCAGCATCTTGAGAGGAAGCCCGACAGCTGTTTCGGCGCCCACCGGCACCTTCCTCCTGGGGCATAACAAACACAGGGCGCGTCTGTCCCATATGTACCATCACAAATGAATTGCACCTGTTGATCAATCAAATGCACCTGCTTAACTCACCTTAATCATGTTTTAGTATCCATGGCCATGCTGTCCGCCGCGTCCAACGGGGACCCGGAAGTGACGCGTGCGTGCCAATGGAGTTTGCGTGTCAATAACCAGAAATGACTTTCCGGTCAAGCGAACACTGCAGTAAATCTAATACTTTAAAATAACTTACTCGGTGCAAAAGGTAATGACCTTAGTAGCGCTTACACTATGTGACAGAATACGGGACAAACAAACAATTAAACACTTATATATAAGAGAAAAAAAGAAAAAAGTATATTGCTGTACTAACAAAACTTAATCACAAAAAGCAATTAAAATTAAATTCTTCATTTAAACCTAGAGGTGATAGTGTTCGTAGATTATATATCCATCGACTTTCACTCTGAAGCAGATGTTTATTACGATCCCCGCCTCTTGGAAATGGAGGTATGTGGTCAATAGGCATAACTTTAAAATCCAAAGGATTATGTTTATTCTCCACGAAATGTCTGGCAACAGGAGGAGTATTACCATCAATAGTCTGGAATGCTTTGCGTATAGAAGATCTGTGTAACGCAATACATTCTTTCAGCATTCTGACTGTTTTGCCAACATAGAGATGGTTACATGGGCATTTAATGATATATACCACAAATTTGCTTTCACAGTTAAGACGATAATTGATGTGATATAATCTCTTAGTCTTGGGGTCTTCAAATTGGTCACCAGTAAGTAAAAACCTACAATTAATGCACCCTGAGCAACGGAATACTCCTTTCTTCAAAGACAGTCAAGTTCTAGGGCTCTTAATGCTGATGTCAGACTTGGTAATGATATCTTTCAAATTATAAAAAGTGCAGTGCTACGTCATTGGCACATAGTGCAAACGGATCCTTTTCTATCAGAATGCTGTAAAAATCCACCACTCTTCAGTTACAGAAGAAGTAATAATTTGAAAGATAGCATTACCAAGTCTGACATCAGCATTAAGAGCCCTAGAACTTGGCTGTCTTTGAAGAAAGGAGTATTCCGTTGCTCAGGGTGCATTAATTGTAGGTTTTTACTTACTGGTGACCAATTTGAAGACCCCAAGACTAAGAGATTATATCACATCAATTATCGTCTTAACTGTGAAAGCAAATTTGTGGTATATATCATTAAATACCCATGTAACCATCTCTATGTTGGCAAAACAGTCAGAATGCTGAAAGATTAGATTTACTGCAGTGTTCGCTTGACCGGAAAGTCATTTCCGGTTATTGACACGCAAACTCCATTGGCACACACGCGTCACTTCCGGGTCCCCGTTGGACGCGGCGGACAGCATGGCCATGGATACTAAAACATGATTAAGGTGAGTTAAGCAGGTGCATTTGATTGATCAACAGGTGCGATTCATTTGTGATGGTACATATGGGACAGACGCGCACTGTTTGTTACGCCCCAGGAGGAAGGTGCCGTTGGGCGCCGAAACAGCTGTCGGGCTTCCTCTCACGATGCTGCTATATCGGTTCACGCTGTATGGTCACTGATAAGTACCCTTTGGATATGCACTACCTAGCACTGTTTGGCACTTTTAGTGAACTGATATGATGTTGTTTCTGACGATTTTTTGATATGGAATTCTAAAAAATTTTTTTCTTGCATTGAACATTGGTGTGCTGGTGTACCAATTTTGGTTCCTTCTCTCTCTCTCTCTCTCTCTCTATATATATATATATCTATATAGTATTATGTGTGTGTATATATTACTGTAATTGTTTTAGCTGTGCAAATGTATGTCTTTGTAATATTCTCCTGAATTAAGCTGGCCACACATCAGACCAACTTTCCTCCAACCAACCAACTGACCAACCGTCCAACTTGCCTGTCCAACTAAAATGCTTCCCCACACATCTAACCAACTTTTCATCCAACCAGGCAACCAAACAACTTTTCAACAGACTAGCCAATTCTGTCCAACTTGTGATGTCACAGAATTAGGCAGAGAGTGCCTGCCTAGTTCTGCATGTTTTGAATAAATAAATATATTGAACACACATGCACATATATATCTGTGTATGTAATATATATATATATATATATATACACAGTATATACACTTGGTTTAGGCAGAACTCCACAGACAACAGATGAGAAAGGCTTGTTAACAGCAACTTCTCAGATGTTTATTACATCTTTCTTCAAGGCATATGTTTATGCATATATAAGAAGTAAGTCGCACACACCTTTAGGTACATATGGCTGCCCGGTCAAAAAATGCATTCACCAAAAACCACCTTGAAGTATTCGTGAAGATATTAACGATACTGCTTTAGAACCTCTATACTCTCCTCCCTAAGGATGACGCTATTTTGCATATGCATTCATATAGTAAATAAAGACTCCAGACCTAGAACTTGTGGTTCTAAAGCACAAAGTATTATTCAAGTAAAAGTACAGTCAGTTACACGCTATGATCTAAGTACAATTTATTGCAAAGGAATTATACAGACCCAAGTACAGTTATACATACGCAGCCCTCTGGACCAGATGTAGGCATCAGCAAGAAACCCCCGTCAATCAGCATTCAGCACGAAGACTAGAAACCCAGGGTCAGAGCACACATATTTATAACCCCCCAGAAATAGACAACACAATAGAGAAGTTTGTTGCTATTACCATTGGTCCTAAAGGAGTGGACATGTGTTACAAGGCATCTAACAGGTTGGTTTAAATAGACACAGTCCAGCCTCTAACAACTGGTGGTCTCTGGTTTCCCACCTCATGCAAATCCTAACAGTTGGCCATATAATGTACATTTTGTTGCTTGAAGTCTCTGCGGTCCATAAGTTGAGAATGCATGTTGCGATCTCTACATCGATGTTACCGGAATACTGTTGAAAGAGTACGCATCAGTACAATACCAAACATAGCTTACTTATCACGTATAAAACCTTAGTTACCAAATAATCTTTATTTTACAGCAATTATAATAAATGAACATACTTAAATCTTATACCTTAAAGCTTATGGAACCTTGTATGTAAACATGTAATGTGTGAATATGCGGGGTTTGATGTAAAGATGCTGGTTAACTTGGGGCAGATGCATGTGCATGAAGCTAATATTCAGCGTTTTCATACAGGATCTTATGCATTCGCTAATATGTGACTAGTTGACAGCACAATTGTGCGTATTAATGTGTGTATGAGAAATGGTGAAAGCTGCAGTCGCATGATGCTAATAGTAATATCGCCACATGTACTTAAGTGTGAGTTTATCTAAAATGTCGCTTGGGTGGCCATTCGCAAAATGGCGTCTTTCGAGTTCATTTCCAAGATGGCGTCTTGCGGCCAGTCGCAAGATGGCGTCGCTGCGATCCAATTTTAAACTGATCTTGTTTCAGCCAATTACCCAGCTTCGACAGTCCACCCTTTGAAAGCGAACAACATGCTATCACAATCTGATTTTAAAAATATAATGTAGGCTTACATTTAAAGATTATCAAGTGTTATTATGGGATGGCACAAGGTGGTTCTTAATCCATCAATAATGTGTCTCTGAGTGGGGACATAAAACTACTATTATATGCACACTGCGGATCTTGGAAGATTATGTGGAAGGTGTGGGGATACACCAGTCCTATAAAGGCAGTCTTGAAGGGGAAATTTGAGACTTTACATTATCTGAGGTGTTTTAAAAATAACATTTCAATAATACATTCTATGCAGGTCTAAATATAATACACTAAATTATGGTATTTCCTAGTTCAGGGTTCAAATGCAGTTCTTTATTCACCTCGGTATTCATACTGACCACCATCGTAATTTTGTTCTTTCATTTTACTCTATTTTTCCATTTCCACACTTCAACACAATAGGAACACACCAGACACATATGCCAATTATTATGATGACAATCAGTATAAGGATCAAGAATTTGCCTATGCTGGCGATTACATCCTGGACCCATTCCCCTAGACCTGAGAACCATTTCACTGGGTTCAGCCATGAAACCCATCCTTCTATCTTCTCCCCTACTTCAGCCACTGAAGCATTATGGTTCTTACGGAATTCCCATTTTAGCTGCAGAATTTCATCCATCTTTCGGTCTATCACCTCCTTGGGGTCGCTGGTATCATTGGTGCCATAGGTGCAACATTTTACTCCAAATTGGGTGGCCAATGTTACGCAATACCCTCCACTAACAGCAGTTAAATAATTTGACACTAGCCTGTGTTGCACCAGTTCTTTCTGGTACACTTGCAATTCTCTCCCTGTATACCTGAATGTGTCATTGTACATCTCGGTGATATTATATATCAATTTAGCAAGTTCCTGAATATATCTAAAATTTAATGTATCCCGAGCGATCCTGGTGGGATCCAATGCGACTAAAACTTGAAAGCCAGTTGTCTCACTAATTAACTGAGTGGCTTTATGCACGTCACCAGGTATCATATTTCATTTTCCTCTGTGTTCATATTGCGTTTGAAGATATGGTGATGGTGTGTTTTTATGTATACCAAGCTTTTCAACATGTGTGAGGGTCATAACTTCTGGGACTACTCTTCCCAGGTAACACAAACCTTCAGAACTTGGGGAGAGCCACTTATACGCCTTTCTTCCACATATAAAATACACATTATCAGGGAGAACATAAGGAATGGTATGCATCATTATCATTAAGCACATTTCCCTTGCAAACAATCCTATTTCTGCGTCTTCCATCAGGTACATGCAAGTCTCTGGCTGTATTATTTTAGCACAATAA